>CM041778.1:275511512-276214054 GCA_023374045.1 Limonium bicolor
TCCATGTATTAGTCTCGCTTATTTCTCATAATCTAAATCTTCATTACTCGAATTTCAATTGTTCTTATTACTGCAAGGTAGTGTAACTCGTCGGCCCCATGCCGTAGCGGAGTCGATGGCTAAGCCCGCCATAGAAGCGGTCTACCAAGATCTGGTACGGAATACCCTAGACCTGGCAGAAGACGGAGCAGGCGGTGAACTCGTAATACTCGTCCACCGTCATCTTGTCCGACTGCTAGCGCATCTAACTGCAAGCGCTCTTCGTCTGGACATGGGCGGGGTAGTACTTTGCCCGTAGCAAGGCGGTGTACTGCTCCCAGCCGAACTCTGGGTTGGCCACATGCTCGGCCCTCACCAGCTTCCACCAATCGCCCGCCGCCCCCTTCAGGTAGAAAGCAGCTAAGCGCACCTTGATCCCAGCAGGGACATCAAGGGTCTCGAAGGCGGTCTCCAGCTCGGAGATGTACGCCTCAAGCTTGGCGGGATCGGTCTCCCCTTGAAGTGAGAGGGTCGAAGATCTGACAGACTCTTCACCCAGTTGGGTTCCTAGGTTGTGGCGGTGGAGGTGGTGCACCACCACCAGGCTGATAGCCCATGTCCCTAAGGCGGCAGCTACGATCTCTGCGATCGTCTGCCCCCAGGTACCCTGGAATGTCCTCACACCCGGCCGCGACCTCGGCCTCCTCTAGGGCGTCCTGCCATCTGAACAAGCATAACTTACATTAGATTCGTACTCACCATTGTTTTGGTTAGTAAATTATAACGTCCGGACGGTAAAGACAATCCACACTTATTAGTGGTCATCTGACTCTACTCACTCTAACTTCTCACACCCTTAACCCATCACTTATTCCTTAACTTGTATCCTAACTCGGTGGTTACTCATGTCCGGTATTTCTTGATCAGAGCGTAACTACGCTCTGATACCACTTTTTGTAACACCCCATCCAAAGCCTATCGTGGTTATCGCAATCTGAACACTTAGTCGAAACGTCGCAGCGGAAATAAACAACACTGGACCTTGCCACGGTTGATCGTAAATAACCGGCTTAATATACAATACTTAACCACACATACTTATCCAACTCAAAACATCCATCCCAATCCCACAACCAACCGAGTACTAGTATCTCAAACGTAATCTCAACTTACAACAATTAATATAAACAGTCGGTGCACAGGCGCAACCCGAATTCAAAATAAATGTCCCCTCCTAAGTCTAACCGCTCCTACTCTCGTAGTGCGTCCTCATGGGCCTCTTACCTGCAAGTGTAAAAATAGCCCCCGAGGGGGTCAGCACGAATGCTGGTACACCCTCTCATGGCCCCCAAGCTAACGGGGCTACGAGACTAATTGTCGATAGCATGGAAATTGATTACATACAAACATAATATGAAGTGCAACAACAATAACCACAGATGAACATATATAGTTCACAAGTAATGAACGACTCAAGCGTCTTTATATAGTGGGTTAGTAACCCCTCCTTAGTCCTCATTTCCTTAATCTCAGTTCCTTACCTTATCTTAATCTTAATCTCAATCTAATCTTATTTGCCAACCTCTCCACTATTAGATTGGTTAGCCCTTAATTGGTTGCTTATCTTTGTAGGGCTTGGTTAACCCTAGCCGGTAGCAGTGCACTATCCGACGATAAGCTACCTTTCTTAATTTGTTGGGGATGTAGGCTTGATCCCCCCACGCCTTCCTTAATGTGCCTCCCACCTCAAACAGTAGCCCGGGTGGTCGGGTCGATTTGTTGACCCTAGGCGACGAGTCTAATGACAGTCTTATTTGGAAGTCGGATCTGATTCAGATACCGACCTCCCCAATACACATGTGCCGGTACCATTCCGGATTCTCACCCACCCCAAGTTATGGTTAGTGAAAGCCTTAATTACCAGTGTTAGTTAAACCTTGACGGGTAAAACCAACAATCACCGATACTTAGTTCTCAACCTTAACTCAGTAAGTACTAAACTTGGTTAGTAGTAATCTCAAGTCTGGGTTAGTGTAAATATAACACAATCACAACGAGAACAATATACCGGTTGCATGCTTTATCTTGTTTTAGTCATAGCAAATAAACAGATAGCACACAAGCCGAGGGACACCTCGTTAGCAAGCAGGTCACAAGAAGGATTGTACCGTTCACCGTCGATCGTTGTTTGTTTAACCTTCTTCGGGGTCCAATTCACAAACCTAAAACATTCATTCATTTTTAGGTTATTAGTTATTTGAACCTTACTTAACTCACTTAGTCCCTAAGGACTTCCACTCAATAACCTCTCAAGTCTTTATCACTAGTCTTACAACTTAACTTTAAACATAAAACTTATACTTAATCTTAACTTAATTCCTTAAGTTCTTAGGGTCCCAATCATTACTACCCTACCAAGGGCATACCTCATTACCCATTACCATTCTTAGAATTTAAATTTCTTTTTTTTTTTTTATTTTTTAGGCCCGACCGGACTTAACGACGGACTTACCTAAGTCCGGTCCATTCCAGTACCCTTTTACCGTTGGAAAAATTCACTCGACCGGACTTACATGTCGGTCCTATGTCCGGTCGATTCCAGAGACTTATAATCCGTACAAAATTCATGCCGACCGGACTTGACAGTCCGGTCCCATGTCGGTCCATTCCAGAAACATTTTCCCTCTCACAAAAACAAGCCCGACCGGACTTGTAAGTCCGGTCCCCCAAGTCCGGTCGATTCCAGAAACATTTTCCGGTAGTGTAACAGAGCCCGACCGACCTTGCAAGTCCGGTCCTAAGGCCGGTCGGCTCCTAAAACTTGTTTCTAAATTCTTTTTCAACTCCAAACTTCTCCTATATATCTAATATGTTATAACCTCATTGGGCACCTCAAATACCCTTAAGCCTCCTTAAAATACCTTAAATCACCACCAAGATTCACCTTAGTCATTATGCATTTTCCCTTGCAATAATGCTAAAAATTGTAATATTTTCCTCTAGGTTCTAGGGGTGGTTCATACCTAGTGTAACCACTATGCCAATGTTTCTTCACCACTATAACATCATCCCAAGCATCTCTCACTATCTAAACTTTTTAACATTTCTTAAGGTTCCTTAACAAGTCTAAACTTCCATCATCATAATATTTCCTTCCTAGTGTGCACCAACATTTGCCTTAAGTCCTAAAACCCAAATACATTTTTTGATTCCTAAATATTCCATGGTGATGCCTAAGTCATCATAAGTCATTAAAACACCTTAACTTCACCTTTTCATCAAGACAACCATTAGAAAACATCCTAGTACTTCCTTAGTCATTAAATTCCCTTAGGATATCTTAAACACTTAAACTCTCCTTTAAATTTTGCATGGGTTTCTAGTATTTAGTACTTCCTAACAAATGGTTTTTCTCCATCAAACAACCAATACCAACAAATTCATCACGACACCTAACCCCAATTTACACTAAAGTTCACCACATCATCATATAATGCTTAAACTTAAAATGCTTGGCACTTAGGCCCTTAAATAACAATAATCTGAACACTGAATTTCCACATATATGCTTCAACCTGCGAATACACTCAACAAGGCTCCCATTGAAAGTAAAATGTTCTTGTACTTCACCTTTATATTCTTAAACTATCTCTTTCTCATTTGCTCATTAGTCCAAGTTCACAAGTATAGTCATATTGTCTCCTAGGTTTATAGACCTTCCCCAATATAAACTCTACACTAACTCATATATACCCACATCTCATTCCTTAAACAACAAAACCCTTAAGGTAAGTAATTTCTAATTACCTGTTTTCTCACAAGCTTAAAAGCTTTCTCCTTAGGTTTTCTTTGTTCCAATCTCGGTCACCAATGTGATTCTCCTTGCCAATGTTCTAACCAATATCCAATGACTCCAATGAGTACTAGATAACACATTAACCCTAAGGAACAAACCTAGGTTTAAAAATATGTTTTAAGGTATTAATGTGATTGTTTTACCTTGGTTTCTCAAGACAACTTGGATGTGAAGCAAGAAGGACCTCCTCTCCTTTGAAGAGTAGAACAAGCTAGAACAAGGCATAAAAATGGAGTCCCATGAGTATATATTTTCGGTGTAGTGAAGAAAATGGGGAAACCTAGATTTTCTTACACTTTCTTTACCTTAAGAGAATGGAGATGCCAATGGAGTCTCCAAACTTGATTTCCTCCTCTAATGGTGGTTTGACTTGGCACCAAAATGAAGCTCTTGAAGTTTTGAAAAGATAGAAAGGAGGAGCTTGAGCTAACTAAGAAGAATATGTATTTTGTTTTGGATTTGGAGCTAAATGAGCAAGATGTGGCCAAGGGAAGATGGAGCTTTCATGGAGGTGAGCTCTACGTGAATGGAGAAGAGAAAGAGAGCAAGAAATCGTGGGCAACAAGGGAGAATGAAAGTGAGGAGAGAGGTAAGTAAATGTGTGATATTTATCTTAAAGGTGAATAGTACTTTTACTTTATAACTTACTTATTTTGCTTTCTCATTACTTAGTTAGATAAGTGTGGTGAGTCACACTTAAAGAAACCGGCCCCCTTTAGTGAATGAGGGTAGTTTAGTCTTTGTTGACCAAATGTCTCACTTATTAGACTTATGTTATAAACTAGCTTAATAATTCACTATTCATCAAACAAGGCACATTGTTGTGAAATTTTTGATTTCCCATTGATATAGACCTCCAAATGTGATACTATATAGTACACATATTAATTAAAGAGTAATGATGGACATTTAGCCATTCAAAACTCATTTACAAGACAATTTTTCAAAAACGTGCTTTAAGACCCCTTAAAGCACATTTTGTGTTTTAACTTGTTTTCAAGCTTGGTTTTCTTTGGTAATTGACTTAAAATGACCATTAGGATATTACTAAGGTCTTAGAACATATTTGGGTACTCTCCCATGTCTCTCCAAGCTTAGAGCACGTTTTTGCTTAAACTGCTCTTTTTGGTGTTTCCTATATTTTCTTTGATTAGAAATGTTTCTTAATGTTCTAAGGCATTATTAGCCTCTTATATCTTAGTTTATCATTTAACCATATCTAAGTTTGGGGGTATTTCATAATAACCTATCTATTTGTCACCGATCAGATTAGAAATAGATTTAGTAAAGCAATTTAAACTCATGACATTTATTTAAAAAGGTGCGAGATAACCTTTTAAAACGCAACAAACTGAATTTAAATAAACCCAGTAAAACATATTGCATAATTAATACAAACAAATAATAACCATTCCCAGAGTATAAATATTCTAGCCTAACATATTAATAGATAAACAGAAACAAGAGTGTAGAAATCATCTATAGTCACTCCTGCATCGTTCTGCTATTTTGTATACGTCGGACTAGAGGTGGATATGGGGAATGAAAAGAAATAAAATGGAGAAGACGGGAGAAGAGAAATGGATGAACGTGTTGTGATGTGTGGTCTGTAGTGGATCGATGATGTTGGGGTGGATGTGTAAAGAAAGCAGAAGGAACGTGTGTATTATATAGGAAGGAAGAGGAAGCAGACAGAGGGAACACCGCGTGAGGAATTTAAGGAATTGATTGGGGCGGGGCAGAAAGAGCTGGATCACGCGTTGAAAGGATTTGCAGATGATTGCTATTGATTGCTCATTAATTGCAGGGGACAGAGCTGGAGACAGACGCGTTGAGGGAATTAAGGTAGGCGCCGCTACGCTCGGAGTAGATGGATATGGCAGAAATCAAGTTGCAGACAGTCGCGAAGAAGAAGACGGTCGCGTCTGATTTTAGTCACGTCCGCCCATGTGTCCTCGTTGGAGTCCGCCTCTGGCTATGCGGACGTAGCCTGCGCGTTGGCGTCCGCCTCTGGCTACGCGGATGCAAGTGGAACCGCCCCCTGTCCGCCTCCGGCTACGTGGTGCAAGTGGAACCACCTCCTGTCGCCTCCGGCTACGACTTCGCAAGTGGGAACCGCCTCCCTGTCCGCCCAAGTCCATGCGGTCACTTTTGTGGTCACAAACTGAATTTATTTTTTCTACGAACTTTGACCAGCTCCAGATTCTTCGTTTGGACCGTTTTTCGAGCCGTCTGCGACTATGCATTCGTCTCTTCGTCGTTACTTTACCCCAGCTTGGTTTTTTCATGTTATAACAATAAATGTGTGAGATAACAATAAAACATAAACTAGAGGAAAACTAACTGAAGTGGAGAAATGAGCAAAGAAAAGGCTAATATTATATATGAAATACACCTATAAAACATGCTCATTTGGACACTTATCAACAACCTTATAACATACTTATCAATCCCCATCATGGTTATCATTTCTAACCTTAAACAAGGTTTTTGGTCAAAATTACACTGTGTCCGAACTTGTGTCCGGACATCCAAGGTCGGACACAAGTCGAAGCAAATTCTGGGAAAATTTTCAAAGCGTCCGAACTGTGTCCGACATTAAGGTGGACACAAGAGAACAGAAATCTAGAAAATTTTTTCGACACGTCCGAACTTGTGTACGGACGTCTAAGGTCGGACAACAAGTCGAAACGAAAACCGGGGGAAAATTCATTCAACGCGTCCGAAATGTGTCCGGACATCTAAGGTCGGACACAAGTCGAACGAAAATCTGGGAAAATTTTCCTTCAAGCGTCCGAACTTCAAAGGTCGGACAGAAGTCCGGACACAACTCAAAACTTAGAAAAATTTTAACGCGACGGGGCATGTCCGAACTTCCAAGTCCGGACGGAAGTTCGGACGTGCCCAAATTTCAGCTAACAGAGGAAAATTCTATCTATATTTACACTTCCAAAAATCCATACTCACTCCTTGTTTCACAAGTGACAAACACCCATTCTTTTCCTTGAAATCCCAAGTCACCAAGCACCATTATGCTATAGGTTTTGCACTCTCTTATCTTCATTTCATCCACCATTTTCAAGGCCAAACTCCTCTCTTCTCAACATCAAACAACCCAATTAAACACCTAAGTCTCTCATCCATCAAGCCATCCTTAAACACTCATTTTCCATTAAAATTTTGCCATAACTCCCCATAAACCTTACACATCCAATCATAAATCCTCAATTCCATCAACAACAACATAACCACCATAAACTCCATAACTACATATCAATCATAACTCAAAACATTTGGCTCTTAAGGCCCTCAACTCAACATTAATTCACAAACCCTCCAAAACAACTAAACACATTACTACACAGATTTTAATCCACAGTTTTGGGTTCATTAATTTGTCTACCCATCCCCAAACACTTAAATAATTTTAAAAAGGTTTAAGGTGGATTCCTTACCTTAATTTCACAAGTCTCCTTAATTCACTTCTTGCTCCTCATCTCTTCAAAATCGGACAAGAGGGTATGGAGTTTCCAAACTCCATCCCAACATCCAAGAACACAAAAATATACACAATTAATTACCTAAACCCTTAGAAAATTCAATCAAATCAAAGGGCTTAGAACACAAGTTAGGGTTTACCTTTTTGAAGTTTTTAAGAGGGATTCTCTCCCTTGAATCAAGAAGGGGGATTACTCCACCATTGAAGGATTAATTTGGAGCTCAAGAACAAGGAGAAAAACAAGGTATCAATAATGGTGAAAAATCGATTACACCAAGAGATGAGGGAAAAATGACTTTTTCTTGGAAATCTTTACCTTAGAAGGAAGAGGAGACGCCAAGCTTCACATTGGTGCCATTTTCTCTTCAAATGGGGAAAACCCATGGAGGTCAACTTCATCCTTTTGAAATTTCGAAAAGAGAGGATGATAGAGGAAGATGAGAGGAATAAGAATATGTGATTTGTTTTTGATTTGGAGCTCAAATGGAGCTTGGGCATGGCATTGAAGTGAGGAAGCCATTGTTGGCTAGGTTGGATGTTGGAGAACTCCATCGGCATAGGAGGAGGGAGGAACCGGCTGGGAGAGACAAGAGAGGAAAGAGAAAAGGAAAGAGAGAAATGAGAGGAGAGAGAGGGAGAGAGGGGTATAATGGTCCCTCTATTTTTTTTTGCTCTATTTATTAGTAACTAGTCTTATGTGAGTAAGCTGTTTACACTAACAAAACCGGCCCACCACTGTAAACACGCTGGAGCGTTTTTCGTCTTTTAACAGAAAACACTCGTTTATTTACCCGGTTTAGCACTATTCACTAACCGGGACCGTTTCCAGAATTTTCTCATTCCTTTAATTTTAATGGCTATTAAACTCCCATTAATGTTTAATTATAGTTATATAATCGACTATTATTTTTACGGGGTCGTTTAACTGTTTAAAGTCACGTTTTCGGATTTTCTCGAAAAACGCGCTTTAAGACTCCGTTAGCGTTTTAACGCATTGTTTGGATCCGTTTTCTTCTGGAATTTTTCCCACTTGTTCTTAATGTGTAATTAGGGTATAAAAATATATTTATAACCCTAATGAAGGTTATGTACCTCCTAAAATAATTAAATACGTATTTTCACGTTTTGTGACTTTTACGCATTTTCCTTTTTCTTTTTGGTTTTCCTTTCTTCACCAATGATTTTAAGGACTTAATTAGGCTTAGAAAATTATAATTACATAATTAATTGACACATTAGGGTTTGGGGTATTTCACGTACATACGAGGTGCTCATTGCCAAGGATCATTCGATCCCGGGGCTTCCACTTGCCTAATCAAGGCGTCCATGAATGGCCGAAGCCGTGTGCCAAAAACGGCACCCTTTGTCCAACAGTCTATCTAGGCCCGTCAAAATATAGAGGGAGTCAGTCCGATACGGACGTTATACTCCGGTGATCACCAATACGCAACCAACTAGTCGAGACTAATTGGATTCCCATACCATGTACCTTAACCAACACTCTCCAATATATGATTAATCCTTAATCGATTACCCTAAGTAAATTCTTAGGTCTTGGAGAAGTCTCTACCATTTATTACTTGAAGTCTTATGTACTTTCCTAGCAATAATCTAGGATATAGTTATGTTCGAGTATCAAGCTCTAGAGACGGGGGATCCCGAGTCTCACTCCTAAGTGTCTTACTTAAGTTAGTTAAGCGTTCTAAAGGTTCCCCATTGTTAGTACCCAAACCGAATGCGAATGAAAGTCACATTGTCCAAAGACGTCATGCACAATAATAACCGCTTGACATATCAAGGAATTAATCCACATACAATATGCATAGCACACATATCACTCTTATCATATAACCAAGCAATACCCGCACCTGAGGTTTCCCTCAGGGGTTCAGACCACACAATGAACATACCGTACACCGAAGTACAATGCTAGTGTGACGATTCAGCTTGTCCTCAATCACCCCGAAGCTCGTCCTCCGGCACATGCCCTCTAATGCACTCAACTCTGGAATACAACGACATATTAGCTCTCTGTAATGCAGACTAATGGTCAATTGTGTTGACTTGGTTAGTTTATCAAAGCACATAAATTTTATATAATTTATATTATAACTCTTGTATTATATAATCCACCCACCATTTAATATGTTATACTTTAACATAAGAACTTTATATATAATGTGTTATAATTCATCTTTCCATCTTATAACATCTCTCATGTAATATTATATGGTTCCCAACCATATCATATAACCCATTCACTTCATATGTCCTTATATATATATGTAAGAATTATAAAACTCATTTATTAAATGATATATCTTATCATTTTATGTAAGGTAATTAACCTCATTTAGTTGTGTTATTCTACACAGACCCACACTATGATTATAATCCTAAGGTTATGCAACATTATAATACATTACTACTTCCGAAGTCTATTTAAATTCCACATTATTTTATAACCTTATTATTTCATCACTTGTACTAGTTTCATTTCTAATGTCATTAATACTTCATAATTATTATAACTTTTATAACATCATAATCATAGTCTAAAATTCATTCCTAACACTTTATATTGTACTTATAATACACAAGTTTTTTTATTGTTTATGTCCTTAATGGTGTTACATTATTTAGCCAAGTACCTTCAACCGTATAATTTGAATTCAATTATACTATATCTAATAAGTTATTTCCTCTCCTGTTTAGTATAATCTAACCCTCTAAACTACACACACATACTTATACTCATAAATATATACATGGTCTCATCAATCCCAATGTTAACCCATATATATCCATCTAAGTTCTCATATAATTAATATCAACCTTATTACTTAACAATTAATTATAACCATATTACTTAACAAGTAAGACAAGTTCCTAGAATAATTCCTTAATCATTCTAACTGTCAATTGATCCCTTAATAAAATTCATTAATCTCCTTTAAAACTTACTAATTTAATACCTAATCATTCAAAGTTGGCCCAATCCAATATTCTAATTCTAATACACTTCTAGCTTGGGCTTAAGCCCTTTATAATATTCTGGCTAATGGGCTAGAGGTCAACTTAACTAACTTCCAAATCAATTGGGCCGCTTAATTTGCTTTGTCTACTTTAGTGGACTATTCCTTTAAGCTCAATCCCATTTTTGCTATTTTAATTCCTCTAAGCCCAATCTAGTTTGACTAATCCAATTTCAATTTTGACTTGTCAAAGTCCCCAATCTAAGCTAATCTCATTTTGACCAGATTCATAGTTTGACCAAATTGAATTTCATCCGTTTCCAAGTGACCAATTTCAGAAACTTCATATCACCCCCGAAATACCCAAAACCTTGATATGCTGTTTAACTATTAAAATATGGTATATTAAGGCTAAGAAGTGCCTTAGAAACATTAGTGAACAATTTAAACCATAGTAAACACAATAAAGTACCGTTAAGACAGTTTGAGCAAAAACATGCTCTAAGCTTGGAATGAACTTGGTTAGGACCCAAGAGCCTACCATGACTTTATTAACATACAATTATGATTCAATAAGGCTAATTAAGTCCTTAATAAACATTGGTAGACAATTAAACCAAAGAAAACACAAGAAAACACCATAAAGTCAATTTAAGCAAATACTTGCCCTAGACTTGGTGTAACCTTGTATAAGACATAAAGGTCATTCCTAGACCTTATTAACATGATAATGAACATGTTAAATAAATTACTAAAGAAAACCAAGCTTGAAAACAAGTTAAAACACAAAATATGCTCTAAGGAGCCTTAAAGCACATTTTTGAAACAAATTGGCTTAGAAATGGGTTTTGAGTGGCTAAATGCCCATCATTACTCTTTAATCAATATGTGTACTACTCAGTATCACATTAGGAAGTCTAAATCAATGGGAAACCAAAAATTTCACAAATATGTGCACTAATTGTGAATAGTGCCCAAATAGTGCCCAATTAAAGGTTTAGTCAACTTTAATTAGTTAAATGGTCAAACAAGGCCCTATATATGTTATATAAAGGAGGTGTACGGTTTTTAGAGGTGGTTACTCACCATGCCAAGCCAGCCAACTAAAGAAAGAAAAGGAAACTAAAGTAAAGTTACTATTTACCTTTATAACATAAATATCTCCAAACTTTACCTCTCTCCTCACTTTTCCTTCATTCCCTCTTGTTCCCACCGTCATCTTCCTCCATTCTCCCAACCAAAACCGTTCATGCTACAGGACCTCTCTTCTCCAACTTCATTTGCTCACCAAATGTTCAATATTGCTCCAAATTAAAAACTAAGCACATATTTGTCTTAGTTGAGTCAAGGCCTTCCATCCTATCTTTTAAAAATTCCAAAAGCCCAAGTTTGATGCCATGGAGAAACTCCATTGAAGGGGGAAAATTCAGTTTGAAGAGCTCCTTTGCTTCTTCTCTCATTCAAGGTAAGAAAAGTGAAAGAAAAACTAGGTTTCCTTCACTTTTGTGCATTACCGAAAATTGTCTTCTCATGGAGTCTTGTTTTTACTCCTTGAACTAGCTTGTTTTAATCTCCAAAGACTAGTGGAGGTCCTCCTTGATTCATAACCAAGTCTATCCTAAGACTTCAAAGGTAATTATCCATTTTAATACCTTAAAGCACTCTTTTTAACCTAGGAATGATTCCTTAGGTTTGGTGCATCCCTTAGTACTCATTGGAGTAATTGTATATTGCTTAGAACATTGAAAAAGGAATTAAAGTTGGTTGCCGAAAATCAAGCAAGAAAATCCAAGGAGAAGAGTGTGAGGAAAAGCTTGGAAAAACAAGGTAAATGACTTACCTTAAGGTGGTTTATTGCTTTAAGGGATGGGTTTATATGTGTAACACCCCTACCGTTAATACTGTCATTACCGTCCAATCTCCTCGTACTTCCAGATTCACGCAGCGATACATACTTACATACGGTGGGTGATACAATGCCGTTAGTCACCCACGTGACTAACAAAGCTACTACTACTACATACAGCATCGGTTTGATGGACCGAAATCCCGAGTACTACACATCTACAATACATACTCCATTTACCAATCGGATACTACTATGCTCCATTCAACACATTACTCCATTACAATACTATACAATTCAATGTACACAACCGAGTTTACTAAGTTCCAAATACAAATACAATACTCCTTCCAAGTTCATATATACTCATCAAGAGTCTACAACTACCCATTCCTCACAACTACACACAAGGCTCCAAGCCTTTTACGATTCTCTACTAACTACAGTTCATCCTAGTTATCCAAGTGTAGTCGCCGGTCTCTTACCGTGATCATGTCTGCTTCCGGTACCTGCGCACTAAAAACATTCCCCCTAGGGGGTTAGCTTACGCTAAATATGACTTCCGCATACCCCGCGTACTAGCGAGGGTACGCCGACCACTTGGTCGAATACATGCAATTCATTTTACAATACATACATACATACATACATACATACATACTTTCTTTCACAATACTACAATACTATGCAAGGTATACATACATACGCACAGTACATTACATACATGGAAGACAATGCAAGTCAACCGATACTTACTTACCATCTTCCGAAATACACATATGCAATACATACACATCACATACTCAATACGCAATACGGAGATACACTTCTCCAATTCATACATAAGGCTTGTTAGCTTCTTTACACACCCGGGTTAATCGGGTGTACAGTACTCCTTTACTCAAGGTCGAGACTTACGCTAGTCAAGACCAATACACATACGATACTTTATTTCTTACTTACTTTACTCAAGTAAAGTCGGTATGACCTCCGGGCAGGGATTGCTACATCCCACCACTAGGCTTTAGGGTGGCCCACTAATCTAGGATGCTACCCATTCAAGGGATTTGGTCCATGGAAAAGATTACAGCCAGGATTCGGATCCAACCTCTTGTGTTTCCTTATCCTCACGCGTGGCCGAAACTATATCGGACTTCTACTCATTCCATTTTACTCATTACTCATGTTAGGAGTTAGATGGTTAGGAATTAGTAGAAGTCATTACTTCCATACCATACATCGATACACTACTCAAGTACACATACTTACTCATACACATCATTCTCATTCATGCATTTCATGAATTATACAAACTAATTGTTCAAGAAGATACAACAAGAACAATATAGCTCAAACACAATTAAGTGCAATAAAAGTCCGATTCGTGTATTTATCTTATTGGCGATCACATAAGCACACAAATCGGGGTAACCAGGTTAGGATACAGAGCATGAAGAAATCATACCTTGTTCTGGAATTTACTTTACCGGGTGTCTCCTTGTTCCTTAGTCCTTACTTGTTCCTCGAGTCCTAGTCTCGAACCAATGACTACATGCCAAATGGTTCAATTAATACTAAGTATTACAATACATGCATAGTTGCTACTCCCACACTTACCCCGTTATCCCGTTGTTTCGGTTTAACTTAGTGTTCTTGTACTCACTACTTTTCTTAATTTGTCTTCTTACTCACATGTGTATTTCCTTACTATTTCATTCCATTAATGATGTACTACTGCATATACATATACATATGTGTATAGGCATATATATATACAAATGATAACTATAATCATATTATTTTTCTTTTTTTTTTGTTTTGACTCGACCGACCTTACCCAGGGTCGGACCCAAGGTCGGTCGGAGCCAGTAAGTTTCGTTAAGGCAGAATTCCAGGCTCGACCGACCTTGCAAGTCCGGTCCCAAGGTCGGTCCATTCCAGTGAGTTACTTACGTGAAAGTTTAAGGCCCGACCGACCTTGCAAGACCGGTCCCAAGGTCGGTCTGTTCCAGTATGTTCTGGGTTCGAGTTTTCTGGACTTGACCGACCTTGCACAAGTTCGGTCCCAAGGTTGGTCCATTCCAGTAGACCTCTGGCCTTCACAATTTACGACTCGACCGACCTTGTAAGTTCGGTCCCCAAGGTCGGTCGAAGTCAGAAGACTTCCCGTCTGTGTATTTTAAGGCGCGACCGACCTTGCGGGTTCGGTCCCAAGGTTGGTCCGGCCCAGTACTTCAGTTTTTGAAATACCCCAAACTTAGATATGGTGTTTAAATGATAAACTAAGATATAAGGAGGCTAAATAATGCCTTAGAAACATTAAGAAACATTTCTAATCAAAGAAAATATAAGGAAACACCAAAAGAGCAGTTTTAACAAAAATGTGCTCTAAGCTTGGAGAGACTTGGGAGAGTACCCAAATATTGTTCTAAGACCTTAGTAATATCCTAATGGTCATTTTAAATCAATTACCAAAGAAAACCAAGCTTGAAAACAAGTTAAAACACAAAATGTGCTTTAAGGAGTCTTAAAGCACGTTTTTGAAAAATTGTCTTGTAAATGAGTTTTGAATGGCTAAATGTCCATCATTACTCTTTAATTAACATGTGTACTATATAGTATCACATTTGGAAGTCTATATCAATGGGAAATCAAAAATTTCACAACAATGTGCCTTGTTTTGGTGAATAGTGAATTAATTAAGCTAGTTTATAACATAAGTCTATATAAGTGAGACATTTGGTCAACAAAGACTTAATTACCCTCATTACTAAAAGGGGGCCGGTTTCTTAGGAGGTGAGTCACCACCTTCATGAGTTATTAAGCAATTAAGAAAGCAAATAAGACTTATAAAGCATAAAGTACTATTTACCTTTTAAGATAAATATCACATTTTACTTACCTCTCTCCTCACTTCTTCATTCTCCCTTGTTTCCCACGGTTTCTTGCTCTCTTTCTCTTCTCCATTAACGTGAAGCATACCTCCATGCTAGCTCCACCTTCTCTTGCACACTACTTACTCATTTAGCTCCAAATCCAAAACAAAATACATATTCTTCTTAGTTTGCTCAAGCTCCTCCTTTCTATCTTTTCAAAACTTCAAGAGCTTCATTTTGGTGCCAAGTCAAACCACCATTAGAGGAGGAAATTCAAGTTTGGAGACTCCATTGGCATCTCCATTCTCTTAAGGTAAAGAAAGTGTAAGAAAATCTAGGTTTCCACCATTTTCTTCACATGTCCGAAAATTAGTGCTCATGGGACTCCATGTTTATGCCTTGTTCTAGCTTGTTTCTACTCTTCAAAGGAGAGAGGAGGTCCTTCTTGCTTCATATCCAAGTTTGTCTTGAGAAACCAAGGTAAAACAATCACATTAATACCTTAAAGCATATTTTTAACCTAGGGTTTGTTCCTTAGGGTTAATGTGTTATCTAGTACTCATTGGAGTCATTGGATATTGGTTAGAATATTGGCAAGGAGATACACATTGGTGACCGAGATTGAACAAAGAAAAACCTAAGGAAGAAAGCTTTTTAAGCTTGTAAAAGAACAAGGTAAATTACTTACCTTAAGATGTCTTGTTGTTTAAGGGAATGGGATTTAGGTATATGATGAGTTTAGTGTAGAGTTTATATTGGGAAGGTGTTATAAAACCTAGGAGAAACAATGACTATACTTGTGAACTTGTGACTAAAGAGCAAATGAGAAGAAGAGATAGTTGAAACAATGTGGAGATGAACTACAAGAAGCATTTTATTTCAATGGGGCCTTGTTGAGTGTATTCGCAGGTTGAAGGCAAATATATGTGGAAATTCAGTGGTTAAGATTATTGTCATTTAAGGGCCTAAGTGCCAAGCATTTTGAGTTTAAGCAATATATGATGATGTGGTGAAGTTTAGTGTAAATTGTGTGTTAAGGTGTTGTGATGAGAATTTGTGTGGTGTTGGTTGTTTGATGGAGAAAAACCATGTATTAGGTGGTATTATATACTAGAGAACCTATGGCAAAATTTAAAGGAGAGCTTAAGTGTCTAAGACATTCTAAGGGAATTTAATGACTAAGGAGGTACTAGGATGTTCTAGAGATTGTCTTGGTGAAAAAGGGTGAGAATAAGGTGTTCTAAGGACTTATAATGACTTAGGCATTACTATGAAAGATTTAGAAATCAAGAGAATGTATTTGAGTATTTAGGACTTAGGCAAATGTTGTTGCACAACTAGGAAGGGAGTAATGTGTTGATGATGGAAGTTTAAGCTTGGGAAGGAACTTTAAGTAAATGCATAAAAGAGTTTTAGAAGGTGAAAGATGCTTGGGAGATGATGTTATAGTGGTGAGGAAGACTTTTGGTATAGTGGTTACATTAGGTATGAACCACCACCTAGAAACCTAGAGGAAAACATTACAAGTGTTAGCATTATTACAAGGAAAATGCATAAGGCTAAGGTGAATCTTGGTGAATGATTAAATGTGTTTTGAGGATGGCTTAAGGTGTATTTGAGGTGCCCCAATGAGGTTATAACATATTAGGATATATGAGGAGAAGTTTGGAGTCAAATGGGAATTGGGAAACAAGGTTCTGGAGCCGACCGACCTTAGGGACCGGACTTGCAAGGTCGGTCGGGCTCAGTTTACACTACCGGAAAATGTTTCTGGAATCGACCGAACTTGGGGACCGGACTTACAAGTTCGGTCGGACCTGTATTTTGTGAAGGAATTAAGTCTCTGGAATCGACCGAACATAGGACCGGACTTGTCAAGTTCGGTCGAGCTCAAATTTCCCTCGGGGAAACTCTCGGGAATGGACCGACCTTGGGGACCGGACTTGCAAGGTCGGTCGGGGTAGAATTCTCAAACGGTGAAGTGTTCTGGAATGGACCGACCTTAGGTAAGGTCGGTCGGAAGTTCGGTCGGACCCAAAAAAAAAAAAGAAATTTTAAATTCTAAGGATGGTAATGGGTAATGAGGTATACCCTTGGTAGGCTGATAATGATTAGGACCCTAAAAACTTAAGGAATTAAGTTGAGATTAAGTATAAGTTTTAATGTTTAAAGTTAAGTTTGTAAGCTAAGCGGCAAGAACTTGAGAGGTTATTAAATGGGAATCTTTAGAGACTAAGTGAGTTAAGTAAAGCGCTAATAACTAATGACCTAAAAATGAATGAATGTTTTAGGTTTGTGAATTGGGACCCCGAAGAAGGTTAAACAAACAACGATCGACGGTGAACGGTACAATCCTTCTTGTGACCTGCTTGCTAACGAGGTGTCCCTCGGCTTGTGTGCTATCTGTTTAATTGCTATGACTAATACAAGATAAAGCATGCAACCGGATCATATTTATTCTCGTTGTGTTTGTGTTAGCTTTACACTAACCCACGAGACTTGAGATTGTTACTAACCAAGTTTAGTACTTACTGAGTTAAGAAAGAGTTAAGTTTGATGGTTGTTGGTTAATGCCCGTTAAGGCTTAGCTAGCACATGGTGTTTAAGGTGTCTACTAACTGGAACTTGAGTGAGGAAACCCGGGACCGATCTCCGGTCATGCATGCTAAGGAAAAAGGGGGACGGTATCTGAATCAGATCCGCCCTCCGCTTAAGGACTTGTCTTCGGACTTGTAGCCTAGGGCCGGTTGCCGGCTCAGCTACGCTGGACTCCCGTCCAGAGTAGGTGGCATTAAGATGGTGCGGTGGGATCACCTAAATCCTAGGTTCGAATTAAGATACAACCAATCCCTTCCAGGAAAGGTTTGTATACTGAGGTTAAGATTAAGATTGAGATTAAGATTAAGGTAAGGTAAGGAACTGAGATTAAGGAAATGAGGACTAAGGAGGGGGTTACTAACCCACTTGTTAAGGGAACGCTTGAGTCGTTCATTGGTTGTGAACTATATATGTTCATCTGTGGTTATTGTTATTGCACTTCATATTATGCTTGTGTATGTAATCAATTTCCATGCTATCGACAATTAGTCGTCGTAGCCCCGTTAGCTTGGGGGCCATGAGAGGGTGTACCAGCATTCGTGCTGACCCCCTCGGGGGATATTTTTACACTTGCAGGTAAGAGACCCATGAGGACGCACTACGAGAGTAGGAGCGGTTAATATTAGGGTGGGTTGTTTATTTTGAGTTCGGGCTGCGCCTGTGCACCCGACTGTTTATATTAAACTGATGTAAGTTGGAGATTATGTTTAAGATACTAATACTCGGTTGGTTTTGGTATTGTGAATGTTGATGTTTTGAGTTGGATAAGTATTTTGGATAAGTATTGTAAACGTTAAGGCCGGTATATTCTAACGATCAGACCGTGGCTAGGTCCAGGTGATATTTATTTCCGCTGCGACGTATTCGATTAAGTGTTCAGTTTGTGATAACCACGATAGGCTTTGGATGGGGTGTTACAGTTTTAAAATCTGTTTTCAGTTCTATAATTTGCCCATTGCTTCCCCAAACTTCCTACATGTAATCCCACATGTTTTAGCACTACTTAGGCCCTCAAAATTGCCTTAGTTTATCCTCCAACCTCATTACTCATTCTTAAATCCCCTTACACAATTTCCTCATTTCTTTTCAACACTTACAACAGTTTTTCATTTCCCCAATGCTACAGATTTTTTTGTTCTAACCTTTACCATTCAATACTCCCTCAACCAATGTTACTCCTAGCATTCAAAATGCATTGCTTTACATCCTAGTTCTTCTCATTACCTAAATCCTTTTCAATTTGCTTCCAAGGTATTAAACACTCACCTTAAGTTCTCCAAATACACTTAATTCCTCCTAGTTTCTCCAATGCATCCTAGCACTCTTTGCTACAGACTTTGCATCCTTATATCCTCATACTACACTACCATTCCATGGTTACTAAATCTCCTTACTCAACCCAATACATACCTTGGTTCTCCCATTCACCAAGTCATCCATAATTGTACATATTCCTACCAAAATTTTGCCATAGTTCATCTACTTTTCTTACTTAGCCACACATACACATTCCCACCAAATTCATTCCTAATCTAGCCACACCCTTACAAGGGTCCTACCAGCAATCAATACCATACCAATTCATCAATACTTCCTCAATCCACAATACTAGTACACATACACAATTATTTGGCTCCAAGGCCTACAATTCAAATACTTGCTCTTAAATACTCAAACTTCATAATCCTCAATACTAATACAAGGTTTTGGGTTCTTTAAGTAGTTTACCCATTCCCATTACTCTAATGCATTAACATTTAGAATTAAGAAGGAGCTCTTACCTTAAGCTCTTAATTCCTTCTTTCCTTTCTATTTCTCCTTCTTCCTTTCTTGCCCCAAAATCGGTTACGTGGGGAATGGAGTTGCCAAGCTCCATTCCCATCACCCAATGAACACAAAACAATTGCAATTAATATACTAACCCTTAAATTAATGCTAGTTCATTGAAAGGTTTAAAACAAGGTATCTAGGGGTTACCTTTGGAGTGCTTTAGGAGGGGTTTTAGCCCTTGGTTCAAGAAGGTGAATCCACCACCATTGCAAGGTTGATATTATGCTCAAAGAGAGAGAAAAATAGAGCATTACAAATGGGCAAAAATCGGTTATGAAGGAAAATGGAGAGAACATGAGTTTTTCATGTAGATTTTTACCTTAATGGAGAGAGAAGACTCCAAGCTATCCATTGATGCTATTTTCTCTTTGAATGGGGAAAACCCATGGAGATGAACTTCATCATTTTTGGATTTTGAAAAGAGAGAAGTGTAGAGGAGAATGAGGGGAGCAAGAATATATATTTATTTTTGCATTTGGAGCTCACATGGAGATGGAGCATGGAGGTAAAGTGGAGAAGCCATTGGAGCTTCTTGGAGCTTCAAAAATCACCCAGCATAGGAGGGAGAAGAGAGAGAAATCAGTGGGGGAAGAAGAGGGTAGGAGAGAGATGAGTGGAATGAGAGAGTGAGGTGAGAGAAAAGAGGTAAAGTACCCTTTTCACTTTATTACTTTTTGCTCTCTTATTTAATTAGCTAGTTACATGTGTGTGTGAGGGAGTTATTTGACTGTTAAAAACCGGCCCCTCCTACAGTTATACTAGCTGGAGCGTTTTTCGTCTTTTACAGAAAACGCTCATTGTTTTACCCGGTTTCGGTACAATTAACTAACCGGGCCCGTTTCTGGAACTTTCTCGTTCCTTTAATTTTATTGGTAATTAAGCTTCCATAAATGCTTAATAATTTTTATTTAATAACTTATAATTTTTACGGGTTCGGTTGACCACTTGAAGTCACATTTTCGGGTTTTTCTCGAAAAACGTGCGCTAAAGCTCTATTAGCGTTTTACTGCATTATTTGGATCCGTTTTCTTCGGGAGTTGTTCCCATATATTATTTAGGCCTTATTAAGCATTTAGAATCCATATAATACGCTAACCGAGGTCTCATACCTCCTACGGTTATTTAACGCTTATTTAGCATTTTTCACTTTTTAAGCGTTTCTTTATTTCTTTTGGGTTTATTTTTCCTTTCCAATATTACTTAGGCGTCATTAGGCCCTTTAATACGTATTAGATTAATTTCAAATCCCTATATTTAAGTTTGGGGTATTTCAATATGTACTAAGTGTAGCTTAGAGTTTACACTAAGTAAGGGCTATAAAACCTAGGAGAAAGAACATAATCATATTTGAGAACTTGTGACTAAGGAGCAAATGGAAAATTGAGCTAGTGAAACAATCACAAGGTGAATTACAAGAATACTTCTATTGCAATGGGAGCCTTGTTGTGTGTAATTGCAGGTTGAAGGCATTTAAATGTGGAAATTCAGTGTTTAAGATTAATGCAATTTAAGGGCCTAAGAGCCATGTTATTTAAGGGCCTAAGTGCCAAGCAATTTAAGTTTATGCACTATATTGTGATGTAGTGTAGTTTAAAAGGTTTAGTTGTGTGTAAAGAACATTTCTTGTGAAGATGAATGTCTTTGATGGTTAAAGGATGAAAAACCATGTATTTGTGTGTATTAAGAGATTGAGTGTTCTTGATTGTCTAAAGGTGAAAAACTAAGTGTTTGGGTGTAAGGATGTACTAGGATAGCTATGGAAAAAATTTTAGTTGATAAACAAAAGAGTTTATGTGTTCTAATGAGATTTTATGACCTAGAAGGTACTGGGAATTGTTAAGTGTTAAGATGGTGAAAGAAAGTGAATTAAGGTGTTCTTAAGTGTTAAGATGCCTTGGGCATAGTCTTGGAGATTTAGGGAACTAATGGATGATTTCTAGATACCCCAAGGTCATGGTGGAGATGTGGTAAAGTCTTGTGCAAACTTGGTAACAAAGAGGTAAAATGCCTTGAGAAGGATTAAGCATGAACTTGTGGAAAAATCTTAATGAATTGTGTAAAGGAGGTGTTTGTGAGAAATAATGCTTTTGGAGTAGTGGTAGTGTTTGTGAGGCAATACTTTGGTTAGTGATATTGTAGGCACGATTCACCACTTAGAAATCCTAAGGAAAAATGTTATAAGTGTTAGGAGTTTTTGTAAGAAATTGAGTAACAAGCTAGTGATGATTTAGGAAGGGTTAGTGCATGTTTTAAGGTGTTTAAACATGTAGGAAACGTGTGGAAAGATTATGGAATGATTAGGTAAGGTTTAAGGTTGGATTAGGGGTTGAAAAATGGTGTTTTCACAACTTATTAACAAGGTCCGGGACTTAGCCCTTGTATAAGTACCTGGACCACCCTTAAAAATGTGCCGAAAGTTGATTTTGTAAGTGGTCCGGGTCCTTAGTCCAGGCCCAAGACCCGGACCAATGTAAAATTAGGGCCGAGAGTACATTTCAGTGATGGTTCGGGACCTTGGGTCCGGACCAAGTCCCGGACCAGGTAAAAAATTGTCCAAATTGTGTTTTAATGACTTCTAATGATGGAGGATTGGATGGTAATGGTTTTAGGTGATGTTTAGGCCTTGTTTGGTGACATGTAAAGGCCTTAAAAAGTGTAAACAAGTGTTAGATTGGATGTAAGAGTTGTGAACTTAAGATCACAGGAGTAAAATTAAGTATAACGGGATAACGGGGTTAACTATGGGCGCATTAGTCGTTAAACAATCATGTTACCCCAATGTTAATGAAAGTAATTGTAATGTTACCAGTTGTTCAAAAATTATTTGAGGAACATAAGAGGGCACAATAGAGAAGGACCTTGGTGACAGGTATGGTTTTCTTGCAACCTGTGTTCTACCGGACTAAGAGATCGGTATTCAGATTTAATGACCTAAACCATGGGAACGTTCTAACCACGGCTATGCGTGAGTTAGTTGTGTGTTGTTTGTGCGTGCAAGTAAGTTTACCTCCCTTGTGTGTTTAACCCGGTTGTAATACCATATGGTGTGTGGATGTGATAGGTTCCATTATGGAACTCTTAACTATATTTATATATTATGGGGGTGAGGAATCTGGTCGTTCCGGTCGCGCGTTGTTTGGGAGTTGATGTATACAGTTTCTTTAACTCTCTCTCTGTTGGATTGTTTTCCTTTTGGGTCTTCAATCACCCTCAAGCTTAACCAAGGCTATTTTCTGACTCACGTCGGATTTGGGGGATATGTACGGTGTGTTCCGTACTATATTGAGACCGACACATCTCAGTAAGGTTAATATGTACGGCGTGTTCGGAACTATATTATATCCGACACATCTTAGGTAGATATATGTTCTCTATGTAGAACAACAAGTTATTGTATAGTAAACTTAGCATGGGAATAAAAAGATTCTCTAGGCTCCAATGAGATTTTCTAACCCACATCTTGGGGTACGTGTCCTCACGTGACCCACTCCAAGTTATGTTGTATGTACGTTAAAATGTGATATGAGTTGTTATGTGGAGTATGTGGATCATGGGTATCAATCCCAAGTTATAATAAGAGGAACTTAAGTATAACCCGACTATTGGGTAAGTGTCATCTAACAAGGAATTAGCTCCATTAAAGGAGAAACCCTCAAGGGTTAAAGAACACAATGAGTGATCTAAGGAGTATAGATGTGTTGATTGATTTGTTGAGCCCCATTTTTGTGGGTATGTAATGTGTTATGTGTTAATAGTTTTCATGCACGATTTGAATATAATCAACCGCATGCTTAGATGACAATTAGTTGTGTGTAGCCCGGTAGTATGCGGGCTGCACGAGTACCATACCAGCAAAGGTGCTGAGCCCCCTGGGGGCCACCCTTTCTTTCCTTTTCAGGTACAAGGAGCTAGAAGCGTTCGAGAGTAGGACGGGATAGTTGTTTGTACATTGGTAGTTATTTAATTGCGTATGTATTATAGGTGTAGTAAGACCGAAACTGTTGTCGGCATTAGTTTGTTAAAACTCGGTACAGTTGGGATGTAAATGTGTAATGATTGTTGGAAATGGAAAGAGATTGTAATGTGTAGTTGCTCGGGAATCAGGTCCATCAGACCGATACAATGTATATGTTAGCCATGCTAGCCACGTGGGTGGTTAACGGCGTGTAACACCAATGAGTCAAGTAATGTGATGAGTTATGTTTTCCGCTGCAAATGGTTGTTAAGTGTATTGTTGTAGTTGAGGTGTTACAACCCCTGAATTTCCATAATTCACGTCTTACACCCATTTTCTTATATTTACGATTTTTACCCAATTTCTTCAAATTTCCTTGTTGCACACAATTTTATCCTAATTATCAATTTGTCCCAAGTCTTCCAGAACTTGCGCAATTGGCCTAAAATTGATTTCAATTTCAGAAAAATCCTCAATTTCTATTTCAGTAACTCTAATTTACATAAAAACCCTAATTTGATCTCAAACCCTAATTTTCAACTTTCCATAAATAAATTTCCAGATTGCCCTAAATTGATATTCCGATTACAATTCAAATTTCTTCTTAACTTGGTACCCTAATTCCTCAATTTAATTTTTGTAACCCTAGAACTAATTCTAAAAACCCTAATTTTAATTTCTTCCTTCATCTATCGTATCTAGCCCCATATCCAGCTTTGTTAAATTTGCCACCTTAATGCGCATGAACCCAGATATATTGTTCGCCATTATTCCCAGTCAAAACCACCAATTTCAAGACTAAAAAGTAGCACAGAAACCTTAATTCGATTTCAGATTCACAACTGTCCCAATTTATTTTTTCTATGTTCACGTTTACAGAACCGAAACAAATCACAGACCAACACCAACGTTTTTTTCCAGATTTCAAAATGAACAAGCATCAACTTAGGTAAATTCTTGAAATGAACATAACACTAATACCAACCCTAATTCGATTTGGATAGACATGAGTGAGTAATTTAACTTGACAGATGTACACCTTGAAATTTTCAGGAGTGGTGGTGGCTCTAACTTTGGCCGTTCTAGTAGGTTGCAGTCTCCTTTGTGGCTCCCTCTAGATCCGGCAATATAAGGTTTGTTTGGGTTCTCCAAACTCAACCGAAGAACGGAAAGGAGAGAATCGAATGTTAGGATTTGTTTTAACCTCGATACAAAGAGGAATCACAAGAAAAGGTGAAAATTCTCAACTTACCAGATTTTTGAACACAACTGGGAATACTTGTCTCATTTTGTCCCGATTCGAACTCGGATCGGGTTGTCCTTGTTTGTTGGTAATGAAACATGATCGAAGAAGAAGAGAGAGGAATAGAGAGATGCAAGGTTCACCAGTTTAGGGTTGCTGCTTGAGGGAATGAGATTTTCGAAGAAGAAGGACAGAGATGCGACTCGGGGAAGAGAGGCACAAACAATGTGTTACTTGTTGAGTTAGGGCTTATTTCAGAGGGAAGAAGGAATGAAGATGGAAGCTGTTATACCCAAAATTTCAACCCCCCCCCCCCCCGGAGTAGTCTCTAAGGCATACGTGTTACAAAGGGCAAAGTGGTCAAAATGCACCAATGCAGGATTTTCCAAGGACATTCTCGGGATTTTCTATTTTTATATGACTTGTTCATTATCTCCAAAAACTTCCAAATATCATAGTCATTATGAAAGGTATTTCATGATTTTCTGATAATATTTATTCTAGAAATTTAGCTTTTAATTCATATTATAAGCTAATTTCTTTAATAATTAACACATGAAATAACCTCAAAATAGAAATAAAAGGGTTTCCAAAATTAAAATAAAATTGTCACATGGTTAGCATGACTACATACAGTCATAAACCTGAAATTATTTTATTTGGAACCTTAACCCAAAATTTAAAAGAGAAATTCAATCATTTTTGCAATTTTCTCTCTCCTTTGGAAAATACCGAAATCAAAACAAAATGTCATGAAATTTTAATACATGATAGGGGATGATTTTTAGAGAATAATGCCGTTGGAATTTCGTTATTTAGACTTTCCAATAATAAGTTATGAATTATGGGAGATTCGAGATTGTGAGATTTTTATCTAATCGATTATTTATCAAACTAATCCGATTCCAACTCTCAAAATTCCTAAAACTCATTCTTTACCTTCAGTTAAAATTTCATAATTTTTATCGGCTTGTAACATATTCTAAAAAATCAGATTCCCTTAGAGCACAAAATCAGTCTTTTAGATAAAGATCTTGCTCTATCAATTTGACCATGCTCTTTCTATAAAAGGACCCCCCAAAAACGAACTAGGGCAGAGGAGAAAATTCCCATAGTCAGAAAACACAACCGTCTACTTGCCTCCCATGTTTTCAACACTCCCAACACCGAAACTCTATCGAAATCATCCCAAAATCACCAAAAACACATTCTTTCTTCTCCCATTGAACTTCCAAGCATCAAAACACCACAAATACAGAACCAAAACGTGCTTAAAAACACAGGGAAGAAGAGGTCAGAAGCTCGGGTCAAAGTCGAACCGGATCGGCCACCAACGAAGCTTTCAGAGATTCCCGACGTGAAGGAACAACAAATTTTCGAAATCAAAACAGGGTAAAAACCAAATTCTCTAACCCTTCTGGTCTTAATACACTTCTGGCTGAAATTTCTAACCGAATTGATTTTTCCTTGCTTCTGAATTAAGGTTTGTTTGCGTTTCTGTCCACTAACTTGTTCAATAAGTTTCATCCTTAATTCGTAGTCAAATTGAAAACTTTTGATCAATAACATGTTTAGAATCTTTCAGGCTACCTACCCATAAATTTTGAGCCAAAAACACCGACGTGAACAGCCTCAACGCCGCCGTCCGAGGGCGGTCTGCACCCACGGACGCTATGTCCGGGGTCCCGGACGCTCTGTCTGAAAGCCGGACACCCCCGGACGGTGGCGGGATATTTTTATTTTCAAAAGTTAGGGTTTTATAAAACATGTCCGGGCCCACGGACGTCCTGTCCGTGGCCCCAGACTTTTCAAAATCTCGTTTCTGTTTAAATTTGACTTTTCTGTGTAATTAGGTTAACTAGGGTCCGTGGGTTCGGACATTAGGTCCGTAGCCGCGGACGGAAACAAATTTGACCTAATTCTGCCTTCGAAACCCTAGTTTAGGTTGTTTTAATTTCCACATTTATTTTCTGTCAAAAAATGCTTAAAGACATAAAAAACAGAAGCCCGCGCACTTAGGTTAAAACGACTTTTAATAAGCCGTAAATAAACCAAGTAGAGGAAAAACAACCTAGGAAGGGTAATGAAAGTAATTTGAACCCTAATTAAGTCGAATATCAAGCCCCCGAACCCAAATCTCCTTTCCTAATTTGATATAGGTTAAAATTAGGTGGCGACTCATAATAGGTTCCAGTGAGCTAACTTAGGTTTTAATAATTATGGTTATATGACTTAGTTATTAAACTTAGGTTATAAGTGGACCTAAAACCCGATTAGATCCTAATCAACTCGAATCAACATAGGATAGGGTTTAAAAATCGAGGCTCACAGACTGGCGACTCTACTGGGGACAAAATACTTAATTTTTAACTTGTTTAATTTTAAGAAAGAGGGCTTAACTCGAAAATGTTTATTTATGGCTTTGTTACTCTGTTTGTTTACTTTCGTGTGCACTTTAATTTTCTGCACCTTTGCATCATATGAGAGCGAGGGTCCACGCAAACCGATTTCACCCCGGGACCCGTTTGAGGGTCCCCTGTCAGGGACTCACACCTTTTAGGTGATGTGAATAAGCGGGGGAAAAGAGGAGGGTGTCGTCTAACCACACCCCCTTAATACCTGGGCCTTAGCCCCAAGCGTTTTCCTGGCAGTGCCCTTACCAAGCCCAATGTTTGGTCATTCAAAGACCCGACCGTAGACGCACACTTAACAGTGATGTGAAAAAAGTGGGGAAGCCCAAAGAGAATAGCGTGCAAGCCCTATTCCTTTGTGGCGACCTGGGCCCATGCCCCTAGCACCTCTCCGGATCGATCCATACCGGTTTGATTTAAACGTCTAGTGAGGACATGTTGAATTTGTGTGGGCCTTGTTTGCTTGTATGATCGGCCCACTACCCAGCCTAGAGATTGATAGGAACTTCTCCTACATCAACCTAGCCCAACACGAATTGGCAGCTCTATTTGTTTGCGGCCCAGAGGCCCTGTTTGGTTTAACATGTGAGTCGTTCGGGCTTCGGCCCGAATGCCTAGACTTAGGTGATTTCTCTTCTGGCCCAATTTCAATTATCCAATTAGTTCTAGGCCCATAAAAAAAATCCACCTGAACTTGAAATAACTCACAAGTCCTGAAAATAAAATCTTTTTCGGCTTAGCAACCATCTTCTCTGGCCCGAAGAAAGTTAGGCCCATTTGTGATTTAGGGACCATTCCAGCTCATGTGCATTACTTCAGGCCCAAACACATTCCGGCCCAAGGGCTCATTCTAGTCTAGGTAGACTTCTTATCATGACCCTAACCCAAAACCCTAGATCTAGGTGTCATCTATTAGGCCCAACCAAAATCACTCAGCCCAAATTCCAGTTCACATATAGAGCAATCATTCTGGCCCAAGTACCACACTCATAACTCATTCCATTTGAGCCCTTAGACCAATTCATAGTTTTGGCCCATGAGCTTCGCTCTCAATCCAGATTTTCGGCCCATAAAACATTTGAATCCAAGATAGTTTGCATAATTCGTTCATTCCAGTTTCCGGCTTCAAGGCCCAACAAGAGCATCAAACGAATCTAGACTTCAAGGCTTATCCCTCGGCCCATTCACGGTCCATGTGATTTCTTTCAGCTTATTTGCTCAATTTCTGGATTCAGGCCTACATGTCCGTTCTAGTCTAGGAATCACTCTAATCTATGCACTTCACTCTCAGTTTGGCGAAGACTCAGGCCCAGTCACTTCCTACATAACCCATAGGCATTCCTAGTTCAGACATTTTACAGGGCCTACTCGAAGCTTGGAAGGAAGACAACCATGGTCAATGGCGCCCCGACGGTCAACAGCTCCAGTCTTCAACATGTTGGCATCAGACTGTTCAACATCACTATTTCAGAAGTTTTTCTCGATTTAGTAGTTTTCTTTTCTGAATCATTCTTCTAACTTTTATGGTAGTTAGCTTCCTTTATCATTTTAGATTACAACTTTTGATGTTAACTTTCCATTCGTGAATTAGAGCATAGTTCTATTTTCGTAATTTTTTGTGCATTCATTCAACAAAACAAAAACACAAAAATTTGTTTTTTTAAGGGATCACAGAGTAATCATTTCCCGACTATGGAATAGAATGACTTGTCTTTTGTTTCTAAAAGGGTGAACATGTCTTTCCTCACACCATAGACTATCCCATAATATCCACGAAGCGGTTCCAAATCCACATCTGTTTTAGTGTTGCCATAAACCCCAGGTCAATACTGGGGGCAATCTGAGTTCAGGATCGTCATCTTTAATCTTTCGTGTAAGCGTGTGAACTAGTCTCTAAGTGAAATTCACGAGAGTGTCTTGAGCGGAAAAACCATGAGTGAACGAGCGTGTCATTTTTACACGACTCTGGTGAGACCACATTCAAAGGTGAGGTAAACGGCATAACTCTGACCGAAGGAGATAATTTGTAAATTTACTCTTAGACCTGCGAAAAGTAACAAAGAACGGATACATAACTATCAGAAATGATGAAGCACCTAGGTACAGCACCACATAGCCAAAAGCTTGTAAACCATATCATTAAACCCTAGGCACCCCCGTTGAGCCTTTCGTATATCCCTTTTCGATATTATGAGCTCCACAAAATAACCCAGCCAATGATGAATGTCCGACCCGGTGACCAAAGGAAGCGAGGAGCCCGACTCTCAGATAACATTCTCATCAGTCCAAAGAAGCAATGCCGCTATCAGCATGACGAAGCAATCCGCAAATGGTCCCAGAGTGACACAGGATCAAAAGAGCTCACATCAAAACAGCTCTTGAAGCCCAAAACCGGGAAACATAAGAACCCCGAAGGCAAAGTCAAGGAAGGATAAAACAAAAAGGCAAACCCGAAGTGCCTCTAAGAAGTCCAAAGGACAAAAAAGAGAAATGGTGTAAAGGACAACTTCAAAAGTCCAGGTCCAGAAGCTCGAAAACAACGTTAACATGAAGCAGCCAGACGACTTCAAGACAAGGAAGATGAATCCGAGAGAAGACGCAAGTTGCAGCTTTGGTCACCCATTTAAGCTCCACATACATCAAATATCCCTCCATGATCCCGTCATCTTTCATCACACCCCATGGCCACGTTATAAGCTCTAAAGACTTCCGACTTGATAGTTGTGTGTCTAATCATGTGAAAGTAACAGATCAAATGCGTAAATCCATCAAATATCGAATTCAATGGTCTAGAAGTTATGACCATGAGCGAGAAATGAGTGCAAACACCAACCACGTTGAGTGTAGGATAGGAAGCACCACATCAAAGCTAAGCCTCGACCCTGTGAGGATGAGACTTGTTCGCACGTTTAATCAAAGAAAATACTGGGAGGCAATTGATCGTTCGCACGTTAATCAAAGAAAATACTGGGTCAGATTGTCCTAAGGAAAAATACTGGGGGCAATTGTTGGTTCCAACAATTGCCATGACAACACCAATTGAAACCTAAATCTTGAGCACCACCATCCCACCTCAGGCATAAGCCCTTACATCCACATCAAAGACCTCAGGCGCACATAAGCTCTAACCTCCACACACACACTCTCAAGCTCTTCATTAGCCTTACCCCCACAAAAACATCAGACCTGCCATAACCCTGACCACCATCCAAAATCACAACCTAATCCCAGGTTTATCGTATATCCTGAACACCAGCAAAAGCCTTTAGCACCACAAAAAAAAAACCACACCCCACCAGTGGCATGTTCATCTTCTAAGAAATAAAATGCAAATATGAATTTCTTAGTGAGGAAGTGATTCTTTCACTTTCCTTTTTCAGTAGAGTTTTTCCCAAGCTTTGCCATGTTTGGCACATTTTCCAGCAATTTCTTGCTTTAAACAATTTTCAATTCTCATCATTGCCATGTTTGGCACATTTTTCAACAGTTTCTTGCTTTGAACAAATATCTTACATGCACCTTTATTGCATTTTACAAACTTTTGCGTACACCTCACCATCGCCACGTTTGGCCCTTTTACAATTGGTTTTCACCACATGCATTTGCACGAGACCATTATCTTTCTAGCCCATTTTTAGAGTGCGACCCATCATACACTTAACTCACTTTCACTTAGATCCAACCTTTAGGCTCGTCATAAGACCTAGATCCACCTTTAGGCTCGTCATAAGACCTAGATCCCATCTTTAGGCTCGTCATAAGACCTAGAACCACCCTTAGGCTCATCATAAGACCTAGAACCATCCTTAGGCTCGTCATAAGACCTAGAACCATCCTTAGGCTAGTCATAAGACCTAGATCCCATCTTTAGGCTCGTCATAAGACCTAGAACCATCCCTTAGGCTCGTCATAAGACCTAGTTGCATTCCCTTAGGCTCGTAGTAAGACCTAGCCTCATCAAACACATTGCATTCATCTCATTCATATAGGCTCATCATAAGACCTAGTTGCATTATCCAGGCGCGTCACAAGACCTGGCGACAGAAAGTTGGCGAGGTGATGGCAATAAATCCTCCTTTTGCGATGTCACCTTATTTTTGGGATCAACGAATGGTGGGCGAAGGCAATAAGTCCCCAGGGTTTTTACCAGGAGTTATCCCTGCACACCGGCTTAGGGGGCGATGGCAATAAGTCCACATTGGGTCCAGCCAGGAGCATCAGCACGGTTTTCGGTCTCCAGAAGCATCTGAGCATCATCAACATCATCAACATCATCAGCATCATCAACATCATTAGCATCATCAGCATCATCAGCATTTCAGCATTCAGCATTTGCATACCACCCAGTTTTCACATTTTAGGTTGTCAACGCCTTAGAATCGCTTCACATTATTTCATTTTACTTTTTAGGTTGTCAACGCCTTAGAATCGCTTGACATTATCTCATTTCCACATTTTAGGTTGTCAACGCCTTAGAATCGCTTGACATTATCTCATTTCCATATTTTAGGATGTCGACGCCTTAGAATCGATTGACATTTACTTCGTCATTTCATTTTTAGGTAGTCAACGCCTTAGAATCGCTTGACATTTATTTCATCATTTCGTTTTTAGGTAGTCAACACCTTAGAATCGCTTGACATCTTTTCATTTTCATTCTCACTCATAGGTAGTCAGCACCTCAGAATAGCTCGACACAATCTACATGTAGGGTCTTTTGAGATCCAAAATTTTGGGGTATCACTCAGGCATCAACTAGTCTTTTCATCTTCATTACAAAGCCTAGTTGACGGGGCAAAGTGTTACAAAGGGCAAAGTGGTCAAAATGCACCAATGCAGGATTTTCCAAGGACATTCTCGGGATTTTCTATTTTTATATGACTTGTTCATTATCTCCAAACACTTCCAAATATCATAGTCATTATGAAAGGTATTTCATGATTTTCTGATAATATTTATTCTGGAAATTTAGCTTTTAATTCATATTATAAGCTAATTTCTTTAATAATTAACACATGAAATAACGTCAAAATAGAAATAAAAGGGTTTCCAAAATTAAAATAAAATTTTCACATGGTTAGAATGACTACATACAGTCATAAACCTGAAATTATTTTATTTGGAACCTTAACCCAAAATTTAAAAGAGAAATTCAATCATTTTTGCAATTTTCTCTCTCCTTTGGAAAATACCGAAATCAAAACAAAATGTCATGAAATTTTAATACATGATAGGGGATGATTTTTAGAGAATAATGCCGTTGGAATTTCGTTATTTAGACTTTCCAATAATACGTTATGAATTATGGGAGATTCGAGATTGTGAGATTTTTATCTAATCGATTATTTATCAAACTAATCCAATTCCAACTCTCAAAATTCCTAAAAATCATTCTTTACCTTCAGTTAAAATTTCATAATTTTTATCGGCTTGTAACATACTCTAAAAAATCAGATTCCCTTCGAGCACAAAATCATTCTTTTAGATAAAGATCTTGCTCTATCAATTTGACCATGCTCTTTCTATAAAAGGACCCCCCCAAAAACGAACTAGGGCAGAGGAGAACATTCCCATAGTTAGAAAACACAGCCGTCTACTTTCCTCCCACGTTTTCAACACTCCCAACACCGAAACTCTATCGAAATCATCCCAAAATCACCAAAAACACATTCTTTCTTCTCCCATTGAACTTCCAAGCATCAAAACACCACAAATACAGAACCAAAACGTGCTTAACAACACAGGGAAGAAGAGGTCAGAAGCTCGGGTCAAAGTCGAACCGGATCGGCCACCAACGAAGCTTTCAGAGATTCCCGACGTGAAGGAACAACAAATTTTCGAAATCAAAACAGGGTAAAAACCAAATTCTCTAACCCTTCTAGTTTAAATACACTTCTGGCTGAAATTTCTAACCGAATTGATTTTTCCTTGCTTCTGAATTAAGGTTTGTTTGCGTTTCTGTCCACTAACTTGTTCAATAAGTTTCGTCCTTAATTCGTAGTCAAATTGAAAACTTTTGATCAATAACATGTTTAGAATCTTTCAGGCTACCTACCCATAAATTTTGAGCCAAAAACACCACCGAGAACAGCCTCAACGCCGCCGTCCGAGGGCGGTCCACACCCACAGACGCTATGTCCGGGGTCCCGGACGCTCTGTCCGAAAGCCGGACGCCCCCGGACGGTGGCGGGATATTTTTATTTTCAAAAGTTAGGGTTTTATAAAACATGTCCGGGCCCACGGACGTCCTGTCCGTGGCCCCGGACTTTTCAAAATCTCGTTTCTGTTTAAATTTGACTTTTCTGTGTAATTAGGTTAACTAGGGTCCGTGGGTTCGGACATTAGGTCCGTAGCCGCGGACGGAAACAAAATTTGACCTAATTCTGCCTTCGAAACCCTAGTTTAGGTTGTTTTAATTTCCACATTTATTTTCTCTCAAAAAATGCTTAAAGACATAAAAAACAGAAGCCCGCGCACTTAGGTTAAAACGACTCGTAATAAGCCGTAAATAAACCAAGTAGAGGAAAAACGACCTAGGTAGGGTAATGAAAGTAATTTGAACCCTAATTAAGTCGAATATCCCCCGAACCCGAATCTCCTTTCCTAATTTGATATAGGTTAAAATTAGGTGGCGACTCATAATAGGTTCCAGTGAGCTAACTTAGGTTTAATAATTATGGTTATATGACTTAGTTATTAAACTTAGGTTATAAGTGGACCTAAAACCTGATTAGATCCTAATCAACTCGAATCAATATAGGATAGGGTTTAAAAATCGAGGCTCACAGAAGCGCAGTGTGTATGTTCCCGTCACCTGTCAGGGTTGGGATGAAGAAGGATGAAGAAGGATGATGGAGGTGTTATCGATCAGAAGAAAGGAAATTGAACGGGCTCGCATTAGGGTTTGCAATTCACGAGTGGGGAGAATTAGAGTGGAGGGGTGAGAGTTGACTACCGTATTACCATTAGTGACGAGAATTGACTGGGCCAGCCCAGTCATTCTGGGTGGGTCGGCCCATTTACTATATTTTTTAGTTTGTAAAATGTTATACGTATAATGTCATTTTTGACTCGTTTTATATCCGTTTTTCATACCGTTCGCGACCCAATGTCCCGTTTAACGAGATGAACATTTTTATGACTCCAAATTTACAATTTCAAACAATAATCATTTTTGTTATTTATAAACTTGATTAATTAGCATTGGATTTCTAACTGGCTTGCGTTTTGCCAGTTTAGGCGAAAACGCAACGTCTTTATCCTAATTGCCTAACCAATTTTTCACTGCTTCCAAAAATTACCCAAACAATCTTACAGGGTGTCTAAGACCTCATTTCCATTTCTAAAATATTTATGACATGATTTACGATGTAAAAATGATTTATTATATTTTCGTTTACATTTTTTTTATAAACCTCCTCAAGGTCATTTAGTGTTCGTTAATGTTTACTAACGAGTTCTTAGGGTTTATTTAAATATCATATTATTCCCCTTATTTTTTTTCTTATTTAAGGATATTTAATTCCTTAACCTCTCATTAATTACTTTTATTTAATTAATTCATGATTAATTAAAGTAATTAATATTTGGGATATTTCACAGCTAATCTCCTGAAAATAAACATGGTTGTGGTATGGAATCAGCCCCTACTGAGTATGCTATCACATGCCCCGTCATGCCTCCTCAAGCTCCTCAGTTAATTGGTCGAGAGCATGGGATTCATTACATGCAATACCGTTTTAATATTTAAACTGTAAACAATAACAGTAATAACCATACAGTAAACACAACCATTAACACACATAATATAATCCACACAGCATAACCAATGAACAACTAGGCGAAACAACAAGAATAATAAATGAGTATTAATTCCCATCCTTGGCATAAAAGTCCAATATTGTTCCCCAATATACGAGCTAACAAGCTGTTATAATTGTTCAGTTATATCTAGTGACAACGACTAAAACGATGTGTCTCTAAATTACCCATATATTATGGCGGGTCACCCACGGCAGTAGCCACTCCAGCTGTAGAGTCTCCGACCAACGAACCGTTCTAGTTCGCTGGAAATTTCTTGATACTTACGGACCCGTACGTGGACAACCTAGTATCGATTTTGTAATCATAGCGCGCATCAAGAGCCACATCCTCCTGGCTTTGTTCATCTATATCATCACATCGCATTACAAATTTTTCTAACAAAGCAGACTAAGGTCGTTAGTCCAATCCGGAGTATGTAAACTCGGGATCCAGTGTTTGATACGAGAGCGGTGTTAGTAAGGCCAATGCTCCGTATTTAAGTCTTGGATAATATATATCTTATTATCCTAATGCTACAACATTTTTCTTACATTCCTTATATTACACATATAAGATAGCATCATAGCCGCTAGTTCATTTTATATATAGGTTCATATGTACGAACCGATAAAGTTATCGTAAAAACAGTAAATGATAAGCAGCTTAAATATACAGTTCATGCAAATTTATTCACACATTCAGACATTCAATCTTATCATAGAATTCACAGAAGTCTGAATTGAGGAAGCCCTCAGAGACAATCAAGGACACATAACAACATACCGTTCACCCTGATTTTAGAACGGTGGAGTATGAATCAGCTAGATCCGATGTTGCTCAAGTCGTCTCTAACAGTCTAATAATATGTATAACATACAGATCAGTATCCCGTATAACAACATTACTCTACGGTACCCTGTACCGTCGCTAATCCCTCCCGGTTCATTCCCCGTCATTTACTAACAATGTTTATCGGGTTTTCAGTTTAACTCGGGATTAGTGAACGCTATATTACATGCACGGTTACGTCGTGGTATATTAATATACATAACTTAAACATTCGTTATCACATGTAATTTAATATACATCGTATATTATATAGTTTGTCACTATATTGCGTGTATAATCTTGGTCATGTATTATACATCTCACCTTAATTAGTATTCCTAAGGTTAGTTTTTCCAAGTGTAATGTTGTGTAATCCATATTTAAAATACTTTGAATTATTTAACTCCTTTGTGAGCCTCGATTTTTAAACCCTATCCGATGTTGATTAAATTGATAAGGATCTAACCAGGTTTTAGGTCCACTTATAACCTAAGGTTAATAACTATGTCATACAACATTAATTATTAAAGCCTAAGTTAGCTCACTGGAACCTATTATGAGTCGCCACCTAATTTATACCTAGATCAAATTAGGAAAGGAGAGTTCGGGTTCAGGGGCTTGGTCTTCGACTTAATTAGGGTTCAATTACTTTCATTACCCCTAGAAGTCGTTTTTCCTCTACTTAGTTTAATTACAGCTTATTACGAGTCGTCTTTAACCTAAGCGCGTGCTTCTGATTTTTTTGGATTTTTAACATTTTTTTTACTGAAAATAAAAGTGGAAACTGAAAATACCTAAACTAGGGTTTCAGAGGCAGAATTAGGTCAAATTTTGTTTATGTCCGTAGCCACGGATACCAGGTCCGAGACCACGGACCCCAGTTAACCTAATTATACAGAAAAGTCGAAATTAAGGAAAAACGAAATTTTGAAAAGTCCGGGGCCACGGACAAGCTGTCCGTGGGCCCGGACATTATTTAAAAAAAAACCTAAATTTTAAAAACTTAAAATCCCGCCACCGTCCGTGGGTGTCCGTGGCCACGGACCACCCGTCCGTGCTCCCAGACCATAGGTCCGAGGTCCCAGACCACCCACAGACAGGGGTTTTCAGGAGGTTCCCGACGGTGTTTTCGAGTAAAATTTTATGGGTATGTAGCTTGAAAGATTTTAAACACGTTAGTAACTAAAAGAACTCAATTTGAAATCAAAATTAACACGAAACTTAGTAAACAAGTAATAAGGTAGTAGCTAAAACAATTAGCGATACAGAAACCAAGAAGAGTTATTTTGAACCCAAATTTTGACAGAGAGTTAATAAAGTCGTGGAGAGTTAGAAAAGTAGAATTGCAACCTGTTTTACCTTCGAATTCAAGAGGATTCTTCACGTCGGGATTCTTCGGAGGCTTCGATGGTGCAGGTTCCGGATTGAGTTCGACCCGGGTTTCTGGGTGTTGATTGTTGAAGGTGTTCTTCACGTTTTGGAGGTGGTTTGGTTGATGTTTGATGATTTTTGATCTGTTGGGAATTCGAAAACGTGTTTCAGAATTGATTTCGGTGAGATTTCGGTGTTGTTTTGGAGCTTGAAGGTGCAAAAACGTGGGAGGCTGGCTATGGAGAAGTGTTTTGACTGCCTAGGGTTCTAAGAGCTTATGAGATTCCCCCTTTATCAAAAAACCTATCCCCTTATATAGACTTTCTTAAAGATAAAGGAAATCTAGTAAAAGTAAGATTTTTTGGCATTTTAATTAAATGACTTCCCAAAGGAATTTTACTGTGAAATTTTAACCACATGTCATGGATGGCAATTATGATTTTTCTGAAGTGGAATCAGATTTTTTAAATGTTGGAATATTTTTAAATTGAATTTCTCGTCAGATTCAGTCAAAAATTGCTAGAAAATTATTGGAAATTCGAAAAATCAAAATTCCAACATCATTATGCTTAAAATGTCATCCTCTATCATGGGTTAAAATATCAAAGCATTTAAAACTTATTTGGGCATCTTTTGGAGGAGAGAGAAAGCCTACAGGAGGTCTCGGGAGCCTTAAAAATTACGAAAATGCCCCTGACAATGACGAAACTGCTCCCCATGCCCCGGAATGCGCCGATCGAGCCGGAATCTCTCATTACTTGATTGAAATGCCCCTCACAACACCAAAACCTCGTAGACCCTAACCAGGGGGAGTCAAAATTTTGGGTATAACAGATTGTCCCCCGTCAACTGGACTTTGTAATGGATGTGAAAAGTCTGGTTGATGCTTGAGTGATTCCCCAAAATTTTGGATTCCACAGAATCCTCCATGTTGTCCGAAACCGCGTTGACTACGTCCAGCTATTCGGAGGTGCTGACCACCTAAGCAATAAAACGTTGTCGAGCTATTCTAAGGCGCTGACTACATATAAGTGAAGATGTGTCAAGCTATTCTAAGGCGCTGACTACCTATAATAAATGAAATGATGTCAAACTATTCTAAGGCGCTGACTACCTATAATAAATGAAATGATGTCAAACTATTTTAAGGCGCTGACTACCTATAATAAATGTAATAAAGCCATGTCAAGCGATTCTAAGGCGTTGACTACCTAGGACGTGAAAACTGGGTGGTATGCAAATGCAAGAATGCTGAAATGCTAACGACGCTAATGATGCTGATGCTGATGATGATGCTGATGATGCTGATGATGATGCTCGGATGCTTCTAGGGACCGAAACCCGTGCCGATGCTCCTGGCTGGACCCAATGTAGACTTATTTCCATCGCCCCCCAAGCCGGTGTGTAGGGATAACTCCTGGTAAAAACCCTGGGGACTTATTGCCTTTGCCCACCATTCGTTGATCCCAAAGTAAGTTGACATAACACAGGAGGATTTATTGCCATCACCTCGCCAACTTTTCTGTTGCCAGGTCTTGTGACGCGCCTGGATAATGCAACTAGGTCTTATGACGAGCCCATATGAATGAGATGAATGCAATGTGTTTGATGAGAGTGGGTAAGCTAAAGGGTCTTATGACAAGCCTAAAGGAATGCAACTAGGTCTTATGACGAGCCTAAAGGAATGGTTCTAGGTCTTATGACTAGCCTAAAGATGGTTCTAGGTCTTATGACGAGCCTAAAGATGGGATCTAGATCTTAAGACGAGCCTAAGGATGGTTCTAGGTCTTATGACGAGCCAAAGGATGAATTTAGGTCTTATGACGAGCCTAAGGATGGTTCTAGGTCTTATGACGAGCCTAAAGATGGTTCTAAGTGAAAGTGAGTCAAGTGCATGACAGGTCTAAATGAATGTGGAAGGATTGAGGCTTATGTCAAAGCTGGAGATGGTAGGGCTCAAGACGGGCCTGTGGATATTTGAATGTGTAGGAAGGGCTTAGGACGGGCCTATGGGAGTTTGAATGTGAAGGAAGGGCTTAGGACGGGCCTGGGAGATTTTGATGTGGAGGTAGGGCTTAGGACGGGCCTGAGTGATATGAGAGGGGTTTGAACCTTTGGGTTTTGGTTATTTTAGCCTCCATCGGTGTCGTTGTTGCAATTGTTGGGACCAACAATTGCCCCCAGTATCTTTTCCTTAAGGCAATCTAAGTTTTTTAGGATTTGTGGCAATCGATCGGAACGATCGATTGCCCCCAGTATTTTCTTTGATTAACTACGCAAAAACAAGTCTCATTCTCGCAAGGTCAGGGTTTATCTTGATGTGGTGTTTTCTGTCCTACACTCAAAGTGTTTAATACTTGCACTCGTGTTCCCTTTTTGGCCAAGACATCTCAACCATTGAATTTGACATCTGTTTGATTTACGCGTTCGACCTGTTACTTTCACGCGATTGGATACACAACTATTAAGTCGGAAGTGTTTTAAGCTTATAACGTGGCTATGAGGTGTGATGAAAGACAAAAGGACGATGGAGGAATGTTTAGGATATGTGGAGCTATAAGGGTGACCAAAGCTGCAACTTGCACATTCTCCCGGACTTGCCTTCTTTGTCTTGAAGTCGTTTGTGATGACTTCGCTTATGAGCTTGGAACTTGGGATTTTTGAGTTGTTCCTTGCACCTTCTCTCTTTTTCCGATTTTGGATTTCTTTGAGGCTTTTCAGGTTTACCTTTCTTTGAATCTCTTTTCCCTCGGGGTTGTTGTGTTTCCCGGTTTTGAACTTTGAGAGCTGTTTTTGATGTCAGCTCATTTGGATCCTGTGTCAGTTTGGGACATTTACGGATCGTTTCGTCATGTTGGTAGCAGTTTTGCTTCTTTGGACTTGTGAAGTTGCTGTTCGGAAGTCGGGCTCCTTGCTTCCTTTGGTCACCGGGTCGGTTGTTCATCATTGGCTGGCTTGTTTGTGGAGTTTGTAATGTTGTAAAAGAGAATGTATACGAAAAGCTCAGCGGGGGTGCCTAGGGTTTAATGTCAGGGTCCACAAGCTTTTTGGCTGTGTGGTGCTGTACCTAGGTGCTTCGTCATCCCTAATAGTTGTGTATCCGTTCTTTGTTACTTTTCATAGGTTTAAGCTTACATTTACAAATTATCTCCTTCGGTCAGAGTCATGCCGTTTACCTCACCTTTGAATGTGATCTCTCTGGAGTCGTGTAACAATGACACGCTCTTTCGCTCTTGGTTTTACCGCTCAAGGCACTCTCACGAAATGTACACTCAAAGACTTGCTTGCACGTTTAAACAAAATAAACATTATCGATCCTTAACTCAGATTGCCCCCAGTATTGTTGTGGGGTTTTTTTTTGACAAGCCTTTTGAATACCCAAGTTATTTGTGGAGGGTAATTGCATGTGTGATGGTAAATAATGGTGGGTGTTCTTGTGAGGAGGTGATTGTTGAATGATTCAATTTTTCCTGTTTCAAAGCTTCTTCTAGTTTAAACTTTGGTAAAGTGAAGGAGAGGTAAAATAGTAGGACACATGGGTGGAATTTTGAGATGACTTATCTTTGACCTTATTTTGACAACAACGATGCATAACTAACAATGATTTTCTACATGCAAGAGACTTCCCAAATAACATTAAATGAAACATGCAACAAATGTCAAAGCACAAAAACATCAAAAGAGAACTCATGTCTGACGACACAAATGAAAAAGGATATGAAGTACATAGAGAAAATATAAAACCCTAAAGCTACTGCTCTGGAGGAGGTGGACGTGGGAAGACCGAGTACATATGAGTCATAAAATCGTCCATACGGCCCTCCATGCGTATCTGCCTACGCTCCATGCGACAATGAGTAATGTGAAGAGATCTGATATCCCTCTGTAAGCTCTCAAGTGTAGCCGGCTGCGGTGGCGGAGCTGGTAGGGCGTAGTAGGAGGAAAGTGGCATAGGGTGCTCAGTGCCCATGTAGCTCGATCCCTCACCCTGGTAGGTGTATCCTCCTGATGGGTCCTCGTGGTGTGGGACATCCTCAGGCTCTGGTGCCTACTGTCTCTGCCTGGGCCAGACCGGTCTCTGAGAGAAGACTCTGGCCTGTTGTGGGGAGGCCCAACCCTGATCGGCTGAGTAGCCAAGGGACCTCAGCATCTCCAAGGTGTAGGTGGGATATAAAGGCTCTCAATCATCATTCCCCATCGGGACCCGTGCGCACTCGCATAGCCACTGAATGAAACTCGGGTAAACCAAAGCGTGGCGACCGGCCCGGGCTGCTATCATCAGGTGGTCTCTCATTTAGACCGACAACGGGATCAAGCCCTCCTCTGAGTCGGGTGGATGCTGAATGTACCTCATGAGGTAGCAGTAGCGAGTAGAGACATCGTTACATGCTTGCGGTAGCACATTATGGGACAAGACCTCCAATAACACCCTATCAAGGGCAGTAGGTAAAGCGGAGGGGAGGATCACCTGCTTCCTTGGCTGATCCCTCGTGGAAGAATGAATGCGCTCTGATAGAGTAGAGTGCTGCAGATAGAACTGGCGTGCCTCGCTCTCCAAGGCTGCCATCGCCTCTAGTCCCCTGTGCTCAGGGTCACTAGGATTCAAGCCGTAAAAATGCACAAAATCGTCTAAGCCCATAGTAATGGGCTGACCACGTACATAAGATACCACAGCCCCAGTATCGTCCTGGTCCAAGTTAGCATAGAACTCTATGACTAACTCTCTAATAGCTCTTCGGGCAGGTAAGCAACCCCACCTGGTGAAGGTGCTGAAATAGGTGATCAAGGTCAAAAGTGGCGATTACCTCATCGTTGAAGAGACGCTCCTGTTGGATGGAAATATCCTGATTCTCATAAAACCAGCGCTCTTGTTGAGCTCCTCTGAAACTGGTATGGTCATAGGTAGGGGATGTCTCTCTGCGGCGCCTGTGACGTGGCTAAGAGCCTGATGCCCCAGCCTCCGCTACCCTACGGGAGCTCCTACGACCCTCCATGATATGCCTAAGGATTCAACAAAATAAAAGACATATAATTCTACAGGAATTTTGACAGAGTTTCCCCTAGATTTTCATGAATCTCGTGCTTTCAAATGCACTCCACACCATATAATCAGTCCTAGGATCTACCATTCATGCAAATTTCAAACATTCCACGAGCTAGAAACGTAAGGAACCTCATTTTGCATTTAAAATACACTAAACCGAAATGGGCGATTCTTGGCAATTGCAAACAGTTTTAACTTTACAAATAAACTTTTCACGCTTTATAATGTGTTTTTAAAGCTAGTTGACCATTTAGAACATGAAAAATCAAACTTTGAAAATTTGACCCGGGAATCACCATTGTCGTCTTCTTCCCAGCTCCAAATTTCGTTTTTCTTCATTTCTTCACCAACACGGACAAATGAGTAGTCAAAATGTAGATAAAACTTACCCAAATACAATGGTGGAAGAATATTTTGGATTGGAAGTAAGGAAGGTGCCGAAACCGGACAAAAACAGTCCACCCCAGACTTGATTTTGAACGTGACTTTCTGCCCCTGTAAGTGCTCGAAATGAAGAGATCTTGGTATGGAAATGCTCAGAATTGAAAGAGGAATGTTTTGTGAGCAAAATGGTGGTGGAATGGAGTGATTTGGTCAAGAAACAAGTGAGATATGGAGGAGAGAAGTTGAGGGTTTGAGAATGGGGGTTGCTAGAGAAAAAATGTCGAATTTGGGATGAAATCCCTATTTGAATCGGGTGGGGAAGACCACTAAGTGAAACGGCGTTGCTTGGAGGTCAAACGGGTGCGTCTGAGTCATCGTCCGGGGCCACAGACGTGACGTCTGGGGGCACGGACGCCCCCCCTTTTTTTGCTTGTCTCGAAAATTAACTGATTAATTGAAATAATATGAAGATTTACAACAAAATATTCTCTTTATTCATCTCGAATTAAAAGAAAAACAATTTATAGAGTTCTAGGAAGATATAAAATGCCTAGGATCAAATGTCTAAAACGCAAGCTTCCTCTTGACAACTCTCGGCTCTGCCAACACCTCCTTCCTTCTCTTGAATGCATCTACCTCCTCCTTTCGACCGTATAGCTATTTCCGATAACTTGCTGGGAGCTCAAAGTCTTCAGGTGCTAGGGGCTTTACCACTTGAACTTCCCCTTCGAGTCGATCTATCATGATCGTATGGAGAACCTCATGGCCATATGTTTTCCTTGGTGCTTCGTATAACAAGCCCTTGGGTCGGTTTTGGGCTTGCCCGATCTGACGGCTGGAACGCCACGGGTGAATGACATGAAAGTTCTCAAAACCAGGTAACGAGATCCCTCCATAATAACCTCCACACATTCGAACTCCTTCAATTTTCCAAGTCGAGACTGTCCATTAGACCTGATGTCCCTGCTGAATAGAGTTCAGGAAAGCTGGCCACCCGTTAACCGGTTCCTCGGGGGTGCGTCTTCTAGGGAGATGCTGAATCGTGAACATTTGGTTGTACTCAGGAATTAGCTTGAGCCGCTCGAGAAGCCAAACTTGCAGAAGATGAATGCTTCCTTCAAAGAAGTAAGGGGTATCCTTTGACTTAGGCCATGAATCCAGACTCTGAATAACTTGTGCGACTATCAATGGTCCCAAGGCGAAACCAGCTCGAACCTGTAGAAGCAAAGGGAAAACTTTTCGGTGTATGGCCATGTATAGTGTTCTGAAGAGGTAAATTCCTAGCAACGCGAGATCGAGAAAGTTCCTCTTGTGTTCTAAGGAGATCTCAGAGGTAATGAAGTTTGAAAGAGTTTCCACTTGAAATCCCTCAGGCCCTACCATTCCTAGCAACTGAGTCGGACTTAGTCCAAGTAAATGGGAATGGGCCTCGATCGGTGAGGGTGTCAAGTTTGGTACTACTGGGCTAGCTAAGGTGTTGGCCCCCAAAAGTGCGTCGAATTCCTCAGGTAGTAAAGTTAACTCGTTATCTCCAAACTTGAGGAGGTGTTCGATCGGGTCCCAATGGTTAATTGCTGCTCTCAGGAGACCTTCATGTAGTCGCGTCTGGGATAAATACGCTAGAGTGTGGAGGATAGACAACTTATTGACCTTCTTTGACCAATTGAACAAATCTTTCATAGTTCTGTCACAGGACTTGATGAATTCGAAGCAGTTGGCCATGGACTTCTTCTGTTTTATCAAGAAAAGAAAACACATACAGGGTATCAATCAGCACTCAACTTTGCTTATGGGCCACAAACAATTGAGACTTTGAACTGGGTTGGGCCAACTGTGGGGTGAATCCATATCCGTTTTAAGTCTAGTTATGGGCCAATCACGAGAGCAAACAAGGTTCCACACAAATTCAAAATGTCCTCACCTGACGACTTTGATTAATGGGTACGGATCGATCCGGAGAGGTGCTTGGGGCATGGGCCCAGGTCACCACAAAGGAATAGGGCTTGCACGCTATTCTCTTTGGGCTTCCCCACTTTTTTCACATCACCTGAAGGTGTGCGTCTATGGTCGGGTCTTTGACTGACCAAACCATGGGCTAGGTAAGGGTACTGCCAGGAAAATGCTTGGGGCTAAAGCCCATGTATTAAGGGGGTGTGGTTAGATGACACCCTCCTCTTTTCCCCCACTTATTCTCATCACCTAAAAGGTGTGAGTCCCTGACAGGGGACCTTCAAACGGGTCCCGGGGTAAAATTGGTTTGCGTGGACCCTCGCTCTCATATGATGCAAAGGTGCAGAAATTTAAATTGCACACAAAGGTAAACAAACAAGGTAACAAAGCCATAAATAAACATTTTTCGAGTTAAGCCCTCTTAAAATTAAACAAGTTAAAATTAAGAAGTTGTCCCCAGCAGAGTCGCCAGTCTGTGAGCCTTGATTTTTAAACCCTATCCGATGTTGATTAAATTGATTAGGATCTAACCGGGTTTCAGGTCCACTTATAACCTAAGGTTAATAACTATGTCATACAACATTAATTATTAAAGCTTAAGTTAGCTCACTGGAACCTATTATGAGTCGCCACCTAATTTTTACCTAGATCAAATTAGGAAAGGAGAGTTTAGGTTCGGGGGCTTGGTATTTGACTTAATTAAGGTTCAATTACTTTCATTACCCCTAGAAGTCGTTTTTCCCCTACTTAGTTTAATTACGGCTTATTACGAGTCGTCTTTAACCTAAGCGCGCGCTTCTGATTTTTTTGGATTTTTAACATTTTTTGACCAAAAATAAAAGTGGAAACTGAAAATACCTAAACTAGGGGTTCGGAGGCTGAATTAGGTCAAATTTTGTTTATGTCCGTAGCCACGGACACCAGGTCCGAGACCACGGACCCCAGTTAACCTAATTATACAGAAAAGTCGAAATTAAGGAAAAACGAAAATTTTAAAAGTCTGGGGCCACGGACAAGCTGTCTGTGGGCCCGGACATTATTTAAAAAAACCTAAATTTTGAAAATTTAAAATCCCGCCACCGTCTGTGGGTGTCCGTGGCCACGGACAACCCATCCGTGGTCCCGGACCATAGTCCGAGGTCCCGGACCACCCACAGACAAGGGTTTTCAGGCGGTTCCCGATGGTGTTTTCGACTCAAATTTTATGGGTATGTAGCCTGAAAGATTTTAAACACGTTAGTAACTGAAAGAACTCAATTTGAAATCAAAATTAACACGAAACTTTGTAAATAAGTAACAAGGCAGTAGCTAAAACAATTAGCGATACAGAAGCCAAGAAGAGTTAGTTTGAACCCAAATTTTGACAGAGAGTTAATAAAGTCGTGGAGAGTTAGAAAAGTAGAATTATAACCTGTTTTACCTTCGAATTCAAGAGGATTCTTCACGTCGGGATTCTTTGGAGGCTCCGATGGTGCAGGTTCAGGATTGAGTTCGACCCGGGTTTCTGGGTGTTGATTGTTAAAGGTGTTCTTCACGTTTTTGAGGTGGTTTGGTTGATGTTTGATGATTTTTGATGTGTTGGGAATTGGAAAACGTGTTTCCATGTTGATTTCTGTGAGATTTCGGTGTTGTTTTTGTGCTTGAAGGTGCAAAAACGTGGGAGGCTGGCTATGGAGAAGAGTTTTGACTGCCTAGGGTTCTAAGAGCTTATGAGATTCCCCCTTTATCAAAAAACCTATTTCCTTATATCGACTTTCTTAAAGATAAAGAAAATCAAGTAAAAGTAAGATTTTTTGGCATTTTAATTAAATGACTTCCCCAAGGAATTTTACTGCGAAATTTTAACCACGTATCAAGGATGAAAATTATGATTTTTTTGAAGTATAATCGGATTTTTTAAATGTTGGAATATTTTTAAATTGAATTTCTCGTCAGATTCAGTCAGAAATTGCTAGAAAATTATTGGAAATTCGAAAAATCAAAACTCCAACGCCATTATGCTTAAAATGTCATCCTATATCATGGGTTAAAATATCAAAGCATTTTAAGCTGATTTGGGCATCTTTTGGAGGAGAGAGAAAGCCTACAAGAGGTCTTGGGAGCCTTAAAAATTATGAAAACGCCCCTGACAATGACGAAACTGCTCCCCATGCCCCAGAATGCGCCGATCTAGCCGGAATCTCTCATTACTTGATTGAAATGCCCCTCACAACACCAAAACCTCATAGACCCTAACCAGGGGGGGTCAAAATTTTGGGTATAACATCCTTAGTGTTTCCAAGTGTAATGTTGTATAATTCATATTTGATAATACTTTGAAGTATATAACTCCTTATTATTTCATGTATAACATAACATTTGAATTTCCTAGTCTAATGTTTATAATTCTTTTCTTCTTATCTTATATCATTTTAATTATGATATTATATGGTTATTGAACCATATTGTATTTCTCACTCCATAACATATATTTATTTATATATATGTATTATGGGACCATTTATTATATGGTAATCCTTTATAACATATTCATTCTTCCTTAATGAATATTCCTTATATTATAAATGTGACAACCGTTATAACATTATAAACCATATTATAAATTCTTATTCTAAAATACTTATTATTACCGAACAACACTTATGTTCTTTAATATTTACAAAATCCACCACATTAATTATATAATGTTACATTATAGTTATATAACATATATTATGATATTTAAATCATTAAATCATTTATAACCTATAGTTATAAAATTTATAAAACACCAAACAGACCATATTGTTATCGGTTTTTATTTAATTCCATCAAAGTTTCAGAAATTACATAATCACCCCAAATATTATTTCTTTGTTACACTTATAATATATACCTTATATTATAATCTTTAAACCTTAATATAATTATAACCTATGGTTATAACTTCTTAATATAGCCGAACATACATGGTCTGTTCTAATTTAATTTCCACCACTTAACTTTCTATATTCACTGAAATACCCCAAACCTTGATATGTTGTTGAACTATTAAACTATGGTATATTAATTCTAAAAAGTTCCTTAGAAACATTAGTGAACAATTTAAACCATAGTAAAAACAATAAAGTACCATAAAGACAATTTGAGCAAAAACATGCTCTAAGATTGGAATAACTTGATTAGGACCCAAAGAGCCCTCCAAGACTGAATAATATGCAGTTATGATTTTATAAGGCTAATTAAGTCCATAAGAAACATTGGTAGACAATTTAAACTAAACAGAACACAAGAAAACACCATAAAGTCAATTTAGGCAAATACTTGCCCTAGACTTGGTGTAACATTGTATAAGACCTAAAGGTCATTCCTAGACCTTATTAACATGATAATGAACATGTTAAATCAATTACTAAAGAAAACCAAGCTTGAAAACAAGTTAAAACACAAAATGTGCTTTAAGGAGCCTTAAAGCACATTTTTTAAAAATTGTCTTGGAAATGAGTTTTGTGTGTCTAAATGTCCATCATTACTCTTTAATCAACATTTGTACTAATTAGTATCACATTAGGAAGTCTAAATCAATGGGAAATAAAAAATTTCACAATTATGTACACTAATTTGTGAATAGTGCTCAAATAGTGCAAGTTTAAGACATAAGTCAACTTTAATTCGTTAAATGGTCAAAAAAGACCATAAATATCTTATATATGGAAGGGGGACGGTTTTTAAGGTGGGGAGTCACAAACCTAGCCAGATAATTAACTAAAGGAGGAAGAAATAAAGTAAAACACTATTTACCTTTATAACATAAATATCTTCAAAAACTCCCTCTCTCCTCACCTTTCTTCATTTTCTCTTGTTCCCATCTTGTTATTCCTCCATTCTCCCAACAAAAACCGTGCTTGCTACAGCACCTCTCTTCTCCAACTTCATTTGCTCATCAAATGTTCAATATTACTCAAAATAAAAAACTAAGCACATATTTGTTTTAGTTGAGTCAAGGCCTTCCATCCTCTCTTTTCAAAATTCAAAAAGGTCAAGTTTGGAGCCATGGATAAACTCCATTGAAGGGGGGAAATTCAGTTTGAAGAGCTCATTTGCTTCTTCTCTCATTCAAGGTAATAAAAGTGAAAGAAAAACTCAGTTTCCTTCACTTTTGTGCATTACCAAAAATTGTCTTCTCATGGAGTCTTGTTTTTACTCCTTGAACTAGCTTGTTTTAATCTCCAAAGACTAGTGGAGGTCCTCCTTGATTCATATCCAAGTCTATCCTAAGACTTCAAAGGTAATTATCCATTTTAATACCTTAAAGCACTCTTTTTAACCTAGCAATGATTCCTTAAGTTTTGGTGCATCCCTTAGTACTCATTGGAGTAATTGTATATTGGTTAGAACATTGACAAAGGAATTAAAGTTGGTTGCTGAAAACCAAGCAAGAAAATCCAAGGAGAGGAGTGTGAGGAAAAGCTTGGAAAAACAAGGTAAATGACTTACCTTAAGGTGGTTTATTTCTTTAAGGGATGGGTTTAGCTAGGCACTAAATGTGGCCTAGAACTCACATTATGTAATGGGCTATAAAACCTAGAAAATACAACATGATCATATTTGTGAACTTGTGACTAAGGAGCAAATGGCAAATTGAGCTAGTAAAACAATCACGAGGTGAATTACAAGAACACTTATATTGCAATGGGAGCATTGTTGTGTGTAATTGCAGTTTGAAGGCATTTAAATGTGGAAATTCAGTGTTTAAGATTAATACAATTTAAGGGCCCAAGAGTCATGTCATTTAAGGGCCTAAGTGCCAAGCAATTTAAGTTTATGCACTATATTGTGATGTAGTGTAGTTTAAAGGTTTAGTTGTGTGTTAAAGAACCTTCCTTGTGAAGATTCATGTCTTTGATGGTTAAAGGATGAAAAACCATGTGTTTGTGTGTAAAAATGTGTATTAAGGAATTGAGTGTTCTTGGTTGTCTGAAGGTGAAAACCTAAGTGTTTGGGTGTGAGAATGTACTAGGGAACCTATGGCAAAATTTAGTGGGGAAAACAAGAGTTTTAAGTGCTTTGGTGAAGTATTGTGACCTAGGTTGTACTAAGAATTGTTAAATGTAAAATTGGTGAAAGAAAGTGAATTAAGGTGTTCTTAAGTGTTAAGATGCCTTGGGCATAGTCTTGGATGCTTAGAGAACTAATGGATGATTTCTAGATACACCAAGGTCATGGTGGAATGTGGTTTAATCTTGTGCAAAGTTTGGTGAACAATGGAAGTGTAATGCCTTGTGAAGGTTTAATTATGAACTTGTAGGAAAGACTTGAAGAGTGTGTGTAAAGGGGATGAATGTGATGCAAAATGATGCTTTAGGAGTGGTTATCTTGTTGTGGAAGAACACTTTGGTTAGTGGAAGTCTTAGGCAAAATTACAAGTTACAAGTGTAAGGAAAAATGTTCTAAGTGTTAAGGATTTAGTAAACGTTTGAGTAAATGTTTAAGGAATTTGTGGGATGATTTAAGTAGGTTTTAAGAGTGTTTAAAGTGTTTAAACATGTTAGAAGACATGTGAAAAGGTTAGGGAAGAAACATGAAGAAGAACAGAAGGAGGAGAATTGGAAAACAAAAGAAGAATTAAGAGCTTAAGGCAAGAGCTCCTTCTTAATGCTAGATTTTAATGCATTAGAGTAATGGGAATGGCTAACCTAATTAAAGGACCCAAAATATTGTATTAGTATTGTAGTTATGGAAGTTTGAGTATTTGTGAGCAAGTATGTGGATTGTAGGCCTTAGAGCCAAATAATTTGTGTATGAGTATTGGAATTGTTGATTGATGGAGTATTGATGTATTGAGATTTGTTTTCAGTGCTGGTAGGACCCTTGAATGGGTGTGGCTAGTTTAGGAATGGATTTGATGAGAAAGTATGTATGTGGATAAGTTAGAATTGTAGGTAAACTATGGCAAAAGTTTAGTAGGAAATGTGCATTTATGGATGACTTGGTGAATGGGAGAACCAAGGTGTGTTTTGGATTGAGTAAGGATGTTTAGTAACCATGGAATGGTAATTGGAGGATGGGAGTAGAGTGTGTCGAAAATCTGTAGCAAATAGCATTTGAAATGCATTGGAAAAACAAGGTAGAGAGTTAGTGTTAGTAACCTTGAAAGTGGAGATTTGACTCGGGTATAGGTAGTGCATATGTCTAGGATGTAAAGTAATGGATGTAGGATGTGAGGAGAGGCACTGATAGAGGGAGTATTGAATGGTAAAGGTTAGAACAAAAATCTGTCGCATTGGAGAAGGAAAAATTTAGTATAAGTGCTGGAATGGAAATGAGGAAAATTGTGTAAATCCATATGAGAATGGGACATGAATTTAGTAATGAGTTAGTGAATGAACTAAGGTATTTTAGGAAGCCTGAATGCTACCAAAACGTGTTAGGATGTATGTAGGAAGATTAGGGAAGAAATGGGTAAGAAAAGGAAGTAAAAACAAAATCTGTAGGCAAGTTCTGCCACCGACCTAGCAGGGTAGGATCGTGGTCGGGGTGGTGGGGCTTAAAATCACTGGAACGAACTTTCTGACTTTGACCAACCCAGACGGGTGAGTGGGTCGTGGGTCGGTCAGGGCATAAATCAGTGGAACAAAACTTTCTGGAATGGACCGACCTAGAGGGCCGTGAGTCGGTCGGGTAAAACTTGGAGGATGGAAAAGTTACTGGAATGGACCGACCCAAGGGGTTGGGTCGGTCGGTGGGTCGGTCGGCCCTAACTTACAAAAAAATAATAAAATAAAAATAATAATATAGTAATCATATGTATGTATATATAGATAGGTGCATATATATGGGGTTTTAGTAATACAACATTAATGGAACAATAATGGTAAGAAAGTAAGTATATGAGTAAGAAAACAAGTATGAGAAGTAATTAAGAAAGTTGTAAGTTTAAAGACATTAAGTTAAACCGAAATAACGGGATAACGGGGTAAGTACGGGAGTAGTAATTATGTATGTACTGTAATGCTTAGTATTAATTGAACCATTTGGCATGTAGTCATTAGTTCGAGAATAAGACTCAAGGAACAAGAGTGGACCAAAGGAACGTGAGGACACCCGGTAAAGTAAATCCCGGTGAAAGGTATGATTTCTTCATGCTCTGTATCCTAACCTGGTTACCCCGATTTGTGTGCTTATTTGATCACCTAAATAAGATAAATGCATGAATCAGACTTTAATGCACCTACTTGTGCTTGTATTATATTTGATCTTGTATATTGCCTTGAACATTTAGTTTGTATAATTCATGAAATGAATGGATGAAGATGAAGTGTGTATGTACCTTGTAGTGTATTTGTGTAATGTATTATACCTTGGTATGGAGGTGTATGTGTGTAGTGTATTATTGTGTGGTTGGATGTGTTGACTTTTACTAATTCCTAACTACCTAACTCCTAACTTAAGTATGAGTAAATTGGAATGAGTAGAAGTCCGATATAGTTTCGACCACGCGTGAGGATGAGGATACACAAGAGGTTGGATCCGATTCCTGGCCTGAATCCTTTCTATGGACCAAACCCCTTAAATGGGTAGCATCCTAGATTGGTGAGCCACAGTAAAGCCCGGTGGTGGGACGGTGTAGTCCCTGCCCGGAGGTCACTACGACTTGACTTGAGTAAGTAAGTAAGTAAGTAAAGTATGTATGAGTAATGGTCTTGGCTGGTGTAAGTCATTGACCCTAAGTAAAAGAGTAATCTCCATCCGATTAACCCGGGTGGATAAAAAGGAGCTAACAAGTATTGTGTATGTATTGTGTATGCGTATATCGGTAAAGGTAAGTATGTATCGGTTGACTTGTATTGTCTTCCTTGTATGTATTGAACTGTATGTATATATCCTTGTGAAGTATTGTAGTAGTATGAATGAAAGCATGTATGTATGTATGTATGAATAAAATGAATCGCATGTATTCGACCTAAGTAGTTGGCGTACCCTCGCTAGTACGCGGGGTATGCGGAAGTCATATGCAACGTAAGCTGAGCCCCTAGGGCAATGTTTTTATTGTACAGGTACCGAAGCAGCTAAGGTCATGGTAAGAGACTGGCAGCTATGCCTAGATAGCTAGGAGTGAATGGTAGATAGTAAAGGATTGTATAAGGCTTGCAGCCTTGAATGTAGGAGTGTACCAAGGGGCACACCATTATGTATTTAGAAAGTATGTAGTGTGAGGAATGGGTAGATGCTAGACTCTTAGTGAGTAATCATGAACTTAAAGGAATTCTTGTATTTATATTTGTATTTGGATCTTAGTAAACTCGGTATGTTGTATTGTATTTATGGAGTATTGTATTGAATGGAGTATTGTAGTACTTGGTTGGTAATTGGAGTGTGTATTGAATTCGTGTAGTACTTGGATATTCCGGTCCATCAGACCGATGCTGTAAGTAGTAGTAGGCCTTGTTAGTCACGTGGGTGGCTAACAGCATTGTACCACCCACCGCTGTGTAAGTATGTATCTGCTGCGTGAGTATGGAAGTATGAGGAGATTGGACGGTAATGACGGTATTAGCGGTAGGGGTGTTACAATAATTATATAAGGACTTAAGAGATTAAGTTAAGTAAGATGATTTAAATGTTAAGGTTATAAAATGACATGTAATGATGGGGATTGGTAGGTAATGATGTTATAAGGTTGTTTAAGACATGTTAGGTGAGTTATAATGACAATTAAGTGGGTGAAAAGTTGTAGTAAATGTAAAAAGTAAAACAAGCTAAAAATGTGAAGTTATTTAACTAGTTAACATGATTAACTATGGAACACTAGTCATTAAATAATCGTATTATCCCGATGATTAATGGAAACAACTGTAATGTTACCAGTTGTTCAAGAATTAATCGAGGAACATAAGAGGACACAATAGAGTGGACCTTGGTGACAGGTATGGTTTTCTTGCAACGTGTGTTCTACCGGATTACACCGGCTTGTATGCCAACTTGTTTTTCTGTGTGTTTGTGAAATACCCCAAACCTTGATATGTGGTCTAAATATTAAACTATGGTATGTAAAGGCTAAAAAGTGCCTTAGAAACATCAGTGAACAATTTAAACCATAGTAAAATGCAATAAAGCACTAAGATACAGTTTGAGCAAAAACATGCTTTAAGCTTAGAGTGAACTTGGTTAGGACCCAAAGAGCCTACCAAGACTTAATAATATTCAATTATGATTTAATAAGGCTAATTAAGCCCTTAGGAAACTCTGGTAGACAGTTAAACCAAATAAAACACAGGAATATACCTTAAAGTCAATAAGAGCAAAAATGTGCTTTAAGCTTGGGATAAATTTGTATAAGACCTAATGGTCATACCTATACCTTATAAATATGTTAATGAACATATTAAATCAATTACTAAAGAAAACCAAGCTTGAAAACAAGTTAAGACACAAAAAGTGCTTTAAGGAGTCTTAAAGCACGTTTTTGAAAAATTGTCTTGTAAATGAGTTTTGAATGGCTAGATGTCCATCATTACTCTTTAATTAACATGTGTACTATATAGTATCACATTTGGAAGTCTATATCAATGGGAAATCAAAAATTTCACATCTATGTGCCTTGTTTAAGTAAATAGTAACTTTAATAAGCTAGTTTGTAACATATGTTGTTATAAGTAATTAAATTGGTCAACAAACACTATTATACCCCTTATGTAATAAAGGGGGCCGGTTTTCTTATATGGGATGACTCATCCCCTTGTTAATTGATAAGATAAGAAAAGATAGCAAAAAGTAAATAGTTACTTTACTTAAATATGTAAAGCTAGCTACTTACCTTCTCATTCTCTTCTTCTTCTTCATTTCACAAGGTTCTTCATCTCTCCCAAGCTCCATTCTCGGTTTGCTACAGCCCCCTCTCATTCTTCATCTTCTTTCACTTGTAACTTATGATTCCATGCTCCAAAATCAATTTCAAGACTACCCTTGTCTTAGTTAGAGCAAGCTCCTCATTTCCCTCTTTTCAAATCTTCAAGAACTCAATTTTGGTGCCATGGAGATTCACCATTGAAGGAGCTTGAGCTAATATTTTCACACCTTGTTGTTCTCCTTTGCTTCAAGGTAAGGAAACTCAAAGAAAATCCATGTTTCCTCCATGTTTTGTGTTGTCCGAAAATTCACCTCACCATGGTGTCTTTACCTTGCTTGTTTTAGCTTCATTTGAATCTTCCAAGGGCTAGGAGGAGTCCTCTCTTGATACTTATTCAAGCTCTCTTCCAATTCCAAGGTAAAACAATTACCTTAATGTATTAAGACAATATATGTGCCTAGGGTTTACAATGAGATGAAGCACAATGCTTGAATACTCATTCTATTATGTGTACATTGTTTAGAAGTTGACAAACAACCAAACATCCTACCGGTTTTACAAGGAAACAAGAAAGAAGTGTGAGGAAAAAGAGGTAAACAAACTATCTCAATGTAGTTTAAATGCCTTAGGAAAATGAGCTTGATTTGCTTAATAAAATACCTAAGGAGCCAATGGTGAATGACCTAGAGAAAGGCTCTCAAGGAGTTTATTAAGGGCATATGTATTGTTGGGTGTATTTGCAGGTCAAAGGCATTACTTATGTGGGAAATTCAGTGTTTAAGGTTTATGCTATTTAAGGGCCTAAGAGCCATGTTATTTAAGGGCCTAAGTGCCAAGCAATTTAAGTTTATGCACTATATAGTGATGTAGTGTAAATTTGGTGAAGTTTTGTGTGTGAGAAATTTCTTGGTGGATTTTAGGTGTTCTTGAATGGAATAAGGTAAAAACCTAAGTGTTTGGATGTGAGAATATACAAGTGAAGCTATGGCAAAATTTGGAAAATGTGTAAGAAGTTCTAAGTGTTTTAAATAAGTTTTGGTGAACTAAGAAGTGTTAAAGGTGAACAAATGTTTTACTTGGGAAGAAAACATGTATTAAGGTGATTTAGAGTGATACAAGGATTTAGGTATTATCTTGGAAGTTCTAGGAATTCAATGTGTATTTTTGAGAATGTATTAAAGTCTTAGAGAAGTTTTTTTAAGGTTTAGGAATGTTGATGTACAAGGAAGAAGTGATGTTTAGGTAAGATGTGAAAAAGGAGATTTAGTTAGTAAGAAAAGAAGTTTGAGAGACGATGTTAAGGTGTAGAGGAAACACCTTGGTATAGTGGTCATTATTGGTGAAATACCACTTAGAAATCTTAAGGAGGAAACATTCCAAGTGCTAAGAATTTTGTAAGAAATTTGTGAATGATAAGATGGTTTTGGTGTGTGATTTAAAGAGTTTAGTACACGGTTTAAGATGTGTTTGAAGTGCCCAAATGAGGTTAGGACATATTAGGATATATGAGGTGAAGTTTGGAGTTAAATGGGCAATGGAAAATAAGGGTCTGGGGCAGACCGACCTTGCGACCGAACTTGCCAAGGTCGGTCGAGCCCAGTTTACCCTGCGAGAATTGGTTTCTGGAATGGACCGACCTTGGGGACCGGACTTGCAAGGTCGGTCGGGCTTGTATTTTGTGTACGAATTAAGTTTCTGGAATCGACCGAACATGGGACCGGACTTGGCAAGTTCGGTCGGGCCTGAATTTTCAAAGGGAAGAAACTCTCGGGAATGGACCGAACATGCGACCGAACTTACAAGGTCGGTCGGAGTAAAAATTTTGACGGTAATGTGTTCTGGAATGGACCGACCTTGTGCAAGGTCGGTCGGACCAAAAACATTGTTTAAGGTTATAAAATGATATGTAATGATGGGGATTGATTAGTAATGATGTTATAAGGTTGTTAAAGACATGTTAGGTGAGTTATAATGACAATTTGGTGAGGGAAAAGTTGTATCAAAATGTAAAAGTAAAACAAGTTAAAATGTAAAGTTATGTAACTAAGTTAACGGGGAGAAGTTATAAGCATTAGACATTAAATAATCATGCTACCCCGATGTTAATAAAAGTACATGTAATGTTATCAGTTGTTCGAGAATTGCTCGAGGAACATAAGTGGACGTGGTAAAGTGGACTCCGGTGACAGGTATGGTTTTCTTGCAACCTGTGTCCTACCAGATTACACCGGCTTGTAAGCCAATGTGTTTTTATGTATGTTTGCCACGTTGTAAGATTAAACATGTAATGAGTTTACAGTAATTCATTTATGTGGCGTGTTCAACTCCGATACTATCTAACCTCGGAAGTGTTAACCTTAGTTAACTGAGTCTAGGATCACATGAGAGTTCGGTATTCGGAGTAAACGACCCGAACCATGTTTAATACCCCGGATCTAAAAATGGTGATTAAATTACTCTAATACGATTATTAAAGGCCTAATGGTGCCTAAAGTGTATTGGTAAAGAAAATAAAACCAAAATAAAAGAGAAAACGCTTGAAAAGCGAAAAACGCTAAAATGCGCGTTAAATGAGTATATGAGATATATGATCTCGAGAGGGTCCGAGATGGATTCCTAAGGCTTAGCTTGGCCTAATTAGTATACGGGAATGATTCCTGAAGAAAACGGATCCAAACAATGGATTAAAACGCTAACGGAGTTCTAAAGCACGTTTTTCGAGAAAACCCGAAAACGTGACTTTAAGTGGTCAAATGGACCCGTAAAAATTATAGTTGATTAAATAACTATAATTAAGTATTAATGGAAGTTTAATAACCATTAAAAATGAAGAAACGAGAAAAATCGAAAAACGGGCCCGGTTAGTGAATAGTGCCAAACCGGGTAAAATAACGAGCGTTTTCTGTCAGAAACCGAAAAACGCTCCAGACTAATAAAGTAATGGGGGCCGGTTTTTATAAGTCCCTCACACACTCACACACAAAAAAAGAAAGAAAGAAAGAAAAAGGAAAGAGAAACAATAGTAAAAAGTGTAAAGTAATAAGTTACTTTCCTCTCTCCTCCCTTCTCATTTTCTTTCTACTCATTTGACTTCCTCACCTCTCTCATCCGTAGCTCCCCTCCTCCTTCCTCCTTGAGCGATTTTGAGCTGCAACAACAACAACAATGGAGGTCCCTCTTTCTCTTCATGCTCAAGCTTTGTTTAAGCTCCAAACTCAAAAATAACCACATATTTGTGATCCTCTCATCACCCTCTATCATCCTCTCTTTTCAAAACTCGAAAATGGTGAGTTTCATTTTCATGGGTGTTGCCCATTTGAGGAGAAAAGCACATAATCTTGAAGCTTGAAGCTTCCTCTTTCACCCAAGGTAAAAATATCCAAAGAAAATGCATCTTTTATTCACCCTCTTGTGTTGGCCGATTTTGGCAAGTTGTAATGCCTTGGTTTTTCCTTGTTTGAGCTATTCTCCAAGTCTTCAATGGTGGTTGGGAGTTCCCCCTTTGATTCTTGATCAAAACCTCATCCTAGGGTTTAAGGTAATCACCCATTTTAGAGCTTTAAGTATTTTAAATTAATGAGGTTAAGTGTTTTTACTTAAACTCATTTCTTGCTTTGAACATTGACATGGAGATGGGTAATTCCATGGTCTTTGACCGGTTTTAGAAGGAAGAGAAGAGGAGAAGAGGAGAAGAGTAAATTAAGGAAACTTAAGAGAATTCAAGGTAAGAAACCAACCCTAATGTATATTCTATATGTATTAGAATTTGGGTTGGGTCAATAAATGTATGAACCCCACTTGGGTGTTGTAGGAATGAGCTTGTATAGTAATAATACAAGAGAGAAAACATTTGTGAAATAAGTGTTTGTTATGTGTTATGCATTTATGAATTAAGCATTGTGTTGTATTTGTAGAGTTGATGAGTATTGGTGAACATGTATGTGCTGGTAGAACCCATGATGGGTTTGGTTGGTTTTAGGATGAATAATGTGATGAGAAGAGTTTTGGACAATGCTAGAGAAGTAGCCAAGTTATGGCAAAATTTGGGTAGAAATCTAAGTGGATTAAGTGTTGGTTTGGGTGTGAATAGCCTAGGGTGGCTAGGTATGTATGAAGATTGATTGGGGTTAGTAAACCACTTTGGGGATGCTTGTGATAAGATAGAAGATTGGTGCAAAATCTGTAGTGAAGAGATTGTTTAAATGCTTGAGAAGTTTCTAGAAAACAAGGAGATTTAAGGCTTTAAGAGTGAGTTTTGGATCTTGGTATGAGGTGTGCATTATCTTGGAAGTTTGGATTGGTCAAATTAAGAGAGAACAAAATGCAAGTGCCAAGAGAGGTTTGAGAATGCACAAGTGTGCATTAGTGTAGAAATGAGAATGAAAGAATTTGTGATTTGGAGCAAGAATTTGTGTAAGGGTTTAACCCATGATTTGAAGAGGTTTAGAGCATGTTTTAAGGTGATTAAACATGTGGGAATCTTGTGGAAAGATTAGAGGAGGATTGGGTGTGGATTAAGGATTGAAATGGGGTTGAAAAATAATGTGAGTTGCAGGTTTTAGCAGGGTCCGGGACCTAGTCCATGGACAAGGACCCGGACCACCCCCTGTTTTTATGCCGAGAGTACACATCCTGCTTTGGTCCGGGACTATACTCCAGGACAAGGTCCCGGACCAGGTATTGTTTTTCACCCGAGAGTTAGTTAATGAATTGGTCCGGGACTTAGGGTGAGGACCAAGTCCCGGACCACCCCCAGAAACCTACAGAGAATGTTTTAAAGGGTTTAAATGATGGGGGTTTGAATGTTAATGATGTTATAAGATGTTAAGGCCTTGTTTGGTGACATGTAAAGGCCCTAGGAAGTGTAAGAAAGTGTTAGAAGTGATTGAGAAGTGAGAACTCAAATTAACAAGAGTAAAACCGAGTAACGGGATAACGGGGTAAGTACGGGAGTAGCATTTTATTATGTACCGTATGAGCCTAGTATTAATAATAATGTTTGAAACATTATCAGAGAGTCGTGCGTGACCCGAGCTTGGTGAGATGACACGGTAAAAGTAAAAACCCCGGTGAAAGGTATGATTTTCTCATGCCCCGTATGCTAACCGAGTTACTCTGATTTGTGTGTTGTTTGCCGGCTTAATCAAGATTAAAGCATGAAAATAATCCCTTGTTTGATTATGTATGCTTTATTGTTTGTTGTATGAACTAACATACTTGTATGCCGGTGTGGTCTAACATAGTGCATAGACCGACTCATAGAGAGTAGTGATTGGCTAGAAACCCGTAGATCGGGTAGTCTCATGAACAATGGTAACATGCAAACACACACAAGCTATCGATTAAAGTATAACGATAACGCAAACATATGAACTCCCTAGAACGTGAGGAGATGTACGGGTTGAGTAAATACCCGATAACGGTTAGAAAACCTTATTGAAACAATCCACGGAATAAATATGAGTGGAGAGATAAATGAACCTCCATCGAGAGGATTGAAGTTAGTCCAATAATGTGAGCTTATAAGAAAGGTAAAAGAGACCTAAGGGACTATGTAACTCCCTTGAGACATGGTCGACCTCCTATATGAGGATTTTACCTGGTATAAGAAAATAACCGAAAGTATGAGTATATGTATTGTAAAGGTAACTCTTAAAACCTAAGATTAACCAAACTAAGTAATGTTCCCATGTCATTAGAAACATCGAGAGTGATGTTTCTAGACTAAAACACGTAATATTATAATAACTCCGAGAGAGGAGTGTATGGGAACGAGAGTAGTCCGAGAGTATTCGGACCTGTGTAAAAAGAGATAGGAACTAAGAGAGAGTTCTGGGAGCTAGTTGAACCTTCCCACCATGCTAGACCCAGAGTAGGGTCGAAACCGGGGAAGTAAGACTATGCTTGAGAGCCATGAGTTTTGGCTCGAGTAAGTATTAAGAGTAACAAGCGTGACGTAGGAGACCTGTAGAGTCTCGAGAACCTACAAGAGCTTGAGTAGTATAACCCGAGAGCGTGGGTGAGATAATGAGTATAATAACCCGAGAGCGTGGGTGAGATAATGAGTATAATAACCCTAGAGAATGGGTGAGTATAGAATGAGTAGCCCAAGAGAATGGGTGTGTATAAGATTAAGTAACCCGAGAGAGCGGGCAAGTTATTGAATGAGTAACCAGGGCAAGCGAGGTATAACCCTCAAGGCCTAAGAGTAAAATAATACAACTAACAACCTTGTTATGTTAGTTAGGAATTGTGTTCCATGATTGGATGTAGATTCCTTGAGTAATATACATATATATTGTATTGCCAAGATGTATGTTGTTGATTAAAATGAACTCCATGTATATCCGACCCAAAGTAGTCGGCGTACCGCGGTTAGCACGCGGTATATGCGAATTTCATATTCAGCGTAAGCTGACCCCCTAGGGGGAACGTTTTTAGTGTGCAGGTACTTGAAGCTGACCACCGTTCGAGAGAGTAGGACGGGGACAGCTATGAAGCGTGGGTAGTTAGATCATAATTACTTATGCGTTTGAATGAGGTGTAAGTCCGAGTATGTTATCGGCATCCGTATATTGTAGACTCGGTATAGAAAAGAAGTGAAATGAGTATTGTATTTGTATGAAGTACTCGGTTGTTCCAGTTCATCAGACCGTTACGGTATGTAAGAAAGGCCTGGTTAGCCACATGGGTGGCTAACGGCGTTGTTTCACCCCTCGTTGAAATTAGAGTTCCGCTGTGTGAGTAAGAGTAATTAGTGACGGTTTAAGAGGTAATGACGAGATTAACGGTTGGGGTGTTACAAAAAATGGTATCAGAGCGAAGTATCGCTCTGATGACTGGAAATACCGAGCCTAGGAAATACCGAGTTAGGAAATAGAGACTTAGGGCTAAGGGTTGAGTGGTAGCGTGAGAGATGCGCTAGTTAGGAACTTCCAGTATGATCTGGATACCTACAATACCAAACCCGCCCTCCACAACCCCCGTATTAAAAGTTCGGGAAAGAACGCCAGAGAGACGGGGAAACCCGATCTGGCAGTGGTTAAATATTTCATTCTGAACCAGAACCTGTCATGCGGTAGATCCCAAGAACCGGAAATCCCGGAGACAGATCCCGCTGAAATAACAATAACTGCATGCAATGACGGAAGGTCGAGACATCCTAATCCAAGGAGACCAGAATTTGTGGCAGCCTGGGGCGACATGCTTAGCAGTCGCGAGGACCCAGCTGGTCGAGCAGCAGTGAGAAGGATGCACCAAACGTGCGACCAGATAGACTTATGAGAACTAACGAGAACCGGGACACATGTCTACGGACTGCCATAGTTAACTAATACCAACATCGGTACACTAACCGACCAAGAATCTAGTCAAGAGTAGGTACACCCACCCTGCCACACCCGAAGAGGTTGCAATACCTAACGGGCACAGCTTAGACAGCTACAAGCATAATTACGGGATATACCCGAATAGGACTACAAAAGTGGTACCTAAATAAGTTAAACCTCGGTAACCACAGTAAAGACGTGGGAACGAGCAACGAGGTAAAGCCTAGAATTAAAGTAATTAAGGAACTCCGAGAGTGGAGGGGCACCTAAATGAATGACAGTCATGTCAAGAGGAATGAGAATAAGCTCCAAGGAACAGTTACCCAACTAGGGGATCAAGGAAGAGCCAACGAGGCTACCAAATACAATGTGAACAATACCGTGACCGGTATGAGTTAACCTAAAAACCGCCTGTACCGCGCACTTGCTACGGCAAGTGCACTATTAACGGGACTAATAAGAAGAGCTTTGACAAGCGACCAGTACTTAGCAATTACCAAGACGGCAAGAGAAGCCAATATAGCACCACAAACCCTAAGAATTCTGAAACGAAACCTTGGAAAGGCCTAAAGGCCTGACCACTGTATAAAGAACATACCAGTCTGCAAGAAGTCAGACTTGGTAAAAAGCAACCGGCATTGAAATGCCGTGGAGATTTATTTTTCAACTCAAATTTTTCTTTCAAACAGAGAATTTTCCAAAAACCCCCAAATTTTTTTAAAAAAAACCAAACCAGAGAACCACGGTAAGTTATCATATAACGATATAAGAAGAGTTGGCAACAGAATACTTCACTTAGGCGTGTGACCGACACTACGGTGTACTAAACGAGACATGGAACGACTGCACTCCCAAGGAGCTTGCGGGCCTGACAGACCAATTATGAGTTAGTCGGGTAAGTGGTAACGTATCAATAAGATACTCCATGTATGTATACAAGTAGAGTACGGTACACGGGAAGTAGCCCACTCCATACTACGGACGAAAGAGCCAATTCAAACCAAGACAGTTGGACACCTCGAATGATCGAAGAACACAAGGAAGCTTACTAATATAAGGGAGTCAAGAAACCAATAAGGTGACGGACCTAAGGACATAGCGTGGAGAAGTGCGAGAAGCACAGAGTATTAGGTATAGACACTGGATATGTCTTAGGAAATACATAATGACTGGAATATATACCAGCGTAAGTAATATGGCAAATGCCTTAAATGATCATATCGATGTTTGATGAACGGGATAGAATTCCCACAGTATATCTCACTAAGAGAATAACGACCTAATTAAGTAGGTAAAGGAAAAGTACTAATACTCTACCCAATAACGGGAGACATTACAACCCTAAACGGGATAGTTCAAGTTATACATAGCCGCAAGGCGAAGTCGCAACTGAACATAACCATAAGTACAAGCCAGATGTAATGGCATTACTCAGTAACACCCAGGAGCAATCCAAGAAGGGTGCCGGAGTCAACAGTAGTTGAACGAAACATCGTGTTGAGAACACAAGTGTTAAAGAGAACACTCGGGTAGAACCCGAAGGGATCCCACGTAACACGGGGTACCCTAGATTGCCAGAAGGCATGAATTAATATCAAGAAACTTAGATGGACTTCCATGTACGGAAGTGTGGTGAGACAACCATATCAAAAACCCAGTAATACCTCCAAACCATTTAATGGTTTACGGAGATGCAGAAACCTATAAACAGCCCGCAGGGAGCATGACTCGAGGCAAGGTGGCTTGTAAGCCGATAGAACCAACTACAATTCGTAGATTCAAACGTTGCAAAACATATGCATTAAGGCATAAGAGTTATTGTGGAGCACGAGCCACTACCTTAGAGTGGGGACACCACTTGTTATTGTGGAGCCTACGGAGCGGCAAATGCGTGAATCCTCCAGAGAAAGGCTACCACATTGGCATGAAATGTGAAACCGCTAGAGCGGTGTAGTAAAACTTGAGCATGTGCATATTGCGAAGGAGCATATGAACTATAGTAGTGCGTAAAGAGGAACCTTGATAGCAGTACAAAGGAAACCGATAGAGTAATCGGATGAGTAGTGAACACTGTATGTGTGCAGTATGAACTGCGGAGTAAGCAGTGCGCAAGTGCGCAGAGAGATTTAAAGAATAGCGTATATTGTTGAGCCAAGTGAATGGCAAGCCATAGTGTAAATGACGAGTACACCTGGGCGAAAGCTAAAGTAGTAGCGGATGCCATGAAAATGAGAAAGACCAAGGTACGCAGTAAGCGACCATTGTAAGAGTATATTCGGATAGTGATCAGAGTTGATAAAAAATGTGGTAAAGGAGACATAATCATTCCTATCTCATGAGAGATTTACCGTCAAGGGTTTACGCTTCTGCACTCTGTATGACTGAGTGTTTTGGTATTGCACTTAGCGGTAATGATCGAGTGGGAGAGTCAGGAATTGAGAGATGTCAACGAAGCCTGTTGAGTGAGAATCTAGAGAAATAACCGTGCGGCCATTGGCCAAAGATGCACGAAGAATGTGGGCTGTAACCCACAGGTCCCAGGACCGATATATAATAAACGCATAGTGTACAAATGAAGAATTCTTGTACAGAAACGAATAAATAAACACGATTCAAAAGCCGTTATTAAATGAGGAAGCACTACATGCTAAGTAGCAGCTTGACCTCAACCGACAATAAGTCGGAAAAAGTAGTGAATAACCACGAAAGTATACAGAGTATAAAAAAAATATAGATTTCCAGAGAATGGGAGAGAAAATCTATAACTCATCGAATTCGCATACGGTAAGAGATACCAAGCGACGATTGAAATACAGTGAGAATACCAAAGGGCGAGTTAAGCTCTAGTTATCAGGTCACGCAGCAGAAGCTAGTGGGCCGTAATTCAAGGTTAAGTATACCTGGCAAACCTGATTGAAGCCTTAGAGGCTAGAACCGAACCCGGTTATGAGTTAATTAACCGTACTGAAGTTAAAACACTTCATAATACCTGAATTAGTGAACCAATGTTCAGTGATAACATATGGTCTGTTACGCGGGCGTAACCCCTTTTAAGGGGGGTAGGGCGAGAAACCGCTTATAGTATGTCTTACGTATAGATGCGTAAACTACTATGTGCATAGCACAAAAAGAAATTGTTTTGATGATTGGAACTTATGTTACATAAACATATGTACCCATTCATTGTGTAATAATGATTATTGTGCATGAGTGATGCAAGTAACGAGTATGTAATATTTATGAAAAGAGGAGTAGGAGACTCCTAGGGAATGAGAATCCCTATAGTATATGTCTAGTGAGATTAGACATGAGTTATGATGAGTATGAATCGGCATGAAACCGATGTGTAACCTAAGAGGGTGAGTTTCCTAGGTGATTTTATTTGAGAATGATTGATGGAGTGAGTTCCATCCTTTGGAGTTGTATGTTGTATGTTTTTAGTTGAGTAATAATTTGATTAATGAGGCCACAAGTATGGAATGCCTAGGCAAGGTAAGTGAAACAAATAGAGAATAATGGATGACTTAAGTTCCATGATAAAGATAAATTGAAACAGATTGTGTTTATGAATATGACTAGAAAGAGTAAAAGATAGAAAACGGGAATGTTTGGCTATCTGATTGTTTGAAACTGACGTGGGAGGTGGAACTTGATCTGCTAGCGATCAAGGGAAACCGAACAAATTGGGGTGGAAGGATAGTTCAACACTGATGCTGATCACATCAGGGTTAGATGATTCCTGAAGCTCCCTATAGTGGTCACAAGTAATCACGCTAAGAAAGATACAGCTACCATAAATCTGATTTGGAGTTGTGTGATGTTTTTTTTTAAAAAAAAAAAAAAAAAAAAAAATTCTTCAAGTATGAAGATGGAAATGAAACTGGTTTTTAAACCGCTATCACCCGCCGATGGCTACGGCCTTAAGTCTTGATGACCGGTAGAACGGTGGGCGTGTACTAGTTTTGAAACCATTGCACCGTACGTGCGGCGGTCCTAAGTGACCGGTTGGGGCGGTGGACAGTGTGTGATTTTTCCAAAGGCAGCGGGACGGGGAGAGTACCCTGAGATGTTCCTGTGTTGAGTGAGTCAACCAGAGTGCCTGAGGATATGATATGTGTAACGTTTTGATCAGAACCGAAGGGACCGTGGGCCAGAGAGAGTAAGTGCCCATTTGTCATGAAACGGCCGTGAACCAGAAAGAGTAAGTGTTCAACGTGACCGGTACCTGAGGGATCAGTAGTATTACTCAACATGGATTCGAGGACTGTAGTGCCTTCTTGTCTTCGGACCGATTCCATGGAGAGAGAGAACAAAAAAAAAGTATTTTTGATTGCTATACATGCTGTGACATATGTGTGCTATGTGTAGTGTGAAATGAGACTGACTTGTGAAGTCGGTAAGGTTGTACATGTATTATAACGTTGGCATAGTACGCCCATGAGAGTAACCATCTAGATTCACCAACATTGAGGACAAAGTTCCTAAGGGGGTAGATTTTAATACCCCGGATCTAAAAATGGTGATTAAATTACTCTAATACATATTAAAGGCCTAATGGTGCCTAAAGTGTATTGGTAAAGAAAATAAAACCAAAAGAAAAGAGAAAACGCTTGAAAAGCGAAAAACGCTAAAATGCGCGTTAAATGAGTATATGAGATATATCTCGAGAGGTCCGAGATGGATTCCTAAGGCTTAATTAGGCCTAATTAGTATACGGGAATGATTCCCGAAGAAAACGGATCCAAACAATGGATTAAAACGCTAACGGAGTTCTAAAGCACGTTTTTCGAGAAAACCCGAAAACGACTTTAAGTGGTCAAATGGACCCGTAAAAATTATAGTTGATTAAATAACTATAATTAAGTATTAATGGAAGTTTAATAACCATTAAAAATGAAGAAACGAGAAAAATCCGAAAAACGGGCCCGGTTAGTGAATAGTGCCAAACCGGGTAAAATAACGAGCGTTTTCTGTCAGAAACCGAAAAACGCTCCAGACTAATAAAGTAATGGGGGCCGGTTTTTATAAGTCCCTCACACACTCACACAAAAAAAAGAAAGAAAGAAAGAAAAAGGAAAGAGAAACAATAGTAAAAAGTGTAAAGTAATAAGTTACTTTCCTCTCTCCTCCCTTCTCATTTTCTTTCTACTCATTTGACTTCCTCACCTCTCTCATCCGTAGCTCCCCTCCTCCTTCCTCCTTGAGCGATTTTGAGCTGCAACAACAACAACAATGGAGGTCCCTCTTTCTCTTCATGCTCAAGCTTTGTTTAAGCTCCAAACTCAAAAATAACCACATATTTGTGATCCTCTCATCACCCTCTATCATCCTCTCTTTTCAAAACTCGAAAATGGTGAGTTTCATTTTCATGGGTGTTGCCCATTTGAGGAGAAAAGCACATAATCTTGAAGCTTGAAGCTTCCTCTTTCACCCAAGGTAAAAATATCCAAAGAAAATGCATCTTTTATTCACCCTCTTGTGTTGGCCGATTTTGGCAAGTTGTAATGCCTTGGTTTTTCCTTGTTTGAGCTATTCTCCAAGTCTTCAATGGTGGTTGGGAGTTCCCCCTTTGATTCTTGATCAAAACCTCATCCTAGGGTTTCAAGGTAATCACCCATTTTAGAGCTTTAAGTATTTTAAATTAATGAGGTTAAGTGTTTTTACTTAAACTCATTTCTTGCTTTGAACATTGACATGGAGATGGGTAATTCCATGGTCTTTGACCGGTTTTAGAAGGAAGAGAAGAGGAGAAGAGGAGAAGAGTAAATTAAGGAAACTTAAGAGAATTCAAGGTAAGAAACCAACCCTAATGTATATTCTATATGTATTAGAATTTGGGTTGGGTCAATAAATGTATGAACCCCACTTGGGTGTTGTAGGAATGAGCTTGTATAGTAATAATACAAGAGAGAAAACATTTGTGAAATAAGTGTTTGTTATGTGTTATGCATTTTATGAATTAAGCATTGTGTTGTATTTGTAGAGTTGATGAGTATTGGTGAACATGTATGTGCTGGTAGAACCCATGATGGGTTTGGTTGGTTTTAGGATGAATAATGTGATGAGAAGAGTTTTGGACAATGCTAGAGAAGTAGCCAAGTTATGGCAAAATTTGGGTAGAAATCTAAGTGGATTAAGTGTTGGTTTGGGTGTGAATAGCCTAGGAGTGGCTAGGTATGTATGAAGATTGATTGGGGTTAGTAAACCACTTTGGGGATGCTTGTGATAAGATAGAAGATTGGTGCAAAATCTGTAGTGAAGAGATTGTTTAAATGCTTGAGAAGTTTCTAGAAAACAAGGAGATTTAAGGCTTTAAGAGTGAGTTTTGGATCTTGGTATGAGGTGTGCATTATCTTGGAAGTTTGGATTGGTCAAATTAAGAGAGAACAAAATGCAAGTGCCAAGAGAGGTTTGAGAATGCACAAGTGTGCATTAGTGTAGAAATGAGAATGAAAGAATTTGTGATTTGGAGCAAGAATTTGTGTAAGGGTTTAACCCATGATTTGAAGAGGTTTAGAGCATGTTTTAAGGTGATTAAACATGTGGGAATCTTGTGGAAAGATTAGAGGAGGATTGGGTGTATTAAGGATTGAAATGGGGTTGAAAAATAATGTGAGTTGCAGGTTTTAGCAGGGTCCGGGACCTAGTCCATGGACAAGGACCCGGACCACCCCCTGTTTTTATGCCGAGAGTACACATCCTGCTTTGGTCCGGGACTATACTCCAGGACAAGGTCCCGGACCAGGTATTGTTTTTCACCCGAGAGTTAGTTAATGAATTGGTCCGGGACTTAGGGTGAGGACCAAGTCCCGGACCACCCCCAGAAACCTACAGAGAATGTTTTAAAGGGTTTAAATGATGGGGGTTTGAATGTTAATGATGTTATAAGATGTTAAGGCCTTGTTTGGTGACATGTAAAGGCCCTAGAAGTGTAAGAAAGTGTTAGAAGTGATTGAGAAGTGAGAACTCAAATTAACAAGAGTAAAACCGAGTAACGTAAGTACGGGAGCATAGTATTAATAATAATGTTTGAAACATTATCAGAGAGTCGTGCGTGACCCGAGCTTGGTGAGATGACACGGTAAAAGTAAAAACCCCGGTGAAAGGTATGATTTTCTCATGCCCCGTATGCTAACCGAGTTACTCTGATTTGTGTGTTTGTTTGCCGGCTTAATCAAGATTAAAGCATGAAAAAATCCCTTGTTTGATTATGTATGCTTTATTGTATGTTGTATGAACTAACATACTTGTATGCCGGTGTGGTCTAACATAGTGCATAGACCGACTCATAGAGAGTAGTGATTGGCTAGAAACCCGTAGATCGGGTAGTCTCATGAACAATGGTAACATGCAAACACACACAAGCTATCGATTAAAGTATAACGATAACGCAAACATATGAACTCCCTAGAACGTGAGGAGATGTACGGGTTGAGTAAATACCCGATAACGGTTAGAAAACCTTATTGAAACAATCCACGGAATAAATATGAGTGGAGAGATAAATGAACCTCCATCGAGAGGATTGAAGTTAGTCCAATAATGTGAGCTTATAAGAAAGGTAAAAGAGACCTAAGGGACTATGTAACTCCCTTGAGACATGGTCGACCTCCTATATGAGGATTTTACCTGGTATAAGAAATAACCGAAAGTATGAGTATATGTATTGTAAAGGTAACTCTTAAAACCTAAGATTAACCAAACTAAGTAATGTTCCCATGTCATTAGAAACATCGAGAGTGATGTTTCTAGACTAAAACACGTAATATTATAATAACTCCGAGAGAGGAGTGTATGGGAACGAGAGTAGTCCGAGAGTATTCGGACCTGTGTAAAAGAGATAGGAACTAAGAGAGGTTCTGGGAGCTAGTTGAACCTTCCCACCATGCTAGACCCAGAGTAGGGTCGAAACCGGGGAAGTAAGACTATGCTTGAGAGCCATGAGTTTTGGCTCGAGTAAGTATTAAGAGTAACAAGCGTGACGTAGGAGACCTGTAGAGTCTCGAGAACCTACAAGAGCTTGAGTAGTATACCCAGAGCGTGGGTGAGATAATGAGTATAATAACCCGAGAGCGTGGGTGAGATAATGAGTATAATAACCCTAGAGAATGGGTGAGTATAGAATGAGTAGCCCAAGAGAATGGGTGTGTATAAGATTAAGTAACCCGAGAGAGCGGGCAAGTTATTGAATGAGTAACCAGGGCAAGCGAGGTATAACCCTCAAGGCCTAAGAGTAAATAATACAACTAACAACCTTGTTATGTTAGTTAGGAATTGTGTTCCATGATTGGATGTAGATTCCTTGAGTAATATACATATATATTGTTGCCAAGATGTATGTTGTTGATTAAAATGAACTCCATGTATATCCGACCCAAAGTAGTCGGCGTACCGCGGTTAGCACGCGGTATATGCGAATTTCATATTCAGCGTAAGCTGACCCCCTAGGGGGAACGTTTTTAGTGTGCAGGTACTTGAAGCTGACCACCGTTCGAGAGAGTAGGACGGGGACAGCTATGAAGCGTGGGTAGTTAGATCGTAATTACTTATGCGTTTGAATGAGGTGTAAGTCCGAGTATGTTATCGGCATCCGTATATTGTAGACTCGGTATGGTAAAGAAGTGAAATGAGTATTGTATTTGTATGAAGTACTCGGTTGTTCCAGTTCATCACCGTACGGTATGTAAGAAAGGCCTGGTTAGCCACATGGGTGGCTAACGGCGTTGTTTCACCCCTCGTTGAAATTAGAGTTCCGCTGTGTGAGTAAGAGTAATTAGTGACGGTTTAAGAGGTAATGACGAGATTAACGGTTGGGGTGTTACAAAAATGGTATCAGAGCGAAGTATCGCTCTGATGACTGGAAATACCGAGCCTAGGAAATACCGAGTTAGGAAATAGAGACTTAGGGCTAAGGGTTGAGTGGTAGCGTGAGAGATGCGCTGTTAGGAACTTCCAGTATGATCTGGATACCTACAATACCAAACCCGCCCTCCACAACCCCCGTATTAAAAGTTCGGGAAAGAACGCCAGAGAGACGGGGAAACCCGATCTGGCAGTGGTTTAAATATTTCATTCTGAACCAGAACCTGTCATGCGGTAGATCCCGAAACCGGAAATCCCGGAGACGGATCCCGCTGAAATAACAATAACTGCATGCAATGACGGAAGGTCGAGACATCCTAATCCAAGGAGACCAGAATTTGTGGCAGCCTGGGCGACATGCTTAGCAGTCGCGAGGACCCAGCTGGTCGAGCAGCAGTGAGAAGGATGCACCAAACGTGCGACCAGATAGACTTATGAGAACTAACGAGAACCGGGACACATGTCTACGGACCGCCATAGTTAACTAATACCAACTCGGTACACTAACCGACCAAGAATCTAGTCAAGAGTAGGTACACCCACCCTGCCACACCGAAGAGGTTGCAATACCTAACGGGCACAGCTTAGACAGCTACAAGCATAATTACGGGATATCCCGAATAGGACTACAAAAGTGGTACCTAAATAAGTTAAACCTCGGTAACCACAGTAAAGACGTGGGAACGAGCAACGAGGTAAGCCTAGAATTAAAGTAATTAGGAACTCCGAGAGTGGAGGGGCACCTAAATGAATGACAGTCATGTCAAGAGGAATGAGAATAAGCTCCAAGGACAGTTACCTACCCAACTAGGGGATCAAGGAAGAGCCAACGAGGCTACCAAATACAATGTGAACATACCGTGACCGGTATGAGTTAACCTAAAACCGCCTGTACCGCGCACTTGCTACGGCAAGTGCACTATTAAACGGGACTAATAAGAAGAGCTTTGACAAGCGACCAGTACTTAGCAATTACCAAGACGGCAAGAGAAGCCAATATAGCACCACAAACCCTAAGAATTCTGAAACGAAACCTTGGAAAGGCCTAAAGGCCTGACCACTGTATAAAGAACATACCAGTCTGCAAGAAGTCAGACTTGGTAAGAAGCAACCGGCATTGAAATGCCGTGGAGATTTATTTTTCAACTCAAATTTTTCTTTCAAACAGAGAATTTTCCAAAAACCCCCAAATTTTTTTAAAAAAAACCAAACCAGAGAACCACGGTAAGTTATCATATAACGATATAAGAAGAGTTGGCAACAGAATACTTCACTTAGGCGTGTGACCGACACTACGGTGTACTAAACGAGACATGGAACGACTGCACTCCCAAGGAGCTTGCGGGCCTGACAGACCAATTATGAGTTAGTCGGGTAAGTGGTAACGTATCAATAAGATACTCCATGTATGTATACAAGTAGAGTACGGTACACGGGAAGTAGCCCACTCCATACTACGGACGAAAGAGCCAATTCAAACCAAGACAGTTGGACACCTCGAATGATCGAAGAACACAAGGAAGCTTACTAATATAAGGGAGTCAAGAAACCAATAAGGTGACGGACCTAAGGACATAGCGTGGAGAAGTGCGAGAAGCACAGAGTATTAGGTATAGACACTGGATATGTCTTAGGAAATACATAATGACTGGAATATATACCAGCGTAAGTAATATGGCAAATGCCTTAAATGATCATATCGATGTTTGATGAACGGGATAGAATTCCCACAGTATATCTCACTAAGAGAATAACGACCTAATTAAGTAGGTAAAGGAAAAGTACTAATACTCTACCCAATAACGGGAGACATTACAACCCTAAACGGGATAGTTCAAGTTATACATAGCCGCAAGGCGAAGTCGCAACTGAACATAACCATAAGTACAAGCCAGATGTAATGGCATTACTCAGTAACACCCAGGAGCAATCCAAGAAGGGTGCCGGAGTCAACAGTAGTTGAACGAAACATCGTGTTGAGAACACAAGTGTTAAAGAGAACACTCGGGTAGAACCCGAAGGGATCCCACGTAACACGGGGTACCCTAGATTGCCAGAAGGCATGAATTAATATCAAGAAACTTAGATGGACTTCCATGTACGGAAGTGTGGTGAGACAACCATATCAAAAACCCAGTAATACCTCCAAACCATTTAATGGTTTACGGAGATGCAGAAACCTATATAAACAACCCGCAGGGAGCATGACTCGAGGCAAGGTGGCTTGTAAGCCGATAGAACCAACTACAATTCGTAGATTCAAACGTTGCAAAACATATGCATTAAGGCATAAGAGTTATTGTGGAGCACGAGCCACTACCTTAGAGTGGGGACACCACTTTTATTGTGGAGCCTACGGAGCGGCAAATGCGTGAATCCTCCAGAGAAAGGCTACCACATTGGCATGAAATGTGAAACCGCTAGAGCGGTGTAGTAAAACTTGAGCATGTGCATATTGCGAAGGAGCATATGAACTATAGTAGTGCGTAAAGAGGAACCTTGATAGCAGTACAAAGGAAACCGATAGAGTAATCGGATGAGTAGTGAACACTGTATGTGTACAGTATGAACTGCGGAGTAAGCAGTGCGCAAGTGCGCAGAGAGATTTAAAGAATAGCGTATATTGTTGAGCCAAGTGAATGGCAAGCCATAGTGTAAATGACGAGTACACCTGGGCGAAAGCTAAAGTAGTAGCGGATGCCATGAAAATGAGAAAGACCAAGGTACGCAGTAAGCGACCATTGTAAGAGTATATTCGGATAGTGATCAGAGTTGATAAAAAATGTGGTAAAGGAGACATAATCATTCCTATCTCATGAGAGATTTACCGTCAAGGGTTTACGCTTCTGCACTCTGTATGACTGAGTGTTTTGGTATTGCACTTAGCGGTAATGATCGAGTGGGAGAGTCAGGAATTGAGAGATGTCAACGAAGCCTGTTGAGTGAGAATCTAGAGAAATAACCGTGCGGCCATTGGCCAAAGATGCACGAAGAATGTGGGCTGTAACCCACAGGTCCCAGGACCGATATATAATAAACGCATAGTGTACAAATGAAGAATTCTTGTACAGAAACGAATAAATAAACACGATTCAAAAGCCGTTATTAAATGAGGAAGCACTACATGCTAAGTAGCAGCTTGACCTCAACCGACAATAAGTCGGAAAAAGTAGTGAATAACCACGAAAGTATACAGAGTATACAAAAAAAATATAGATTTCCAGAGAATGGGAGAGAAAATCTATAACTCATCGAATTCGCATACGGTAAGAGATACCAAGCGACGATTGAAATACAGTGAGAATACCAAAGGGCGAGTTAAGCTCTAGTTATCAGGTCACGCAGCAGAAGCTAGTGGGCCGTAATTCAAGGTTAAGTATACCTGGCAAACCTGATTGAAGCCTTAGAGGCTAGAACCGAACCCGGTTATGAGTTAATTAACCGTACTGAAGTTAAAACACTTCATAATACCTGAATTAGTGAACCAATGTTTAGTGATAACATATGGTCTGTTACGCGGGCGTAACCCCTTTTAAGGGGGGTAGGGCGAGAAACCGCTTATAGTATGTCTTACGTATAGATGCGTAAACTACTATGTGCATAGCACAAAAAGAAATTGTTTTGATGATTGGAACTTATGTTACATAAACATATGTACCCATTCATTGTGTAATAATGATTATTGTGCATGAGTGATGCAAGTAACGAGTATGTAATATTTATGAAAAGAGGAGTAGAGAGACTCCTAGGGAATGAGAATCCCTATAGTATATGTCTAGTGAGATTAGACATGAGTTATGATGAGTATGAATCGGCATGAAACCGATGTGTAACCTAAGAGGGAGTGAGTTCCCTAGGTGATTTTATTTGAGAATGATTGATGGAGTGAGTTCCATCCTTTGGAGTTGTATGTTGTATGTTTTTAGTTGAGTAATAATTTGATTAATGAGGCCACAAGTATGGAATGCCTAGGCAAGGTAAGTGAAACAAATAGAGAATAATGGATGACTTAAGTTCCATGATAAAGATAAATTGAAACAGATTGTGTTTATGAATATGACTAGAAAGAGTAAAAGATAGAAAACGGGAATGTTTGGCTATCTGATTGTTTGAAACTGACGTGGGAGGTGGAACTTGATCTGCTAGCGATCAAGGGAAACCGAACACAAATTGGGGTGGAAGGATAGTTCAACACTGATGCTGATCACATCAGGGTTAGATGATTCCTGAAGCTCCCTATAGTGGTCACAAGTAATCACGCTAAGAAAGATACAGCTACCATAAATCTGATTTGGAGTTGTGATGTTTTTTTTTTTAAAAAAAAAAAAAAAAAAAATTCTTCAAGTATGAAGATGGAAATGAAACTGGTTTTTAAACCGCTATCACCCGCCGATGGCTACGGCCTTAAGTCTTGATGACCGGTAGAACGGTGGGCGTGTACTAGTTTTGAAACCATTGCACCGTACGTGCGGCGGTCCTAAGTGACCGGTTGGGGCGGTGACAGTGTGTGATTTTTCCAAAGGCAGCGGGACGGGGAGAGTACCCTGAGATGTTCCTGTGTTGAGTGAGTCAACCAGAGTGCCTGAGGATATGTATATGTGTAACGTTTTGATCAGAACCGAAGGGACCGTGGGCCAGAGAGAGTAAGTGCCCATTTGTCATGAAACGGCCGTGAACCAGAAAGAGTAAGTGTTCAACGTGACCGGTACCTGAGGGATCAGTAGTATATTACTCAACATGGATTCGAGGACTGTAGTGCCTTCTTGTCTTCGGACCGATTCCATGGAGAGAGAACAAAAAAAAAGTATTTTTGATTGCTATACATGCTGTGACATATGTGTGCTATGTGTAGTGTGAAATGAGACTGACTTGTGAAGTCGGTAAGGTTGTACATGTATTATAACGTTGGCATAGTACGCCCATGAGAGTAACCATCTAGATTCACCAACATTGAGGACAAAGTTCCTAAGGGGGGTAGATTTTAATACTCCGGATCTAAAAATGGTGATTAAATTACTCTAATACGATTATTAAAGGCCTAATGGTGCCTAAAGTGTATTGGTAAAGAAAATAAAACCAAAAGAAAAGAGAAAACGCTTGAAAAGCGAAAAACGCTAAAATGCGCGTTAAACGAGTATATGAGATATATGATCTCGAGAGGGTCCGAGATGGATTCCTAAGGCTTAATTAGGCCTAATTAGTATACGGGAATGATTCCCGAAGAAAACGGATCCAACAATGGATTAAAACGCTAACGGAGTTCTAAAGCACGTTTTTCGAGAAAACCCGAAAACGTCACTTTAAGTGGTCAAATGGACCCGTAAAAATTATAGTTGATTAAATAACTATAATTAAGTATTAATGGAAGTTTAATAACCATTAAAAATGAAGAAACGAGAAAAATCCGAAAAACGGGCCCGGTTAGTGAATAGTGCCAAACCGGGTAAAATAACGAGCGTTTTCTGTCAGAAACCGAAAAACGCTCCAGACTAATAAAGTAATGGGGGCCGGTTTTTATAAGTCCCTCACACACTCACACACAAAAAAAAGAAAGAAAGAAAAAGGAAAGAGAAACAATAGTAAAAAGTGTAAAGTAATAAGTTACTTTCCTCTCTCCTCCCTTCTCATTTTCTTTCTACTCATTTGACTTCCTCACCTCTCTCATCCGTAGCTCCCCTCCTCCTTCCTCCTTGAGCGATTTTGAGCTGCAACAACAACAACAATGGAGGTCCCTCTTTCTCTTCATGCTCAAGCTTTGTTTAAGCTCCAAACTCAAAAATAACCACATATTTGTGATCCTCTCATCACCCTCTATCATCCTCTCTTTTCAAAACTCGAAAATGGTGAGTTTCATTTTCATGGGTGTTGCCCATTTGAGGAGAAAAGCACATAATCTTGAAGCTTGAAGCTTCCTCTTTCACCCAAGGTAAAAATATCCAAAGAAAATGCATCTTTTATTCACCCTCTTGTGTTGGCCGATTTTGGCAAGTTGTAATGCCTTGGTTTTTCCTTGTTTGAGCTATTCTCCAAGTCTTCAATGGTGGTTGGGAGTTCCCCCTTTGATTCTTGATCAAAACCTCATCCTAGGGTTTCAAGGTAATCACCCATTTTAGAGCTTTAAGTATTTTAAATTAATGAGGTTAAGTGTTTTTACTTAAACTCATTTCTTGCTTTGAACATTGACATGGAGATGGGTAATTCCATGGTCTTTGACCGGTTTTAGAAGGAAGAGAAGAGGAGAAGAGGAGAAGAGTAAATTAAGGAAACTTAAGAGAATTCAAGGTAAGAAACCAACCCTAATGTATATTCTATATGTATTAGAATTTGGGTTGGGTCAATAAATGTATGAACCCCACTTGGGTGTTGTAGGAATGAGCTTGTATAGTAATAATACAAGAGAGAAAACATTTGTGAAATAAGTGTTTGTTATGTGTTATGCATTTTATGAATTAAGCATTGTGTTGTATTTGTAGAGTTGATGAGTATTGGTGAACATGTATGTGCTGGTAGAACCCATGATGGGTTTGGTTGGTTTTAGGATGAATAATGTGATGAGAAGAGTTTTGGACAATGCTAGAGAAGTAGCCAAGTTATGGCAAAATTTGGGTAGAAATCTAAGTGGATTAAGTGTTGGTTTGGGTGTGAATAGCCTAGGAGTGGCTAGGTATGTATGAAGATTGATTGGGGTTAGTAAACCACTTTGGGGATGCTTGTGATAAGATAGAAGATTGGTGCAAAATCTGTAGTGAAGAGATGTTTAAATGCTTGAGAAGTTTCTAGAAAACAAGGAGATTTAAGGCTTTAAGAGTGAGTTTTGGATCTTGGTATGAGGTGTGCATTATCTTGGAAGTTTGGATTGGTCAAATTAAGAGAGAACAAAATGCAAGTGCCAAGAGAGGTTTGAGAATGCACAAGTGTGCATTAGTGTAGAAATGAGAATGAAAGAATTTGTGATTTGGAGCAAGAATTTGTGTAAGGGTTTAACCCATGATTTGAAGAGGTTTAGAGCATGTTTTAAGGTGATTAAACATGGGAATCTTGTGGAAAGATTAGAGGAGGATTGGGTGTGGATTAAGGATTGAAATGGGGTTGAAAAATAATGTGAGTTGCAGGTTTTAGCAGGGTCCGGGACCTAGTCCATGGACAAGGACCCGGACCACCCCCTGTTTTTATGCCGAGAGTACACATCCTGCTTTGGTCCGGGACTATACTCCAGGACAAGGTCCCGGACCAGGTATTGTTTTTCACCCGAGAGTTAGTTAATGAATTGGTCCGGGACTTAGGGTGAGGACCAAGTCCCGGACCACCCCCAGAAACCTACAGAGAATGTTTTAAAGGGTTTAAATGATGGGGGTTTGAATGTTAATGATGTTATAAGATGTTAAGGCCTTGTTTGGTGACATGTAAAGGCCCTAGGAAGTGTAAGAAAGTGTTAGAAGTGATTGAGAAGTGAGAACTCAAATTAACAAGAGTAAAACCGAGTAACGGGATAACGGGGTAAGTACGGGAGTAGCATTTTATTATGTACCGTATGAGCCTAGTATTAATAATAATGTTTGAAACATTATCAGAGAGTCATGCGTGACCCGAGCTTGGTGAGATGACACGGTAAAAGTAAAAACCCCGGTGAAAGGTATGATTTTCTCATGCCCCGTATGCTAACCGAGTTACTTGATTTGTGTGTTTGTTTGCCGGCTTAATCAAGATTAAAGCATGAAAATAATCCCTTGTTTGATTATGTATGCTTTATTGTATGTTGTATGAACTAACATACTTGTATGCCGGTGTGGTCTAACATAGTGCATAGACCGACTCATAGAGAGTAGTGATTGACTAGAAACCCGTAGATCGGGTAGTCTCATGAACAATGGTAACATGCAAACACACACAAGCTATCGATTAAAGTATAACGATAACGCAAACATATGAACTCCCTAGAACGTGAGGAGATGTACGGGTTGAGTAAATACCCGATAACGGTTAGAAAACCTTATTGAAACAATCCACGGAATAAATATGAGTGGAGAGATAAATGAACCTCCATCGAGAGGATTGAAGTTAGTCCAATACTGTGAGCTTATAAGAAAGGTAAAAGAGACCTAAGGGACTATGTAACTCCCTTGAGACATGGTCGACCTCCTATATGAGGATTTTACCTGGTATAAGAAAATAACCGAAAGTATGAGTATATGTATTGTAAAGGTAACTCTTAAAACCTAAGATTAACCAAACTAAGTAATGTTCCCATGTCATTAGAAACATCGAGAGTGATGTTTCTAGACTAAAACACGTAATATTATAATAACTCCGAGAGAGGAGTGTATGGGAACGAGAGTAGTCCGAGAGTATTCGGACCTGTGTAAAAAGATAGGAACTAAGAGAGAGTTCTGGGAGCTAGTTGAACCTTCCCACCATGCTAGACCCAGAGTAGGGTCGAAACCGGGGAAGTAAGACTATGCTTGAGAGCCATGAGTTTTGGCTCGAGTAAGTATTAAGAGTAACAAGCGTGACGTAGGTGACCTGTAGAGTCTCGAGAACCTACAAGAGCTTGAGTAGTATACCCGAGAGCGTGGGTGAGATAATGAGTATAATAACCCAGAGCGTGGGTGAGATAATGAGTATAATAACCCTAGAGAATGGGTGAGTATAGAATGAGTAGCCCAAGAGAATGGGTGTGTATAAGATTAAGTAACCCGAGAGAGCGGGCAAGTTATTGAATGAGTAACCAGGGCAAGCGAGGTATAACCCTCAAGGCCTAAGAGTAAAATAATACAACTAACAACCTTGTTATGTTAGTTAGGAATTGTGTTCCATGATTGGATGTAGATTCCTTATGTAATATACATATATTGTATTGCCAAGATGTATGTTGTTGATTAAAATGAACTCCATGTATATCCGACCCAAAGTAGTCGGCGTACCGCGGTTAGCACGCGGTATATGCGAATTTCATATTCAGCGTAAGCTGACCCCCTAGGGGGAACGTTTTTAGTGTGTAGGTACTTGAAGCTGACCACCGTTCGAGAGAGTAGGACGGGGACAGCTATGAAGCGTGGGTAGTTAGATCGTAATTACTTATGCGTTTGAATGAGGTGTAAGTCCGAGTATGTTATCGGCATCCGTATATTGTAGACTCGGTATAGAAAAGAAGTGAAATGAGTATTGTATTTGTATGAAGTACTCGGTTGTTCCAGTTCATCAGACCGTTACGGTATGTAAGAAAGGCCTGGTTAGCCACATGGGTGGCTAACGGCGTTGTTTCACCCCTCGTTAAAATTAGAGTTCCGCTGTGTGAGTAAGAGTAATTAGTGACGGTTTAAGAGGTAATGACGAGATTAACGGTTGGGGTGTTACACCATGGGACGTTCAAACCACGGCTATGCGTGTGTTAATTGTGTGATATGTGTATGTGAATGTAGGGACCTCCCTTGTATGTTTAACCCAGTTGTAATACAATACTGTATGATGTGTAGATGTGATAGACTCCATAGTGGGGTCCTAACTAATATCTAAAAGTAAGTATGTACTAACAGTGGTGAGGAATCCGGTTAGGCCGGTCGCGCGTTGTTTGGGAGTGGGTATCCTTCTTAGCCTTACCCTTCTCTCTGTTATGGTTGTTTCCCTCACGGGTTATGATCTCCCATTAGCTTATTCCAAAGCTTGGCTATTCTGACTTAAGATCGGTTTAGGGGGAACATGTGTTTGTGTGGTGTGTTCGGGCCTCCAAACCCGAACCATCTTAACTTAAGTTACTCGTCCGACTATTAGGACGGTAATGAGTGTTGTTGTTGTTGTATAACGAGCTTATCATGAGGGTGACACCATTCTCTAGGCTCACCAGTGAATTAACAATGTTTGGGTCGGTTCCTAAGAGGACCGTTCCCGCTATGTTATGTGATGTTGTTGTAATGCAATTTCTATTGCGATGTTATTATGTGCACGTTGAAACGTGAAAAGTGTTGTTATGTTTGTTATGTGATGCAGGTTATATGTTGTAAAATGTGGAGTATGTGGGTCATGGATATGAATCCCAGTTTGTGATAAGAGGCGTTTAAGGATAACCCGATTAATGGGTAGTTGTCGTCTATTAAGGAAGTAGCTCCATTAGAGGAGAAACACTCTAGGGATAATGAATACCATGAGTGACTTATCAAATAAGGATGTACTATCCGTTTGTTGAGCCCATTGAGGCGAGATGTTGTATGTTGTGTGTTTACAGTTACATGCATGATTTAAATATAATCAACCGCATGCTAAGACGACAATTAGTTGTGCGTGGCCCGGTAGCATGTGGGCTGCGGGATTACCATACCAGCAAAGGTGCTGAGCCCCTTGGGGGCCACCCTTTCTCTTCTTTTCCTATTTCAGGTATAAAGAGCAGGAAGCCGTTCGAGAGTAGGACGGGGTAGACGTTGTACATGGGTAATCATTTAAATTGTATATGTACTGTAGGTGTAGTAAGACCGAGATTGTTATCGGCATCAGTTTGTAAATACTCGGTACAGTTGAAAGGTGTATGTTGTTGTTGTGTTAATGGAAAGGGATAGTAATGTGTAGTCGCTCGGGAGTCTAGTCCATCAGACCGGTACAATTGTATATGTAATAGCCTTGTTAGCCACGTGGGTGGTTAACGGCGTGTAACACCAAGGAGTTAAGTAATGTGATGAAGTTTATTTCCGCTGTAGTTTGTTGTTAAGTGTGTTAATGTTGGAAGGGGTGTTACAAAAAGTGGTATCAGAGCGAAGTATCGCTCTGATGACTGAATTACCGAGCTTAGGAAGTACCGAGTTAGGATTTTAGTACCTTGGGTTAAGGGTTGAGTGATAGCGTGAGAGATACGCTAGTTAGGAATTACCAGTGTGTACTGGAAACCTACAATATCCATCCCGCCCTCCACAATCCCTGTTTTATAACTTGGGAAAGAACGCCAGAGAGATGAAAGTCCTCTCATACTCGGGAATACCCGATCTGGCTGTTATTAAGTACCACTGTGGGTACGGAGAACTAGTCGTACGGTAGATCCCGAAAAGTGGGAATCCCGGAGACGGTTTCCATCTGAACAATGTTAACCGCATTTAATAGCGAAGAATGAAGACTTTTGTGTATAAGGGAATAGAATTTCCGGCAACCTGGGTCGACATGCCGAGCAGTCGAGGATAACCAGCTTGCAACGCACTGACCGTGCAACAGGCAAGAAGTGGATTAATAAAACCCGAGACGAGTGTCTACGGGACCACAGTTGATAAATAATACACCAACGATATACCAACCGACAAGGGAACTACAACGTAGTGCCCAAACAAGAGACAAGTCTCAGTAACCACGACAAATGCGTGGAACGGGCTACGGAAAGGATGCAGTACTAAGTAAGAAAAGGGGGTCTCCCCGAATGGGAAACACCCTAGTTAATGATTATCATGTGAAGACAGTGAGAAGTCACCTAGAGGAGTTATTATCAAGACAGTAAGATCAGTGAGGGCCAACAAGGCCACTGATGACAGTGCGGGTAAGAACAATACCACAACCGGTATGTGTTAAACCGATAGCCAGTTAGCATGGCGCACTTGCCATAGCAAGTGCTGCTATAACAGGGCTGTTCGGGAAATTTATAACCACTACAAAGTACTTGGTAAAGTACCATAAAGTTAAATGTGATCGTCATAACAGTGGAAGGGCCTGTTAGCCTAATCTCTGTAATTGTAAATACACCAGTCAGCAAGAAGCTAGACTTGGTTGAGATAAGAAGATGTTGTGAAACCATGAAAAATTTTCTTTCAAACCCAGATTTATTTCAAATTCTTTTCCTTCAAAACCAGATTTTCTTTCAAACCAATACTTCTTTCAAACCTTCTTCTAAACCAAACCAGTAAAACCAAGGGCAGTTGATAAGAATTCAACAATGAATAAACTTTCCCTCGATTAAGTTCGGGAAGCATGGAATGAATATTGTGACGGAACAATATAAGGGAGTTGACAACAGAATACTTCACCTAGGCGTGTGACGGACACTACGAGTGTACCAACTGTAATGTGGGACGACCGCACTCCGATAGGAGCTTGTGGGCCTGACAGACCTGTTTATAGGTTAGTTGGGTAAGTAGTAATGTATCAGTAGGGTACCCCACATATGTATACGAGTAGAGTCCAAAACACGGGAAGTAGTCGACTCCGTACTACGGTCAGCAGTGTAAGTCAAACAAGAGCTAAGGATTACCATGAATGGTTGAAGTAAAGGAACTTAGTTAAGTTAACGAAACTAAAGGAATTAGTGAATTCATTTCAAGGAAATGTTTAAGAGTCAGGGAATACGAAGTGCACTGACTGTTATGTAAAGACATAGCATATGTCTTAAGGATCCTCAGGGATAAACATGTTAGCTGGAACGGAGACCCAGCTTGTGCATGGCAAGGCAAATGCCTAATGTGGACACATTAGTGTGCAATGAACGGGATGAAACTCCCAGGATGAGTACCTACACTACCAGGAAGTGTAGATCTTCACAGAAGAAGATAATAAGCCAGTTAAGAACGCAAACGGCGTGGCTAACTGAGTATACCAATAAGTGTGAACCTGATGTAAGGCATAACTTAGTAACACCCAGGAGCAATCCTTAAAGGGTGTTCGCATCAATAATTGTTGCACGAAATCACATGACAGAAGCACAAGGGTTGAAACTAACACCCAGTTTAGACATAAGTTGTCAGGAGACGGACTGACAATCCTAAGGGGCATTCCATGAAAGGAGACGGAATGCAACGACCTTGTCATGGAGCTCAATATAATATCCAAACCATGTAATGTTGTACAAAGAAGTACATGTGTGTGGACAGCCTACAATGAGCGCAGCTCAAGGCAAACAAGGCTTATAGGCCACAAATAAAATGTGTTATGTAAATTTGAGTTAATTGTAGAAGTTTATGTGGTACAAGTAAATGGAGTGGGGAACGAACCACTGCATTAAGAGTGGGGACACCTCTCGATATTGTGAGACCGCAACAGCGGTAGTTATGTGAATCAATTCAAGAAATATGTTAAGGATGGATGATATTATTATTGAAAGAGAGCAGTTAGTTTAGTAGCATGTGTGTATAAAGTGAAGCACCGAGCTGAATAATGCCGGCTTGTGACTCGAATGATCAACGCTCCAGGAGCATTCAGTAGTCGTCCAAATGGATGGCGAACCATAATACGAGTGATGTAAGTATATGTGTGGAAGTTAATATGACAGTAAATACCATATAAGTTATTGTTATGCAATGAGTAAGAGCACGGTTCGCAGCTGGCGACCGTTGTATCAATGTTATTGAGTAATAATGTGGCAGATAAGACCAGTTATGAGTTAAACTCAGTGGAGATGCAAGGTAAGCGATGTTAAACAGACTGGGCAATAAGCCAGTGGTAGGTACTATGTGATGAGGAACTCAGTGTAAATTCCATGGCGAATCGCATAAGGGATTTACTGTCAAGAGTTTACGCCTCTGCACTCTGTATGACTGAGTGTTTTGGTATTGCATTTGCGCAGTAATGATCGAGTGGGATAACTAGGAATTGGAAACATGTTAATTGTGGAGGAATAATGTTATAATGGCCGATGCATAGGAAATGCAAGGCCGCACCAATAAAAGAGTACTTGTACAAAACCAAATGTGGAGACATGATTAACAGTAAGTGACTATAGTAGCACTAACTGCCAAATATCGGTATGGAATATACCCCAAATGTTGTAAATAGCTGAGAGAGCACTACACACTAGGTAGTAGCTCAATCTCAACCGACAGTAAGTCGGAAGGGAACAAGTCAATCATTGTGAAATACATAACAGTATATACAGTCAATTATTATGGAAGTGGATAGAAAATTTATAACTCACCGAATTCGCTCACGGTAAGAGATACCACGTCGGTTGAGAAACCATTGTTACCAAGATGAAGGTGACAATTGGGGATGTACAATACAGTAAGAATAACAAATGGGGCAATTAAGCTCTACATTTATTAGAGTTTCGCAGCAGAAACTAGTGAGCCAGTGATTCAAGTGTTGAATGTACATGGTGAACATGAGTGAATGGCTAATTATTAACGCCTAGAAGCCTAACAGGCCAGAATCGAAACCAACTAAGAGTTTAAACAAACTCCAATGAGAATTCTTAGTTTAGGAACTAAACCGCCAATATGGTTAAGATCCTCTAATCAGAATCCATTGTGTAATAGACCGCGTGGAAGTTAAAACACTTCACGACGGCAGAACATTTTAAGCCAATGTTTAGTGATTGATTACGTGGGCGTAATCCCTTTTAAGGGGGGTAGAGCGCAAAACCACTTAGTGTGTATTACCGTACAAGTGTACGTGATTTATGTTGTGCATAGCACAAAATAACTTGTTTTGATGATTGGTGTGTGTGTTATGTAAACATACGCATACATTCATGGTTTAATTGTGGTAATTGCGCATAGAAGATGCGAATACCATTGTGATAAGTGTGTTTGTTTGTTAACAATTGTGTGTGATAGTACAAGTGTGGGGAGTAGAGAAACTCCCGGGGAACAAAAACCCCGACAGTGTATAAATGTGAAACTGTGTGTTGTATTTTGATAAAATATATGTGTATATATATACTATATAGTGTTTCATGAAAGGGTATGAAACCGACATAGAACCTAGTGAGAATAAGATTCCCTAGGTAACAACATTAAAGTGAATGGAAATAACTGATAGATGAAGTTCTATCCCTTGGAGATGTTATGATCATGACTAGAATGATTTAAAAGATAGAAAATTGGAAATGAGTGATTTATTTGATGCTTGAAAATGAAGTGGGAGGTGGAACTTGATTTGCATGCGATCAAGGGAAGCCAAACACAAATTGGAGTGGAAGGATAGTTCGACACTGATGCTGATCACATTAGGGTTGAATGACTCTTGAAGCTCCCTATAAGTGGTCACAAATAACCACGCTAAGAAAAGAAGCAAAGACCATAAGTTGGACTTGGAGTTGTGTGTGTTTTCAAAAAGGATTTCTAATTGGTATTTATAAAACGTCGATAGATACTTTACATAATTAAAGTTTCTTACTTAACCTCACAAGGAAAAATTTCAAATTTAAGTGATTGTTTTGATCTCCCAAAGGCACGGGGACGGAAGGTGTCCATCGCGACCGGGTTCTGCGGGATCACAGTGCATATCAAAGAATTTTTTGATTGCTATACATGCTATGACATGTTGTGTGGTATGTGTAATAAATTGTTATTTTGACTTTGATTTCCTAATGTGTATGCTATAAGACCTATGAGTCTAAATGTGTTGTGTTACAATAGACTTATGTGTCTAAAGACTGTTATGTTATCGAGACCTATGTGTCTAAATGTTGTTATGTTACCCAAGACCAGAGAGTCTAAGGGTTGTTATGTGTGTGTAAATGTTGTTAAGATACCCGGACCATTGAGTCCAAGGTTATCATGTGAATATGTTATGTTATGTATGGATGTGAATGTGTTACCCGGACCATTAAGTCCGAGGTTGTGATGCAAAGTGTGTTGGTTATGGAAGTTTATTTCTATAAGTAATCCCCGTATTCTAGTCCAAGATGTGTGGGAGGTGTAAACTTCAAGGACGAAGTTTTTTAAGGGGGTAGATTGAAATACCCCAAACCTTGATATGTGGTCTAAATATTAAACTATGGTATGTAAAGGCTAAAAAGTGCCTTAGAAACATCAGTGAACAATTTAAACCATAGTAAAATGCAATAAAGCACTAAGATACAGTTTGAGCAAAAACATGCTTAAGCTTAGAGTGAACTTGGTTAGGACCCAAAGAGCCTACCAAGACTTAATAATATTCAATTATGATTTAATAAGGCTAATTAAGCCCTTAGGAAACTCTGGTAGACAGTTAAACCAATAAAACACAGGAATATACCTTAAAGTCAATAAGAGCAAAATGTGCTTTAAGCTTGGGATAAATTTGTATAAGACCTAATGGTCATACCTATACCTTATAAATATTTTAATGAACATATTAAATCATTACTAAAGAAAACCAAGCTTGAAAACAAGTTAAGACACAAAAAGTGCTTTAAGGAGTCTTAAAGCACGTTTTTGAAAAATTGTCTTGTAAATGAGTTTTGAATGGCTAGATGCATCATTACTCTTTAATTAACATGTGTACTAATAGTATCACATTTGGAAGTCTATATCAATGGGAAATCAAAAACTTCACATCTATGTGCCTTGTTTAAGTAAATAGTAACTTTAAAAGCTAGTTTGTAACATATGTTGTTATAAGTAATTAAATTGGTCAACAAAGACTATTATACCCCTTATGTAATAAAGGGGGCCGGTTTATTATATGGGATGATCATCCCCTTGTTAATTGATAAGATAAGAAAAGATAGCAAAAGTAAATAGTTACTTTACTTAAATATCTAAAGCTAGCTATTACCTTCTCATTTCTTCTTCTTCATTTCACACGGTTTCATCTCTCTCAAGCTCCATTCTCGGTTTGCTACAGCCCCCTATCTCTTATCTTTTCACTGTAACTTATGATTCCATGCTCCAAAAATCAATTTCAAGGACTACCCTTGTCTTAGTTAGAGCAAGTCCTCATTTCCCTCTTTTCAAATCTTCAAGAACTCAATTTTGGTGCCATGGAGATTCACCATGAAGGAGTGAGCTATAATTTTCACACTTGTTGTTCTCCTTTGCTTCAAGGTAAGGAAACTCAAAGAAAATCCATGTTTCCTCCATGTTTTGTGTTGTCCGAAAATTCACCTCACCATGGTGTCTTTACCTTGCTTGTTTTATCTTCATTTGAATCTTCCAAGGGCTAGGAGGTGTCCTCTCTTGATACTTATTCAAGCTCTCTTCCAATTCCAAGGTAAAACAATTACCTTAATGTATTAAGATAATATATGTGCCTAGGGTTTACAATGAGATGAAGCACAATGCTTGAATACTCATTCTATTATGTGTACATTGTTTAGAAGTTGACAAAAACCAAACATCCTACTGGTTTTACAAGGAAACAAGAAAGAAGTTGTGAGGAAAAAGAGGTAAACAAACTATCTCAATGTAGTTTAAATGCCTTAGGAAAATGAGCTTGATTTGCTTAATAAAATACCTAAGGAGCCAATGGTGAATGACCTAGAGAAATGCTCTCAAGGAGTTTATTAAGGGCATATGTATTGTTGGGTGTATTTGCAGGTCAAAGGCATTACTTATGTGGGAAATTCAGTGTTTAAGGTTTATGCTATTTAAGGGCCTAAGAGCCATGTTATTTAAGGGCCTAAGTGCCAAGCAATTTAAGTTTATGCACTATATAGTGATGTAGTGTAAATTTGGTGAAGTTTTGTGTGTGAGAAAGTTCTTGGTGGATTTTAGGTGTTCTTGAATGGAATAAGGTAAAAACCTAAGTGTTTGGATGTGAGAATATACAAGTGAAGCTATGGCAAAATTTGGAAAATGTGTAAGAAGTTCTAAGTGTTTTAAATAAGTTTTGGTGAACTAGGAAGTGTTAAAGGTGAACAAATGTTTTACTTGGGAATAAAACATGTAGTAAGGTGATTTAGAGTGATACAAGGATTTAGGTATTATCTTGGAAGTTCTAGGAATTCAATGTGTGTTTTTGAGAATGTATTAAAGTCTTGGAGAAGTTTGTTTAAGGTTTAGGAATGTTGATGTACAAGGAAGAAGTGATGTTTAGGTAAGATGTGAAAAAGGAGATTTAGTTAGTAAGAAAAGAAGTTTGAGAGATGATGTTAAGGTGTAGAGGAAACACCTTGGTATAGTGGTCATTATTGGTGAAATACCACTTAGAAATCTTAAGGAGGAACATTCCAAGTGCTAAGAATTTTGTAAGAAATTTGTGAATGATAAGATGGTTTTGGTGTGTGATTTAAAGAGTTTAGTACATGGCTAAAGATGTGTTTGAAGAGCCCAAATGAGGTTAGGACATATTAGGATATATGAGGTGAAGTTTGGAGTTAAATGGGCAATGGAAAATAAGGGTCTGGGGCAGACCGACCTTGCGACCGAACTTGCCAAGTTCGGTCGAGCCCAGTTTACCCTGCGAGAATTGGTTCTGGAATGGACCGACCTTGGGGACCGGACTTGCAAGGTCGGTCGGGCTTGTATTTTGTGTACGAATTAAGTTTCTGGAATCGACCGAACATGGGACCGGACTTGGCAAGTTCGGTCGGGCCTGAATTTTCAAAGGGAAGAAACTCTCGGGAATGGACCGAACATGCGACGAACTTACAAGGTCGGTCGGAGTAGAAATTTTGATGGTAATGGTTCTGGAATGGACCGACCTTGTGCAAGGTCGGTCGGTAAGTCGGTGACCAAAAACATTGTTAAGGTATAAAATGATATATAATGATGGGGATTGATTAGTAATGATGTTATAAGGTTGTTAAAGACATGTTAGGTGAGTTATAATGACAATTTGGTGAGGGAAAAGTTGTATCAAAATGTAAAAGTAAAACAAGTTAAAAGTAAAGTTATGTAACTAAGTTAACGGGGAGGAGAAGTTATAAGCATTAGACATTAAATAATCATGCTACCCCGATGTTAATAAAAGTACATGTAATGTTATCAGTTGTTCGAGAATTGCTCGAGGAACATAAGTGGACGTGGTAAAGTGGACTCCGGTGACAGGTATGGTTTCTTGCAACCTGTGTCCTACCGGATTACACCGGCTTGTATGCCAATGTGTTTTTTTTTGTATGTTTGCCACGTTGTAAGATTAAACATGTAATGAGTTTACAGTAATTCATTTATGTGGCGTGTTCAACTCCGATACTATCTAACCTCGGAAGTGTTAACCTTAGTTAACTAAGTCTAGGATCACATGAGAGTTCGGTATTCGGAGTAAACGACCCGAACCATGGGACGTTCAAACCGGCTATGCGTGTGTTAATTTGTGTGATATGTGTATGTGAATGTAGGGACCTCCCTTGTATGTTTAACCAGTTGTAATACAATACTGTATGATGTGTAGATGTGATAGACTCCATAGTGGGGTCCTAACTAATATCTAAAAGTAAGTATGTACTAACAGTGGTGAGGAATCCGGTTAGGCCGGTCGCGCGTTGTTTGGGAGTGGGTATCCTTCTTAGCCTCACCCTTCTATCTGTTATGGTTGTTTCCCTCACGGGTTATGATCTCCCATTAGCTTATTCCAAAGCTTGGCTATTATGACTTAAGATCGGTTTAGGGGGAACATGTGTTTGTGTGGTGTGTTCGGGCCTCCAAACCCGAACCATCTTAACTTAAGTTACTCGTCCGACTATTAGGACGGTAATGAGTGTTGTTGTTGTTGTATAACGAGCTTATCATGAGGGTGACACCATTCTCTAGGCTCACCAGTGAATTAACAATGTTTGGGTCGGTTCCTAAGAGGACCGTTCCCGTTATGTTATGTGATGTTGTTGTAATGCAATTTCTATTGCGATGTTATGTTATTATGTGCACGTGAAACGTGAAAAGTGTTGTTATGTTTGTTATGTGATGCAGTTATATGTTGTAAAATGTGGAGTATGTGGGTTATGGATATGAATCCCAGTTTGTGATAAGAGGCGTTTAAGGATAACCCAATTAATGGTAGTTGTCGTCTATTAAGGAAGTAGCTCCATTAGAGGAGAAACACTCTAGGGATAATGAATACCATGAGTGACTTATCAAATAAGGATGTACTATCCGTTTGTTGAGCCCATTGAGGCGAGATGTTGTATGTTGTGTGTTACAGTTACATGCATGATTTAAATATAATCAACCGCATGCTAAGACGACAATTAGTTGTGCGTGGCCCGGTAGCATGTGGGCTGCGGGATTACCATACCAGCAAAGGTGCTGAGCCCTTGGGGGCCACCCTTTCTCTTCTTTTCCTATTTCAGGTACAAAGAGCAGGAAGCCGTTCGAGAGTAGGACGGGGTAGACGTTGTACATGGGTAATCATTTAAATTGTATATGTACTGTAGGTGTAGTAAGACCGAGATTGTTATCGGCATCAGTTTGTAAATACTCGGTACAGTTGAAAGGTGTATGTTGTTGTTGTGTTAATGGAAAGGGATAATGTGTGTAGTCGCTCGGAGTCTAGTCCATCAGACCGGTACAATTGTATATGTAATAGCCTTGTTAGCCACGTGGGTGGTTAACGGCGTGTAACACCAAGAGTTAAGTAATGTGATGAAGTTTGTTTTCGCTGCAGTTTGTTGTAAGTGTGTTAATGTTGGAAGGGGTGTTACAGTTTGCCACCTTGCAAGAATAAGCATGAATGAGTTTATAGTAATTCATTTATATGGCGTGTTAGTTCCGATACCGTTAAACCTCAAATGTGTGTTAAACCTTAGCTAACCGACTCTAGGATCACATAAGAGATCGATTTCGGATTAACGACCCAAACCATGGGAACGTTCTAACCATGGCTATGCGTGAGTTAGTTGTGTGTTGTTTGTGCGTGTAAATATGTTTACCTCCCTTGTGGTTAACCCGGTTGTAACACCATATGGTGTATGGTTGTGATAGGTTCCCTAATGGAACTCTTAACTATATATATTAATGGGGGTGAGGAATCGGTCGTTCCGTCGCGTGTTGTTGGGAGTGGGTGAAATACCCCAAACCTTAATAAGTTGTTTAAACATTAAATAATAAATTATTAAGACTAAAAAGAGTCTCAGAAACACTAGTAAACAATTTAATAAATAGTAAATACAATTAATTGCCTAAAAGGCAATAAGGACAAAGTATGCTCTAAGCTTGGGATAATTTTGATTAAGGCTTGATGAACTTACCAAGACCTTACTTATATATAATGAGCCTATTAAATCAATTATCAAAGAAAACCGAGCTTGGAAACAAGTTAAAACACAAAATGTGCTTTAAGGAGTCTTAAAGCACGTTTTTGAAAAAAATTGTCTTGTAAATGGGTTTTGAATGGCTAAATGTCCATCATTACTCTTTAATTAATATGTGTACTACTTAGTATCACATTTGGAAGTTTAAATCAATGGGAAACCAAAAATTTCACAGTTATGTGCCTTGTTTGTATGAATAGTAACTAAAATAAGCTAGTTTGTAACATATGTCAACATGTGTAATTTAATTGAGCAATAAAGACTAGGTAACCCCTAATATTAAATGGGGGCCGGTTTTGCATGTGGTGAGTCACCACCCTTGCTAACTGATTGAGTAAATAAGTGAGTAATTGAAAGCACTATTTGCTTTACGTAATTAATATCTTCAAAAGCAACTACAATCAGTGATTCTTTTCATTCCTTCATTTCCTCCTTGCTGTCTCACGTAGCCATCTCTTCCTGCTCTCTTTCACGTAATGCAACAGCACCACCAGACTTCATCTTCAAATCCTTGTAACTTCTAGCTCACTTGTCCAAATCAAAAACTAAGACCACCGGTCTCTTCAAGCTCTTCAACTTAGTCCTTTCAAATCTTCAAGAGCTCCATTTTGGTGCCAAGAGGAATCTCCATGGAAGGAGCTTGAGTTCATCTTTCATATATTATTGTTCTCCTTTGCTTCAAGGTAAGGAAACTCAAGAAAAATGTGTTTCCTCCATGTTTTATGTTAACCAAAAGTAGCTTAAAATTCCTTTGGAAATGAACTTACGTTGTCTTTGAAACTACCTAAAGAGCCAATGGTAAATGATTTAGAAAAATGTTCTCAAGGAGACTAGTAAAGGACATATGTATTGTGTGTGTATTTGCAGGTGAAAGGCAAATATATTGTGGGAAATTCAGTGTTTAAGATTTATGCATTTTAAGAGCCTAAGTGCTATGCAATTTAAATTGTGCACTATGTTGTTATGTGGTGTATATTTGGTGAAGTTTTGAGTATAAGAGTGTACTGGGAAGTTTATACATGTGATGGGTTTAAAGAACTTATGCAGCAGGACTTGAAAATGCTAATACCACGATTCTGTAGGTTGGGTCCGGGACCTAGGTCATGGGTTATGTCCCGGACCATGAGTGCAAAATAGGCCGAGAGTTCTACGTGGTGTAGGTCCGGGACTTGGGTCTTGTACAAGGACCCGGACCAACCCCTTAAAATTAACCGAGAGATTTTGCCTAGAATGGTCCGGGACTTAGGACCTGTATGAAGTCCCGGACCACCCCATTAAAAGAGACCGAGAGAGTTGTTAAGTGTAGGTCCGGGACCTAAGTTAGGGACCAAGTCCCGGACCACTATAAAACTTGGTTTCTAGGTTATTAAATGATGTGTAAAGGGGGATTGATAAGTAATGATGTTGTAAGGATGTTAAGGACATGTTAGATGTGATATAAAGACAACCAAGTGGGTGAAAAGTTGTAAAAATGTGGAAGTAAAACAAGTTAAAAGAGTCAAGTTGTTTAACTAGTAACGAGGGTAAGTCATGAGCATTAGACTTTAAACAAACATGTTACCCCGATGTTAATAAAAGTACATGTGATGTTGTCAGTTGTTCGAGAATTGCTCGAGGAACATAAATGGACATGATAAAGTGGACTCCGGTGACAGGTATGGTTTTCTTGCAACCTGTGTCCTACCGGATTACACCGGCTTGTATGCCAATGTGTTTTCTGTATGTTTGCCATGTTATAAGATAAATCATGAAACGAGTTTACAGTCGTTATTGTTGTTGTATGTTTACGTGCCGATACCGGTAACCTCGAATGCGCTTGAAGGGCTAGTTAACCACTATTAGGTAAACGTAGGAGAACGGTATCTGGTAACAACGTTTTCGACCTAAGGAACGTTCTAACCACGGCTATGCGTGAGTTAGTTATGTGATGTTGTGTGTGATGTTTGTGTGTGAATGTATGACTCTCCCTTCCCTTGTGTGTGTCTAACAAGACTTAACCCAATGTTGTGATTGTTTAATTAAGTTCAATGTTGTGCTTCTAACAAGTGCTAACGGGGAAGTGAGGAGTCCGGTAGTTCCGGCCACGCGTGTGAGTATGGGGGTCGTTGTCATAGCAGGTTCGATCCTCTCTGTATGTTATGGTTGTTTTCCAATTTGGTTCCCAACCTTCCCTTTAGCTTAACCAAGGCTATTACTGACTCACGTCGGGCCACAGGGGCATACTATGTTATGTTTGTTCGGTGTGCTTGGATCACTATATCCGAGACGCCTTGTGTTAAGTTATCCGTTCATTTAACGAGACGGTAACGAGTTATGTAACGAGCTTATCATGAGACTGGCAACATTCTCTAGGCTCACCAGTGTTAATAACAATGTTTGGGTCGGTTCCTAAGAGAACCATTCCCGTTATGTATGTATTTTGTTGGTGATGCAATATCTATTTCGATGTTATGATGTACACGTTGAGACGTGCAAAGTGTTGTTATGTTTTGTTATGTGAGGAGCGTTATATGTCGTAAGATATGTAGTGTGTGGATCATGGAAATGAATCCCAGTTTGTGATAAGAGGCGTTTAAGGATAACCCGAATTAAGGATAAGTGACGTCTATTAAGGAAGTAGCTCCATTAGAGGAGGAAACACTCTAGGGATAATGAATACCATGAGTGACTTATCTAGTAAGGATATATTATCCGTTTGTTGAGCCCGTTGAGGCGAAATGTTTATGTGTTGTGAGTTTACAGTTGCATGCATGATTAAATATAATAATCGCATGCTAAGACGACAATTAGTTGTGCGTGGCCCGGTAGCATGTGGGCTGCGGGATTACCATACCAGCAAAGGTGCTGAGCCCCTTGGGGGCCACCCTTTCTTTCCTTTTCTATTTCAGGTACAAGGAGCTGGAGCCGTTCGAGAGTAGGAGGGGTAGTTTGTTGCGTACGGGTAATTGATGTAATCACTTGTAACCTGTAGGTGTAGTAAGACCGAAATTGTTCTCGGCACTAGTTGTAAATACTCGGTACAGTTGGAAGGTATTTGTATAATGAATGTTGGTGTTGATAAAGGGGACAGTAATGTGTAGTTGCTCGGGGATCTAGTCCATCAGACCGATACAGTTGTGTAAATGATAGCCTTGTTAGCCACGTGGGTGGTTAACGGCGTGCAACACCGATGAGTTAAGTTATGTGATGATGTGTATTTTCCGCTGCAGTTTAATGTTAAGTATGTTGGTGTATGTTGGGGTGTTACAAAAAGTGGTATCAGAGCGAAGTGTCGCTCTGATGACTGAATTACCGAGCTTAGGAGAGTAAGTACCGAGTTAGGATTTCAGTATATGTGGGTTAAGGGACGAGTGATAGCGTGAGAGATACGCTAGTTAGGAGGACCAGTGAATATTGGAAACCTACCATATACATCCCACCCTCCACAATCCCTGATTATAACTGGAAAGAACGCCAGAGAGAGGAAAGTCCTCTCTTACTCGGGAATACCCGACCTGGCTGCACTTAAATGTCCTTATAAGTACGGAGAGCCTGTCATACGGTAGATTCCGAAAGGTGTGAATCCCGAAGACGGTTCCCATTTTAACAATGTCTGCCGCATAAGATAGCGAAAAGTGAAGAATCTTGCGCATAAGAGAATAGAATTTCCAGCAACCTGGATCGACATGCTGAGCAGTCGAGAGCAACCAGCTTGCAAGGCAGCAAGCGTGCAACAGGCAAGAAGTGAGAAATGAAACCCGAGACAAGTGTCCTACGGGACTACAATGTTAACTAATACACCAACAGTATACCGACCGAATAAGGAACTACAACGTAGTATGAGGAGGATGTAATACTAAGTAAAAGGGGTCTCCCAGAAGGGGAAACACCCTAGTTAATGGTCACCATGTGAAAATAGTGAGAAAAAAAAAGGCCCAGAGGATTTATTGTTAAGACTGTGAGATCAAGTAAGGGCCAGCAAGGCCACGAATGTCAGAGTAAGCGGAAACAATACCGCAACCAATGTTTGTTGGACCAGTAGCCAGTTAGCATGGCGCACTTGCCATGGCAAGTGCCGCTATGACAAGGCTGTACGGAAAACTTAAAACAACTACAGGTACTTAGAAAAGTACCGAGAAGTTAAGTGAGATCAGCATAGTTGTGGAAGGGCTTAGCAGCCTAACCTCTGTAATTGGAAGTACACCAGTCAGCAGAAGCTAGACTTGGCTAAAGCAAGGAAAAGTTGTGAAGCCACGAGAATTAATCTTTTAGACTTAAATTCATCTTCAAAACCTTTTCCCAACCAAATTTTCTTTCAAACCCAATTTACTTCCAACTTTCCTTGAAACCAGACCAGGAGACCTACACCGGCCTCAGTGCCACGTGGTAGGTAAGTTATACCCAGTGACTTTAAATAACCGGATGGAAACCGGTAAACCCAAGGGTAGCAACCCGAGGGAATGGATGGAAACCATAAAAACAATACAATAGTGGATAAACCTTCCCTTGATTAAGATCGGGAAGCACGGAATGCATATTATCACAGGATAATATAAGGGAGTTGACAACAGAATACTTCACCTAGGCGCGTGACGGACACTACGAGTGTACCAACTGAATTGTGGGACGACCGCACTCCGATAGGAGCTTGTGGGCCTGGCAGACCTTCTTATAGGTTAACCGGGTAAGTAGCAATGTATCAACAGGATACCCCACATATGTATACGAGTGGAGTCTGAAACACGGGAAGTAGTCGACTCCATACTACGGACCTAAGTAAAAGTCAGACAAAGTAAGGAATTACCAAAAATGGTTGAAGTAAAGGAACCCAGTCAAATTAAGAGGACTAAGGGAGATGAGTGATTTATTTGAAGAGATGTTAAAAAACCTGGAGGTGTGAAATGCACTGACTAGTAAGTAAAGACATGGAATATGTCTTAAAAATCCTGAGGAATGAATGTGCAATGACCGGGATGAGACTCCCGAGATGATCACTAGAGATATCAATCTCCCTAAAGAGAATATATAACCCAGTCAAGAACGCAGGGAAAGCGGTTAATTAAATGTACTCATAATGGAAAGCCAGATGTAATGGAATAACCTAGTAACACCCAGGAGCTATCCTGAAAGGGGTGTTTGGAACAGTGGTTGAACGGAATAACGTGACAGAAACGCAAGGGTTGAAACTAACACCCAGTTTAATCTTAAGGCGTCAGGAGGAACTCTGACATCCTTGAAGGGACATCCCATGAAAGGCATAACGACCTTGTCATGGAGCCCAATACAACCTGTAAACCGTGTAATATTGTTCGAAGAAGTAAATGAATGTGAACAGCCTATAATGAGCGGAGCTCGAGGCAATAGGGCTTATAAGCCACAAGTAAAATGTCATAAGTGAATTTTGTTGACTACGAAAGTTATATGTTATATAAGTAAAAGCGGATAACGAACCACTGCTTTAAGAGTGGGGATACCTCTTAGTATTGTGAAACTGCCAGAACGGTAGTAATGAGTAGGAATATGTCTAGAGAATATGTTAAGGGTTGACCGTATCGTTATTACCCAGGAATGATGTGAGTAGGAAAAGTATGAAAAGGAGTGTTCGTACCAGTTGTGGAGACGGAGGAGTAATAAGTCTAATAGCAACCACCAGAGGTGTGTGATGCTAAATGTGTAATGAGCAACGCTCAAGGAGCATATAGACCCGAAGAATAGAGTACCCAGTAATCAGCCAGATAAATGGCGAAAACAGTGTAATGGCGGAAGCTAATATAATAGCTGACGTAGTGTGAATTGATGTTATACAATGAGTAACCGCACGATGCGCAGTAAGCGACCGTTGCATGGGTATTGTTAAATAATAAAATGGCCAACAAGCACAGTTATGAATTAGACACAGTGAACACGTAAGATAAGTGATGACATACAGACTGGGCAGCAAGCCAGTACTTGATACTATGTGATAAGGAATACTGTGTAAATCCCTTGCAATCGCATAAGAGATTTACTGTCAAGAGTTTACGCCTCTGCACTCTGTATGACTGAGCGTTTTGGTATTGCTCTTGTGCAATAATGATCGAGAGGGATAGTTAGAAATTCGGGAAATGTCAATGTGGTAGAAGTATAAAGAGAATTATAACAGGATAAAGACCGAAGCATAGGAAATGCAAGGTCGTATCAATAAAAGGATACTTGATTCACAATAAGTGACTATAGTTACATAGTGTGTTAAATATTGGTATGGAATATACCACAGTTGTTGGAAATGACTGAAAGTATACTACACATTAGGTAGTAGTTCAAATTCAACCGACAGTAAGTCGGAAGAAATCAAGTAAATCAGGGTGAGTACAGTAAGTTATCATGGAAATGTATAGAAAGTTTGAAACTCACCGAGTTCGCTCATGGTAAGAAATACCACGCGTAGGTTGAGAAACCATTATTACCTAGATAAGGGTGATAATAGGAATGTACAATACAGTAGGAATAATGTATGAACAACTAAGTTCTAAATTATCAGGAATCGCATAGCAGAAACTAGTGAGCCAGCGATCCAAGTGTTGGATGTGCGTTGTGAATATGAGTGAATGGCTAATTAGTAACGCCTAGAAGTTTCACAGGCCAGAATCGAAACTGGTTATGAATTAAATAAACTCTAAAGAGAATTCTTGGTTAGGGACTAAACCGCCAATATGGCTAAGATCCTCAAACCAGAACACATTGTATAATAAACCGCGTGGGGATTAAACACTTCACGACGGTAGAATGTTATAACACAGTGAGTAAGTGACTGATTACGTGGGCGTAATCCCTTTTAAGGGGGGTAGAGCGCAAAGCCACTTAGTGTCTACTACCGTGCAAGTGTACGTGAACTATGGTGTGCATAGCACAAAATAAGTTGTTTTGATGAGTGGTGTGTGTGTTACATAAACATACGCATACATTCATGGTTTAATTGTGGTAATTACGCACAGAAGATGCGAATACCATTGTGATGAATGTGTGTTAATATTGGTAACAGTTGTGTGTGAGGGTACAAGTGTGGGAGTAAAGAAACTCCCAGGGAACTAAAACCCCGACAGTATATGTTCATATGATACTAAATGTTAAACTGTGTTGTATTTTGATAAAATATATGTATATGTACAATATAGTGACCTATGAAAGGGGATGAAACCGACAGAGAACCTAGTGAGAATAGGATTCCCTAGGTAACTGGATTAAAGTGAATGGAGATGACTGATAGACAGAGTTCTATCCTTGGAGATGTATGTTTATGACTAGAAGGATTAAAGATAGAAAATGATACATGTTTGAATTAGTTGCTGTTTGAAAATGGAGTGGAGGTGGAACTTGATTTGCATGCGATCAAGGGAAGTCGAACACAAATTGGGGTGGAAGGATAGTTCAACATTGATGCTGATCACGTCAGGGTTGGATGATTCTTGAAGCTCCCTACAAGTGGTCACAAATAACCACGCTGGAAAAAAAAAGCGAATAAAGAGCATAAGTTGGACTTGGAGTTGTATGTGTTTTCAAAAGAGTTTTGAAACGGTATTTATAAAACGTCGATAGATACCTTACATAAATAAGTTCTCTTAATCTCATAAGAAATTTTAAATTTAAGTGATTGCTTTGGTCTCCCAAGGAACGGGGACAATATGTGTCCATCGCGACCGGGTTCTGCGGGAGCACAGTGTAGGTAAAAGAAATTTTAGCTGCTATACGTGTTAAAACGTGTTGTGTGGAATGTGTAAGGAAAAAAAAATTTAATTGGACCTTGAGTCCTAACGTGGTTAAGTCCGAAGTGTTATGTTATCAAGACCTATGAGTCTAAATGATGTTGTGTTACCTAGACCTATGTGTCTAAAGGATGTTATGTTATCAGGACCTATGGGTCTAAATGTTGTTTGTGCCCAGACAAGAGAGTCTAAGGGTTGTTATGTATGTGCAAATGTTGTTAAGGTACCCGGACCAGCAAGTCCGAGGTTACTATGTAAGTATGTTATGTTATGTATGGATGCGGATATGTTACTCGGACCGCTAAGTCCGGGACTGTGATGTAAAGTATGTTTGGTTATGGAAGTGTTTTATTATACAAGTAATTCCGTATTCTAACCCAATGATATGTGGGAAGTGTGAACTTCGGGGACGAAGTTCTTTTAAGGGGGGTAGATTGAAATACCCCAAACCTTAATAAGTTGTTTAAACATTAAATAATAAATTATTAAGACTAAAAAGAGTCTCAGAAACACTAGTAAACAATTTAATAAATAGTAAATACAATTAATTGCCTAAAAGGCAATAAGGACAAAGTATGCTCTAAGCTTGGGATAATTTTGATTAAGGCTTGATGAACTTACCAAGACCTTACTTATATATTAATGAGCCTATTAAATCAATTATCAAAGAAAACCGAGCTTGGAAACAAGTTAAAACAAAAATGTGCTTAAGGAGTCTTAAAGCACGTTTTTGAAAAAATTGTCTTGTAAATGGGTTTTGAATGGCTAAATGTCCATCATTACTCTTTAATTAATATGTGTACTACTTTAGTATCACATTTGGAAGTTTAAATCAATGGGAAACCAAAAATTTCACAGTTATGTGCCTTGTTTGTATGAATAGTAACTAAAATAAGCTATGTTTGTAACATATGTCAACATGTGTAATTTAATTGAGCAATAAGACTAGGTAACCCCTAATATTAAATGGGGGCCGGTTTTGCATGTGGTGAGTCACCACCCTTGCTAACTGATTGAGTAAATAAGTGAGTAATTGAAAAAGCACTATTTGCTTTAGTAATTAATATCTTCAAAAAGCAACTACAATCAGTGATTCTTTTCATTCCTTCATTTCCTCCTTGCTGTCTCACGTAGCCATCTCCTTCCTGCTCTCTTTCACGTAATGCAACAGCACCACCAGACTTCATCTTCAAATCCTTGTAACTTCTAGCTCACTTGTCCAAATCAAAAACTAAGACCACCGATCTCTTAGTCTCTTCAAGCTCTTCAACTTAGTCCTTTCAAATCTTCAAGAGCTCCATTTTGGTGCCAAGAGGAATCTCCATGGAAGGAGCTTGAGTTCATCTTTTCATATATTATTGTTCTCCTTTGCTTCAAGGTAAGCAAACTCAAAGAAAAATGGTGTTTCCTCCATGTTTTATGTTAACCAAAAGTAGCTTAAAATTCCTTTGGAAATGAACTTACGTTGTCTTTTGAAACTACCTAAAGAGCCAATGGTAAATGATTTAGAAAATGTTCTCAAGGAGACTAGTAAAGGACATGTATTGCTGTGTGTATTTGCAAGTGAAAGGCAAATATATTGTGGGAATTCAGTGTTTAAGATTTATGCATTTAAGAGCCTAAGTGCTATGCAATTTAAATTGTGCACTATGTTGTTATGTGGTGTATATTTGGTGAAGTTTTGAGTATAAGAGTGTACTGGGAAGTTTATACATGCGATGGGTTTAAAGAACTTATGCAGCAGGACTTGAAAATGCTAATACCACGATTCTGTAGGTTGGGTCCGGGACCTAGGTCATGGGTCATGTCCCGGACCATGAGTGCAAAATAGGCCGAGAGTTCTACGTGGTGTTAGGTCCGGGACTTGGGTCTTGTACAAGGACCCGGACCAACCCCTTAAAATTAACCGAGAGATTTTGCCTAGAATGGTCCGGGACTTAGGACCTGTATGAAGTCCCGGACCACCCATTAAAAGAGACCGAGAGAGTTGTTAAGTGTAGGTCCGGGACCTAAGTTAGGGACCAAGTCCCGGACCACTATAAAACTTGGTTCTAGGTTATTAATGATGTGTAAAGGTGGGGATTGATAAGTAATGATGTTGTAAGGATGTTAAGGACATGTTAGATGTGATATAAAGACAACCAAGTGGGTGAAAAGTTGTAATAAAATGTGGAAGTAAAACAAGTTAAAAGAGTCAAGTTGTTTAAACTAGTTAACGAGGGTAAGTCATGAGCATTAGACTTTAAACAAACATGTTACCCCGATGTTAATAAAAGTACATGTGATGTTGTCAGTTGTTCGAGAATTGCTCGAGGAACATAAATGGACATGATAAAGTGGACTCCGGTGACAGGTATGGTTTTCTTGCAACCTGTGTCCTACCGGATTACACCGGCTTGTATGCCAATGTGTTTTCTGTATGTTTGCCATGTTATAAGATAAATCATGAAACGAGTTTACAGTCGTTATTGTTGTTGTATGTTTACGTGCCGATACCGGTAACCTCGAATGCGCTTGAAGGGCTAGTTAACCACTATTAGGTAAACGTAGGAGAACGGTATCTGGTAACAACGTTTTCGACCTAAGGAACATTCTAACCACGGCTATGCGTGAGTTAGTTAGTATGTGATGTTTGTGTGTGATGTTTGTGTGTGAATGTATGACTCTCCCTTCCCTTGTGGTGTCTAACAAGACTTAACCCAATGTTGTGATTGTTTAATTAAGTTCAATGTTGTGCTTCTAACAAGTGCTAAACGGAGGAAGTGAGGAGTCCGGTAGTTCCGGCCACGCGTGTGAGTATGGGGGTCGTTGTCATAGCAGGTTCGATCCTCTCTGTATGTTATGGTTGTTTTCCAATTTGGTTCCCAACCTTCCCTTTAGCTTAACCAAGGCTATTACTGACTCACGTCGGGCCACAGGGGCATACTATGTTATGTTTGTTCGGTGTGCTTGGATCACTATATCCGAGACGCCTTGTGTTAAGTTATCCGTCATTTAAGGTGGTTAGACGTTAGCGGTAACGAGTTATGTAACGAGCTTATCATGAGACTGGCAACATTCTCTAGGCACCAGTGTTAATAACAATGTTTGGGTCGGTTCCTAAGAGAACCATTCCCGTTATGTATGTATTTTGTTGGTGATGCATATCTATTTCGATGTTATGATGTACACGTTGAGACGTGCAAAGTGTTGTTATGTTTTGTTATGTGAGGAGCGTTATATGTCGTAAGATATGTAGTGTGTGGATCATGGAAATGAATCCCAGTTTGTGATAAGAGGCGTTTAAGGATAACCCGAATTAAGGATAAGTGACGTCTATTAAGGAAGTAGCTCCATTAGAGGAGGAACACTCTAGGATAATGAATACCATGAGTGACTTATCTAGTAAGGATATATTATCCGTTTGTTGAGCCCGTTGAGGCGAAATGTTTATGTGTTGTGAGTTTACAGTTGCATGCATGATTAATTAAATATAATTCGCATGCTAAGACGACAATTAGTTGTGCGTGGCCCGGTAGCATGTGGGCTGCGGGATTACCATACCAGCAAAGGTGCTGAGCCCCTTGGGGGCCACCCCTTCTTTTCCTTTTCTATTTCAGGTACAAGGAGCTGGAGCCGTTCGAGAGTAGGACGGGGTAGTTGTTGCTACGGGTAATGATGTAATCACTTGTAACCTGTAGGTGTAGTAAGACCGAAATTGTTCTCGGCACTAGTTGTAAATACTCGGTACAGTTGGAAGGTATTTGTATAATGAATGTTGGTGTTGATAAAGGGGACAGTAATGTGTAGTTGCTCGGGGATCTAGTCCATCAGACCGATACAGTGTGTAAATGTTAGCCTTGTTAGCCACGTGGGTGGTTAACGGCGTGTAACACCGATGAGTTAAGTTATGTGATGATGTGTATTTTCCGCTGCAGTTTAATGTTAAGTATGTTGTTGTATGTTGGGGTGTTACAGTGGGTATCCATATTGCTTTACCTTCTCTTTGTTATGTTATGATGGTTTTTCCTTCTTGGATTACAATCACCGGTAAGCTTAACCAAAGCTTACCTACCTCGATTATTGTTCGGGCTATAGGGATATGTATATAGTGTGAGCAGTCTACATTAAGACCAAATATCTAAGTAAGTAAATGTGTACGGTGGTTCGGAACTATGTTATATCCGACACATCTTAAGTAAGTATACGTTCTCTAAGTAGAACAATAAATTATTGTGTAACGGCTTAACATGGGAATAGAAAGATTCTCTAGGCTCCAAAGAGATAACTAACTCTCATCTTGTGGGTACGAGCCCTCACGTGACTCTCCCGAGTTAGTTTTATGTATGTTAATATGTGATGTGTGTGTTATGTAGAGTATGTTGATTACGGGTATCATATCCCTACGTTATAGTATGAAGAGTTAGTATAACCCGATTAAATGGGTAAGTGTCGTCTAGTAAGGGGTTAGCTTCATTAAAGTAGAAACCCTCGAAGGTTAAAGTACGCAATAATGTGATCTAACAAGTGTTGATGTGGTTGATTGAGTTGTTTGGATCCTATTGGATGGATGTGTGTTATGTGTTTTAGTTTTCATGTATGATTTAAATATAATCAACCGCATGCTTAGACGACAATTAGTTGTGCGTGGCCCGGTAGCATGCGGGCTGCACGATTACCATACCAGCAAAGGTGCTGAGCCCTTGGGGGCCACCCTTTCTTTCCTTTTCAGGTACAAGGAGCTAGAAGCCGTTCGAGAGTAGGACGGGGTAGTTGTTTGCGCATGGGTAGTGCATTTAATTACTTATGTATTATATGTGTAGTAAGACCGAAACTGTTATCGGCATTGGTTTATAAATACTTGGTACAGTTGAAATGTAATGTGTATTGATTGTTTGGAAATGGAACGGATTGTGTGTGTGTAGATGCTCGGGAATCTGGTCCATCAGACCGATACAATGTATACATATAGCCTTGTTAGTCACGTGGGTGGTTAACGGCGGACCAACGTTTAAGTAAGTGATGAGTTATGTTTTTCCGCTGCAAAGTGGTTGTTAAGTGTAATGTTGTTGTATGTTGTTGGGGTGTTACATTCACCATATCTCCCCATTTTATAACATATAGTTTCCTAATGTCATTAAAACTATATATTATACATATAATCTTAATAAAACCTTATATATAATTCCAAAAATTACACCAAACTATACCAAAGGTTATAAACATCATTCCTAACCTATACTTTACATTTCAGTATTTACATTTTTTACCCCATATGTTCCCACACTAAATAACAATGATATAAAATATCATATATTTATACTTATAATTCATACTAACTCCAAATTTAATTAAAAAAGTTTCTAAAAAATTTCTAATAACCCAAGGTCTGTTCTAAACTCCATTTGGTACCCATAACTTTCGGAAATTCTCCATTTCCATTTCACCCCAATATTTACAAATATTTACAGTTTCATACTTAACTTATTAGTTAAGTTAGTATTAATTCCATAAATTCCCAAACTTGGTCAAAGTCTCCTATATAGTCAACCTTGACTTCTAAATTCAGTTTGAAGCCCTAAACTTTCGGTAATTACTACATATACCCCAAATATTTCCTATTTTTCAATTTTGGAACAAAACTTTATAAAGTGTTATAATTTTATTTAAATTCATTTTAAACTCTAAATTTCATTCTAATACAGCCCACGGCCTTATATTTTTTTGTAATTACTTTTTGACCCCAACTTAATGCTATATGCATAAATTAAATTAATTAAGCTTTTAAACTAATTAAAATGGCCTAATGACATGGCCTTATTACGACCTTGAACTTGTAAAACAAATTACACTTTAAATGTCTCAAAAATACTTTAAACTCTCGGCCTTACCTCCAATTTTTCCATATTTACCAATTTAATTGACCATTATGTTAATTAAACCATTTAAATGACTAGCTTATATTAACTAAGTCATTCTGGTCACACTTAGGTTTAAATTAACCATTTTAACCAGTCCACTCTCGGCACAAATATAATATAAGCTTTAAAGCATATAATATATAGTTAAGAATGTTATACCTTGATTTATAAGCACTAGTACAAAAATGGTCTATTTCTACGCCCCTATTTCTGCGGTTGTTTAACACCGCAGAAATAGGGCGCTTTTGAAAATGGCCTGGTACCTATTTCAGCGGTTTCTTACGTAAGAACCGCCGAAATTGGTTTTTATTAACACCCCCTTATCCAAATCGTCGCATTTTACCCGACGCTTCAACCCTTCTTCGAACTGCTGCTGCTGGCGACTGAAGAAGCAACGACAGAGTCACCGTCCCGCCTTCCCCTTCCGCCGTCTGCCATCCTCGCCGCCGCGACGTCGCCGCTGCTTCGTCGCCGTCGGTCCGCGTGCTTTCCTTCATCTTATAATAGTAACAGCAGCAGCAGCAGTCGAATTGAAGGAGACAAAAGAAGGTAAGTTCGATTTTGACCTAAATTTATGGATTTATTGTGATTGTTGCTGAAATTGTGGTTGAATATAAATGTGGATGAATGAATTAGTGGAGTGTATGAAATATGTGTATATATGTAGTATTGTAGAAGTGAAATTATATGTGCACACAAGGTGCTCGTCAAAATGTTTGAGTGAAAAATTGTGGTTTTTTGGGTCATTTTGTGTGGTTATGCCTTTGTTTTTTATTTTACTTTTCATTACTTTTCTTTTATTCTTATTTTATTTCTACTTTGTGTAATTATACATCAAATTTGATTAGTGAGGATTACGCTTGCTTTCGTTTTAGACTTTTAGTATTTATTCGGATTGTTTTGCTTTACGTTTTTGATTTTGTGTTTTGCTTTTCGTTTTTAATTGCTTGAATATGAGGAATTTACATTGTTTTGAGTATTAGTGGTGTAACACCCCTACTCTAATCAGCTTCTAATCGTCTTACATAACATTGTAATCGCAGCGGTAATCTAAACAATTGAACTACTGGTGTCACCGTTCTCACTCGCTCATACGAGTAATAACGTGCTTACTGATATATTCACAATTAGAAACAATTTCCCATAGTGACAACAAGAGATAGATCTACCCTTCCATTCCAATATAAAATACAATCATAGTGAGCATTCTAAGTACCCCAATCCTATACACGTTTCTATGTTCGCATCAAAATACAACAGTGCATATTTAAACAACTGTGACTAAACTACCCCGCGCGTCCCGCTCTCTGTCGACACCGGAAGCTGCATACTAGCAAAATATTTGTTTGTGGTATGGAATCAACCCCTGTTGAGTATGTTACTTCATGACTATCATGCCCCCTCACCCTCGGTTAATTGGCTGAGAGCATGCAATTCATTTTCATGCAAGTAGTTTATTATAAAACTGTAAAGCAACAAATATATTGCAGTAAACTCAAATAGCAAACAAGCCACTGGCTTCACACATCGCATCGCAATAAACCAACTCAAAGCGTTACAACGCATACATGAGTACGTAGACTCCACTCCACCAAACACTTAATAGTTCATAATTGAGTACGGCGACTCACTCGACCAATCAATCCACAATAACCCACACGAGTACGGCGACTCGACTCAACCAGATCACAACATAGATATGAGTACAACGATTCAATCAAACCAATTCACAACATACATATGAGTACAATGACTTATTTCAACAAATTCACCAACATACATCATATAACCACATAGCATAACCAATGAACAACAAGGCGAAACAACAAGGATCATAAACAAGTATAAATTCTCGTCTTTGGCATACAAGCCCAAATAATGTTCGCCTACTGTACGAGCTAATATAGTTGTTCGTAATTGTTCAGTCTTGCCTAATGACAACGTCTCGTCAAAACGACGTGTCTCTAAGTTACCCATCTCCTATGGCGGGTCACCCACGGCAGTAGCCACTCCAGCGATAGAGTCTCTGATCGACGAACTATCTGTAGTCCATTGGAAATTTATTTGATACTTACAGATACCCACACGGCATCCTAGTATCATTAATTGATCAAAATTCACAACAAGAGCCACATCCTCTTGATTAACTTATCTATACCATCGCATCGTATTACTATTTTCCTAACACAGCAGAATAGGGTCGTTAGTCCAATCCTGAGTATGTCGACTCGGGATCTAGTGTTAGATACGAGAGCGGCGTTAAATAGGCCAATGCTCCATATATAAGCCTCGGATAATTTATATATATATATATATATATATATATATATATATATCTTATTATCCTAGTGCTACACGTTTTACTTACGTTCCTTATGTTACACACAGAAGATAGCATCATTGCCGCTAGTTCGTTTTATAATATGTTCTTATATACGAACAGTATTGTTAACAACGAACATAATAAAAAAGCAAACTAACATAACTCAGCATATTAATTCACGCAAACAGACACTCAATCTTAACACAGATTTTCACACAATGTTTGAACTGAGGAAATCCTCAGAGACAATCAAGCCACATAATAACATACCGTGCACCGGGATTACAGGACGGTGGTGAAATACCCCTAACCTTAAAAACTTAATAAAATGATCTATTAATTATCTAAGAAGATTAATAATCACCTTAACACCATTGGGGAACAATTCAAGATCTCAACAAGGCAAAAACATGCCTTAAGATCGGTAAAGCCAAAATGTGCTTTAAGACACCATAGAGATTGTGTGACCTAAATTAGGATCCTAAGTGGATTCCTAAGTATTATAATTAAGTAAAGAACACTATAAAACTATTCTCAAAGGTAACCAAGCTCAAAAACATGTTCTAACACAAATTGTGCTTTTAAAACTCCTTAAAGCACGTTTTTGAGAAAATTGACTTTCTGAGTGGGTTTTGAGTGGTGTTAGGCATTGGATTAGACCTTGCTATACTAATGTACTATAATGTACCACATTAGAAGGTCTAATTCCAAGAATTTCAAAAAAATCACAAATATGGCATTCATTTGTGAATAGTAACCAAAATAGTACATTTTTAAGTAATGTTGACCAAGTCTAGTCATTGGTCAAGACTTGACCCATCTTTATCCAAATGAGGGCAGCAGAATTGATGGGGGAGGACAGCACACCATGCTTTAACCAAAATATCTTGCCAATTTGGTGAATCATCACTTTACTATTCCATTTCTTACTTTTCTTTCATTTAAACACCAAATCAGCCTTTCTCTTTCTTCCCACCCCTTTCCAAACGTGGGTTCAGCAACCATACCTCCATTCCCTCATTCTTTGAGCTAGGAAGCAGCCAACTTCAAAGAGCAACTCCCATGACATTCGGTAAACATTCAAAACATGGTATATGTCATTTTCTTCATCTTTTCTTCCTCTTTCCATTAAGATAACTTCCAACCACTTCCATCCACTCATCTAGAACGAGTTGGTGATCAAAGGAAAGGGGGAATCTCGGCTGAAACTCAATATTCAAGGGGGAAGCAAGCTTAAGACCTAATTAAGGTAAAAATGTGCTTTAAGCACCTAAACCTTTATCTTCTTCATTTCCGGTTGGAAACCTGAGTTTATTTGGCTTATTTTGCTCTCCTTTACATGTTGGTTTAGTTGGTATATCAAGAGCATCATTTCCTAGCCAAATCCATGCCACAAAAACCATTTTTGGCATTTTAAACAAGGTAAAACCTAGCCTTCTCCTATTCTGATCATTGGTGATTATATAGCCTGGTTTAAAGAGTGTTTTGACACCTTCACTCTGTTGGAAAATAGGGGCGTGAACAGCTTGAGAAAGCCTTGAGAATTTGAGGTAAAAATCTAAGTTTTAATGACTATGTTATGTCATTGATGTGAGTGGACAGTTTATAATAGTCATTTTAGCTTCAAAAATGACTAGGAAATGTTATAGAAACCTTGGATAAATTAATTAAGTGATTAATTAGCATAATTGTCAAATCTAAGACATTATGTGTAAGTTTGGTAATTTATAAATAATTCTTTGTGAGGGCCGAGTTTATAATGTTTTAGTGACATTTAAATGTAATTTTATGTTATAAAGCAAGGTTGTAATAAGGCCACATTATTTAAGCCATTTTATTTAAGTTTAAAAGCTTATTTAATTAATTTATGCATTTAGCATAAGGTTTGGGGTCAACCGGTAATTACTAAAACTATACAAAGTTGTGGGCTATTTTAGGGGAAATATGGGGTTTAAAATGAATTTAAATAAAATTATAACATTTATAAAGTTTTGTGTCAAAATTATAATTATAGGAAATTTGGGGTATAAATTGTAATTACTGAGAGTTTGGGCTCAAATTGGAATTTAGAAGTTAAGGTTGACTATATAGGAGACTTTGACCAAACTTGGGAATTTATTGAATTAAATTCTAGCTTATAATAAGCTAGGTATTAGATTATAAAAGAAATATACATATTGGGGTGGATTGGTAATTTCTGAAAAAACTGGGTATCAAATGGGGTTTAGAACAGACCTTGGTTTATTAGGAATTTTTAGGAATTTATTTGGTTAAATTTGGAGTTAATATGGATTATATAAGTATAGTATATGATATTTTATATCATTGTTAGATATAGGTAACATATGTGGTAAAACCGTAAATATTGAGAGTATATAAGTTAGAAATGATGTTTATAACCTTTTGGTATAGTATGGTTATTTTTGGAATTATATATGAGGTTTTATTAAGATATATGTATAATATATAGTTTTTATGACATTAGAAACTATATGATATAAAATGGGGTTATTTGGTGAATATGGAAAGTTAGTGGGTTGGAAATTAATTTAGAATAGACCTAGGGTCTGTTCGGTTATTTTGGGATTTTATAACCATAGGTTATAATTATATTAAGGTTTAAGGATTATAATATAAGGTATATATTATAAGTGTGACAATGGAATATAATTTGGGGTTGATTTGTAAATTCTAAAAGTATAGTGGAATTTAATAAAAACCGAGAAGAGTATGGTATGTTTGGTATTTTGTAACAACTTATAACGATGGGTTATAATTGTTTTAATGAAATAAATGTCATAATATATGTTATATAACCATAATATAACATTACATAAATTATGTGGTGGATTTTGTAAATATTTAAGAAAACAAGTGTTGTTCGGTAATAATGGGAATTTTAGAATAAAAATTTATAATATGGTTTTCAATGTTATAAAGGTTATAACATTTATAATATAAGTAGTATTCATTAAAAGAGAATGAATGTATTATAAAGAATTACCATATAATAAATGGTCTCATAATACATATATATAATAAATATATGTTATGGAGTGAGAAATACAATATGGTTCAATGACCATATAATATCATAATTAAAATGATATAAGGTAAGAAGAAAAGAATTATAAACATTAGACTAGGAAATTCTAATGTTATGTATACATGAAATAATAAGGAGTTATATACTTCAAAGTATTTTCAAATATGAATTTAAAAACATTACACTTGGAAAAACTAACCTTAGGAAAATAAATACTAAGGTGAGATGTATAATATATGAGTAAGATTATACATGCAATATAGTGATAAACTATGTAATATACAATGTGTATTAAATTACATGCGATAACAAACGTTTAAAGTTAGTATATTAATATACACGACGTAACCACGCATGTAATATAGCGTTTTTCCTAATCCCGAGTTAAACCAAAACCCGACAAACATTATTAGTTAGCAACGGGGAATAAACCGGGATGGATTAGTAACGGTACGGGGTGCAGTAGTGTATTCTTAGTATGAGATGCTGATGCATAGTGTGATGCATATTAATAGATTGTTAGAGGCGTCTCGAGGATCACCAGAGAATTTAGCTGATTCATACTCCACGGTCTTATAATCCCGGTGCACGGTATGTTATTGTATGGCTTGATTGTCTCTGAGGACTTCCTCAGTTCAGACATTGTGTGAAAATCTGTGTTAAAATTGAATGTCTGTTGTGAATTAATATGTTTAGTTGCGTATTAATGCAGCTTTATTATTATTACTGTTGAACGATAACAGTACTGTTCGTATATATAAACATATTATAAAACGAACTAGCGGCAATGATGCTATCTTATATGTGTAATATAAGGAACGTAAGTAAAACATTGTAGCATTAGGATAATAAATATATATATATATATATATATTATCCGAGACTTATGTACGGAGCATTGGCCTTTTTAACGCCGCTCTTGTATCTAACACTGGATCCCAGTCGACATACTCAGGATTGGACTAACGACCTTAGTCTGCTGTGTTAGAAAAATAGTAAGACGATGCGATGGTATAGATAAGTTAATATAGAGGATGTGCCTCTTGCTGTGAATTGTGATCAATTAACGAAACTAGGATGTCGTGTGGGTATCTGTAAGTATCAAGATAAATTTCCAACGGACTACAGATTGTTCGTCGGTCAGAGACTCTACCGCTGGAGTGGCTACTACCGTGGGTGACCCGCCATAGGAGATGGGTAACTTAGAGACGCGTCATTTTACCGAGACGTTGTCATTAGGCATGACTGAAATACGAACAGCTATATTAGCTCATACAGTAGGTGAACATTATTTGGGCTTGCATGCCAAAGACGAGGATCTATACTTGTTTAAATCCTCGCTGTTTTTCCTTGTTGTTCAATGGTTATGCTATGTGGTTATGTGATATATGTTGGTGGATTTGTTGAAATGAGACGTTGTACTCGTATGTGTGTTATGAATTGGTTTAATTGAGTCGTTGTACTTATATATATGTTGTGAACTGGTTGAGTCGAGTCACTGTACTCGTGTGTGGATTATTGTGGATTGATTGGTCGAGTGAGTCGCCGTACTCAATTATGAACTATTAAGTGTTTGTTGGAGTGGAGTCTTCGTACTCATATACGCATTGTAACGATTTCAGTTGGTTTATTGCGACGTGATGTGTGAAGCTGGGGGCTTGTTTGCTATTTGAGTTTACAGCAATATTTTGTTGCTTTACATTTTTATATTAAACTACTTGCATGAAAATGAATTGCATGCTCTCGACCAATTAACTGAGGGTCTGAGGGGGCATGACAGTCATGTAGTAACATACTCAGCAGGGGCTGATTCCATACCACAAACAAATATCTTGCAGGTATACAGCTTCCGGTGTCGATAAAGAGCGGGACGCGCTGGGTAGTTTAGTCACAGTTGTTTAAATATGCACTGTTGTATTTTGATACGAACATAGAAACGTGTATAGGATTGGGGTACTTAGAATGCTCACTATGATTGTATTTTATATTGGAATGGAAGGTTAGATCTATCTCTTGTTGTCACTGTGGGAAATTGTTTTGTATTTATGAATATATCAGTAAACACGTTATTACTCGTATGGGCGAGTAAGAACGGTGACACCAGTAGTTCAATTGTTTAGATTACCGCTGCGATTACAATGTTAAGTAAGACGATTAGGAGCCGATTAGAGTAGGGGTGTTACAAAAAGTGGTCTCAGAGTGGAGTACCGCTCTGATGACAAGAGATAGTAGGATTTAGACAGTGAGCATAGGTTTTGGGAATACGGGAAACTTTGTGAGGATACGTGACCTTGAGAGGTCGATGCAATGCTTAATGCTTGCACACAATAGCCGTAGAGGCACTTCAATATTAAATGACCAAGACTGCGGTATGAGAGCGAGTAAAGGTCTAACCCGTCCTCTTGACATACGTCAGGGAGGTCTGGGTAACAGTACTAAGGAAGGACGAGGCGCAGCGGAAGGTGGTGAAGGTCCAGCAACCCCAAGTAACGCGAAGTCGGAAGGAACCGCTCGCACTTGATGGGAGAGCATCCCGGGAAATTCGCAATGGAAACCCACCCGCCGCTGCCCGTACCTCAAGTACGGCTAGGGAGGCAATGAAATGAGAAGCACCACGGAGATAATCCTCCTGATCGGGAATACCCGATGCGGTCGCTATGCGAATAATGTTGATTGTAGGAAATAAGACTTTGTGTTATGATGAATTATTTAGGACCGGGGGTCCTGGTAATGACGTAATGTCTACCATACCAAGTATAAGATGAATACAAAACCGAGGTTAAGGAGATAATTCCGTAGGACTAATGGGGCCAGCTTGCCATAAGCAAAGCAACCCTGTCCTACATCCAGGAAAGCACTGATAAGTGCGCTTAGGGGAAAGAAAGTGGAAACGACGAGTAAATATTAGTCTATGAGATAGGTAACAGACGGAATTGATGACCTTTTCGAAGTCTCACCCGAAGCGAGTAACTCTAACCCATGCAACACTGAAGGTTCATGATGGCCTGACAGGAATAAAGAGAGATCATGAGAGCTGTAGAAATAAGAACTCGCTAAGTTGCTACCATGCAACGTCTCGAAGGAAGGTAAGACCTTACTACCACGGTAAACTTGTGGGAACGGGTGCGGGAATGAGACTGTATTAATTTGAATACGAACTTCTTTAACAGGAGTAGAAACCCGATTAGGGAATAGCACTGCACTGACACACACCGTACCGGTGGCTCAGTCTGCATGGCGCACTTGCCACAGCAAGTGCCACACTAACCAAAGTACTAAATTTCAACCTGCCTTGCGCACTTGCTACAGCAAGTGCAGCGACGGTAAACTATCCCCAAAGGACCGAGTAGTCTAGGTGGTTACCAATAAACACTAAATTTCCATGTGAGTCTGTAATGCAATGAAGCAGGACATAGCCTTTTTAAAGGCAGGGTTACGAAACCCTTAGGTTGGAGGTCAATAAAACCTGGGAAGACCTAGCCGGTCTGACCATTAAACTTGAAAATAATACATCATTTAGTAGAGTGTGGAAAGGGAGTCAATGAGAACAACGGTAAGTAGCGCCTATAAGCCTAACCCCAGTGCCGGTATGGACATTAAACGTCAAGTAATACCGGTGGGGAGTGTCGAGTGTTCAAGACCAGCATAACCATATTTAGGGAGTACGCGACACTTGTGGTTAAACCACCACCATTGAACATTGCCAGAGGGCAAGAAGTGAGCTATACGAGCCAAGACTTTAATTAAAACAAATCCAACTGGGTGGATGAAAATAATAGACAAGTGTTGTTGTGGCAAGCTATTTGAGAGTTATAAGAAAAGATTAGGCAGATGCGAGTGTGCAATGAAGGGGCGGATGTTATGCCCGCACCACACACACCAGGGGTGTTGTGAATCTATTATGCTGCTAAACTCCCGTACAGAGGGCTGTGTATATTAACTGAACAATGAATTTACCCAAGGACAGAAGATACCGTTACCTCGAAGAGGATGGAGGGGATACGAGTTGAATAAGGGTAAGGAATACACAACGAAGAGCGATGATCAGTGGAACCCACTAAGTTATGGGTATCCAATTGTAAACCTTAGGATAAGGTATTAGAACTAACTAGGATTAAATTAAATACAAAGACCAACAATCATTTAACTATCAGAATAAGCACTGAGCTTAAATATCGTATGGCATAGGCCTACAGAAGGATACCTTTAGTACGACCATAATGACCCAAATCTAGGAGAGCGAAGGTAATGAATATACATATTGATAAAGGAACCCATAGAACCAAGAGAACCCTCTAGGGCCATTCTAATACTAAAAGTTAAAATGGGCAGCCTAGTTACTCCAACATAAATTACCGGGACTAAGAGTGCGATAACCACCGGGTACGAACACTACGAGTGCACTAAACGAGACATGGGACGACCATACTCCTAGGAGCTTGTGGGCTTGACGAAACTTACTTTAAGTTAGTTGGGTAAGTAGTAATGTATCAGTATGGTACCCCATGTTTGTAAACGAGTAGTGTAAGGACCCAGGAGGTAAACAACTCTGTGTCTAAGTCAGAGATTGGAATCCTGACTAGGTAACCCTGAATTGACGAGAGAGATCTCAGTCAAACCAGCAAGGTTGGGGAAATCAAGAATAGCTTGATAGTAAAACGACATAAGGCCTTAACTCCACATAAGAGAAGTTAGAGCACAAGTTTCAGAGATTTTCGTAAACAAGAAAGCCAAAGGCCGGTTAATGGCAAGGGCAAGGAGGACCCATGAATGAGAAGATGAAGTGTGGTACCTTGGAAGTTGTATGAGAGAAACCTTTGTAATATCATAGATGCTACCCAAAAAGGGGGCACAAAAAAGAGTCATATTATGCGTTGTGGGCACGACGATGAGTTCACATTGAATAATAATAACCATATGCTCAAGCCATAAAATGTTAGTACGTTAGTACTAATTAGGGTTGAACGGAAAACGAATGCCAAGTTAAAACCCATAGTCATATTGTATGTTTACAACAGACGAAAGGCAAAGGCGAGCATTATAGGAGATACTCTAAGCTGGAGATTAGATACTCCATGCTAACCACAATAGCGGATAACCATCTAATCGACTGGTACATGGTGCGCAACAAAGCGACCATTATAATGGCTGTTAACCAAATTATGTTGGTGAGAAGCAAAACGTGGAAGATCAGATAAACCAATGGATTCCCCTAATTGAGAGTAGGGATGAACCATATGTGTGTAGTAAAATACCAGCACACGAGGGATACGAGTTCACACCAACAAAAGAGGACCTACAAGGTACCTAAGGAACGAACTCATCCTGGAGAGAAATAACTTGGAGCATGAAGCGTCAGTTAGTTGCGCATATCAGACTCGTCTTGACATTTTAGGGACAACTACTGCAAGCACTAGGTGCTAGAGCATAGCTCGACAACCCTTACACCGAAGGTTAGTTCGGTAGGGTGGCATGAACTCTTGGGAACATACCATGAACATGTATAGAATTCAGAAAGACTGAATAGAATAGCTAGTCGAAATAATAAGCGTGTATGACAAACGATACCACACAGTGAAATAATTTTCGTCCATTCCCATAATTATGGAAGACCGTGTAGAAAACACCGTCATGTGGAGTTGAAACCGGCATGAAACTACTACTTAAAAGGGTAAACTAACCTAAAAGTAGTTGGGCGTACTGCTTGCGCAGCGAGTGGGCCCATATTGCTTAAGTTTGACATAACTATCAGGTTTGGAAAAATAAATGATGTGTTTACATCTCCCGATCAAACCGTATATGAATATACATACACCTAACCAGATAGGCAGTATAGCCAGAATTGCTAAAGCCCGACCCTAGAGAAAAGGGGGTAATGTAATATGTAGCACATTAGTGCACGAATATTCCACAGTCGTGGAACATCTTGAACTTATTACTTCAAGATGATATATTTGTAGATTACGTGGGCGTAATCCCTTTTAAGGGGTAGAGCGATTTCGCGCGTTTTAAATATACCGTACGTAGGAGTACGTAGCGCATGGTACATATGCTGCAAATGATTATTGTACGTAGAGTACAAGTCTTATGATTGTATTATATTACTTGAGGTAATATTGTGATGTATTATATGTATGAACATATATATATTAGTTTGCATTAGATAGGGCGAATAGGAAAGGGAGAACAGATACTGTGTTCTTACCCTAGTTCCGATTATTTACGCAAACATTGTGAACATTAGACACATAAATGCCTAGCTTGTTAGCTCCGATGTGAGAGTTCAAGTAGGTCTATCTTGTAGCTCCAATGAGAGATTTCAGATAGAAGGAGTAGGAAACTCCGTACTATGTGATTTGTGGCTCGGTATGAAACCGATTATTTGAAATTGAGGAGTGAATCGGCCTGAGACCGATGGGTAACCTAGTGGAAGTAATCCTTTAGAAGTAGTATGAACAATTATAAGTCGAGAGAACTTGATCCATGGTTAGGATACATGATCCTATATGCCGATGACTAGATTAATTACACTAGTTGACTTGTGTATCTATTGAACACAAGGTGGCAATTATCAAGAGGAAATAAGATTAGAAATGAATAAATAAGTAATTGATTGAAATTGACGTGGGAAGTTGAACTTGATCCTGGTCCAATCAAGGGAATTCGAACACAAATTGAGGTGAGAGATAGTTCAACACTGACGTTGACCACGTCAGGGTTGAATGACTCTCGAAACTTCCTACAAGTGGACACAGATATGAATAGAAATTGGATTGTAGGGCATCACTCAAAGATCCGTAGACCATGGAGTCCTTCGTCATTAGACCGGTGTGTCTGCGAGTGACATCACCCAAAGAGCCGTGGAACGTAAAGCCCTTTGTCATTTGACCGGTGTGTCTGCGGGTGATTAAGGAAAATTAGGTGATACTATCCGAGGAGCCGTGGACTGCAGTGCCCTTCGTTATTAAACTGGTGTGTCCACAGGTAGTTGACGTTGGTTAGCATGGGGTTGGGGATCATCAAGTCCTGGTCTTTAAGACTGCTTCCCCGTGATTTTCCATCATTATATATGTGCACACATACACGCGGAGTGATGTGTGAGTATCCCCGCGAGATACTAACATGTTGATAGGGATGCGTGGAGTATCCCTTGCAAAACACCTTTGAGTACTCTGATTGGTTTTGCACCTTGTCTAGTGCTGTGTATGAATGAGTTTTGCACCTTGTCTAGTGTTGTGTATGAATGAGTTTTGCACCTTGTCTAGTGTTGTGTATGAATGAGTTTCGTACCTTGTTAAGTGTTGTGTATGAATGAATGTGTCATGATTGTTGACTATATGGAATGAGATTATTGCTGTATCGATTATGACATATACATACTAGGTCTCAACCTAGGGTGATGTACTCCCTAGCGATGGTATGTCTGTGATTACTTAGTGGAACTGGATTCCTTAGGTGAACTGATTATAAATAAGGACTTCGGGACTAAGCCTTTTTACGGGGGGTAGATTGAAATACCCCTAACCTTAAAAACTTAATTAAATTATCTATTAATGATCTAAGAAGATTAATAATCACCTTAACACCATTGGGGAACAATCTAAGATCTCAACAAGGCAAAAACATGCCTTAAGATCGGTAAAGCCAAAAATGTGCTTTAAGACACCATAGAGATTGTGTGACCTCAATTAGGATACAAAGTGGATTCCTAAGTATTATACTTAAGTAAAGAACACTATAAAACTATTCTCAAAGGAAACCAAGCTCAAAAACATGTTCTAACACAATTGTGCTTTAAAACTCCTTAAAGCACGTGTTTGAGAAAATTGACTTTCTGAGTGGGTTTTGAGTGGTGTTAGGCATTGGATTAGACCTTGTTTTACTAATGTACTATAATGTACCACATTAGAAGGTATAATTCCAAGATTTTCAAAAAAATCACAAATATGGCATTCATTTGTGAATAGTAACCGAAATAGTACATTTTTAAGTAATGTTGACCAAGTCTAGTCAATGGTCATGACTTGACCCATCTTTATCCAAAGGAGGGCGGCCGAATTGATGGGGGAGGACAGCACACCATGCTTTAACCAAAATATCTTGCCAATTTGGTGAATCATCACTTTACTATTCCATTTCTAACTTTTCTTTCATTTAAACACCAAATCAGCCTTTCTCTTTCCTCCCACCCCTTTCCAAACGTGGGTTCAGCAACCAGACCTCCATTCCTTCATTCTTTGAGCTAGGAAGCAGCCATTTTAAAAGAGCAACTCCCATGGCATAAGGTAAACATTCAAAACATGTTATATGTCATTTTTTTCATCTTTTCTTCCTCTTTCCATTAAGCTAACTTCCAACCACTTCCATCCACTCATCTAGAACGAGTTGGTGATCAAACTAAAGGGGGAATCTCGGCTGAAACTCAATATTCAAGGGGGAAGCAAGCTTAACCTAATTAAGGTAAAAATGTGCTTTAAGCACCTAAACCTTTGTCTTCTTCATTTCCGGTTGGAAACCTGAGTTTATTTGGCTTATTTTGCTCTCCTTTACATGTTGGTTCAGTTGGTATATCAAGAGCATCAATTCCTAGCCAAATCCATGCCAAAAGAACCATTTTTGGCATTTTAAACAAGGTAAAACCTAGCCTTCTCCTATTCTGATCATTGGTGATTATATAGCCTGGTTTAAAGAGTGTTTTGACACCTTCATTCTGTTGGAAAATAGGGGCTTGAACAGCTTGAGAAAGCCTTGAGAATTTGAGGTAAAAATCTAGGTTTTAATGACTTATGATCATTCCTATGGTTAGTTCATGTTTTGAACTTAACTATATCCTTGTTGAGCTGTTTAAACATGTTGGAGAAGCTGTACAAATTTTGCCCTAAGCTGCCGTGGCCAACTTAGACATTAAAGCTCATTAAATCAAGGTATAACATCTTTATATCATGTTTATAATCCTTGGCGCTTATGTTATGTAACACCCCATCCAACAACAAACACATAACAACAATCTGCAGCGGAATACACACCTCATCAAATAACTTAACTCGTTGGTGTTACACGCCGTTAACCACCCACGTGGCTAACAAGGCTGTTACATAAACATTGTACCGGTCTGATGGACTAGATTCCCGAGCGACTACACATTATTATCCCTTTCCATTAACAACAAAACATACACATACCTTCCACAGTACCGAGTATTCACAAACTGATGCCGATAACAATTTCGGTCTTACTACACCTACTGTATATATACACTTAAATGATTACCCATGTACAACGACTACCCCGTCCTACTCTCGAACGGCTTCCAGCACTTCGTACCTGAAATAAGAAAGAAGAGAAAGGGTGGCCCCCAAGGGGCTCAGCACCTTTGCTGGTATGGTAATCCCGCAGCCCACATGCTACCAGGCCACGCACAACTAATTGTCGTCTTAGCATGCGGTTGATTATATTTAAATCATGCATGCAACTGTAAACACACAACACATAACATCTCGCCTCAATGGGCTCAACAAACAGATAGTACATCCTTATTTGATAAGTCACTCATGGTATTCATTATCCCTAGAGTGTTTCTCCTCTAATGGAGCTACTTCCTTAATAGACGACACTTACCCGTTATTCGGGTTATCCTTAAACGCCTCTTATCACAAACTGGGATTCATATCCATGACCCACATACTCCACATTTTACAACATATAACATGCTTCCCATAACAACACATAACAACACTTTCACGTTTCAACGTGCACATAATAACATCGCAATAGAAATTGCATTACAACAACATCACACACATAACGGGAATGGTTCTCTTAGGAACCGACCCAAACATCGTTAATACACTGGTGAGCCTAGAGAATGTTGCCAGTCTCATGATAAGCTCGTTATATAACTCATTACCGTCTCGTTAAATGAACGGATAACTTAGCACAAGGTGTCTCGGATATAGTGATCCAAGCACACCGAACAAACATAACATAGTATGCCCCTGTGGCCCGACGTGAGTCAATAATAGCCTTGGTTAAGCTAAAGGGAAGGTTGGAAACCAAATTGAAAACAACCATAACATAGGGAGAGGATCGAACCTGATATGACAACGATCCCCATACTCACACGCATGGCCGGAACACACCGGACTCCTTACTTCCCCCGTTAGCACTTGTTAGAAGTTCAACATTGAACTTAATTAAACAATCACAACATAGGGTTAAGTCTTGTTAGACACACACAAGGGAATATACATTCATACACAATCATCACACACAACATCACATAACTAACTCACGCATAGTCGTGGTTAGAACATTCTTAGGTCGGAAACGTTATCACCGGATACCGTTCTCTTACGTTTACCTAAAAGTGGTTAACTAGCCCTTCAAGCGCATTCGAGGTTACCGGTATCGGCACGTAAACATACAACAACAATAACGACTGTAAACTCATTTCATGATTTATCTTATAACGTGGCAAACATATAGAAAAACACATTGGCATACAAACCGGTGTAATCCGGTAGGACACAAGTTGCAAGAAAACCATACCTGTCACCGGAGTCCACTTTATCATGTCCACTTATGTTCCTCGAGCAATTGAAATACCCCAAACCTTGGTATGTTGGTTTAAACATTAAAACATGATTTATTAAGACTAAAAAGACTAAAACACTAGTAAACAAATTTAAACAAAAGCAAAGACACAAAATGTGCTTTAAAGTCCTAATGGACTTACCAAGACCTCATTTATATACTAATGAACATATTAAACCAATTACCAAAGAAAACCAAGCTGAAAACAAGTTAAAACACAAAATGTGCTTTAAGAAGTCTTAAAGCACATTTTTGAAAAATTGTCTTGTAAATGAGTTTTGAGTGGCTAAATGTCCATCATTACTCTTAAATATATATGTGTACTATATAGTATCACATTTGGGTGGCTATATTAATGGGAAATCAAAAATTTCACTTCTAAGTGCCTTGTTTAGGTGAATAGTGATTTTTATAGCCATTTTGTAACATATGTTGTATAAGTAATTAAATTGACAAATAAAGACTATAATACCCTCATATTAATAAGGGGGCCGGTTTTCCTTAAGTGTGGTGACTCACCACTCTCTTATTAATGTATTAAGTAAGTAAAGATAAGTAAATAAACTACTTTTTACTTTATTACTACAAATATCTCTTAAAAGCAAATTCTATCTCATTCTCATTTCTTTCCTTCATTCCACGGTTTCCAAACACCATCTTCTACCTCTCTTCTTTTGCTCTCTCTCGGTAATACCACTATCTCCATTAGAACTCCCACTTGACCTCTTGTAAAATCTTGCTCACTTGTTCAAATCAAAAACAAACACCACCAATCTCTTCCTCTCATCAAGCTCTTCATTCCTATCTTCTCAAAACTCCAAGAGCCCCATTTCGGTGCCAAGGTGTTCCACCATTGAAGGAGCTTGAGCTTGTCTTTTGACATATTGTTGATCTCCTTTGCTTTAGGTAAGGAATCTCAAAGAAAAATCATGTTTCCTCCATGTTCTACCTTACCGACGAAAATACACATTGATATAGCTCTTTGTGTGTACTTTGTTTAGCTTCATTTCAACTCTTCATGGACTAGGTGGAGTCCACTCTTGTTTATATATTCAAACTCCCTTCAAAGATTAAGGTAAAACAACTACATTAATGTTTTTGAAACAATGTAAAATTAGGGTTTACAATGAGATGAAGCTCAAAGCTTGAATACTCATTATGGTGTTTGTATATTGTCTAGAACTTGACAAGGAATCAAAATACCATACGGTTTTGTAAGGAATCAAGAAGGAAGTGTTTTGGAAAAAGAGGTAAATCTACTAACTTAATGTTGTTTAATGCTTAGGAGAAATGAGCTTATAAATGCTTATTAAAACTACCTAAAGAGCAAATGGTGAATGACTTAGTAAAGTGTTCTCAAGGAGACTAGTAAAATAACATATGCCTTGTTGTATGTACGCAGGTTAAAGGCATATATATTGTGAAATTCAGTGTTTATGATTTAAGCACTTTAAGGGCCTAAGAGCCATGCATTTTAGGGCCTAAGTGCCATGCAATTTAAATTATGCACTATATTGTAATGTAGTGTGATTTGGTGAAGTTGTGTATGAGAGTGTTCTTGGTGATTCTAGATGTTCTTGTGTGTTTAATGGAGAAAGCAAAGTGTTTAGGCTTGGTAATGTTCTAGGGGAACCCATGTCAAAATTTAGGTAAGAAGTAAGAAGTTCTAAGTGTTTACATAAGGTTTGGTGAGTTAGAAAAGGTAGGAAATGAATAAGGAGTTCATGAGGTTTTTAAAGGAATTTTGATGTACTAGGAAGTACTCTAGAGTGTAATAAGGACTTAGGCATGATCTTGAGATTTAGTAAGTACCAAAGTCACTTTGGGACTTAGGTAAATACCTAGGCAAACTTTGGTAAAATAAGGAGAAGTGTACACTAGGAAAAGAGTTCAAGAAGGATATAAGGAATTAGTTGTGAGAGATGATGCTTGGGAGATGATGTTAAAATAAGGAGGAAGCTTTTGGGATAGTAGTTATCTTAGGTGTGAAACACCACTTGAAAAACTAGGAGAAAACATTGTAAGTGCTAGGAATTTTGTAAGAAATTTGTGAATGATAAGATGGTTTTGGTGAGTGATTTAAAGAGTTTAGCACATGGCTAAAGGTGTGTTTGATGTGCCAAATGATGTTAGGAAACATTATGAGGCTTTAGGAGAAGTTTGGTGAAATTGGTTAAGTGTTTAAAGACTTGGAAATTGAATGTTTTGCCGTGTCCGAACTTCCGTCCGGACATGGAAGTTCGGACAGGCTCTGTTGGGTAAAGGATTTTCTCATTCTCGAACTATGTCCGAACTTGGGAAGTCCGGACACAAGTTCGGACGTGACTGTTTCTATCTGGGATTACTCTCGAACTGTGTCCGAACTTGGGAAGTCCGGACACAAGTTCGAACGTGTGTATGGTTTTCTTGCAGTCTGTTGTCTACCGGTTTACACCGGCTTGGGTGTTGATTGTTTTCTGAGTGTTTACGACCTTATAAGATTAAGGCATGAAAAGAGCTTACGGTTGTTATATATTATGATGTTGTGTTATTATGACTCCTTTCCCTTGGTGTGTCTAACAAGACCTAAATGTTGCTTGTTTGTGACTTAACAAAACATTGTGTGATCACTAACAAGTGCTAATCGGGGAAGTGAGGAGTCCGGTTGTTCCGGCCACGCGTGTGATGGATGGGGGTTGATATCATATCCGGTTCGGCTCTCTTGGTGTATGTATAGGTGGTATTCCAATTTGGTTTCTACTTCCCTTAGCTATCCAAAGCTAGTTACTGACTCACGTCGGGCCACAGGGGCATACGAATGTTATTTCGGTGTGCTTGGGATTACTATATCCGACACACCTTGGGTATAAGTTAACCGTTCTATATAACCAGACGGTAACGAGGTTGGTAACGAGCTTAACATGGGATTGTAATAATCTCTAGGCTCACTATGAATACTAACTATGGTGGAAGGTTCTTGTGAGAACCGATTTTATGGTGTTATGTAATGTATGGTGCTATGCAAATTCCTTGCTATGCTATGGTATATATATATATATATATATATATGATTGGATGTTTATGATTGTGATGTTATCATGTGTATGTCGCGTCGAAACAAGAAAGGTTTGTTATGTTTGTGCTATGTGAGGAATGAGATATGTTGTAGGATATGGAGTGTGTGGATCATGGAAATGAATCCAAGTTTGTGACAAGAGGCGTTTAAGGATAACCCGATTAATGGGTACATGTCGTTCGTTAAGGAAGTAGCTCCGTTTTAGAGGAGAGCCACTCTAGGGTTTAAGGAATCATTGGATGATTTGTTAAGTGTGGATGTGTTGGATGTATGTTGAGCCCTATAGTTGGGTGTATGCAAAATGTTGTGTATTCATGATTGTATGCATGATTTAAATATAATCAATTGCATGCTAAGACGACAATTAGTTGTGTGTGGCCCGGTAGCATGTGGGCTGCGGGATTACCATACCAGCAAAGGTGCTGAGCCCTTGGGGGCCAACCTTTCTCTTCTTTTCTATTTCAGGTACAGAGAGCTGGAAGCCGTTCGAGAGTAGGACGGGGTAGTCATTGTACATGGGTATTCATTTATGTGTATATATATACAGTAGGTGTAGTAAGACGATATTGTTGTCGGCATCAGGTTATAAACACTCGGTATAGTTGAAAAGTGTATGATGTTGTTGTTGTTAATGGAAGGGGAAAGTATTGTGTAGTCGCTCGGGAATTTAGCCCATCAGACCGGTACAATTTATGTATTAGCCTTGTTAGCCACGTGGGTGGTTAACGGCGTGTAACACCATTGAATTAAGTAATGTGATGAGTTGAATTTTCCGCTGCAGTTTATGTTATGTGTACGGTGGTAGTTGGGGTGTTACAGCAATTCTCGAACAACTGGTAATATTACAATTACTTTCATTAACATCGAGGTAACATGATTGTTTAAAGTCTAATGCTTATAACTTATCCCCGTTAACTTAGTTAAATAACTTCACATTTTAACTTATTTTACCTTTACATTTAATACGACTTTTCCCCCACTAAATTGTCATTATAACTCATTTAACATGTCTTAAACAACCTTATAAATCATTACTAATCAATCCCCATCATTATGTATCATTTTATAACCTTAACATTTAAATCATCTTACTACTTACTTAATCTCTTAAGTCCAAATATTTTATCTTTCTAACCATCAATACTCTCTTAATGGCATACCACTAATACCACTTAACATTCTTAAAATTAATTTTTTTTTAAGGTCCGACCGACCCACCCCCTGGGTAGGTCGGCTGCAGAGAACATCCAACTTCACAGTTTTAGCCCCCGACCCAGACTGGGGTCGGTCCCCTGGGTAGGTCGGCTGCAGAAACTCTCCTAAAAATGCCTATCTTATTCCAAACTCCTCCACAAGTTCCCTTATATGTTCTAACACACCATTTGGGCACTTAAACACCCTCTTAAATCATCCATTAAACTCATTAGTTGACCCACCATCAAGCTCCTTGATCATTCACTCAAATTCTTGCAAAATTCCTAACACTTGTAATGTTTTTCCCTAAGTTCCTAAGTGGTGGTTTTTTATACTTATGATAACAACTAACTAAAATGTTTTCTCACCACCATCACATCTACTCCAAGCGTCATTCCTCACAAACAACCTCCATTACACAACTCCTTCTATATCCACAAGTTTACACTTAGACCTTCACAAGGCATTACTTTTCCTTTGTTTACCTAAACTTTAACAAGACTTAATACTTCACATATCATAACTTTGGTGTGTATAAAACACTCATTTGATTTCTAAATCCTCCAAGATTATGCCCAAGGCATCTTACACTTAAGAACACCTTAATTCACCATCTTCACACTTAACCATTCCTAGCACCTTCTAGGTCATAAAATCTCATTACTACACATAAACTCCTTTGTTTATTGACTAAATTTCGCCATGGGTTCTCTTGTATCACCTTACACCAAAACACATAGTTTTTCACCTTTTGACAACCAAGACATTCATCTTCTCAACAATGCTCTTTACACACAAGTAAACCTTTAAACTACACTACAATCACAATATAGTGCATAAACTTAAATTGCTTGGCACTTAGGCCCTTAAATAACATGGCTCTTAGGCCCTTAAATTGCATAAACCATAAACACTGAATTTCCCACATTATATTTGCCTTTGACCTGCAATTACACCCAACAATACATATGCCCTTAATAACTCCTTGAGAGCATTTTGCTAACTCATTTACCATTAGCTCTTTAGGTATTTTATTAAGCAAATCAAGCTCCATTTTCCTAGGCATTTAAACCACATTAGGTTAACACATTTACCTCTTTTCTTTCAAGACTTCCCACTTGTTTTTCTTTGTTCTTCCTTGATAGAAAATCGGCAAGGGCTTTTATCACTTGTCAATCTTCTAATCAATACACATATAAGGGTAATGAGCATTAAGTTTAATACTCCAACTCATAGTTAAACCCTAGGTTTACATAAGTGTCTAAAAACACTAAAATTTGATGATTACCTTTGGAATTTGAAAGAGAGCTTGGACAAGTGGCAATATAGGACTCCTCCTAGCCCTTTGAAGTTTGAATTAAGCTAAGAAGAGAGCAAGGTAATGCACCATTGTAAGGTGATTTTTCGGTTATACAAGGAAATGAAAGGAAACTTGGTTTTTCTTTGATTTTCCTTACCTTGAAGCATAAGAGAATGGCAAGGCATGAAAATATGAGCTCAAGCTCCTTCAATGGTGAATCTCCATGGCACCAAAATTGGGTTCTTGAAGATTTGAAAAGAGGGAAATGAAGAGCTTGCTCCAACTAGAAGAATGGTAGTCTTGAAATTGAATTTGGATCATGGAGTCATGAGTTACAAGCATTCAAAGATGGATAATTGGTACTTGCTGTAGCAAAACGAGATGGAGAAGGGAGGATGGAGATAAGTGACGGTGGGAGCAAGGAGAAATGAAGGAAAAGTGAGGAGAGAGGTAAGCTTTGGATATTTATGTTTTAAGGCAAAAAGTAACCTTTTACTTACTTTTCTTTCTTTCTTTTAATTGGCTGACTTGGTATGGTGACTCACCCTCTACAAACCGTGCCCCCTTTAATATATAACATATATATGGCCTTTGTTGACCAATTTAATTACTTATAACAACATATGTTACAAACTAGCTTATTTTAGTTACTATTCACTAAAACAAGGCACATAGATGTGAAATTTTTGATTTCCCATTGATATAGACTTCCAAATGTGATACTATATAGTACACATGTTAATTAAAGAGTAATGATGGACATTTAGCCATTCAAAACTCATTTACAGGACATTTTTCAAAAACGTGCTTTAAGACTCCTTAAAGCACTTTTTGTGTTTTAACTTGTTTTCAAGCTTGGTTTTCTTTGGTAATTGATTTAATATGTTCATTAACATATTTATAAGGTATAGGCATGACCATTAGGTCTTATACAAATTTATCCCAAGCCTAGAGCACATTTTTGCCCATATTGACTTTAAGGCATTTATTTGTGTTTTGTTTGGTTTAATTGTCTACCAAGGTTTCCTAAGGACTTAATTAGCCTTAATAAATCATAATTGAATATTATTAAGTCTTGGTAGGCTCTTTGGGTCCTAACCAAGTTCACTCCAAGCTTAGAGCATGTTTTTGCTCAAGCTGTGTCTTAGTGCCTTATTGCACTCTACTATGGTTTAAATTGTTCACTGATGTTTCTAAGGCACTTTTTAGCCTTTACATACCATAGTTTAAATGTTTAACAACATATCAAGGTTTGGGGTATTTCATGTTATGTCATTGCCGTGAGTGGACAGTTTATAATAGTCATTTAGCTTCAAAAATGACTAGGAAATGTTTAGAAACCTTGGATAAATTAATTAAGTGATTAATTAAGTGATTAATTAACATAATTGTCAAATTTAAGACATTACGTGGAAGTTCGGTAATTTATAAATAATTCTATGTGAGGGCCGAGAGTTTATAATGTTTTAGTGACATTTAAATGTAATTTTATGTTATAAAGCAAGGTTGTAATAAGGCCACGTTATTTAGACCATTTTATTTAAATTTAAAAGCTTATTTAATTAATTTATGCATTTAGCATAAGGTTTGGGGTCAACCGGTAATTACTAAACTATACAAAGCCATGGGATATTTTAGGGGAAATATGGGGTCTAAAATGAATTTAAATAAAATTATAACATTTTATAATGTTTTATGTCAAAATTGTAATTATAGGAAAGTTTAGGGTATAAATTGTAATTACCGAGAGTTTGGGCTCAAATTGGAATTTAGAAGTCAAGTTTGACTATATAGGAGACTTTGACCAAACTTGAGAATTTATTGAATTAAATACTAGCTTATAATAAGCTAGGTATTAGATTATAAAAGAAATATACATATTGGGGTGGATTGGTAATTTCCGAAAAAACTGGGTATCAAATGGGGTTTAGAACAGACCTTGGTTTATTAGGAATTTATTTGGTTAAATTTTCAGTTAATATGGATTATATAAGTATAATATATGACATTTTATATCATTGTTACATATAGGTAACATATGTGGTAAAAACCGTAAATATTGAGTTGTATAAGGTTAGGAATGATGTTTATAACGTTTGGTATAGTTTGGTAATTTTTGGAATTACATATGAGGTTTTATTAAGATATATGTATAATATATAGTTTTTATGACATTAGAAACTATATGTTATAAAATGGGGTTATTTGGTGAATATGGAAAGTTAGCGGGTTGGAAATTAATTTAGAACAGACCTAGGGTCTGTTCGGTTATTTTGGAATTTTATAACCATAGGTTATAATTATATTAAGGTTTAAGGATTATAATATAAGGTATATATTATAAGTGTGACAAAGGAATATAATTTGGGGTTGATTTGTAAATTCTGAAATTATAGTGGAATTTAATAAAACCGAGAAGAGTATGGTATGTTTGGTATTTTGTGACAACTTATAACTATAGGTTATAATTGTTTTAATGACATAAATGTCATAATATATGTTATATAACCATAATATAACATTACATAAATTATGTGGTGGATTTTATAAATATTTAAGAAAACAAGTGCTGTTCGGTAATAATGGGAATTTTAGAATAAAATTTATAATATGGTTTTCAATGCTATAAAGGTTATAACATTTATAATATAAGTAGTATTCATTAAAAGAGAATGAATGTATTATAAAGAATTACCATATAATAAATGGTCTCATAAAACATATATATAAATAAATATATGTTATGGAGTGAGAAATACAATATGGTTCAATGACCATATAATATCATAATTAAAATGATATAAGGTAAGAAGAAAAGAATTATAAACATTAGACTAGGAAATTCTAATGTTATGTTATACATGAAATAATAAGGAGTTATATACTTCAAAGTATTTTCAAATATGAATTATACAACATTACACTTGGAAAAACTAACCTTAGGAAAATAAATACTAAGGTGAGATGTATAATATATGATTAAGATTATACAAGCAATATAGTGATAAACTATGTAATATACAACTGTGTATTAAATTACATGCGATAACAAATGTTTAAAGTTAAGTATATAATATACACGACGTAACCACGCATGTAATATAGCGTTTTTCCTAATCTCGAGTTAAACCGAAAACCCGACAAACTTTATTAGTTAGCAACGGGGAATAAACCGGGATGGATTAGTAACGGTACGGGGTGCCGTAGTGTATTGTTAGTATGAGATGCTGATGCATAGTGGGACGCATATTAATAGATTGTTAGAGGCGTCTCGAGGATCGCCAGAGAATTTAGCTGATTCATACTCCACGGTCTTATAATCCCGGTGCATGGTATGTTATTGTATGGCTTTATTGTCTCTAAGGACTTCCTCAGTTCAGACATTGTGTGAAAATCTGTGTTAAAATTGAATGTCTGTTGTGTGAATTAATATGTTTAAGTTGCGTATTAATGCTGCTTTATTATTATTACTGTTGAACGATAACAGTACTGTTCGTATATATGAACATATTATAAAACGAACTAGCGGCAATGATGCTATCTTATATGTGTAATATAAGGAACGTAAGTAAAACGTTGTAGTGTTAGGATAATAAGATATATATATATATATATTATCCGAGACTTATATACGGAGCATTGGCCTTTTTAACGCCGCTCTCGTATCTAACACTAGATCCCGAGTCGACATACTCATGATTGGACTAACGACCTTAGTCTACTGTGTTAGGAAAATAGTAAGACGATGCGATGGTATAGATAAGTTAATCAAGAGGATGTGGCTCTTGCTGTGAATTGTGATCAATTAACGATACTAGGATGCCGTATGGGTATCTGTAAGTATCAAGATAAATTTCCAACGGACTACAGATGGTTCGTCGGTCGGAGACTCTACCGCTGGAGTGGCTACTACCGTGGGTGACCCACCATAGAAGATGGGTAACTTAGAGACGCGTCATTTTAACGAGACGTTGTCATTAGGCATGACTGAACAATTACGAACAACTATATTAGCTCGTACAGTAGGTGAACATTATTTGGGCTTGCATGCCAAAGACGAGGATCTATACTTGTTTATAATCCTCGCTGTTTTTCCTTGTGGTTCAATGGTTATGCTACGTGGTTATGTGATATATGTTGGTGGATTTGTTGAAATGAGATGTTGTACTCGTATGTGTGTTGTGAATTGGTTTAATTGAGTCATTGTACTTATATCTATGTTGTGAACTGGTTGAGTCGAGTCACTGTACTCGTGTGTGGATTATTGTGGATTGATTGGTCGAGTGAGTCGCCGTACTCAATTATGAACTATTAAGTGTTTGTTGGAGTGGAGTCTTCGTACTCATATACGCGTTGTAACGCTTTCAGTTGGTTTATTGCGATGTGATGTGTGAAGCCGGGGCTTGTTTGCTATTTGAGTTTACAGCAATATATTTGTTGCTTTACAGTTTTTATATTAAACTACTTGCATGAAAACGAATTGCATGCTCTCGACCAATTAACTGAGGGTCTGAGGGGGCATGACAGTCATGTAGTAACATACTCAGCAGGGCTGATTCCATACCACAAACAAATATCTTGTAGGTATGCAGCTTCCGGTGTCGACAAAGAGCGGGACACGCTGGGTAGTTTAGTCACAGTTGTTTAAATATGCACTGTTGTATTTTGATACGAACATAGAACGTGTATAGGATTGGGGTACTTAGAATGCTCACTATGATTGTATTTTATATTGGAATGGAAGGTTAGATCTATCTCTTGTTGTCACTGTGGGAAATTGTTTCATATTTATGACTATATCAGTAAGCACGTTATTACTCGTTGTTGGGATAAAAGTGTGTTATAACTTCTACCACTTAGGCAGTGTACCTATCGTTTGCGGAATAGTGGATATGTGGGTTGTCGTACTCTTGTGGACCTCGCCGTGGATAACTAATAGTGTAGTAATTTGACTGAGATTTCTATTAAACAGATTTTATCATTTTTAAGGAAAAGATTAACAGCTAACTCATAAGACAATAATAAAAACATTTAATCAAAACAGAAAATAAATAGAAATTATAAATCTTTTTGTGTTTTTAAGAAGCATCCCGGTTGTTCTGCTCACCTATTTTAACCAATTATATCAATATAACTTTCCCACTTAAGCAATAAACTCAAGAATCTTAATTAGTTTATTGACCATTCCCTGTGCAATAAACCCTGATTAATTTAAACAACAAGCGCAATCCTTGCTCAAGTTATTAATAAATTAATCGCATTATTAACAATTCCTATTGGAGACTGGTTAACCTATACGGCGAGATACTCGCTTCTAGTCGTTAACCCGTTTTGACTTCCTGTGTCTAGAACCTTGTCTCAGCACTGCATTTTAACAAAGAACTACAAATATCACTTTAATAATTGTACAAGAAGATTAAAGCACATTAAGGAGAGGAATCAAAATACAGCTTAGATAAATTATACTGGAAAGCTTACATAACACAATTATATAAAATAGGCTCGCTTCCTAACCTGGGAAGCTAGTTTATTAATCACACATAATTATACAGTAAAACATAACATAAGAAATAAGATAGTCAGACAGAACGAAGAAGAATGATGGTACGCGGACACAGATCAGGATATGGACTGGTTTTGTGCAGATCGTCTTCTTTGTTGGTTGTCTGGAAAATAACAGCGTAAGGCTAATGAACTTTGGATGAACGATTGTGGTGAACTGTGGTCTGTCGTGGTTTGAACGGTGGTTAACGGCGGTCTTTGGATTTTGAGCGAGGGTTTATATAGAAGGAAGGAGGAGGAAGAAGACAGGGGGAACACCGCGTGAGGGAATTGAGGAGTGGATTGGGGCGGCAAAACACGTGAGGAATTGTTGGTAGGCGCCTGATATTGCTCATCGGGTAGATGGATATGTCTGTAGGCCGTGCGAAGAAGATAAACAGCACCGAAGTCTGTCGCGTTAATTTCTGGATCTGGGTCTGGACATTTACACGCGTCCGCGTCTGTGTCCGTGTTTATTTCCCCGAACCTCTCACAGTTGCTCCATAGTCTTGTCCGTCCTTAAATCCGCGGACGTGCCACGGTTGTGTCTCTGTCCGGCCTTCTGTCCGGGTTTAAATCCACGGACGTCACTCACGGTCTCTTCCTCTTGTCCGTGTCTTGTCCGGCCATCTTTGGACGGACGTGTTGTCTCTTGTCCGCCTTTTGTTATGCGGACAAGACACGGACAATTCTACCACGTCCGGCCTTTTCTCCTCGGTCATGTTCACGGACATTCTCTGTTTGCTGTCCTGGCTTAAATCCACGGACAAGGAGCGGACATATCCGTTGTTTTCAATATATATATGCCGCGTTCAAATTCTTAATTCATTCGTTGAATGTTGTGAACGCATGAGTGCAGCCCCTCATCAATCATGAGTTAATCATGATAATTGATGATATCAAATGGATAAATATATTTGCATGTGTTAGAGAGTGGTGTGCTACGTGAATGTTGGTGTATATATATATATATATGTCATCGTTCCTACATTTGACACATAAAATGTATCAGTTCACATCAAAATATAAATCTAAGAATAACATATGATAAGGGAGAAATACGACATAATTTGTTATGAAAATGGGAAGAATTATAGCCCTAAAAATAGATGTATTCTCACTTATCAAACTCCCCCATACTTATCTTTTGCTTGTCCTCAAGCAAATCTTTTTGACATAATGTTTAAACAAGTTAAACAGACAATAATCAAGTAAAGAGAGCACATAAGAGGTAATTGCCAATCTTTTCAGATTTTAAAAGGGTACTAATAACATTAAATTTGTTAAATATATTTCTCCGTTTCTGAGAATAACCCTGAAGTCCTACAAAAGAAAGAGAAACAATACCATGAGAATTCTGCTTTTAACCCTGAGCCAATCCACCATTTTCTTTCACATTTCCTTGAACGACAAGGGGCATGAAGTAAAATCTTATTCCATTATACCTTTCAATGCCACATACTCATGATCCATAAAAAGAAGTTTTTTATCATTTTGGTGCAGAATGCAAAGATACTTCAATTTTGAAGTTCATTTTTCTTTTACCTCAGACTTTTCTCTCCACCCTTGTAGCGGTTTTGGGTCTACTATCCCAGATACCGAGTACCTTAGGTAGTCGGGTAATGAAGCACCCCTAAGAACTTAATAACCGAGTGGACGAGGCCTGTTTTGGATCAGAATATGCCTATCTGGATCAGAGGAGTACCTTGTCTTGTTCTTTTCCACCGTTTCATTCCAATTAAAATCTAGGCTCAAAGTCAAAACAAAATTCAAATGATAATTTCCTCATAATTTTTTTAGCATTGAGTAAGGAGCAGAGTAATAATAATTTTTTTTTGTGTACCCTTTAAACCTGTTACAACCAGCATTACTCCCTCTATGGCTTTCTTTGATTATTAATTACTTAACAAATTTAAACACAGTGTCGAAAAAGAGACAAACTTAAGAGCAAGCTTCTGATTACTATCTCTCCCCCACACTTGAATCAAAGCAATGCCCTCATTGCATAGAAAGAATTAAAATAACAGGGCACGCAAACTATCTTGGTAATGATCACAAAAATGGTAATAGGAAATATTTGAAAATTTAAAGAGCATTGTATGGATAGTGTACTCCCTAGAGTTTTGCAGAGTATGTAGAGTAGCCTCCCACACTTGAGTTCAACTGTAGGAAAGTGCAAGATGTTCCTGTAATGAATATTCTAAACAGCCAGAAGAACTCAAGTTAATTTCTCCTCGTTCTCTCTCCTTTCCTTTTTTATTTATAAAAACATATATAGGAATAATATGGAAGACAAAACATAAAACAAAAATAGTAGGGAAATAAAATTTAACCACTGGGTTGCCTCCCACTAAGCTGCCCGTATTTATAGTCTTTGGCTAGACTCCCGCTTCGTTATCCTGGATCAAAAATAAAGGTAGACAACAGCTTTGACAGGAAAACGAAGTTAGCAGTAATTAAAAGCAAACCACCTGGATCAAAACAGAATGTCACCTCGGCAAATAAATAATAGAAAATAAATACTCCACAAAACCTGGTGTTTGAGGAGGTACTGCCGGTAACGTAGTTCTAACAGGAGACCAGGTGGTGATGACTTTTCTTCCTCAAATTGGAGGATGTAAACATCCTCCTCTTGTTGTTGAGGCTTATGGAAGCAGGGTGAGAGTTTATGAGAGACTGGTGGTAGCGGTGTTCCTTCCTCAGATTCGAGGACGTAAATTTCCTCTCCTGGTTGATGAGGCTCAATAGGATAAACCTCTTCGTAGACTGGCTGACACAAAATACCTTCAAACTTTAATTGCTTCTCTTGTGCTGGGGATGGAGATGGAGGAGAATTGTAACTTTCAGACATTTGCTCCAACTCGGCGTCGGAGAAAAATGTCCTGATAAGTTTCTTTATCTCCTCATCAGAACTTGTAGCTTCAATAATATCTGGCTCACATCGATCTACACTCCTTGGAGTCACCACTGGAATCTCTTCTAGCGGCTTGGCCTGACTCGGGAAAAATTCATCTGGCCCTTGTGTAGATTGTTGTTCATTCTGATTGAAGTAGTCATAACCCAACTGAGCTTCTTTGTACTGTGTATTAGCCTGGTCGACTTCCCACCAGTACGGCTCTCGATTTGATTGCTGAGGTGGTTGATAATCCTTGACCAACCTTTGATATGAGGACATCTCCTCTTGCATGTACGTCCATTCCAAATTGATCAATAATCTTCTCACCTCATCGTAGCCGCTCTCATAATCAGTAACTATCCTACAAAAACAAATAAAAATACCATGTAGAATAGAACTAAAAATAGAAAAAAACACAAAAGTAAAAATTAACTAAATAGAAAACAAATATGAAACAAAACAGAGATAAAAGAAAATTGCTAAAATTAAAAAAGTATGTAAAAATTACATTAAACGAAAAGAAAATTAAACAGATTCTCAATCAAATTAAAACCATCAATTAACCGTGTCGGAGGTCCCCGACAACGGCGCCAAAAACTTGTTGGGATAAAAGTGTGTTATAACTTCTACCACTTAGGCAGTGTACCTATCGTTTTGCGGAATAGTGGATATGTGGGTTGTCGTACTCTTGGGGACCTCGTTGTGGATAACTAATAGTGTAGTAAAATTGACTGAGATTTCTATTAAATAGATTTTATCATTTTTAATGTAACACCCCATCCAAAGCCTATCGTGGTTATCGCAAATCTGAACTCTTAATCGAAAACGTCGCAGCGGAAATAAACAACACCTGGACCTTGCCACGGTCTGATCGATGGAATATACCGGCTTAAATACTTACAATACTTATCCAAAACACTTATCCAACTTACACATCAACATTCATAATACCACAACCAACCGAGTACTAGTATCTCAAACATAATCCCAAACTTACATCAGTTTAATATAAACAGTCGGGTGCACAGGCGCAACCCGAACTCAAAATAAAAGTCCCCAACTAAGTCAACCGCTCCTACTCTCGTAGTGCGTCCTCATGGGCCTCTTACCTGCAAGTGTAAAAATAGCCCCGAGGGGGTCAGCACGAATGCTGGTACACCCTCTCATGGCCCCCAAGCTAACGGGGCTACGACGACTAATTGTCGATAGCATGGAAATTGATTACATACACAAACATAATATGAAGTGCAATAACAATAACCACAGATGAACATATATAGTTCACAAACAATGAACGACTCAAGCGTTCCCTTAACAAGTGGGTTAGTAACCCCCTCCTTAGTCCTCATTTCCTTAATCTCAGTTCCTTACCTTACCTTAATCTTAATCTCAATCTCAACCTTAATCTCAGTATACAAACCTTTCCTGGAAGGGATTGGTTGTATCTAATTCGAACCTGGGATTTAGGTGATCCCACCGCACCGTCTTAATGCCACCTACTCTGGACGGGAGTCCAGCGTAGCTGAGCCGGCAACCGGCCCTAGGCAACAAGTCCGAAGACAAGTCCTTAAGCGGAGGGCGGATCTGATTCAGATACCGTCCCCCTTTCACTTAGCATGCATGACCGGAGATCGGTCCCGGTTTTCCTCACTCAAGTTCCAGTTAGTAAACATCTTAAACACCATGTGCTAGCTAAGCCTTAACGGGCATTAACCAACAACCATCAACCTTAACTCTATTCTTAACTCAGTATGTACTAAACTTGGTTAGTAACAATCTCAAATCTCGCGGGTTAGTGTAAATATAACACAATCACAACGAGAGCAATATAACCGGTTGCATGATTTATCTTGTTTTAGTCATAGCAAATAAACAGATAGCACACAAGCCGAGGGACACCTCGTTAGCAAGCAGGTCACAAGAAGGATTGTACCGTTCACCGTCGTTCGTTGTTTGACTAATCTTCTTCGGGGTCCCAACTCACAAACCTAAAACATTCATTCATTTTTAGGTTATTAGTTATTTGCACCTTACTTAACCCACTAGCTTAATTAATTCACTATTCATCAAAAACAAGGCACATTGTTGTGAAATTTTTGATTTCCCATTGATATAGACCTCCAAATGTGATACTATATAGTACACATATTAATTAAAGAGTAATGATGGACATTTAGCCATTCAAAACTCATTTACAAGACAATTTTTCAAAAACGTGCTTTAAGACTCCTTAAAGCACATTTTGTGTTTTAAACTTGTTTTCAAGCTTGGTTTTCTTTGGTAATTGACTTAAAATGACCATTAGGATATTACTAAGGTCTTAGAACTATTTGGGTACTCTCCCATGTCTCTCCAAGCTTAGAGCACGTTTTGCTTAAACTGCTCTTTTTGGTGTTTCCTTTCTATTTTCTTTGATTAGAAATGTTTCTTAATGTTTCTAAGGCATTATTTAGCCTCCTTATATCTTAGTTTATCATTTAAACACCATATCTAAGTTTGGGGTATTTCAATCTACCCCCCTTAAAAGAACTTTGTCCTCAAAGTTCACACATGTGCTAAACCATTCTCGTACACATTTCTCTTAATCTTAATACCACATCTTATATTCACATTCATACATCTCAAGATTCAAAGGTCAATCTCAAATACAATACATAAGTATCATACATAACTCAAAACTCAAACTTACACCGAAGTGTAGCAACTTACACAAATCCACATCTTAAACAACCAACAAACGACAAACATGATCGTTTCCTAACTCAAAAGCGAGGAAGCTCTACCCCCCTTAAAAAGGGTACGCCCCGTACCCTATACAGACGATCTAGTCAGTAAATAAAGAGGGTACTTCGCCCTCATCTTATCCTCTAACTCCCACGTGGCCTCTTCGACATCCTGGTTAGACCAGAGAACCTTCACCAGTCGCACTGACTTATGGCGAGTGTCCCTAGTCTTACTGTCCAAGATTCTCTGAGGAGTCTCCACGGATCTCATATTTGGTTCTAAAGTCAACCTCTCAGGTTCTAACACATGGGAGGGGTGGTGCATGTATTTCTTTAGCTGTGAAACATGAAAAACATCATGCACTTTACCCACTCAGCAGGTAATTTAACCTATAAGCGACCGGGCCCACCCGCTCCGTAATCTCATAAGGACCAACAAATTTCGGGCTTAACTTGCCCTTCTGCCCAAACCTGAATACACCCTTCATCGGTGATACTCGCAGAAATACCTGGTCGCCCACTATACGACTCCAGGTCCCTCGTCGAACGTCAGCATACGACTTCTGCCTATCTTGAGCAGCTTTCATGTTCTCCCTGATTTGCTGAACTTCAGCCTTAACTTGTTCTAGTACTCTTGGTCCTTAATGACCGTCTCACTCGACTCATCCCAGCAAGAGCGTTGTACTACATGGTCTATATACCGTACAACGCTTGAAAAAGGTGCCATCTTGAGATCGAAGCGTGATAGCTGTTGTTGTATGAAACCTCGATCAGATGCAATCTGTCAATCCAACTGCCCTGGAAGTCTAAGGCACATGCTCTCAGCATGTCCTCGAGTGTCTGAATAGTACGCTCAGTCTGACCATCTGTCTGAGGATGGAACGCGGTACTTAGTTTGAGTTCTGTACCTAACGCTTCTCTGGTAGCTCTCCAGTACCTCGAAAGGAATCTGGTATCTCTATCTGACACTATGGTCTTTGGTATGCCGTGATGTCTCATGATTTCTTTCTCAAATAACTCAGCTAATTTGGTCACCTTCCAAGTATCCTTCATCGGTATGAATCGGGCTACTTTGGTAAGGCGATCCACCACCACCCATATCATGTTGAGACCTCCCCTAGCAGGTGGAAGCCCAACTACGAAGTCCATGGAGATATCATGGAACTTCCACTCCGGAACTGGCATTGACTGTACCATTCCGCCCGGTCGTCTGTGCTCGAATTTCACCTTCTGGCATGTGAGACACCTCAAGACGAACTCGGTAACATCTGTCTTCATCCCCGACCACCAGAAGTATCTCTTCATGTCTTTATACATTTTAGAGGCTCCCGGATGGATGGAAACTGAAGAACAGTGTGATTCTCTAAGTATACGGTCTTTCAGATCCGTGTTACCTCGTGGTATGCATAATCGGCCCTTAAGTCTGATCAGATCATCATCATGAAGTCTGAAGTCGTATTTCTGACTCTCAAAGGTACCATCTGTCAGCTTCTGTCTGACCTCTCTCATATACTCATCAGTCCTCTGAGCCTCTCGCACCTCATCAACCAAGCTGGAGAAAGAAACTAGCGAATGGAGTGAGTGTGCTCGACGGCTCAGGGCATCTGCTACAACGTTGGCCTTCCCTTCTTTGTATTGGAGGTCAATGTCATAGTCTTTCAGAAATTCTAACCATCTCCTCTGTCGAAGATTTAACTCCTTCTGAGTGAATATGTATTTCAAACTCTTATGATCGGTGTAGATCGTGACACTAACCCCGTATAAGTAGTGGCGCCATATCTTCAAAGCGAAGACTACAGCTCCCAGCTCTAAATCATGTGTGGGGTAGTTCTCCTCATGTTTCTTCAACTGGCGTGAGGCATATGCCACCACCTTGCCATGTTGCATGAGCACGCAACCCAGCCCTCTGCCGGATGCATCACAATAAACCTCAAAGCCCTCTGTACCGTCTGGGATGGTCAGTACTGGTGCAGTGGTCAGTGAGTCCTTCAAGCGCTGAAATGATCTCTCACAGTCAACTGTCCATAGAAATGGTGCATCTTTCTTCATCAGACTGGTCATCGGCTTTGCGACCTTGCTGAAATCTCTAACAAACCTCCTGTAGTAACCTGCCAGACCGAGAAAGCTCCGGATGTCGGTAACCGTCTTCGGCCTTGGCCAGGTACGTACGGCATCAATCTTTGCTGGATCCACTGCGATCCCAGCATCTGAGATGACATGACCTAGGAAAGAGACCTGGTCAAGCCAAAACTCACACTTGGAGAACTTAGCATATAGCTGGTTCTCCCTTAATATTTCCAAAACCCTCCTCAAATGTTCCTCATGCTCAACCTTAGACTTTGAATATATCAAAATATCATCAATAAAAACCACCACCGACTTGTCCAGCTGCTCCCGGAACAAGCGGTTCATCAGATCCATAAACTTCGCCGGTGCGTTCGACAAACCGAACGGCATCACTGTAAACTCGTAGTGGCCGTATCGTGTCCGGAATGCCGTCTTCTCAATGTCCCCCTCCTTAATGGCTATCTGATGATACCCCGATCTGAGATCAATCTTGGAAAACACAGATGATCCCTTCAACTGATCGAACAGATCGTCAATGCGGGGTAGTGGGTACTTATTCTTCACTGTCACTGCATTCAGCTCTCTGTGTCGATGCAGAGGCGGAGACTACCATCCTTCTTCTTCACGAAGAGGACTGGCGCTCCCCATGGTGACACACTTGGTCTAATGAATCCTTTATCCAACAAATCTTTCAGTTGTTCTTTTAACTCAGTCATTTCTGCCGGAGCCATACGGTATGGTGCTTTGGCTATCGGTCCGGTACCAGGTTGCAGCTCAATGGTGAACTCTACCTCCCGAGTGGGTGGCACGCCGGGCCGTTCCCGTGGAAATAAGTCGGGGAACTCCGACACTACCGGTAAGTCGGGTCGAACTCAGGGTCTCTCTCTCTATGTCCTGTACATAGCAGAGGTATACTTCTTCCTTTCTCCTTAATTCTCTATGCATTGCCATGGCGGTGATGATCTTAGTCGAAGGCTCTCTGGGCCTCTGGCGGTATGATATTGTTACCCCAGACGGACTCCTGAGCAGCAATCTATGCTCGGCGCAGAGGATACGTCCCTTGTGCCGCTCCAACCAGTTCATCCCGAAGATAAATCAAATCCTAGCTCACTGAACTCAATGAAACTGACTGGGAAGTCTTCCCCCTTAATGCTGATGGTGGCTCCTCGGTAATAACGAGTGCAGCGAACCTTCTCCTTAGACGGGAGCGTAACCGTGAAGTCGGGTAGCTCCTCAGCGTCTAGCCCCAACCTGCTCGCAAATGATGCAGAGACAAAGGTATGCGAGGCCCCTGAGTCGAAGAGAACTGATGCCTCAATCCCATTGATCGGAAAGGTGCCGGTGAGGATAGTACCGCTAGCGTCGGCCTGTGCCTCTGTGAGTATGCTTAGTGCACCTTCCGTACCGAGTCCATAACCTAATTGTGTTCACAAGCTCCATGAGTATTGATGGTATAACAAGAGTCGTAACAATTTATATGACAACACTGTTATTTTATTCATGACCATCCTGTTTACAACATGTGCTTCAATCTTACATCTCATTTCTCATCTCATTCTAACATTATACGGCTAATATTGTCTAAAGGTTAGGTTTAATCTTCCTGGCTCATATGCGTCGCATTGATTACTGCTGACGGTGCTGTATTCAGCTTGATTCTCTTAATCCCATGGTACACACATCCTTGATTCTCCTCCCAAAATTATACATCACCTGACTTAAGTACTATCTTATCTGCACGGTCCGCACGCTTCTGCTCGCCGTATAAAAACTCCGCATCATCTCCAATGGACCAAGACACTACGGGTATCCCTCTTTCGAGAGACTCCGTTGTCTCGTCCTTATCCTGGTGTAGTCCCAGTTTCCCATCTTTTTCGTAGAAGTTTACAATGCAAATGTCTGGCTGGATGTCTGGAATCGGTTCAGCTTCCAACTGCTGAGCGATTTCCATGACTTGTGTAATGACTGGATGGAACTCTTCGGGTATTCCCGGTGGTGAGACTCCATCTTGCTCCCTTGTGGTTTGGTAATTCTTGGCATACGGATTCCAATCCTTGCCCAAGCTCATCATCTTTAATTTCATCTTTGCTCCCCCTGGGTACTCCGGTGTGTAAAAACCTCCCGGTCCCATTCCTAGTTGGTTGCATCTTCTGATGATGGCTATTTGTGCTCCGGGTGTCAGGTATCCCCTTAATAAAATCATACCTGGGCGGATAACCTGACATTGTTCGGTTGGAAAGTGTGTGGTTTCGATGTCGGTGTGCTCCGGGTTAGATGTGGGTGGTATTGGGTAGCAAATGTTGAATCTTCCTAAAGTGGTAGTAGGTTATGTCTTACTTAAATTCTAATCTCATCTTATTCTTACTTAACTCATTTATTCACCAAACATGCATGATAATGCGGTAAGCAGGTACTTTCACTACTAAATGGTTATAGTGGTACCTGGCCTCGAAGAGGGCTCAGGCTCATCGTCCCGATCCACCATGTGTAGAGTGGGCCCCGTCTTCTGGGTCGCCCGTGGGTTCTTGTCCGCCGGCTGCTGCACTTTCCTCTGACCGTCAGATCCAGCTCCCTGATCGGTCTTGCCCTTGCCCCTGTCGTCGGGCCTATAGGCTCTGCTAGCAGGGTTCCGGTAACACTCATAAGCTCGATGCCCGTAGATACCACAGAAGTTGCACTCCACCTTATTTCCCTTACAGTCGAGCCCGGGGTGGTCCTTGTTACACCATCTACAGATGAAGCGTCGCTGGTAGCCACCACCGGCTCCCCTCTCAGTCTCAGATCCTGATGATTCACATTGTCAATTCTCATATCTCAAACGATTACTAATTTATTTCTTAACTCATTCAATATCAATTTTTCTCACCCTTCGGCGCCTTAGAGCGCAGTGGTGTAGCTGCAATAGCATAGGTCAGCTTCAGTGGCTCTTCCGAAGCCTTCTCCTTTTCCTCCTTCCCTTTCGGGTTCTGATTCTTCTGGGCCTGAGGCTGGTACTTTGTTTCTTGTACCCTCCTTGCCCTTGACTCTCTGAGCTCTTCCCAGCACTCTTCCTCTTTGCATTCTCCTCGTCCCTCAGCTGGACGGTAATCTCAACCTTAGCAGCGGCATGATAGCACTCCTGCTTTTCCATAGTATTAGTCTCACTTATTTCTCATAATCTAAATCTTATTCATCACTTACTCGAATTTCAATCACTCTTATTACCTGCAAGGTAGTGTAACTCGTCGGCCCCATGCCGTAGCGGAGTCGATGGCTAAGCCCGCCATAGAAGCGGTCTACCAAGATCTGGTCAGAATACCCTAGACCTGGCAGAAGACGGAGCAAGGCGGTGAACTCTGAGTAATACTCGTCCACCGTCATCTTGTCCGACTGCTTAAGCGCATCTAATTGCAAGCGCTTCTTCGTCTGGACATGGGCGGGGTAGTACTTTGCCCGTAGCAAGGCGGTGTACTGCTCCCAGTCGAACTCTGGATTGGCCACGTGCTCGGCTCTCACCAGCTTCCACCAATCGCCCGCCGCCCCCTTCAGGTAGAAAGCAGCTAAGCGCACCTTGATCCCAGCAGGGACATCAAGGGTCTCGAAGGCGGTCTCCAGCTCGGAGATGTACGCCTCAAGCTTGGCGGGATCGGTCTCCCCCTTAAAATGAGCGGGTCGAAGGTCTGATAGGCTCTTCACCCAGTTTGGTTCCCTAGGTTGTGGCGGTGGAGGTGGTGCACCCACACCAGGCTGATAGCCCATGTGCCCTAAAGCGGCAGCTACGATCTCTGCGATCGTCTGCCCTCCAGGTATCCCTGGAATATCCTCACCCCGGCCGCGACCTCGGCCTCCTCTAGGGCGTCCTGCCATCTGAACAAGCATAACTTACATTAGATTCGTACCCACCATTGTTTTGGTTAGTAAATTTATAACGTCCGTGGACGGTAAAGATAATCCACACTTATTAGTGGTCATCTGACTCTACTCACTCTAACTTCTCACACCCTTAACCCAATACTTTTTCCTTAACTTATATCCTAACTCGGTGGTTACTCATGTCCGGTATTTCTTGATCAGAGCGTAACTACGCTCTGATACCACTTTTTGTAACACCCCATCCAAAGCCTATCGTGGTTATCGCAATCTGAACTCTTAATCGAAAACGTCGCAGCGGAAATAAACAACACCTGGACCTTGCCACGGTCTGATCGATGGAATATACCGGCTTAAATACTTACAATACTTATCCAAAACACTTATCCAACTTACACATCAACATTCATAATACCACAACCAACCGAGTACTAGTATCTCAAACATAATCCCAAACTTACATCAGTTTAATATAAACAGTCGGGTGCACAGGCGCAACCCGAACTCAAAATAAAAGTCCCCAACTAAGTCTAAACCGCTCCTACTCTCGTAGTGCGTCCTCATGGGCCTCTTACCTGCAAGTGTAAAATAGCCCCGAGGGGGTCAGCACGAATGCTGGTACACCCTCATGGCCCCCAAGCTAACGGGGATACGACGACTAATTGTCGATAGCATGGAAATTGATTACATACACAAACATAATATGAAGTGCAATAACAATAACCACAGATGAACATATATAGTTCACAAACAATGAACGACTCAAGCGTTCCCTTAACAAGTGGGTTAGTAACCCCCTCCTTAGTCCTCATTTCCTTAATCTCAGTTCCTTACCTTACCTTAATCTTAATCTCAATCTCAACCTTAATCTCAGTATACAAACCTTTCCTGGAAGGGATTGGTTGTATCTAATTCGAACCTGGGATTTAGGTGATCCCACCGCATCGTCTTAATGCCACCTACTCTGGACGGGAGTCCAGCGTAGCTGAGCCGGCAACCGGCCCTAGGCAACAAGTCCGAAGACAAGTCCTTAAGCGGAGGGCGGATCTGATTCAGATACCGTCCCCTTTCACTTAGCATGCATGACCGGAGATCGGTCCCGGGTTTCCTCACTCAAGTTCCAGTTAGTAAACATCTTAAACACCATGTGCTAGCTAAGCCTTAACGGGCATTAACCAACAACCATCAACCTTAACTCTTATTCTTAACTCAGTATGTACTAAACTTGGTTAGTAACAATCTCAAATCTCGCGGGTTAGTGTAAATATAACACAATCACAACGAGAGCAATATAACCGGTTGCATGATTTATCTTGTTTTAGTCATAGCAAATAAACAGATAGCACACAAGCCGAGGGACACCTCGTTAGCAAGCAGGTCACAAGAAGGATTGTACCGTTCACCGTAGTTCGTTGTTTGACTAATCTTCTTCGGGGTCCCAACTCACAAACCTAAAACATTCATTCATTTTTAGGTTATTAGTTATTTGCACCTTACTTAACCCACTTAGTCTCTAAGGACCTCCATTCAATAACCTCTCAAGTCTTTATCACTTAGTCTTACAAACTTAACTTTAAACATTAAAACTTATACTTAATCTTAACTTAACTCCTTGAGTTCTTAGGGTCCCAATCATTACTACCCAACCAAAGGTATACCCCATTACCCATTACCATTCTTAGAATTTGAAATTCCTTTTTTTTTTTTTTTAAGGCTCGACCGGACTTACCGACCGGACTTGCCTAAGTCCGGTCCATTCCAGTACCCTTTTACCGTTGGAAAATTCACTCCGACCGGACTTACATGTCCGGTCCTATGTCCGGTCGATTCCAGAGACTTATTACCGTACAAAATTCATGCCGACCGGGCTTGACAAGTCCGGTCCCATGTCCGGTCCATTCCAGAAACATTTTCCCTCACAGAACACAAGCCCGACCGGACTTGTAAGTCTGGTCCCCCAAGTCCGGTCGATTCCAGAAACATTCTCCGGTAGTGTAACAGAGCCCGACCGACCTTGCAAGTCCGGTCCTAAGGCCGGTCGGCTCTAGAAACTTGTTTCTAAATTCTCTTTCAACTCCAAACTTCTCCTCATATATTCTCATATGTTATAACCTCATTTGGGCACCTCAAATACACCTTAAGCCCTCCTTAAAATACCTTAAATCATCCACCAAGATCCACTTTAGTCATTATGCATTTTCCTTGCAATAATGCTAACACTTGTAATGTTTTCCTCTAGGTTTCTAGGTGGTGGTTCATACCTAGTGTAACCACTATGCCAAATGTTTTCTTCACCACTATAACATCATCTCCCAAGCATCTCTCACTATCTAAAACTCCTTTAAACATTTACTTAAAGTTCCTTAACAAGTCTAAACTTCCATCATAATCACATTATTTCCTTCCTAGTTGTGCACCAACATTTGCCTAAGTCCTAAACACTCAAATACTTTCTCTTGATTCCTAAATCTTCCATGGTGATACCTAAGTCATCATAAGTCATTAAAACACCTTAACTTCACCCTTTTTCATCAAGACAACCCATAGAACATTCCTAGTACTTCCTTAGTCATTAAATTCCCTTAGGATATCTTAAACACTTAAACTCTCCTTTAAATTTTGCCATGGGTTCTCTAGTATATATACCTAACACATGGTTTTCTCCATCAAACAACCAATACCACCAAATTCTCACACAACAACTTAACACCCAATTTACACCAAAACTTCACCACATCATCATATAATGCTTAAACTTAAAATGCTTGGCACTTAGGCCCTTAAATAACAATAATCTTAACCACTGAATTTCCACATATATATGCCTTCAACCTGCGAATACACTCAACAAGGCTCCCATTGAAATAAAATGCTTCTTGTACTTCACCTTTACATCTTAAACTATCTCTTTTCTCATTTGCTCCTTAGTCACAAGTTCACAAGAATAGTCATTGTTTCTCCTAGGTTTTATATACCTTCCCAATATAAACTCTACACAAACTCATCATATACCCACATCTCATTCCCTTAAACAACAAAACACCTTAAGGTAAGTAATTTACCTTGTTTTCTCACAAGCTTAAAAGCTTTTCTCCTTAGGTTTTCTTTGTTCAATCTCGGTCACCAATGTGATTCTCCTTGCCAATGTTCTAACCAATATCCAATGACTCCAATGAGTACTAGATAACACATTAACCCTAAGGAACAAACCCTAGGTTTAAAAATATGTTTTAAGGTATTAATGTGATTGTTTTACCTTGGTTTCTCAAGACAACTTGGGTATGAAGCAAGAAGGACCTCCTCTCTCCTTTGAAGAGTAGAAACAAGCTAGAACAAGGCATAAACATGGAGTCCCATGAGTATATATTTTCGGTCAAGTGAGAAAATGGTGGAAACCTAGATTTTCTTACACTTTCTTTACCTTAAGAGAATGGAGATGCCAATGGAGTCTCCAAACTTGAATTTCCTCCTCTAATGGTGGTTTGACTTGGCACCAAAATGAAGCTCTTGAAGTTTTGAAAAGATAGAAAGGAGGAGCTTGAGCTAACTAAGAAGAATATGTATTTTGTTTTGGATTTGGAGCTAAAATGAGCAAGATGTGTGCAAGAGAAGGTGGAGCTAGCATGGAGAGGAGCTTCACGTTAATGGAGAAGAGAAAGAGAGCAAGAAATCGTGTGAGACAAGGAAGAATGAAGAAGTGAGGAGAGAGGTAAGCAAAATGTGATATTTATCTTAAAAGGTGAATAGTACTTTATGCTTTATAACTTACTTATTTTGCTTTCTCTTTACTTAGCTAGATAAGTGTGGTGAGTCACAAAAAAACCGGCCCCCTTTATGAATGAGGGTAGTTTAGTCTTTGTTGACCAAATGTCTCACTTATATAGACTTATGTTATAAACTAGCTTAATTAATTCACTATTCATCAAAAACAAGGCACATTGTTGTGAAATTTTTGATTTCCCATTGATATAGACCTCCAAATGTGATACTATATAGTACACATATTAATTAAAGAGTAATGATGGACATTTAGCCATTCAAAACTCATTTACAAGACAATTTTTCAAAAACGTGCTTTAAGACTCCTTAAAGCACATTTTGTGTTTTAACTGTTTTCAAGCTTGGTTTTCTTTGGTAATTGACTTAAAATGACCATTAGGATATTACTAAGGTCTTAGAACAATATTTGGGTACTCTCCCATGTCTCTCCAAGCTTAGAGCACGTTTTGCTTAAACTGCTCTTTTTGGTGTTTCCTATATTTTCTTTGATTAGAAATGTTTCTTAATGTTTCTAAGGCATTATTTAGCCTCCTTATATCTTAGTTTATCATTTAAACACCATATCTAAGTTTGGGGTATTTCATTTAAGGAAAGGATTAACAACTAACTCATAAGACAATAATAAAAACAATTAATCAAAACAGAAAAGAAATAGAAATTATAAATCTTTTTGTGTTTTTATGAAGCATCCCGGGTTGTTCTGCTCACCTATTTTAACCAATTATATCAATATAACTTTCCCACTTTAGCAATAAACTCAAGAATCTTAATTAGTTTATTGACCGTTCCCTGTGCAATAAACCCTGATTAATTTAAACAACAAGCGCAATCCTTGCTCAAGTTATTAATAAATTAATCGCATTATTAACAATTCCTATTAGAGACTGGTTAACCTATACGGCGAGATACTCGCTTCTAGTCGTTAACCTGTTTTGACTTCCTGTGTCTAGAACCTTGTCTCAGCACTGCATTTCAACAAAGAACTACAAATATCACTTTAATAATTGTACGAGAAGATTAAAGCACATTAAGGAGATGAATCAAAATACTGCTTAGATAAATTATACTGGAAAGCTTACATAACACAATTATATAAAATAGGCTCGCTTCCTAACCCGGGAAGCTAGGTTTATTAATCACACATAATTATACAGTAAAACATAACATAAGAAATAAGATAGTCAGACAGAACGAAGAAGAACGATGGTACGCGGACACAGATCAGGATATGGACTGGTTTTGTGCAGATCGTCTTCTTTGTTGGTTGTCTGGAAAATAACAGCGTAAGGCTAATGAACTTTGGATGAACGATTGTGGTGAACTGTGGTCTGTCGTGGTTTGAACGGTGGTTAACGACGGTCTTTGGATTTTGAGGAAGGGAGTGATTCCTCTGTTGCAGAAGGAGCGAGGGTTTATATAGAAGGAAGGAGGAGGAAGAAGACAGAGGGAACACCACGTGAGGGAATTGAGGAGTGGATTGGGGAGGCAAAACGCGTGAGGAATTGTCGGCAGGCGCCTGATATTGCTCATCGGGTAGATGGATATGTCTGTAGGCCGTGCGAAGAAGATAAACAACACCGAAGTCTGTCGCGTTAATTTCTGGATCTGGGTCTGGACATTTACACGCGTCCGCGTCTGTGTCCGTGTTTATTTCCCCGGACCTCTCACAGTTGCTCCTTAGTCTTGTCCGTCCTTAAATCCGCGGACGTGCCACAGTTGTGTCTCTGTCCGGCCTTCTGTCCAGGTTTAAATCCACGGACGTCACTCACGGTCTCTTCCTCTTGTCCGTGTCTTGTCCGGCCATCTTTGGGCGGACGTGTTGTCTCTTGTCCGCCTTTTGTTATGCGGACAAGACGCAGACAATTCTACCACGTCCGGCCATTTCTCCTCGGTCATGTTCATGGACATTCTCTGTTTGTTGTCCTGGCTTAAATCCACGGACAAGGAGCGGATATATCCCTTGTTTTCAATATATATATGTCACGTTCAAATTCTTAATTAATTCGCTGAATGTTGTGAACGCATGAGTGCAGCCCCTCATCAATCATGAGTTAATCATGATAATTGATGATATTAAATGGATAATTATATTTGCATGTGTTAGAGAGTGGTGTGCTACGTGAATGTTGGTGTATATATATATATATGTCATCGTTCCTGCATTTGACACATAAAATGTATCAGTTCACATCAAAATATAAATCTAAGAATAACATATGATAAGGGAGAAATACGACATGATTTGTTATGAAAATGGGAAGAATTATAGCCCTAAAAATAGATGTATTTCTCACTTATCACTCGTATGGGCGAGTAAGAACGGTGACACCAGTAGTTTACGTGTTTAGATTACCGCTGCGATTACAATGTTAAGTAAGACGATTAGGAGCCAATTAGAGTAGGGGTGTTACAGGTGGAGTATTAATAGAGCTAAATTTGATGCTGCTCGAGGCTCCTCTAACAATCTAATAATACGTATCACACTACGTATTAGCATCTCGTATAACAACATTACGGTACCTCATACCGTCGTTAATCCCTCCCGGTTCATTCCCCGCTATTTTCTAATCACTACTATTACGCGCGTTTTCGGATGAGTTTGGGATTAGTTATGTCGACACATTAATTAATGTACTAATGACATTATAGTATGTATCACAACTTAGGATTGAATCCTAATAACCTATCTCATTCAATCATAGTTTTAATTAATCATATATATATACACACTTGTATATATATATGGACATATAGTTTTGTTACTATATGCTAGCTGTACATTTGACCTTATCATGTTTAATTCATTTATAGGTATTATCTTACTTATGAGTTTGTCAAGTTTGACAATCTTTGATCAATGAAGTTGACTAGGTCAAAGTAGTTGACTTGACTAACGTATTCAAGTGAATGTAGTAATATAATTCACACTTAATTCTCATTTGAATTATATTTTTCTGTTTAATTAAACCCTTCTTATATTAACTACTCTTCCAACATGTATTAAATTTACAACATATATATATATATATTTATATAATTGTAACATTTCACATATCCCTTTTCTTTAAACTTGTACCATTTTTTCCTAGCTAGTATTCACTTTATTTACCATAGTCACACAATGACTTTCCACCCCATATTAAAAATTTATCTAAGGATCATATCTCGCATACAATTCACAATCTCCATAAGTTACATACATCTAAGTTCTCATATGATTACTACAAACTTAATACCTTTACAAATTTACACTAATTGTATAGGACATACTTCTTGATCATTTAGCCCAACTTCTTCTAAATTCACAAAACTACCATTCTCATTATAAATTACCAATTTACTACATGACCATTTAGTGTTGGCCCTTAAGTCCATCTTACAAATATTGTCAATAGCGAAGTCCAAATTGGACTATTTTTTCTAAGTCCAATATCATGATTAATCTGATTTATTTCCTAAATCCAATGGACTATTTTAAGCCTAATTCCCTCAAGCCCAACTAATTGGCCCATGTTGACCAATGCTCAATCCAGTAGACTTCATTGACCAATCCAATTTTTTTTACTTAATTAGAATTCCAAAACCCATTCCAATTTTTGAAACCCTAATTTTGACCTAAGTCCAATTTTGACCAGTCAAAATATCCATTCAATTTTGACTAACCCAATTCAATTCCTGTCGGTTCCCAATTTGGTTTTCCAGATTCACAATTAGGCCCTAAACTTTCCAGAATTTATCAATTTGCCCCTAACTTCCAAAATTCCCATTTTTACCCCAGAATTTATTACAATTTCACCCACTATTTTATCACGATTACTAATACGCCCTCAATCTTTCGAATATTACAATTTTACCCTATAATTAATTTTTATACCAAAGCCCTAATTTCTAATACCCATTCGTATGCAGAAATCCTATTTTACTCAAATCATACTTAAATTTCCAGCAACTTTAATTTTCAAAAATTTCCCCCAAATCGATTGCAATTACTGATAACCCTAAAAAAAAAATTTGGTTTCCAGAATCAAACACTCAATGATAATTTTCGGAACTATAATTTCAATTTTTAGCGCTCTGTTTCGCAATCAATACCACCATTCCCCGATTCAAAGTCCCAGTACAATAATTATCCATGGTAGGCAAAAATTCGCAGGGGAAAAACTACACACGGTTCGCACCAGATTCTCGAGAAATTGCACAAGTTGCAAGGAAACTTTTTCGGGCTTCTAAGCACCGATAACACAGGAGGAGAACAAAATGTTTCTAGATTTATTTTTTGAATCCTAACTAAAATCCACAAAACCAAAATAATTATGTAAATTTACAAATGTACACCTTGAAGAATGGCTCTAAAATCTTCTCCTTGCTCGATCTCGATTCCTGCCCTCCTCTGGTTCTGTCCGCACCCGAATCGCCCAACGCATAAGCTTCAAAAGATCCTTGGAGATGTAGTCGGCCTTCGCGAGTTAGGGTTGCAGGTGAGTGAAGATAGATCGAGAGAAAGAGAGGGGAGATTTGAGAAAACTGGTTTTGTCTGTCTGTTCGTGAGGGAGAGTCGAGAGAGGGAGAGGCGGTGATTCGATCGCCAGTTTGGGTTGTAAAATGTAGAAGAAGAGGAATGGTAGAGAGGCGCGGCGAAGAGAAGGGTTCCCGATCGCAAGTTAGGGTTGGGATTATTACCGTGAGTGTTAGAATAGGAAGGAACGGGTTTATTCTTTTCTTTTCTGTTGGGTATTGAGCGATCGAGAGGAAATGAGGGTAATGGGCTCTTTTTTTTTCCTTTTTTTTTTTTTTTATTTGGGTTGCTGGGTACCGAGAGATGAGAGTGATGGGCCGGCCCTGTCACATTGGCCGGGTTGGCCCACTCGCATAATTTTTTTTTTGCTTTAAAAAATGTTACACATATAATATTGTTTTGAGCTCGTTTGTAGCCCGTTTTTAGTGTCATTCATGACATGATGTCCAGTTTAACTAGGCGAACATTTTCACGTCTCCAAATTTATACTTTCAAATTATAATTATTATTGTTTATTTATAAATTTGATTAATTGGTATTTTATTCCTAATCAGTTTGCGTTTCACCGATTTGTTTAACCAATTTTCCAATGCCTCTAAAATTACCTAAATAACTTCATAAGGTATCTAGGACCTCATTTCACTCCTAAAATATTTTTGGCATGTTTTTCAATGTAAAAACGATTAATTGTATTTTCGTTTACATTTATTTTTCTAAACCACCCTATGCCGTTTTAGGTTTCGTTAATATTTCCTAACGACTTCTTAGGGTTTATTTAAATATTATATTATTCACTTTTACTCATTTATGGGTATTTATTCCCTTAACCTCTCATTAATTACTTTTATTTAATTAATTCATTATTAATTAAAGTAATTAATATTCAGGGTATTTCAATCTACCCCCGTTAAAAACGCATCGCCCCGAAGTCGTTACTCACATTCGGTTTTCCTAAGGAATCAAGTTCCACTAGGTATATAAGCAGTATCACTACTAGGGATCGTATCATAAGTCATGGCATAATTCAATCATATCACACATAGTACTTGACAAGGTACTTAACAATCTCACAATCCTTAGAGGTATTTTGCAAGGGACACCCAAAGGTATCAACTATATATATGCCTAGCATCTTGATAAGTGTGAAATTGACATGGTTTTATTGGTGCTAAATTCTTATTCATACAACCTTTTTATGTGTTTTCGCACACTTATCATATGATTTTCAAGACTCTTACTTTGGGCGAGAACTGATGCCAATTTATATGTTTAAAGCAGGAAATGATGCTAGAAATGCATAGATCTCCTCACGAGATTTCCAATGCCACAAACGGGGAACAAATCGAAGCTCATATGAATAATTTAGACCCTATCGAAGTTGTATCTGGAACAACGTTTATTATATATATTTTTATGATATTGCCGCAACGACAAAGAAAATCAAAGGACAAGCAGAAAGGGAGAGAGGAACACAGGTAACTCCAGAGCCTTCCAATAGCTATTGATGGATGAAGTTAAATAAATAAAGAAACTTCCTTCCAAGAGTTATTGATGGATGAAGACAATTGAATATAGAAAGTTAAAGGAACTGGAAGGTCTTTATTTATTTTACAAAACCGAAGAGACTAAAAGTTTAATACCCCGAATCTAAAAATCATGATTAAATTACTCAAATGTGATCATTAAAAGCCTAATGGTGCCTAAAGAGTGTTGGTAAAGAGAATAAAACCAAAAGAAAAGAGAAAATGCGTAAAACGCGAAAAACGCTAAAACGCGCATTAAATAAGTATAAGAGATATATGATCTCGTTAGGGTCCGAGATGGATTCCTAAGGCTTAGTTAGGCCTAATTAGTATACGGGAATGATTTCCGAAGAAAACGGATCCAAATAATGGATTAAAACGCTAACGGAGTTTTAAAGCACGTTTTTTGAGAAAACCCGAAAACGTGACTTTAAGTGGTCAAACGGACCGGTAAAAATTATGGTTGACTATATAACTATAATTAAGTATTAATGGAAGCTTAATAACCATTAAAAATAAAGAAACGAGAAAATCCGAAAAACGGGCCCGGTTAGTGAATAGTGCCAAACCGGGTAAAATAACGAGGTTTTCTGTAAGAAACCGAAAAACGCTCCAGCTTACTAATATGGTGGGGGCCGATTTTTATGAGTCTTGTGACTCCCCTCTCTTACACATAGCTAGTTAACTAATATATTAAGTCAAAAAGCAAAAGTAAATAGTGAAAGTGGAAAAAGGTAAATATAAAATCACCTTTCCTCTTCTCTCTCCTCTCATTCCTTCCTTTCCCACCTTCCTTCTTCTTTCCACGGTACTCCTCCCTTCCTCTGTTCTGGAACGGAATGAAGCCCCCTTTCATGGCTTCTCCAACTTTCCTCTCATGCCCAAGCTACACCCAAGCTCCAAACTAAAAAAAAATCACATATTTGTGATCCTCTCATCACCCTCTATCACTCTCTCTTTCCAAAATTCAAAAAGGATGAATTCCATTTTGATGGGTGTTGGCCATTTGAAGAGAAAAGCACACCACTTTGAAGCTTGGGTCTTCCTCTTTCTATCTAGGTAAAAATATTAAAGGAAAACCCATGCTTTCTTCATTTTCCACCTTGGCCGATTTGGGCTTCTTGATGACTAGCTTTTCTTCCTTGTTGAGCATTCTCCAAGCTTTACATGGTGGTGGAAGTTCTTCCTAAGATTCAAGAATGAGAACCCTTCAAGAATTTCCAAAGGTAAAACCTAATTTGGTGCTTTAAGCATCTTTGTGAATTCTAGATTAATTGATGAGCCTAAGAGAGTTTCTTAGTGCTTAATTTCCTATTTGAATGTTGCTAGAGAAATGGGCAAATGAAATGCCTTGGCCGATTTTGGAATGAAGAAGAGAGGATAAGAGGAGAAGAGTGATAAAAGCAAACTTAAGAGAATTCAAGGGAAGAAACCAACCTAATGTATATTCTATATGTATTAGAATTTGGGATGGGTTAATAAAATGAATGAACCCCACTTGAGTTGTGGTGATAATGTGCTTGCTTAGAAATAATGCAAGTGAGGAAACTTTGTGAAATAAAGTGTTTGATTTATGAGCTATGCACTTTATGGTTTATGCATTGTGTTGCATTTGGAGGATGGATGACTTTTGTGTTTTTATGTGTGCTGGTAGAACCCTTGTGGGTTTGGCTAGTTTTAGGATGAAATATGTGAAGAGATGAGTTTTGGACAAGGTTAGGAAAGTAGCCAAGTTATGGCAAAATTTGTGTAGAAATCTAAGTGGACTAAGTGTTGTTTGAGTGGAGAATAACCTAGGAGTGGCTAGGTATGTATGGAGGTTGAGTTGGGTTAGTAAACCACCTTGGGAATGCTAGTTTAAAGGGAGGAAATTGATGCTAAAATCTGTAGCAAAAGAGTGGTCTAGTGCCTTAGGAGTTTTTAGAAAACAAAGAAGATTTAAGGCTTTAAGGGTGAGTCTTGGAACTTGGTATGAGGTGTGCATAATCTTGGAAGTTTTGGAATGGTCAAATTAAGTGAGAACAAAATGCAAAGTGCCAAGAGGAGTTAGAAAATGCACAAGTGTGCATTAGTGCAAATGAGAATGAAAAATGTGTGAATTTGAGTAAGAATTTGACTAAGGGTTGAACCTATGATTGAAGAGTTTTAGAGCATGTATTAAGGTGATTTAGAAGGGCGATTAAGTGCTAAAACATGTAGATTATAAGTGGGAAAGATTGGAGAATCAATGGTGAAATAATGAGGTTGTAACAGATTTGGAAAATGCCAAATCTGTCAAAACTGCAGCAGGGTCCGGGACTAGGTCCAGGACTATGTTCCGGACCACCCCCTAAAATACCCCCGAGAGTTTTTCAGTTTGATAGGTCCGGGACTTAAGTCCCTGCCCATGTCCCGGACCACCCCTTAAATAATGGCCGAGGATAGAAGTCTGTACCTGGTCCGGGACTAGAGATATGGACAAGGTCCTGGACCATATTGAAATTCATGCCGAGAGTTCGAGTGCAGGTTTGGTCCGGGACTTAAGAGACGTATAAGGTCCCAGACCACTTCAAAAATATGGCCGAGAGTTAAGACCAACATTGGTCCGGGACTTAAGGTAGGGACCAAGTCCCGGACCACCCCCAGAATCCTATAGAGAGTGTTTTAAAGGTTCCTAATGATGGGGGTTTGAATGTTAATGATGTTATAAGATGTTAAGGCCTTGTTTGGTGACATGTAAAGGCCCTAGGAAGTGTAAGAAAGTGTTAGAAGTGATTGAGATGTGAGAACTCAAATTAACAAGAGTAAAACCGAGATAACAGGATAATGGGGTATGTACGAGAGTAGCATTTAATTATGTAGTATGATCTTAGTAATAATAATAATGTTTGGAACATTATCAGAGAATCGTGCGTGACCCGAGCATGGTGAGATGACACGGTAAAAGTAAAAACCCTGGTGAAAGGTATGATTTTCTCATACTCCGTGTGCTAACCGAGTTACGTTGATTTGTGTGTTTGTGTGCCGGCTTAATCAAGATTAAAGCATGAAAATAATCCATTGTTTGATTATGTATGTCTTGTTGTATGTTGAATGAGCTAACATACTTGTATGCCGGTGTGGTCTAACATAGAGTAAAGACCAACTCATAGTGAGTAACGTTTGGCTAGAGACCCATAGATCGGGCCGATGCTTATGATAAGGAGAACGTACAAACACACAAACTATCCATTTAAGCATAACGATAACGCAAATATATGAACTCCCTAGAATGTGAGGAGTAGTACGGGTTGAGTAAATACCCGATAACGGTTAGAAAACCAGATTGAAACAATCCACGAAACAAATGAGAGTGGAAAGATAAGTGAACCTCCTTCAAGAGGATTAAGGATAGTTCGAAGATGTGAACTAGTAAAGAAGGTAAAGGAGACCTAAGGGATTAGTAGATCCCTTGAGACATGGTCAACCTCCTATTTGAGGATTTTACCCGGTATTAGAAAATAACCGAAAGTGTGAGTAAATGAAACGTATGGGTAACTCTTAAAACTTAAGATTAACCGAACTTGTGAATTGTTCCCAAAGTCATTAGAAACATCGAGAGTGATGCTTCTAGACTAAAACACATAATAATATTATAGCTCCGAGAGAGGAGTGTATGGGAATGAGAGTAGTCCGAGAGTAGTCGGACCTATGTAAAAGAGCTAGGAACTAAGAGAGAGTTCCGTGAGCTAGTTGAGCCTTCCCACCATGCTAGACCCAGAGTAGGGACGAAACCAGGGAAGTAAGACTATGCTCGAGAGCCATGAGTTTTGGCCTGAGAATGTATTAAGAGTAACAAGCGTGACGTAGGAGACCTGTAGCATCTCGAGAATCTACAATAGCTTGAGTATAAATAACCCAAGAGTTTGGGTTAGTATAAAATGAGTAGCCCAAGAGAATGGGTGTGTATATGAATAAGTAACCCGAGAGAGCGGGAGAGATATTGAATGAGTAAACAAGGCATAGTGAGGTATAACCCTCAAGGCCTAAGAGCAAACTGATACAACTAACAACCTTGTTATGTTAGTTAGGAATTGTGTTCCGTGATTGGATGTAGATTCCTTGAGTAATACACATATATATTGTATTGCTATGATGCATGTTGTTTGACTAAAATGAACTCCATGTTTATCCGACAAAAGTAGTCGGCGTACCCCGGTTAGCGCTCGGGGTATGTGAATTTCATATGCAGCGTTAAGCTGAGCCCCTAGGGGCAACGTTTTTATTTTTCAGGTAGACCGAAGATGTTACCGTTCGAGAGTAGGTCGGGGTCGGTGGGTTGCATGGGTAGTTAGATTTAATTACTTATGTATTGAAGGACGTGTAATACCGAATATGTTGTCGGCATCCATATATTGTAGACTCGGTATAGTAAGGAAGTGATTTGAGTATTGTAATTGTATTGTGTACTCAGTTGTTCCAGTTCATCAGACCGTTACGGTATGTAAGAAAGGCCTGGTTAGCCACATGGGCAGCTAACGGCGTTGTTTCACCCCTCGTGGTAATTAGAGTTCCGCTGCGTGAGTAAGAGTAATTAGTAACGGTTTAAGAGGTAATGACGAGCTTAACGGTTGGGGTGTTACAAAAATGGTATCAGAGCGAAGTATCGCTCTGATGACTGGAAATACCGAGCTTAGGAGATACCGAGTTAGGAATTAGAGACTTAGGGCTTAGGGTTGAGTGGTAGCGTGAGAGATGCGCTAGTTAGAAACTTCCAGTATGTTCTGGATACCCACAATACCAGACCTGCCCTCCAAAACCCCCGTATTAAAAGCTCGTGAAAGAACGCCAGAGAGACGGGGAAACCCGATCTGGCACTTATTTAATATGTCAATATGAACCAGAATCTATCATGCGGTAGATCCTGAGAACCGGAGATCTCGGAGACGGATCCCGCTGGAACGACAATAACCGCACTCAATGGTGAAATATCGAGACATCCTAATCCAAGGAGACCAGAATTTATGGTATCTTGGGGCGACATGCTTAGCAGTCGCGAGAACCTAGCTGGCCGAGCAGCAGCAAGGAGCAAAGCACCAACAGTGCAATAAGGCGGATTCGTGAGTAGTAACAAACCGGGACACATCCCTATGAACCGCTATAGTTAAAGAATACCACAAACGGTATACTAACCGACTAAAGAACTAGTCAAGGGTAGGCACACCCACCATGCCACACCCGAAGAGGGCGCAATACCTAACGGGCATAGCTTAGACAGCTACGAGAAAACTACGGGATATACCCGAACAAGACTACAGAAGTAGTGCTTAAGTGACCGAAACCTCGGTAACCACAGTAAAGACGTGGGAACGAGCAATGAGGTAGAACATAGTACCAAGTAATTAAGGAACTCCAAGAGTGAAGAAGCACCTAAATGAAGGGCAGTCATGTCAGGATAGTGAGAAGCAACTCTAAGGAGTAAATATCCAACTAAGGGATCAAGGAAGAGCCGACGAGGCTACCAAATATGAAGTGAATAATACCATGACCGGTATGAGTTAACCCAAAAACCGCCTGTACCACGCACTTGCCACGGCAAGTGCAGTATTAATGCGACTAATAAGAGGCGCTTTGATAAGCGACCAGTACTTAGCAATTACCAAAAAGGCGAGAGAAGCCAATATGGCAAAACAACCCTAAGAATTCTGAAATGAAACCTTGAGAAGACCGAATGGCCTGACCATTATACTAAGAATATACAGGTCAGCAAGAGGCCAGACATGCTAAGAAGTAACCGGCATTGAAATGCCATGAAGATCTTACTTTCAAACCCAAGTTTTTCATTCAAACTAAAAAATTTTCCAAAAACCCCCAAATTTTAAGACCAAACTAGAGAACCACGGTAAGTATCGTAAGACGATACAAGACGAGTTGGAAAAAGAATACTTCACCTAGACGTGTGACCGACACTACAAGTGTACACAAACGAGACATGGAACGACCGCACTCCGAAGGAGCTTGCGGGCCTGACGGACCAGTTATGAGTTCGTCGGGTAAGTGGCAACGTATCAGTAAGATACTCCATGTATGTATACAAGTAGAGTACGGAACACAGGAAGTAGTCGACTCGATACTACGGACCATAAGACAAGTTAAAACCAAACAGTTGGATACCTCGGATGATCGAAGAACCCAAAGAAGCTTACCAAGCTAAAGGAGTCCAAAATCCAATAAGGTGACGGACCTAAGGATATAACGTTAAGAAGTGCGAGAAGCACAGAATATTAAGTATAGACGTTGGATATGTCTCAGTAAACACCTAATAACTGGAATGAATACCAGCGTAAGCAATACGGCGAATGCCTGACCAAGAAGGTAAAAGAAAAGTACCAAGAATCAATGGTCTACCAAGAATGGGAGACATTACAACCCTAAATGGGATAGTAGAAGTATATAACCGCAAGACGGTGTAAAGAATTGAACACACCCATATTCAGGCCAGATGTGATGGCATAACTCAGTAACACCCAGGAGCAATTCGTGAATGGTGCCGGAGTCAACAGTAGTTGAACGAAACATCGTGTGAGAACACAAATGTTTAAGCGAACACTCGGGTAGAACCCGAAGGGATCCCACTTAACACGAGATACCCTAAATTTGCCAGAGGGCATGAATTAGTATCAAATACTAAAAGGGCTTCCATATACGGACGTGTGATGAGACAAACATGTCAAAGAGCCCAGCAATGCCTCCAAACCATTTAATGGTGTACAGAGAAGTGGAAATCTGTTTAAGCAGCCCGCATAGAGCGTGGCGAGGCAATGTGACTTGTAAGCCAGAAAATCAACTACAATGCGTAGATCCAAACGTTCCAAACCTATGCATAAAGGCATAAAAAGGAATCGTGGTAATGAACCACTACCTTAGAGTGGGGATACCACTTCTTATTATGGGGCCTATGGAGCGGTACTCCCGTGAACCCTCTAGAGAAAGGCTACCACCTAAGTATGTAATGTGAAACCGCTAGAGCGGTATAATGAAACTTGAGCATGTGTTAATTGCCAAGGAGTAAGTTAAACAGTGATGGAATGTAAGGAGGCTTTGATAGTAGTGGAAGGAAACCAACAGAGTAATCGGATGAGTAGTAAACACTGCACGTGTGCAATATGAACTGCAGAGTAAGCAGTGCGCAAATGCGCAGAGAGAGTTAAAGAATAGCGTATTTGTTGAGCCAAGTGAATGGCAAGCCATAGTGTAAATGGTGAGAACACCTGGGCGGAAGCTAAAGTAGTAGCAGATGCCATGAAAATAAGTAAGAACATGGTATGCAGTAAGCGACCATTATAAGAGTAAAATAAGATAACGATATGAAGCTGATGAGGAAATGTGGTAGAGGAGACATTCATTCCTATCTCATGAGAGATTTAATGTCAAGGGTTTACGCTTCTGCACTCTGTACGACTGAGTGTTTTGGTGTTGCACTTGTGCGGTAACGATCGAGTGGGAGAGCCAGGAATTGAGAGATGTCAACGAAGCCTGTTGAGTGAGAATCTAGAGAGATAACCGTGCAGCCGTTGGCCATAGATGCACGAAGAATGTGGGCTGTAACCCACAGGTCCCAGGACCGATGAATGGTAAAGGCAGAGTGGTACGAATGAGGAAGCACTACATGCTTAGTAGTAGCTTGACCTCAACCGACAACAAGTCGGGAAAAGTAAGTGAATAATCACGAAGGTATATAGTGTTATACGAAATAGATTTCCAGAGAACTGGAGAGAGAATCTATAACTCATCGAATTCGCACATGGTAAGAGATACCAAGCGACGATTGAGAAACTTTATTCCCAAGACAAAAGGGGAGTAGATAATATATTGAGAATACCAAAGGGCGACTTAAGCTCTAAGCTATCAAATCACGCAGCAGAAGCTTGTGGACCATAATTCAAAGGTCAAGTATACCTAGTAAATGTGAGTAAACGGCTAATCATAAACGCCTTGAAGCCTTAGAGACTAGAACCGAAACCGGTTATGAGTTAATTAACCGCATTGAAGTTAATACACTTCATGATACCCAAATTATTGAACCTATGTTCAGTGATAATATATGGTCGATTACGCGGGCGTTACCCCTTTTAAGGGGGGTAGGGCGAGAAACCGCTTAGAGTATGTTTTACGTATAGATGCGTAAACTACTATGTGCATAGCACACAGGAAATTGTTTTGATGATTGGAACTTATGTTACATAAACATATGTACCCATTCATTGAGTAATTATGATTAGTATGCATGAGAGATGCAAGTAACGAGCATATAATATGTACGAAAAGAGGAGCAGAGAGACTCCTGGGGAATGAGAATCCCTATAGTATATATCTAGTGAGATTAGACATGAGACATAATGAGTATGAATCGGTATGAAACCGATGTGTAACCTAGTAGGAAGTGAGTTTCCCTAGGTAATTTTATTTGAGAATTATTGATGGAGTGAGTTCCATCCTTTGGAGTTATATGATGTATGTTTTAAATTGAGTAACAATTTGAGAAGATGAGCCTATGAGTTGCTTAGGTAAGTAAGCAAAGAAAATTGATAATGACGGATGACTTAAGTTCCATGATAAAAAAAATAGGTAAAAATGAATTGTTTTATGAATATGACTAGAAAGAGTAAAATATAGAAAACGAAAATGTTTGACTATCTGATTGTTTGAAACTGACGTGGGAGGTGGAACTTGATCTGCTAGCGATCAAGGGAAACCGAACACAAATTGGGGTGGAAGGATAGTTCAACACTGATGCTGATCACATCAGGGTTAGATGATTCTTGAAGCTCCCTATAAGTGGTCACAAGTAATCACGCTAAGAAAAGAGGCAGCTACCATAAATTGGACTTGGAGTTGTGTGATGTTTTAAAAAGAATTTTCAAACAGAATTTGGAAAAGGATTTTCTTCAAGTATGAATATGGAAATGAAAATTGGTTTTGAAACCGCTATCACCCGCCGATGGCTGTGGCCTTAAGTCTTGATGACCGGTAGAACGGTGGGCGTGTATTAGTTTTGAAACCATTTCACCGTACATGTGGCGGTCCTAAGTGACCGGTTGGGGCGGTGACAGTGTGTGATTTTTCCAAGGGCAGTGGGACGGGGAGAGTACCCCGAGACATTCCTGTGTTGAGTGAGTCAACCAGAGTGCCTGAGGATATGTATATGTGTAACGTCTTGATCAGAACCGAAGGGACCGTGGGCCAGAGAGAGTAAGTGCCCATTTGTCATGAAACGGCCGTGGACCAGAGAGTGTAAGTGTCCAACGTGACTGGTACCTGAGGGATCAGTAGTATATTACTCAATATGGATTCGAGGACTGTAGTGCCTCCTTGTCTTCGGACCGATTCCATGGAGAGAGTAAAAGAGTATTTTTGATTGCTATACATGTTGTGATATGTGTGTGGTATGTGTAGTGTGAAATGAGACTGACTTGTGGAGTCTGTAAGGTTATACATGTATTATAACCTTGGCACAGCGTGCCCATGAGAGTAACGATATAGGATTCACCAACTTTGAGGACAAAATTCCTAAGGGGGGTAGATTTTAATACCCTGGATCTAAAAATCATGATTAAATTACTCAAATGTGATCATTAAAAGCCTAGTGGTGCCTAAAGAGTGTTGGTAAAGAGAATAAAACCAAAAGAAAAGAGAAAATGCGTAAAACGCAAAAAACGCTAAAACACGCATTAAATAAGTATAAGAGATATATGATCTCGTTAGGGTCTGAGATGGATTCCTAAGGCTTAGTTAGGCCTAATTAGTATACGGGAATGATTTCCGAAGAAAACGGATCCAAATAATGGATTAAAACGCTAACGGAGTTTTAAAGCACGTTTTTTGAGAAACCCGAAAACGTGACTTTAAGTGGTCAAACGGACCGTGTAAAAATTAGGTGAATATAGAACTAATTAAGTATTAATGGAAGCTTAATAACCAATAAAATAAGAAACGAGGAACAAATCCAAAAAACGGGCCCGATTAGTGAATAGTGCCAAATGGGTAAATAACGAGCGTGTTTCTGTCAGAAACCGAAAAACGCTCCAGCTTACCATATGGTGGGGCCGATTTTTATGAGTCTTGTGACTCCCTCTCTGACAATAGCTAGTTAATAAATATTAAGTCAAAAGCAAAAGTAAAATAGTTGAAAGTGGGAAAAAGGTAAATATAAACTCACCTTTCCTCTTCTCTCCTCTCATTCCCTTCCTTTCCCACCTTCCTTTTCTTTCCCACGGTTACTCCTCCCTTCCCTCTGTTCTGGAACGGAAATGAAGCCCCCTTTCATGGCTTCTCCAACTTTCTTCCATGCCCAAGCTACACCAAAGCTCCAAACTCAAAAATAATCACATATTTGTGATCCTATCATCACCTCTATCACTCTCTTTCCAAAATTCGAAAAGGATGAATTCATTTGATGGGTGTTGGCCATTTGAAGAGAAAAGCACACCACTTGAGAGCTTGAGTCTTCATCTTTCATCAAGGTAAAATATTCAAGGAAAACCCATGTTTTTCTTCATTTCCACCTTGGCCGATTTTGGGCTCTTTGATGACTAGCTTCTTTGTGGTTGAGCTATCTCCAAGCTTTAAAATGGTGGTGGGAAGTTTCCTCCTAAGATTCAAGAGTGAGAACCCTTCAAGAATTTCCAAAGGTAAAACCTAATTTGGTGCTTTAGCATCTTTGTGAATTTAGATTAATTGATGAGCCTAAGAGAGTTTCTTAGTGCTTATTTCCAATTGAATGTGGCTAGAGAAATGGGCAAATGAAATGCCTGGCCGATTTTGGAATGAAGAAGAGAGAAGGAAGAGGAGAAGAGTGATAAAAGGAAACTTAAGAGATTAAAGGTAAGAAAACCACTAATGTATATCTATATGTATTAGAATTGGGATGGGTTAATAAAATGAATGAACCCCACTTGAGTTGTGGTGATAATGTGCTTGCTTAGAAATAATGCAAGTGAGGAAACAATGAAATATAGTGTTTGATTTATGAGCTATGCACTTATGGTTTATGCATGTGTTGCATTTGGAGGATGGATGAGTTTGTGTTTTATTGTGATGGTAGAACCCTGTGGGTTTGGCTAGTTTTAGGATGAAAAATGGAAGAGATGAGTTTTGGACAAGGTTAGGAAAGTAGCCAAGTTATAGCAAAATTTGTGTAGGAATCTAAGTGGATTAAGTGTTGTTTGAGTGGAGAATAACCTAGGAGTGGCTAGGTATGTATGGAGGTTGAGTTGGGTTAGTAAAACACCTTGGGAATGCTAGTTTAAAGGGAGGAAATTGAGGCTAAAATCTGTAGCAAAAAGAGTGGTCTAGTGCCTTAGGAGTTTTTAGAAAAACAAAGAAGATTTAAGGCTTTAAGGGCGAGTCTTGGAACTTGGTATGAGGTGTGCATAATCTTGGAAGTTTGGAATGGTCAAATTAAGTGAGAACAAAATGCAAAGTGCCAAGAGGAGTTAGAAAATGCACAAGTGTGCATTAGTGCAAATGAGAATGAAAAATGTGTGAATTTGAGTAAGAATTTGAGTAAGGGTTGAACTATGATTGAAGAGTTTAGAGCATGGATTAAGGTGATTAGAAGGGAAATTAAGTGCTAAAACATGTAGATATACGTGGGAAAGATTGGAGAATCAATGATGAATAATGAGGTTGTAACAGATTTGGAAATGCCAAATCTGTCAAAACTGCAGCAGGGTCCGGGAACTAGGTCCAGGACCAGTTCCGGACCACCCCTAAAAATACCCCGAGATTTTCAGTTGATAGGTCCGGGACTTAAGTCCCTGCCATGCCCGGACCACCCCTTAAATAATGGCCGGGGATAGAAGTCTGTACCTGGTCCGGGACTAGAGATATGGACAAGGTCCCGGACCATATGAAATTCATGCCGAGAGTTCGAGTGCAGGTTTGGCCCGGGACTTAAGAGACGTATAAGGTCCCGGACCACTTCAAAAATATGGCCGAGAGTTAAGACCAACATTGGTCCGGGATTTAAGGTAGGGACCAAGTCCCGGACCACCCCAGAATCCTACAGAGAGGGTTTTAAAGGTTCCTAATGATGGGGGTTTGAATGTTAATGATGTATAAGATGTTAAGGCCTTTTTGGTGACATGTAAAGGCCCTAGGAAGTGTAAGAAAGTGTTAGAAGTGATTGAAAGTGAGAACTCAAATTAACAAGAGTAAAACCGAGATAACGGGATAATGGGGTATGTACGGGAGGAGCATTTAATTATGTACCGTATGATCTTAGTATAATAATAATAATGTTTGGAAACATTATCAGAGAATTGTGCGTGACCCGAGCATGGTGAGATGACACGGTTAAAAGTAAAAACCCGGTGAAAGGTAGATTTTCTCATACTCCGCGTGCTAACCGAGTACGTTGATTTGGTGTTTGTGTGCCGGCTTAATCAAGATTAAAGCATGAAAATAATCATTGTTGATTATGTATGTGTTGTATGTTGAATGAGCTAACATACTTGTATGCCGGTGTGTCTAACATAGTGTAAAACATAGAGTAAAGACGACTCATAGTGAGTAACGTTTGGCTAGAGACCCATAGATCGGGCCAAGCTTATGATAAGGAGAACGTACAAACACACAAACTATCCGTTTAAGCATAACGATAACACAAACATATGAACTCCCTAGAATGTGGAGAAGTACGGGTTGAGTAAATACCCGATAACGGTTAGAAAACCAATTGAAACAATCCACGAAAAAATGAGAGTGGAGATAAGTGAACCTCCTTCAAGAGGATTAGGATAGTTCGAAGATGTGAACTAGTAAGAAGTAAAAGGACCTAAGGGATTAGTCTCCCTTGAGACAGGTCGACCTCCTATATGAGGATTTTTACCCGGTATAAGAAAATAAACCGAAAGTATGAGTAAATGAAACGTATGGGTAACTCTTAAAACCTAAGATTAACCGAACTTGGAATTGTTCCCAAAGTCATTAGAAACGTCGAGAGTGTGCTTCTAGACTAAAAAACATAATAACTTATAGATCCGAGAGAGAGTGTATGGGAATGAGAGTAGTCGGACCTATGTAAAAGAGTTAGGAACTAAGAGAGAGTTTCCGTGAGCTAGTTGAGCCTTTCCACATTCTAGACCCAGAGTAGGGACAAAACCGGGGAAGTAAGACTATGCGAGAGCCATGAGTTTTGGCCTGAGAATGTATTAAGAGTAATAAGCGTGACGTAGGAGACATGCGCATCTCGAGAATCTACAATAGCTTGAGTAGAAATAACCCAAGAGTTGGGTGAGTATAAAATGTAGCCCAAGAGAATGGGTGAGTATATGAATAAGTAAACGAGAGAGCGGGAGCGAGGAGAGATATGAATGAGTAAACAAGGCATAGTGAGGTATAACCCTCAAGGCCTAGAGCCAACGATACACTAACAAACCTTGTTATTTAGTTAGGAATTGTGTTCCGTTGATTGGAGTAGATTCCTTGAGTAATACACATATATATTGTATTGCTATGATGCATGTTGTTTGACTAAAATGAACTCATGTTTATCCCACAAAAGTAGTCGAGTACCCGGTTACGTCGGGGTATGCGAAGTTCATAGTGCAGCGTTAAGCTAGCCCCTGGGGCAACGTTTTTATTTTTCAGGTACACCGAAGATGTTACCGTTCGAGAGTAGGACGGGTCGGTGGGTTGCATGGGTAGTTAGATTTAGTTACTTATGTATTGAAGGAGGTGTAAGACCGAATATGTTGTCGGCATCCATATATTGTAGACTCGGTATAGTAAGGAAGTGATTTGAGTATTGTAATTGTATTGTGTACTCGGTTGTTCCAGTTCATCAGACCGTTACGGTATGTAAGAAAGGCCTGGTTAGCCACATGGGTGGCTAACGGCGTTGTTTCACCCCTCGTGGTAATTAGAGTTCCGCTGCGTGAGTAAGAGTAACTAGTAACGGTTTAAGAGGTAATGACGAGCTTAACGGTTGGGGTGTTACAAAAAGAAACCATCAATGGACAAACGGAATGTCTTGAATTTGACTATAAATAAGGAAGGCTTGGAAGTGAAAGGCATTCATCAAACAATCACCATTTTGCATACATCGCCTCTTTTATTCTCTCCGCACCGCGACCATTTCAATACACCGGAGAAGAGGATTTCTGCTCCAAATTCATTCATCCGCTCAACCTTTTTGCTGACGAATTTGAAGATCGACACACCAGATGAATTCTAATCTCTTTTCCTGTGTTTGTTCTTTAATTATGTTAGGCTAAAGGATTAAATCTTGGGTGATGAGGGATTTGTAGTTAGAATGATATTATGATTATTTTACCGGTTGATTGAGATATTTATTTGGATTGTTCAGGTTGTTTTTATTTAAGCTTTTAATAAAAGCTGCAGATTTTTATTATTAGCTTTGCGAATTTCTGTCAGTGAAACAGTGCATCAATCCTAGTAACCTTCGATCTGATCTTAATGAAACAGTATATTTATCCTAGCGTGATCCGATCTGATCCTCTATCCTACATTACCTGGTCTCAATCACAGAGTCTCACACGAGAAGAGAGAGAGAGAAAGAGAGCTTCTATTGGAATTGAATGTAAGTTTGTCTGCCAAATGTTGCGTATCTTATTTCATGGGGGTACACCCCTATTTATAGTATTTTGGGCCTGGTTTTTATGGTGCCAGCCTGTATTTTACATGTATAAGTACGGTTCTACCCTCTCCTAGTATCTTTGACTGACCACAGATGGTCAGTCGTACAATACTTTGCTTTGCCTAAGTCCTATCCCCATCCGGCTGGAGACGGCCGGATGCCCTATGCACTTCCACTTCCATCCGGCTAAAGCGGCCGGATGCTCTATGTATCCCGTTTTGGCTTGACACTATTTCTTCCCTTCTCATCAGTCCCACAAGTTCTATCTTTTGAATTTTGGTGAAGAAAATAGAACTTCTGTGTCTTGTGTTTTGACAAAAAATTTTGCGACTGCGGCTAATTCCGAGGCTTTTTGGTCCGTCTGTGCTTCGTCTTTTCCTTATCCCAGTCCCACAAGTTCTTTTTCTTCATACTTGGAGAAAAGGAACTTCTTATCGGTCACGTGCATAGGTCGTGGTTCGAACCTGCTTCGTACCCCCTTTTTGAATTTGCTCCACCTGTTCTCGGTGTAGAATACGCAGGGTCTTTCTTTCGACTAAAACATCGGAAGCGTCTTTAGGAAGCGTGTGGCTCTTTCTCTTCCCCTGCAAGGAAAGGATACTTTCTTTCACATGTATATATATTATTTATTTGAGCGGGAAAAAACTTTCCTTAAAGCCCGATTTTTGAGCTTCCTCTTCTTTCTTCTACTGCCCCTTTGCTTCGACTGTTCTTCTTCTCTCGCCCCCCTGTCATCGTGTGCTACCTCGTCTTTCATTGCCGCCGCCCTCTGATCCTTCGTCAAGCTTGACAATGTCTTCCTCCTCCGCAAAATAGAGTAAACTCGCTGCCAAATTTCCGCTCGCCATCGAGGCAATTCAGGGCTCTCGCTCTTCTAACGGCTTTCGCCCCTCGTATCTGAAGCCCACAAGACCCTTCCTATCTGGGCGTCAACCTTCTCCTTCCTCTCTCAATTACTCCTCCCTTTGCGATTGTCTCAGGGATGTCGAAGCCTCGCTTGGCACGCAGATTTTCCTGTCATCCTCCGACTCTCACCCTAACGACGACTTTGGCCGTGGGTACGTAGTTTTCGCTGATTTTTCCGCTCCGGTCTGACCATTCCCCCGCACCCTTTTGTGCTGGGCTTCCTCCTTCGTCACTGCTGCACTCTCGCTCACCTTCACCCAAAGGCCATTTCGCACCTCCACGCCTTTGTTTCTCTTTGCGAGGGAAGAAAAATCCGGCCGGAGGGTACTGATTTCGTCCGATTCTTCACAGTTAGGGTTGACCCGGATAGCTTAACCCTCATCGCGAAGGCCGGATACTCCCTCTTCGACTACAAGAAGGCTCACGAGTGGGGGTCACGGTGGTTCGTTATTGTTCCTCCATCCGGCCGAGTATTGGGCGTCCCATACTGTGCTGAGGTTATCAAAGGTCAGCTAATCAGCCCCCAAACCCCTCCGGCTGAGCTGCCCATTTCGAAGATTCTGAGGGCACTAAGCAAGGAACCGCCGACTGTCGAGGTTTTTTACAAAGGCACGTTTGTCTTCTCTGAAGACATATCACAGTAAGCGTCTTTAACTCTTAGTACAAATTCTGTCATTCCTATCGGTCTTCTTATTTTTGACATGTTGTATGTAGATTTCTTCCAGAAGGGGGACAAGATCGGCCCCTTTCATAGCTGGAACTTCGTCACCTTCAAGAGTGGGGACGGAAAAATCAATTACTACGACACGCTGGATGCGGCTACTGATGCGGCCGAGCAGCTTTTGGAGAGTGCTTCTCCGGCAAAGCGCTCCAGGCAAGAAGCGGGGATGACCAAGCCGGTCTCTCAAAGAGAAAAAAGAGGCTAGAATCTCCTAAACGTGCTGACGCCGGGCTGTCAGGTACATGGCACGTGAGCCCCAAGTCTGGGCGCCGTGTCCTCCTTCCCCTCACCCCTGGTTCCAGTTTAGACCTTGGTTCTCGCCTGGGGCGGGAGTCCGGTCATCCAACTCCTATTTGTGAGCAATTTCCTGATTGGACAAGTTACTTTTCCTCAGATCCCGCTCAGGAAAATACCCTGGAGGCCACAGGCTTCCGCGCTGGTCCTTCGGCTGAAGAAGGTTTTGGTTGCTCCGTCGCTTTTTCTTGTTCTTTACTTCTCCTCCCTTTTTTAGTATCCTTCCATTTCCAGTTTCAACCTTCTGGTCCTAACTGTTTTTATTATTGCGGCAGTCCCTGCTCCTGCCAAGAAAAGACTAAAAAAGAAAACTACATCAAAGCCGAAGGCCACAGAGCCAGGGGTATCAGGGCAAACCTCTGGTGATCCCGAAGCTTCAGGATCATTCTCCATTGATGTTGCTGCGGCCACGGATGCGGCAAGGGATAGAGCAATGGAGTATCGTCAGGTGCCGGAGGATCCTGAGCTCCGGAGTAAGCAGAGAGAGGACTACATAGCCTCTCTTTGCCGGAGGATCCTGATCTCCGGAGTGAGCAGAGGGAGACTACATAGCTTCTTCCTCTTCTTCCCCTCCTCCTCCTGCTCAGGAGTCCTATACTGGACCCTCCCAAAAGGAAGGGTGGTTCTACCATTGCGGGCACCCTCTTCCTTTAATAACCTGCGACGCTGCCAAGTACTCCTCCGTCTGGAAGGAGGCAATAAAGAGATCTGGTCATCCAGACGGGATCTTTGCTCCTCCGGCCACCTTTACGCTACCAAAAAAAGGCTGCGGATCAGAGATGGGGGGGCAGATGCTATCATGCGGCATTCCCTCCCAGTAAACGAAGTGTTTGACATGATGCGTATTTCTTTTGTGTTTCTCTTCTGTTTTGGCTTGGCTTTTTCCTTGATTTTATGAATTGTGTTGTTTTTAGGTGATGTCCATGGCCCAAAGTGCTGAGGTTCACTTTGGCAACCTCCAATCCAGGCTTCACTATAAGGAAAGCCGAGCCAATAATGTTGAAGAGGAACTGAAGCTGTCCCACTCTTCTCATGATGCTTACATTGACCAGGTTGAGTATGAGATCGACCGTAAGGCAAAGGAGAGAACTGAGGCAATAAACAAAGACCTGCAGTTGTCCCGGCGCGAATGTGAGCGTCAGCGTGATGAGTATGAGCTGCAGCTGAAGAAACTCCGGGAAGAGAACTTTTCTCTAAGAGGCCGGATCAAGGAAGCTGACAATACTTTGATAGAGGTATAAACCATCTCTTTTTCCCTTGTTAAAGATAAGCTGGTTCGGTCCTTCTTTGACCTAGATATTATGCTGGATCAGGTGCGCTCCATGCACCGGAACGAAGTGAACAATCTTCAGGCTGAGAAGGCCTTTTTCTATCAGGAGAGAACTCTTTCAAGCAGGAGGCTGAAACGCTCGAGCTGGAGAAGCAAACTCTTCAACGGGAGAATGAAGCCCTTGTGAAGGAAAAAGAAAAGCTTATGCAGGAGCTTGATCGCTTGTCGGAAGAAAAGGCCGCGCTGGAAGAGCAGTCGAGGTCCTCCTTTGATCAAGAGAAGCAGTCTCTGCTCCGAGATTGCTCTCTTTTGGAAGAGGAGAAGAAAACTCTTGCTGCGGACAAAGCTGCCCTGATAGAAGAGAGGACCAGGCTGGAGGAGAAGTAAAAGAGCTGGAGGAAGCCAAGTCTCGCTCTCAAGCCGAGAATACTGAGCCATCGGGCCATGGTAAACTTTCAGGCCTTCAACTTTTGTTTCTCCTTTTGCCCTTTCTTTTCTTATTCTTTTTTTGTTCCGGCTAGGCTTGAGTTCTGCCAACTTACTGAAGCACGTCACTCAGTTGAGTGGTCGGGTAGCCCGTGCTAAGGAGGAGCTGTCATCTGCCAACTCTGAACGTGACAAGTATCGAGCCCAAGTCCTGACCCTTGAATCTCAAGTGGCCAGGCTCAAGTCATTCTCCCGGCAATCCCAGGAGGAGATACAGAAGCAAGGCACCATCAACGCCCATCTAAAGGAGTCCTTTGCTTCTCAGTGTCCGGATAGTTGATATTTGCCAGCAGATTGTCTCGGATCACTCTCTCGAGAAAGGAGAGTTACTGGACGATGACCTGTACAACAAGCTGGAATTCAAGGCTGTTGCCCAGAAATCCAACTTCTTCTTGGAGCTCGAGAGGTTCTGCCGCAGTCCTGGAGAGACATGTTTTGGCGCCGGCGAAGCCTCATTCCTTCCAGCAGCAGAAGCAACATTCTGCCGTCTGCCGGAGGGATGCAGCGTCTTTCCAGGAGGTCCAAGTCTTCTGAGAGTGTGGCTGGTAGCGGCGATAGATTATTAACTGCCGAAAAAGAAGCCGTAGAGAAAGAAGCTGCAAAGAAAGTAGAATAGAAGTTTTTTTTATCTTTAGAGGAGTTTTTGTTTCGGCCTGTATTTTTTGTGTTGCCGAATGATCATATTTTGTAACTGTTGTTACTCCACACCTTGGGAGAAATATAAGCTATATTTTTCACCATCTTTAGTTTTTTATTGCCGTGATATTTCTCTCTTTTTTTAATGGTGCACATATGGTTATCTTATGCGAGTTATGCCAGTGTAGTATTCATTTTTTATAACACAAGGGGCTTGCGGTTTTGGACTTTTGTTCCGGCCGGACCTTTTTCCTTTTAAAGTATGGTCATCTATGGCTTTTAGCCGGATTTTTTAGGATATGGAGTGTAGGAACCTGCGGCCTGTTGGCCGACGCCTATTTTCAAGGCAAGATAGCCTGCGGCTCATTGGCCGGATGTTTCTTTCAAGGCGTGATAGCCTGCGGCTCGTTGGCCGGATGTTTCTTTCAAGGCATGATAGCCTGCAGCTCGTTGGCCGGTGCTTTCTTTTTTTTCAAGGCATGATAGCCTGCGGCTCGTTGGCCGGATGTTTCTTTCAAGGCATGATAGCCTGCGGCTCGTTGGCCGGATGTTTCTTTCAAGGCATGATAGCCTGCGGCTCGTTGGCCGGATGTTTCTTTCAAGGCATGATAGCCTGCGGCTCGTTGGCCGGTGCTTTCTTTTTCTTTCAAGGCATGATAGCCTGCGGCTCGTTGGCCGGGCTTTCTTTCTTTCAAGGCATGATAGCCTGCGGCTCGTTGGCCGGTGTTTACTTTCAAGGCATGATAGCCTGCGGCTCGTTGGCCGGTGTTTACTTTCAAGGCATGATAGCCTGCGGCTCGTTGGCCGGTGCTTCTTTTCAAGGCATGATAGCCTGCGGCTCGTTGGCCGGTGCTTACTTTCAAGGCATGATAGCCTGCGGCTCGTTGGCCGGTGCTTACTTTCAAGGCATGATAGCCTGCGGCTCGTTGGCCGGTGCTTCTTTCAAGGCATGATAGCCTGCGGCTCGTTGGCCGGTGCTTACTTTCAAGGCATGATAGCCTGCGGCTCGTTGGCCGGTGCTTATTTTCTTTCACTTTTCCAAAAATAATACCTTTTATTGAAGAGTTATAAATTTTACACATAGAACTTTTTCAGACATTCTCCATGCCAAGAATGCGGCAATTCGTACCCTTCACCATTTTTCAAGCGGTATGAAGCTCGTCCCGTCTTCTGGTGTATGATGTATGGTCCTTCCCATTGGGGTTCCAGCTTCTTGGGTTGCTTAACCTCTCGGAGGACTAATTCTCCTGGGGCAAAACTTCGTTCTTTTATCCTTCTGTTGAAATATCTTTCTACCTTGGATTTATCTTTCGCCATCCTTACTGCGGCGGCCATCCTGGTTTCTTCAAGGAGGTCTAGGTGATCCTGTACTCCCTGATTGTTGACCTCTTCGTCATATGATTCCCATCTTATGGATGGCACCACAATTTCCGCCGGAATGACGGCTTCCAAACCATATGTCAATCTGTAAGGCGTTTCTCCCGTCGGCCCTTTCTGTCGTTCTGTACGACCAAAGGACTTGGGGTAACAATTCTGCCCACTTTCCTTTTTTCTCATCGAGTTTTCTTTATCGCCCTTACTATTTGCCCATTCGCATTCTCAACCTGCCCATTTGCCTGAGGGTGGGCTACTGATGCAAATCTTAAGTCGATCTTCCATTCTTCACAGAATTCTCGGAAGCTTTCGCAATTGAACTGTGTTCCATTATCAGTTATTATTGCTTTTGGTATGCCAAACCTGCATACCACATATTTCCAGATGAATTCTTGTGACTTCCTTGCCGTGATGGAGACAGTAGGCATTGCTTCGACCCACTTTGTGAAGTAGTCGATGGCAACGTACATGAATTTGAACCTCCCTGGTGAAGCTTCCGGGAATGGGCCCACAATGTCCAACCCCCACATAGCAAAGGGAATTGGGCAGAGAATAGATTTTGCTCGCCGGAGGAGTATGTATTTGTTTCCATGCTCTTGACACTTGCGACATTTTCGTATATATTCCTTGCAATGCTCCATCATTTTCGGCCAAAAATATCCGTGTCTCAAGATTTTGTGGGTTGTGGTCCTTTCTCCCTGGTGATTTCCACAGAGCCCATCATGTATCTCTCTTATTAACTCTGCTCCTTCAGCTATGGTAACACACTTTAGTGCTGGTCTTGCAAAAGATCGCTTATACAGCTGGTTATCCTCAATAAAAAATGATGCGGCCCGCCTTTTTATTATCCTGGCCTCCTTTTCTCCTTCCGGCAGCTTTCCTTGCCGTATGTAATCTATGATTGGGGTCATCCAGGATTCTTCTTTGTCACCTGTCTCCACCGCAAACACCTGAGTTCCTTCTATACTTGGGGAAGTTCTGATTTCTAGCCATATCTCATTGGGTACCTTTTCGGCCATACTTGCCAATTTGGCTAAGGCGTCAGCTTCGACATTCTCTTCGCGGGGAAGGTGTTTTAGCTCGCATCTTTGGAAATTTGCTTTTAGCTCCTGGACCTTGAGCAAGTACCTCCATAGTTTTTCTCTTTGACTTCATAGATGTTGTCGTTTTGTCTCGCCACCAACATAGAGTCCGAATACACCTCTAATTCTGTTAAAAATAGGTTATATTCTCATAAGTTTACTTCAGACAGATTTATAAGAAGAAAAAACAGAGAAGGCATCTTTTCTATGGAACCTGTCGCCCCGAGGGCTGTAGCTACTTCCAACCCTGGATAAGGGCTTCGTATTCGGCTTCATTATTAGTAACATCAAAGTCCAGTCGGAAGGCATAATTCAAGCTTTGCCCATCCGGCGCCTGTACCACTATCCCAGCACCTGCCCCACTTTTGCATCGAGCTCCATCAACCAAGATGATATATGGACTCTGAGTCTGCTTCTTTTCTTTTGCAAAGCTTGTTTCCGTTATGAAGTCTGCTAAGGCCTGAGCTTTAATCGCCGTTCTGGGCAAGAAGTGAATTTCATATTGTGTCAGCTCTACTGTCCAGCTTACCATCCGGCCGGAGGCATTCGGATTGTTTGCAATTTGTTTGAGCGGCCAATTGGTCCTGACAAAGATTCGATGTGACTGGAAGTAGGGTCGTAGTTTTCTTGACGCCACCACCAGTGCAAACAAGATTTTCTCTATGTTAGTGTACCGTCCTTCGGGCTTAAGATTTTGCCCGTATAGTAAACTGGTATTCCCTTTTCTCTTCCATGATTAAGACAGCTGCAACCGCCCAATCTGTTGCGGACAAGTAAAGATATAGATCCTGTCCCGGGGCAGGTACACCCAATTTAGGTAGATCCCGAAGCATCCTTGATCTTTTCAAATGCGTCTATGCACTCTTGTCCCCACTGGAACTTGCTGTTCTTCCTTAGAATATTGAAGAACGGGATTGATTTTCTTGAAGCTTAGAACAAAACCTACTTAATGCTGTGAGTCTTCCGTTCAAAGCTTGGACATCTTTGATATTTCTTGGAGGAGAAAGGTCGAGGATTGCCTGACTTTTTTCCGGATCGACCTCAATACCTCGTTGCCCAACAATGAAACCAAGAAACCTCCCTTTGGTTACACCAAACACACACTTTTCTGGATTTAGTTTGATTTGGTATTTATCCAGAGTGTCGAATGTTTCTTCTAAATCCTTCATGTGTTGTTCCTTTGATGGACTTTTTACAACTATATCATCAACGTAAGCCTCCACATTTCGAGCAATTTGCTGACAAAATACTTTGTCAATCATTCGTTGAAAAGTGGCCCCTGCATTCTTTAGGCCGAAGGGCATTACCTTGTAACAGAATGTTCCGGCTGAAGTAATAAAGGATGTCTTTTCCGAATCGTCTTCTTTCATTTTTATTTGATTTAACCGGAGAAAGCATCCAGAAAACTTAACACAGAACTCTGGGCAGTTGAAACCACCAATCTATCTATTGATGGCAGGGGGATAGAAATCTTTAGGACATGCCTTATTTAAGTCTGTGAAATCCACACACATTCTCCATTTTTCCATTAGCCAACCATCGCGGGTACGCAACCTCCCTGATGAATCCGGCCTTGAGGAGTTTTTGGACCTCGGTTCTTGCGGCTAAATCTCTTTCTTCCCCTATTACCCTTTTCCTTTGCCTGACCGGGATGTTTAGGGTCTACCCTGAGCTCATGCCGGATAACGCTTGGGTCTATACCAGGCATCTCGTCCGTGCTCCAAGCGAATGTTGCCCTTCTTTTTTCCAAGAACCTCATTAAGTGAGTTTGCTCTCTGTTATAACCCGTATAATTTGTACCTTATATTATATCTGCTACAACGTTGTTCTAAAGTTGGATTAAAAATCCCTTGCCTTCAGTTGGGACGTCAGCGACATTCTTTTAATTGCCAAGGACGAGGAGGTCATTTGATTCATTAATTAAGGTAATTAATTGTTTGGTTATAAGGAAAGGAATCCCTTAAATTCTTCTTTTCCTAATCATTGTTATTCACGTCAGATAGATCGTGAGAGAGTCTCTTCATCGTGCCTTCAGAGCGACAGTTTTGGCTCCTCCCTTCCCCTACTTCTAACATTTTTGCAGATTGATCAGCGAGGATCATCTTGAGTTCTGGGGCTGTAGTGTTTAGCTCATTTGACTGTTTAAACTTTTGTTATGACGTTGTAGCCTTCGGGCCTTCCTCTGCTTTGAGTTTCTGTTTCGGATATGTATTTGAATCCGTTTACTTCCGCTGTATTTGAATACTTTGGTTTACAATGTTAAGTGAACTCTGTTTTGGGCCTTTATGCTTTTGATCGTTTAGAGCCTTGCGTTATTGGTAGTAATACGCGGCGTGTAATACCCTTCACTCTTAGGCCGGTTTTAGGGGTGTTACATTTAGTGGTATCAGAGCCAGGTTTGGCTTTCTTTGGTGTGGGTGTGTGTTTGCTTGTGTGAGAGTCAGTTGTGACAGTGGTTGACTGTATGAGTTAGTTCTGACAAGTTTTGGATTTGTATATCTCAGAATGGCTCTCGTAGGACACCAGTGACCCCTCAGGGAGATGCTGCGGATGTAGTGCAGCAGTTTGTGACGCAGTTGATGCAGACGATGGCTGCAGCTGCTGGGGGAGCTGGTGGAGGAGCTGGTGGTGCTGGCCCAGCAGGAGCGAATGCTGTGGGAGGCCGAGTCCGAGCTCTCCAGGAGTTCATGAAGCTTAAGCCTCCACCTTTGATGGCTGTGGTGACCCTCAGGAGGCGAGCCACTGGATTACAGAGGTCGAGGACCTGCTGAGAGTGATGGGGTCGGAGGATGACCAGAAGGTGGACTTCGCTACGTTCCTCTTTAAGGGGGAGGCGAAGGAGTGGTGGCGCATGGTGATGGGTAGGCATCCCAGCCTTGGACCTGGGATCAGTTCTGCTTGGAGTTCAACAAGCAGTTCTATCCGGATGTGTACAAGGACCAGAAGATCAACGAGTATAACCGGCTGCGCAGGGGAGAGATATGTCTGTAGAGGAGTATGTGAGGAAGTTTGTGACGCTGTCGAAGTATGCTCCAGAGCCGGATGAGCACAGGAAGGCTCGTAAGTTGAGAGCGGATTGAGGCCAGACATCAGGTCGGCGGTGACACCTCTTCGTCACCGGACCTTCAGAGATGTGGCGGATGTCGCCTTGATGGTAGAGGCGGACATCAGGGGCAGACAGGCGGGTAAGGACCATAAATTGAAGAGGCGTGCTGAGGAGCCTCAGAAGAAGGAGTCTGCCCCTCCTCAGAAGAAGCAGACCTATGGAGATCGCCGGGGAGCTTCTTCATCTTCGTCAGCTGGGACGAAGTGTGGGTCTTGTGGTCGCTCCCATCCTGGTAGGGAGTGCTATAAGAAGACTGGTGCCTGCTTAAGTGCGGGTCGATGGAGCACCGGATTGCTCAGTGCCCTCAGGCGTCCAGTAGAGGCTCAGGGGATAGAGGTACCGGCTCAGATTCAGGGGCGAGGTCCGATCAGAAGAAGCCTCAGACTTAGGCCCGGGTTTATGCTATGGCTGGAGAGCGTGATCGAGCTGGTGATCGCGTCGTCTCAGGTATTCTCCAGATCCATTCGAGATGTGTTTTGTCTGTTTGATTCTGGAACTACGCATTCCTTTGTCTGCTATGATTTCTTGGATGATCTTGGATTGACTGCTGTGTCTAGTGAAGTAGACTTGTGTGTGAGTAGCCCATTAGGGTGGGGTTGCCCCTTGTGTGCTGGATTCTGTGTGTAAGGCTTGTCCCATAGTAGTTAGGGACAAGACTTTCTTTGCTGACCTCATCCCGATGCGGATGACCTGTTTTGATGTGATCCTGGGCATGGATTGGCTAGAGCCCATGCCCATATAGATTGTGCAGCGAAGAGAGTAGTGTTCGACTTGCCAAGGGTCTCGTCTTGCTTTCTCGGGAATGCAGTTCCATGTGCGCCGGTGATTGTGTCAGCGATGCAGGCAGCCAGTTTCTTGGGAAGGGCTGCCAGGGCTTCTTATGTTATCTGCCAGAGGTGCTGAGGGATCTAGTTGGAGAGCATCCCGATTGTCAGAGAGTTTCCTGAGGTCTTCCAGGACGACGTGCCCGGACTTCCACCAGTGCGAGAGGTGGAGTTCACCATCGATTTAGCGCCAGGACTCAGCCCATCTCTAGGGCCCTTACCGTATGAGTCCGGCGGAGTTGAAGGAGCTAAAGGTCCAGCTTAGGAGCTGTTGGATAAGGGCTCATACGCCCTAGTGTTTCGCCTTGGGGGAGCGCCAGTGCTGTTTGTGAAGAAGAAGGATGGGACTTCCGTTTGTGCATCGACTACAGGGAGCTGAACAAGGTGGACCATCAAGAATCGCTATCCCCTCCGCGCATCGACGATTTGTTTGACCAGTTGGCGGGTTGCCACAGTGTTCTCGAAGTAGATCTTCGTTCAGGCTACCATCAGTTGAGGATTAAGGACGAGGATGTGCCTAAGTCCGCTTTTAGGACTCGTTATGGTCATTACGAGTTCCTAGTCATGCCGTTTGGTTTGACTAATGCTCCGTCAGTATTCATGGATATGATGAACCGAGTTTTCAAACCCTATTTGGATCAGTTCGTAGTGGTCTTCATAGATGACATCTTGGTGTACTCCAGGAGCGCAGAGGAGCATGAGGAGCATCTGAGGATTGTTTTGCAGACGTTGAAGGATCATGAGTTGTATGCTAAGTTGAAGAAGTGCGACTTCTGGCTTGACCGCGTAGTATTCTTGGGACATGTGGTCTCGAAGGACGGTATTTCAGTGGATCCTGAGAAGATTAGAGCAGTTATGGAGTGGGCGAGGCCCACGAATGTTGCTGAGATTCGCAGTTTCCTTGGGTTAGCTGGGTACTACAGGAAGTTCGTTGAGGGGTTCTCTAAGATTGTATCCCCGCTGACCCGTCTGTTGAGGAAGGAGATCAAGTATGAGTGGAGCGAGGCTTGCGAGCAGAGTTTCCAGGAGATTAAGAAGAGACTGACGACGGCACCGATTCTGACTTTGCCTTCTGGGACCGAGGGGTTCGAGGTCTTCTGTGATGCGTCCCATAAGGGACTGGGATGTGTTTTGATGCAGCAGGGTAAGGTGTGGCTTATGGCTCGCGCAGCTTAAGCCCTATGAGAAGAACTACCCTACCCACGATCTGGAGTTGGCAGCTATGGTGTTCGCGCTGAAGATTTGGAGGCATTATTTATATGGAGCGTCGTGTAAGGTTTACACGGACCACAAGAGTCTCAAGTATTTGTTCACTCAGAAGGAGCTGAACTTGAGACAGCGGAGGTGGTTGGAACTACTTCATGACTACGATTTAGAGATCCTCTACCACCCGGGTAGAGCGAATGTTGTTGCAGATGCCTTAAGCCGAAGAGGTGCTTCGGGTGTAGCTTGTACTCTGACAGGAGTTCAGAGGTCCGCCTTAGAGCTGCAGCGTATGGGTGTTTGGGTAGTCAGACCAGCCAGTGCCAGTGTGATAGCAGCGCTTCAGGTGCAGTCTTCGTTGGTCGACAGGATTCGGGTTGGTCAGGAGTCAGACTCAGCTTTATGTCGGATTAGAGAGGGGCTGTTTGCAGAACAGAGTTCAGATTTCAGTGTCTCCAGCGATGGTTGTCTGCGTTTCAGAGACCGTGTATGTGTGCCAGACGATGCAGTGCTGCGCAGAGAGATCCTTCAGGAGGCCCATGGAGCGCCTTATTCAGTTCACCCAGGAGGGGTGAAGATGTATCGAGACCTCAGAGAGTCATTCTGGTGGTCTGGGATGAAGCGTGATATCTCAGAGTTTGTCTCGAAGTGCCAGACCTGTCAGCAGATTAAGGCTGAGCACCAGAGGCCAGCGGGTTTGCTTCAGCCCCTTCCCATTCCTGAGTGGAAGTGGGAGAGGTGGGGATGGATTTCGTCATGGGTTTGCCCAGGACTCCTTCGGGTTGTGATGCTGTTTGGGTGATAGTTGATCGTCTGACGAAGTCTGCTCATTTTCTGCCGGTGAAGAAGACCTTCAGTTTGGAGCGCCTAGCTCGTTTATATCTGGATGAGATAGTGAGGCTTCACGGTGTGCCTACTACTATTGTGTCTGATCGTGTCCCTCGTTTGTTTCGAGATTTTGGCGCAGTTTGCATAAGGCCTTGGGTACGAATTTAGCATTCAGTTCAGCTTACCATCCTCAGTCGGATGGCCAGACGGAGAGGACTAATCAGGTTTTGGAGGACATGCTTCGTGCATGTGTCCTGGACTTTGGTGGTAGCTGGGAGCAGCATGTGACTCTGATTGAGTTCGCCTACAACAACAGCTTTCAGGCGAGCATTGGTATGGCTCCGTTTGAAGCGTTGTACGGTAGGAGGTGCAGGTCCCCATCTGTTGGGATGACCTGAAGGAGAGGGTCTTGGTTGGACCCGAGCTGGTACAGGGAGAGGCAGAGAAGATCAGGACGATTCGGGAGCGTTTGCTTGTTGCTCAGAGCAGACAGAAGTGCTATGCAGATCAGAGGCGCAAGCCGCTTGAGTTTGAGGTGGGAGATCATGTCTATCTGCGAGTGTCGCCGGTCAGAGGTGTGGTCCGGTTGGGAAGCGTGGAAAGCTTAGCCCAAGGTTCGTTGGACCGTTTGAGATTCTGGAGAGGATTGGCCCTGTGGCTTACCGTTTGGCTTTGCCACGTTGTCTGTGTCCACGGAGTTTCCACGTGTCTATGTTGAGGAAGTATCTGCATGATCCGTCTCATGTGATCGACTACAGCCAGCTTCAGTTGAGAGAGGACTGCAGTTTCGAGGCGGTGCCTACTCGTATTTTAGCCAGAGATGTCCGTCGGCTTCGTAGCAAGACCCTACCTATGGTGAAGGTCCAGTGGTCAGATCAGTTAGAGAGTGAAGCTACGTGGGAGCTCGAAGATGAGCTGCGTGCCAAGTATCCCTCCTGTTCGAGTAGTAAGGTGAGTTAATCTCGAGGACGAGATTCTTTTAAGGGGGAGGTGATGTTATAACCGTATAATTTGTACCTTATATTAATCTGCTACAACGTTGTTCTAAAGTTGGATTAAAAATCCCTTGCCTTCAGTTGGGACGTCAGCGACATTCTTTTAATTGCCAAGGACGAGGAGGTCATTTGATTCATTAATTAAGGTAATTAATTGTTTGGTTATAAGGAAAGGAATCCCTTAAATTCTTTTCCTAATCATTGTTATTCACGTCAGATAGATCGTGAGAGCGTCTCTTCATCGTGCCTTCAGAGCGACAGTTTTGGCTCCTCCTTCCCCTACTTCTAACATTTTGCAGATTGATCAGCGAGGATCATCTTGAGTTTGGAGCTGTAGTGTTTAGCTCATTTGACTGTTAAATTTTGTTATGACGTTGTAGCCTTCGGGCCTTCCTCTGCTTTGAGTTTCTGTTTCGGATATGTATTTTGAATCCGTTACTTCCGCTGTATTTGAATACTTTGGTTTACAATGTTAAGTGAACTCTGTTTGGGCCTTTATTGCTTTTGATCGTTTAGAGCCTTGCGTTATGGTAGTAATACGCGGCGTGTAATACCCTTAACTCTTAGGCCGGTTTTAGGGGTGTTACACTCTCCACTGTCAAACGCAGTCCTATTTTAAAAAATTGTTAGAAGGGTCAGATTTAAATGTACCTCTGGGGGGATCCTGGGCTGCTCGACATCCTTCATTTTCTTGACTCAGCCCTGGGGAAGAAGGCAACCTTCCCTGAACTCCTTGTCCGATCCCACAGTTTTGACAACCTCCTCACTAGGAAGGCTGTCCATGATGCACGGACTTCACACATTCGGGCCATCTTTGGCTTCCTCTTATTGTATCCACCTTCCCGTGTGAGGTTAAATATTTCATTTTAAGTGATGAGTGCTGTGGATGGCTTTGAAAGCATTGATTCCTGGCCTTCCAACGTACATGTTATATCCAGAAAGACCTGGCACAATAAAGCCGTGAGTCTCTCTGTCCTTTTTTCGTCTCCTTGGCCCAGGGTCATTGTGAAATCTATAGTGCCAGAAGACGTGGTAGAGACGCCTCCTACAATCCTCCCAGAACCGCTGAATAGGGCTTGATCCGGTCCTCAGGCACCTCCAACTTCCTAACCCTTCGACTGATATAACATTTGCTCCGACCCCCCTATCGATTAAAATTCTCTCCATCATTCGATCGTTTACCTGTGCACGAATGATAAGTGGATCGTTGTGCGGGTATAGCACTCCATCTTCATCCTCGTCGGAGAAGAAAATTGGAGGAAAACTTTCTTTTTTTAGCGATTTTCTTCTCCGGGAGTTCTTGATGTACTTGATGAATGTGCCTTTTTCTTTCATTAGGGGTTAGTGGTCCTACCTCTGAAAAAAGTCCTGTGAGTTTCCTTAGAGAAAGTTTTGTTAGCCTTCCCTTTGGGAAAAGAAGGGGGTTGCTAAAAGTAAAAGTGTAAAAAGAATGGGAATTTTATTTCTCCTTTTGGTAACATGATTTTTGACAATCTATGTGATGTAAAATTTCATCTTAAAGCAGGCTACAAATTGTAACTCCGAATGTTATCCTGAATGAAAGGAGAAAAACTTTACTCTCTCTTCTTCACAAACCTGTTATCATTCCCACTGATTTGCTGGGATCAAGCCTGGGGTGAACCTCTTCCTCTTGTCGCCCTCGAGGTGCATTCTGGGTACTACCCCTGTTGGCCGCCGTATTGCCTTTGTGCTCCGGCTGCCTGCTTTCCTTTCTTCTTATTTTCCTCGATGATTCGAAGTTCTTTGGCCAAGGTAGCACAGTTTACAGTCCGGTGGCTGCGGTTCCCGTGGTACTCACAGAATGCAACCGAAATTTCCCCCTGCGGCGGCTTTCTAGGCTGGGGAAGGTACCCTTCTCTTACTGCAGCAGCATACTTTCCCCGGGTCAATGTAGACAACGGTTCTTGCCCCCTGGTGCTGCGCCCCCTGAGAGGAAGATCCAGCGGTTGTCCTGCCATAATATGGCTTGTATCTTGACCCTCCCCTTCCGGCATTTCCTCCATGCCCCTCCTTCTTTTCCGGCACCCCTGCGGTTTTGAAGCTGTCCGCTAGCTCTTTAGCCTTGTTTTCCGCTATCTCAGATTTCAAAAAATCATGATCATTTCAGCTAATTCTCCATGAGTTTTCGGTGCCTTCGTTGCGATCTTTCCAGCTAGTCGAGGCTGAGCTAGGCCGTTACCAAAGGCCTTAATCAAGATTTTCTCGTCGACATCATCAATCTCCGCGACCTTCTTATGGAAGCGTTCGCTGTACTCCTTCACAGTCTCTCATTTTCGCTGCTTAACGTCCATCAATTCTATTGTTTCTTTTTTAACCCTCTTACTCGCAGCGAAGTATTACTGGAAATCCTCGGTCAGCTGCTTGAAGCTAGTGATGGACTGTGGCGGTCTCGTGGAGATCCATCCCAATGCTCTCTTCGAAAGCGTTCCGGGGAACAAATTGCAGAGGGCGAGGGAGCTGATCCCCTGAGTGTTCATGGCAAACATGAACTTCTTAATATGTTGGGCGGGATCTCCAGTCCCATCATATTTCTCAATCGCCGGGGCGACGAAGTGCGGCGGGAGTTTTGCTTTTCTTATCCGCTTTGAGAAGGGGTACAAGCTCATGTCTATCTGGTCATCTTCTTCCATCTCTTCTTCGCTAATGATTGAATTGCGCTTCCTATCCTTGCTTTCCTCACCATTACTGCCATTGGAATCTCTGTTCCTCAACTGTTCAATGGCCTCAGTCATTTCATCCCATTTTCTCTAATACTCCTCGTCCCTTTGCATTAGTTCCTGCTGCAAAGTCTCATTTCCTTCTACAATTTTTTCATCGATGGATCTGACTAGCCCCTTTAGCATGTCCTCGAGATCTTTTTTGGAGATGGCCTCTGGCATCTCCGAACTCATTCCTTCTTCGGAGCGATTGTTATCTTCAGTAGCATTCTTCAGTGTTTTCTTTGATCTTGGAGCCATCTTTCGTGTTCCGATCCTGCAAAAAATGTCATTAGTTATTTCAGAACTTTCGCTACAAATCGTCGCAGATTACTTCCCTGTTTCTAGGTGGTCTCGTGGTTGCTTCTTGCTGTTCGATTCCCACAGACGGCGCCAAATGAAACAGTGCATCAATCCTAGTAACCTTCGATCTGATCTTAATGAAACAGTATATTTATCCTAGCGTGATCCGATCTGATCCTCTATCCTACATTACCTGGTCTCAATCATAGAGTCTCGCACGAGAAGAGAGAGAGAGAGAAAGAGAGCTTCTATTGGAATTGAATGTAAGTTTGTCTGCCAAATGTTGCGTATCTTATTTCATGGGGGTACACCCCTATTTATAGTATTTTGGGCCTGGTTTTTTATGTGTCCAGCCTGTATTTTACATGTATAAGTACAGTTCTACCCTCTCCTAGTATCTTTGACTGACCACAGACGGTCAGTCGTACAATACTTTGCTTTGCCTAAGTCCTATCCCCATCCGGCTGTAGACGGCCGGATGCCCTATGCACTTCCACTTCCATCCGGCTAAAGCGGCCGGATGCTCTATGTATCCCGTTTTGGCTTGACACCATTTCTTCCCTTCTCAGTCAGGATCTGACCGGTGAGTGATAGAAAGGTCATAGCAACCTGTTATTTTGTGAAAAATTGATTAGATTAATTAATTGGACCTTCAGATGCAAGAATAGTTCTCATGCTTAATCCTTTTATTTGTATGGCATCAGTTCGTGATTGGCCTAATGTGTTACGGATAGAAGAGCTCAATTTGACTAGGATTTAGTCTTAAAGAGATAAAAAGAATTTGCCAATCCAAATCTCAATTAACCGGTGATTAATTATATAGTCTAGCTAGCAAAGAATTCCCCTGAACCCAAGGTTCCGCTTCATTCATCTCTTTACACAATTCTATTTAATTTCCTCGCTTGCTACTTTTAGTTTTTAAACCAAAACAAACGACAACCCTCTTAATTTGTTATTCCCTAGGATTAGATTTAATAACTAAGTCCCCGTGGATTCGACCCCGTAGCTTCTAGTTCACTATACTCTTTGACCGGGATTTATTTTTGCAACCCGTGGGCATTTTTAGATTTATAGATTTTCTAGGATAATTTTCTTAGTTATTTCTATTTGTCTCATTTTCCCATTTGCATATCTCGCAAGGATACCACATCACTACAATCACTACAGCGTGTATGTGTGTACATATATGCAACGATGGCTAATCGCGGGGAAGCAGTCTTAAAGACCAGAACTATACGGTCCCCAACCCCATGTTAACCAGCGTTTATAGCTACCCACAGACACACCGGTCTAATGACGAAGGACTCTACGGTCCACGGCCCCTTGGGTAACCAACCTTTACAACTACACACAGATACACCGGTTTAATAACGAAGGACTCTAGGATCCACGGCTCTATCAGTAGTATCACCTAATTTCCTTAATCACCCGCAGACACACTAGTCTAATGACGAAGGACACTATGGTCCACGGCTCCTTGGTGATGTCACTCGCAGACACACCGATCTAATGACGAAGGACTCCACGGTCCACGGCTCTTCGAGTGATGCCATAAATCTCGATTTCTATTCATATCTGTGTCCACTTGTAGGGAGTTTCGAGAATCATCCAACCCCGACGTGGTCAGCGTCAGTGTCGAACTATCTTTTACCTACCTCAATTGTGTTCGGTCTCTCTTGATCGGACCAGGATCAAGTTCGACTTCCCACGTCAATTTCAATCAATCAATTATTACCCATTTATAATCTTATTTCCTCTTTATATTTGCCACTTGTGTTCAATAGATACACAAGTCAACTAGTGTAATTAATCTAGTCATCGGCATATAGGATCATATATCCTAACCATGAGCCAGGTTCTATCGACTTATGATTATTCATACAACTCCTAGAGGATTTACTTCCACTAGGTTACACATTGGTCTCATGCCGATTCACTCATCGCATTTACAATAATTGGTTTCATACCGAGTCACAAATCACATAGTACGGAGCTTTCTACTCCTTCTATCTGAAATCTCACATTGGAGCTACAAGATAGTTCTACTTGAATTCTCACATCGGAGGTAACAAGCTAGGTGTTTATGTGTCTAATGTTCGCGACGTTTGCGTAAATAATCAAAACTAGGGTAAGAACACTCTTATATGTTCTCCCTTTCCTATTTGCAATAACTAATGCGAACTAAAATATACATATGTTCATACATATAATACATCACAATATTACATCAAGTAATATAATACAACCATAAGGCTTGTACTCTACGTACAATAATCATTTGCAGCATGAGTAACATGCGCTACGTACGGTATATTTAAAACGCGCGAAATCGCACCACCCCCCTTAAAAGGGATTACGCCCACGTAATCTACGAATATATGAAATACCCCAAACTTAGATATGGTATTTAAATGATGAACTAAGGTATAAGAAGGCTAAATAATGCCCTAGAGACATTAAGAAACATTTCTAATTAAAGAAAACATAAGGAAACACCAAAAGAGAGTTTAAGAGCGAAAACGTGCTCTAAGCTTGGAGAGACTTGGGTGAGTACCCAAATATCATTATAAGACCTTAGTAATATCCTAATGGTCATTTTAAACCAATTATCAAAGAAAACCAAGTTTGAAAACAAGTTAAAACACAAAATGTGCTTTGAGGAGTCTTAAGCACATTTTTGAAAAATTGTCTTGTAAATGGGTTTTGAGTGGCTAAATGTCCATCATTACTCTTTAATTAACATGTGTACTAATTAGTATCACATTAGGAAGTCTAAATCAATGGGAAATCAAAAATTTCACAATTATGTGCCTTGTTTAGTGAATAGTAACCAAATAATGCTAGTTTAAGACATTAGTCAAAGTAAGTCAATTAAATGGTCAACAAAGACCACAATCTATCTTATTTGATCAAGGGGGCCCGTTTTATGTGTGACTCACCACACTTATCTAGCTAAGTAATGAATAAAGCAAAAGTAAGTAAAAACACTATTTACCTTTTAACATAATACCTCACCTTACCTTTAGTAGCCCTCTCTCCTCCTCTTTTCATTCTTCATCTTCTCCATCGGTTTCCCTTGCTCTCTTTCCTCCCTTTCACGTAAGAAGACAACTACATGCTAGCTCCATCTTCTCTTGCCCACATCTTGCTCATTTAAGCTCCAAAATCAAAACCAAGTACATATATCTCTTAGTTAGCTCAAGCTCTTCCTTTCTATCTTTTAAAAACTTCAAGAGCCTCATTTTGGAGCCAAGTCAAACCGCCATTAGAGGAGGAAACTCAAGCTTGGAGACTCCATTAGCTTCTCCATTCTCTTAAGGTAAAGAAAATGTAAGAAAATCTAGGTTTCCATCACTTTCTCTCCATGTCCGAAAATTATCACTCATGGGGTTCCATTTCTATGCCCTGTTCTAGCTTGTTTCTACTCTCCAAAGGATAAAGGAGGTCCTTCTTGCTTCATATCCAAGCTTGTCTTGAGAAACCAAGGTAAAACAATCACCTTAATACCTTAAAGCACATTTATAACCTAGGGTTTGTCCTTAGGGTTAATGTATTATCTAGCACTCATTGGAGTCATTGGATATTGGTTAGAACATTGGCAAGGAGAGTTTAAGTGGTGACCGAGATTGTCCAAGGAAAAGGCTAAGGAGGAAAGTTTGTGAGCTTATGAAAGAACAAGGTAAATTACTTACCTTAAGGTGTTTTATTGTTTAAGGGAATGGGATTTAGATATGTGACGAGTTTAGTGTAGAGTTTACATTGGGAAAAAGGGTTATAAAACATAGGAGAAAGAACAAAGACTATACTTGTGAACTTGTGACTAAGGAGCAAATGAGGAAAAGAGATAGTTTAAGAATATTAAGGTGAATTACAAGAAGCATTTTATTTCAAAGGGAGCCTTGTTGTGTGTATTCGCAGGTTAAAGGCAATATATGTGGAAATTCAGTGGTTAAGATTATTGTCATTTAAGGGCCTAAGTGCCAAGCATTTTAAGTTTATACACTATATGATGATGTGGTGTAGTTTTGGTGTAAATTGTGTGTTAAGATGTTGGAATGAGAATTTGAGTGATCTTGGTTGTTTGATGGTGAAAAACCAAGTGTTTGGGTGTAACAATATATTAGAGAACCCATGGCAAAATTTAGAGAAGAACCTAAGTGTTTAGGATGTGTTAAGGAGATTTCATGACCAAGGTAGTACTAGGAAGTTTTAGAGGTTGTCTTGATGAAAAAGGGTGAGTTTAAGGTGTATAATGAGTTATAATGACTTAGGCATCATCATGGAGGATCTTGGAATCAAAAGAATGTTTAGGCATGCACCAAGAGCATTTGAGAATGTGTTTAGGACTTAGGCAAACATTGGTTAACTAGTAGAAAAGAAATAATGTGTTGGATGAAGGTGCCATGAACTTGTGTAGAAACTTTAGGTAGTTGCATAAAAGAGTTTTAGATGGTGAAAGATGCTTGGGAGATGATGTTATAGTGGTGAGGAAGCATTTGGCATAGAGTTGTATTAGGTATGAACCACCACTTAGAAACCTAGTGAAAAACATTACAAGTGTTGGTATGATTACAAGGAAAATGCATAATGACTAAGGTGGATGTAGGTGAGTGATCTAATGTGTTTAATGGAAGGCTTAAGGTGTATTTGAGGTGCCCAAATGAGGTTAGAACATACTAGGATGTAAGAGGAGAAATTTGGAGTCAAATGGGAATTTAGAAACAAGGTTCTGGAGCCGACCGACCTTAGGGACCGGACCTGCAAGGTCGGTCGAGCTAGCTAAGTTACACTACCGGAAAAAGTTTCTGGAATCTACCGAACTTGGGGACCGGACTTACAAGTTCGGTCGGGCTTGGATTTGTGTACGAAGTAAGTCTCTGGAATGGACCGACCTTGGGGACCGGACTTGCAAGGTCGGTCATGCCTAGAATTTTGTACTGGAATTGGTCTCTGGAATCGACCGAACTTGGGACCGGACTTGGCAAGTTCGGTCGAGCTTAAATTTCCCACGGGGAAAACTCTCGGGAATGGACCGACCTTGGGGACCGGTCTTGCAAGGTCAGCCGGGGTAGAATTTTCAAACGGTAATATGTTCTGGAATGGTCCGACCTTGGGTAAGGTCGGTCGGTAAGTTCAGTCGAGCCTAAAACACAAAAAAAAGAAATTTTAAATTCTAAAGATGTTAATTGGTAATAGGTATGCCATTGGTAGGGTAGTAATGATTAGGAACCTAAGAACCTAAGGAATTAAGTTAAGCTAAGTATAAACCTTAATGTTTAAAGTTAAGTTTATAAGGTTAAGTGGCAAGGACTTAAGAGGGTATTGAATGGGAATCTTTAGGGACTAAGTGAGTTAAGTAAGGTGCAAATAACTAATGGCCTAAGAATGAATCAATGTTTTAGGTTTGTGAATTGGGACCCCAGAGAAGGTTAAACAAACAACAGACGACGGTGAACGGTATAATCTTTCTTGTGACCTGCTTGCTAACGAGGTGTCCCTCGGCTTGTGTGCTATCTGTTTATTTGCTATGACTAAGACAAGATAAAGCATGCAACCAGATATTAATGTTCTCGTTGTGTTTTGTGTTTTCTTTACACTAACCCACGAGGCTTAGGGATAGCTACTAACTAAGCTTGATACTTATTAAGTTAAGGAGAGGATTTGTACATTGGTGATTGTTGGTTAAAACCCGTCAAGGTTTAACTAACACTTGGTATTTAAGACTTTCACTAACCATAACTCGGGGTGGGAGTGAGGAATCCGGAAAGGTACCAGCACATGTGTATTGGAGGAGGTCGGTATCTGAATCAGATCCGACTTCCAAATGAGACTTGTCATTAGACTCGTCGCCTAGGGTCAACAAACCGACCCGACCACCCGGACTACTATTTGAGGTGGGAGGCACATTAAGGATGGCGTGGGGGGATCAAGCCTACATCCCCAACAAATTAAGAAAGGTAGCTTATTGTCGGATAGTGCACTGCTACCGGCTAGGGTTAACCAAGCCCTACAAAAATAAGCAACCAATTAAGGGCTAACCAATCTAATAGTTGAACGGTTGGCAAATATAAGGTTAAGGAGATTGAGGACTTAAGGAGTTAAGATGTAACTCTCTTATTAAGGGAACGCGTGGGTCGTTCATTTGCATTTGAGCTATTTATGTTCATTGTGGTTTGTTGTTTTATTGCATTTCATATTATGTTTGTGATGCTAATCAACTTCCATGCTATTGACAATTAGTCGTCGTAGCCCCGTTAGCTTGGGGGCCATGAGAGGGAGTACCAGCATTCGTGCTGACCCCCTTTGGGGGCTGTTTTTACACTTGCAGGTAAGCGGCCGATGAATTCACACCACGAGAGTAGGAGCGGGTAGCCCTAGGTGGGACTTTCTTTTGAGTACGGGTAGCGCTTGTGCACCCGTCTATTAGTAGTTGAACTTGAGATTTATTATGTGGTTTGGAAGATACTTAAAACTCGGATGGTGAATGTATTTTGGATGTAGGGTTGTAAATATTTAAGTAACGGTATTTCTTGCTGATTAGACCGTGGCAAGGTCCTGGTGATAGTCATTTTCCGCTGTGACGTTTAAGTATTATTCGTTCAGTTGCGATAACCACGATTGGCTTAGGACGGGGTGTTACAAAAGTGGTATCAGAGCGTAGTTACGCTCTGATCAAGAAATACCGGACATAAGGAACCACCAAGTTAGGATATAAGTTAAGGAATAAGTGATGGGTCAAGGGTGTGAGTTGTTAGTGTGAGTAGAGTCAGATGACCACTAATAAGTGTGGATCGTCTTTACCGTCTACGGACGTATTAAATTCGTTAACCGAAATAGTGGTGGATACGAATCTAATGTGAGTTATGATTGTTCAGATGTCAGGAAGGAGAGGCCGAGGCCGTCCCAGAGGCGACGAGACAAGATACCGGAGGGGCAGACGATCGCAGAGATCGTAGCTACCGCATTAGGGCACATGGGCTATCAGCCTGGTGTGGGTGCACCACCTCCACCGCCACAACCCTGGGAACCGAATTGGGTGAAGAGCCTATCAGACCTTCGACCCACATTTTAAGGGGGAGACCGATCCCGCCAAGCTTGAGGCGTACATCTCCGAGCTGGAGACCACCTTCGAGACCCTTGACGTCCCTGCTGGGATCAAGGTGCGTCTGGCTGCTTTCTATCTGAAGGGGGCAGCAGGCGATTGGTGGAAGCTGGTGAGGGCCGAGCATGTGGCCAATCCAGAGTTCGGCTGGGAGCAGTACACCGCATTGCTACGAGCAAAGTACTATCCCGCCCATGTCCAGACGAAGAAGCGCCTACAGTTGGATGCGCTCAAGCAGACCGATAAGATGACGGTGGACGAGTATTACACAGAGTTCACCGCCTTGCTCCGTCTTTTGCCAGGTCTTGGGTATTCAGACCAGATACTGGTGGACCGCTTCTATGGCGGCTTAGCCATCGACTCCACTACGGCATGGGGCCGACGAGTTATACTACCTTGCAGGTAACAAGAATGAGTAAGATATAATTAAGTGAATAAGATTTAGTTTGTGAGAAATAAGAGGAACTAATACCTTGGGAAGCAGGAGTGCTATCATGCCGCTGCTAAGGTTGAGATAACCGTCCAGCTGAGGGACGAGGACAATGCCAAGAGAAAGAGTGCTGGGAAGAGTACAGAACACCAAGGGTAAGGTGGGTACAAGAAACAGAAGTACCAGCCTCAAGCCCAAAAGAACCAGAACCAAAAAGGAAAGGAGGAAAAGAGAAGGCTACTGATGAGCCACTGAAACTGACTTATGCTTATGCTGCTAAGCCCCTGCGCTCCAGGGTGCCAAAGGGTAAAGAAATACATCTTGAGTAAATAAGAATGGTTAACAACATTGAGACACAATCACTGATGCGATACGTAATCAGGTACTCAGATTGAAAGGAAACCGGAGGTGGTTACCAACGACACTACTATTGCCAGAGGTGCAAGGGGGACCACCCGGAGTTGACTGCAGGGGGAATAAGGTGGAGTGTAACTTTTGCGGAGTACTCGGGCACCGGGCATATGAGTGCTACGGGAACCCGGAGAGTAAGAATTACAGACCCAGTTTTAAGGTTAAGACCAAGACCGATCAGGGATTTAGATCCGGCGGTCAGAGGAGGGTGCAGCAAACTACAGACAAGAACCCACGGATGACCCAGAAGTCCGGACCCACACTACACTTGGTGGACCAGGACGATGAGCCTGAACCCTCATCGAGGCCAGGTACCGCTATAACCATTTAGTAATAAAGTTACCTGCTTACCGCATTATCATGCATGTTTGGTGAATAAATGAATTAAGTGACAATGAGATGAGATTAGAACTTAAGTAAGATATAACCTACTACCACTTTAGGAAGCTTCAACATCTGCTATCCAATGCCATCTACACCTAACCGGAGTCCACCGACATCGAAACCATAGACTTTCCAACCAAACAATGTCAGGTTATCCGCCCAGGTATGATTTTATTAAGGGGATACCTGACACCCAAAGCGCAAATAGCCATCATCAGGAAATGCAATCAACTAGGATGGGACCGGGAGGTTTTTATACACCGGAGTACCCAGGGGGAGCAAGGAAAATTAAAAATGATGAGCTTAGGCAAGGATTGGAATCCATATGCCAAGACCTACCAAACTATGAGGACACAGGATGGATCTCACCACCGGAAATACCCGAAGAATTCCCCCGGTAAACACACAAGTCATGGAGATCGCTCAACAGTTGGAAGCTGAACCGGTTCCAGACATACAAGCAGACATTTGCATTGTGAACTTCTACGAAAAAGATGGGCGACTTGGACTACACAAGGATAAGGACGAGACAACGGAGTCTCTCGAAAGAGGGATACCCGTAGTGTCTTGGATCATTGGGGATGACGCAGAGTTTCTATACGGCAAGCAGAAGCGTGTGGACCGTGCAAATAAGTTGTTCTTAAGTCTGGAGATGTATTAGTTATTGGAGGAGAATCAAGGATGTTTACCATGGGATTAAGAGAATCAAGCTGAATACAGCACCGTCAGCAGTAATCAATACGACGCATATGAGACCAGGAGATTAAACCTAACCTTTAGACAATATCAGCCATGTAATGCTTTAGTATGGGATAAGGAATGAGATGTAAGATTGAAGCACGTGTTGTAAATAGGATGGTTACAAATAAAATAAGAGTGTTGTTCATATAAATTGTTACGACTCTTGTTATACCATCAATACTCATGAAGCTTATGAATACGATTAGGTCATGGACTCGGTACGGAAGGTGCGCTAAGCATACTTACAGAGGCACAGGCCGACGCCAGCGGTACTATCCTCACCGGCACCTTTCTGATTAATGGGATTGAGGCATCAGTTCTCTTCGACTCAGGGGCCTCGCATACCTTTGTCTCGGCACCTTTTGCGAGAAGGTTGGGGCTAGACGCTGATGAGCTACCCGACTTCACGTTTACGCTCCCGTCTAAGGAGAAGGTTCGTTGCACTCGTTACTACCGAGGAACCATTGTCAGAATTAAGGGGGAGGACTTTCCAGTCAGTTTTATCGAGTTCAGGGAGTTGGGATTTGATGTTATCTTCGGGATGAACTGGTTAGAGTGGCACAAGGGACTTATCCTCTGCGCCGAGCATAGACTGCTGCTCAGGAGCCCGTCTGGGGTAACAATATCATACCGTCAGAGGCCCAGAGAGCCTTCGACTAAGATCATCACCGCCATGGCAATGTATAAGGAGTTGAGGAGAAAAAGAAGAAGTGTACCTCTGATATGTACAGGAATAGAGAAAGAACCCATAGGCCCGAGTTCGACACGACTTACCGGTAGTGTCGGAGTTCCCCGATCTCTTTCCACGGAACTGCCCGGCATGCCACCCACTCGGGAGGTAGAGTTCACCATCGAGCTGCCCTGGTACGGACCTATAGCCAAGGCACCACCTACGCATGGCTCCGGCAGAGATGAATGAGTTAAAGGAACAACTGAAGGACTTGTTAGACAAAGGGTTCATAAGACCCACTGTATCACCATGGGGAGCGCCAGTCCTCTTCGTGAAGAAGAAGGATGGTAGTCTCCGCCTCTGACAAGTGAAGAATAAGTACCCACTAAGACCCTACCCCGCATTGACGATCTGTTCGATCAGTTGAAGGGACCATCTGTGTTTTCCAAGATTGATCTCAGATCGGGGTATCATCAGATAGCCATTAAGGAGGGAGATATTGAGAAAACGGCATTCCGGACACGATACGGCCACTACGAGTTTACAGCGATGCCGTTCGGTTTGTCGAACGCACTGGCGAAGTTTATGGATCTGATGAACCGCTTATTCCGGGAGTAGCTGCACAAGTCGGTTGTGGTGTTTATTGATGATATATTGATATATTCAAGATCTAAGGTTGAACATGAGGAACATCTGAGGAGGGTATTGGAGATATTAAGGGAGAACCGGCTATATGCTAAGTTCTCCAAGTGTGAGTTTTGGCTTGACCAGGTCTCTTTCCTAGGTCATGTCATCTCAGACGCTGGGATCTCAGTGGATCTAGCAAAGATTGATGCCGTACGTACTTAGCCAAGGCCGAAGACTGTTACCGACATCCGGAGCTTTCTCGGTCTGGCAGGTTACTATAGGAGGTTTGTTAGGGATTTCAGCAAGGTCACGAAACCGATGACCAGTCTAATGAAGAAAGATGCACCGTTCTTATGGACAGCTGACTGTGAGAGATCATTTCAGAGTTTGAAAGACTCACTGACCACTGCACCGGTTCTGACCATTCCAGACGGTACAGAGGGCTTTGAGGTCTATTGTGATGCATCCGGCAGAGGGCTGGGTTGCGTGCTCAAGCAACATGGCAAGGTGGTGGCATATGCCTCACGCCAGTTGAAGAAACATGAGGAGAACTACCCCACACATGATTTAGAGCTGGGAGCTGTAGTCTTCGCTTTGAAGATATGGCGCCATTACTTATACGGGGTTAGTGTGACGATCTACACCGATCATAAGAGCTTAAGATACATATTCACTCAGAAGGAGTTGAATCTCAGACAGAGGAGATGGTTGGAATTCTTGAAAGACTATGACATTGACCTCCAATACAAAGAGGGAAGGCCAATGTTGTAGCGGACGCCCTGAGCCGTCGAGCACACTCACTCCATTCGCTAGTTTCTTTCTCCAGCTTGGTTGATGAGGTGCGAGAGGCTCAGAGGACAGATGAGTATATGAGAGAGGTCAGACAGAAGCTGACAAATGGTACTTTTGAGGGTCAGAAATATAACTTCAGACTTCACGACGATGATCTGATCAGACTTAAGGGCCGGTTATGCATACCACGGGGCAACACGGATCTGAAAGACCGTATACTTAGGGAATCACACTGTTCTTCAGTGTCCATCCATCCGGGAGCCTCTAAGATGTATAAAGACATGAAGAGATACTTCTGGTGGTCGGGGATGAAGACAGATGTTACCGAGTTCGTCTTGAGATGTCTCACTTGCCAGAAGGTAAAATTCGAGCACCGACGACCGGGCGGAATGGTACAATCGATGCCAGTTCCGGAGTGGAAGTTCCATGATATCTCCATGGACTTTGTAGTTGGACTCCCACCTGCTAGGGGAGGTCTCAACATGATATGGGTGGTGGTGGATCGCCTTACCAAAGTAGCCCGATTCATACCGATGAAGGATACTTGGAAGGTGACCAAATTAGCTGAGTTGTTTGAGAGGGAAATTATGAGACATCACGGGATACCAAAGACCATGGTGTCAGAGAGATACCAGATTCATTTCGAGGTACTGGAGAGCTACCAGAGAAGCGTTGGGTACAGAACTCAAGTTGAGTACCGCGTTCCACCCTCAGACAGATGGTCAGACTGAGCGTACTATTTAGACACTCGAGGACATGCTGAGAGCATGTGCCTTAGACTTCCAGGGCAGTTGGATTGACAAATTGCATCTGATCGAGTTTTCATATAACAACAGCTATCACGCTTCGATCAAGATGGCACCTTTTCAAGCATTGTACGGTAGACCATGTCGTACACCGCTCTGCTGGGATGAGTCGAGTGAGGCGGTCATTATAGGACCAGAATATTTAGAACAAGTTAAGGCTGAAGTTCAGCAAATCAGGGAGAACATGAAAGCTGCTCAAGATGGGCAGAAGTCGTATGCTGATGTTCGACGACGAGACCTGGAGTTCGCATTGGGCGACCGGTATTTCGAGTTTCACCAATGAAGGGTGTATTCAGATTTGGGCAGAAGGGCAAATTAAGCCCAAAGTTTTTTGGTCCTTATGAGATTACGGAGCGGGTGGGCCTGGTTACTTACAGGTTGAATTTACCTGCTGAACTGGGTAAAGTGCATGATGTTTTTCATGTTTCACAGCTAAAGAAATACATGCATCACCCCTCCCATGTGTTAGAACCTGAGAGGTTGACATTAGAACCGAATATGAGATCAGTGGAGCTTCCTTAGAGAATCTTGGACAGTAAGACTAGGGACACTCGCCATAAGTCATGCGACTGGTGAAGGTTCTCTGGTCTAACCAGGATGTCGAAGAGGCCACGTGGGAATTAGAGGATAAGATGAGGGCGAAGTACCCTTCTTTGTTTACTGACTAGATCGTCTGTATAGGGTACGGAGCGTACCCCTTTTTAGGGGGGTAGAGCTTCCTCGCGTTTGAGTTAGGAAACGAACTTGTTGTCGTTTGTTTGGTTGTTTAAGATGTAATTTTATGTAAGTTGCTACACTTTGGTGATAAGTTTGAGTTATGTATAATACTTATGTATTGTATTTGTGATCGACCTTCGAGTCTTGAGATGTATGAATGAGAATATAAGATGTGGTGTTAAGATTAAGGGAATTGAGTACCGTGAATGGTTAAGCATATATGTGAACTTTGGGGACAAAGTTCTTTAAGGGGGGTAGATTGAAATACCCCAAACTTAGATATGGTATTTAAATGATGAACTAAGGTATAAGAAGGCTAAATAATGCCTAGAAGACATTAAGAAAACCAAATATCATTCCAAGACCTTAGTAATATCCTAATGGTCATTTTAAACCTATTATCAAAGAAAACCAAGTTTGAAAACAAGTTAAAACAAAAATGTGCTTTGAGGAGTCTTAAAGCACATTTTTGAAAAATTGTCTTGTAAATGGGTTTTGAGTGGCTAAATGTCCATCATTACTCTTTAATTAACATGTGTACTAATTAGTATCACATTAGGAAGTCTAAATCAATGGGAAATCAAAAATTTCACAATTATGTGCCTTGTTTAGTGAATAGTAACCAAATAATGCTAGTTTAAGACATTAGTCAAAGTAAGTCAATTAAATGGTCAACAAAGACCACAATCTATCTTATTTGATCAAGGGGGCCAGTTTTTAAGTGTGACTCACCACACTTATCTAGCTAAGTAATGAATAAAGTAAAAGTAAGTAAAAACACTATTTACCTTTTAACATAATACCTCACCTTTAGTAGCCCTCTCTCCTCCTCTTTTCATTCTTCATCTTCTCCATCGGTTTCCCTTGCTCTCTTTCCTCCCTTTCACGTAAGAAGACAACTACATGCTAGCTCCATCTTCTCTTGCCCACATCTTGCTCATTTAAGCTCCAAAATCAAAACCAAGTACATATATCTCTTAGTTAGCTCAAGCTCTTCCTTTCTATCTTTTCAAAACTTCAAGAGCCTCATTTTGGAGCCAAGTCAAACCGCCATTAGAGGAGGAAACTCAAGCTTGGAGACTCCATTAGCTTCTCCATTCTCTTAAGGTAAAGAAAATGTAAGAAAATCTAGGTTTCCATCACTTTCTCTCCATGTCCGAAAATTATCACTCATGGGGTTCCATTTCTATGCCTTGTTCTAGCTTGTTTTCTACTCTCCAAAGGATAAAGGAGGTCCTTCTTGCTTCATATCCAAGCTTGTCTTAAGAAACAAAGGTAAAACAATCACCTTAATACCTTAAAGCACATTTTTAACCTAGGGTTTGTCCTTAGGGTTAATGTATTATCTAGCACTCATTGGAGTCATTGGATATTGGTTAGAACATTGGCAAGGAGAGTTTAAGTGGTGACCGAGATTGTCCAAGGAAAAAGGCTAAGGAGGAAAGTTTGTGAGCTTGTGAAAGAACAAGGTAAATTACTTACCTTAAGGTGTTTTATTGATTAAGGGAATGGGATTTAGATATGTGATGAGTTTAGTGTAGAGTTTACATTGGGAAAAAGGGGTTAAAATCCTAGGAGAAAGAATAAAGACTATACTTGTGAACTTGTGACTTAGGAGCAAATGAGAAAAAGAGATAGTTTAAGAATATCAAGGTGAATTACAAGAAGCATTTTATTTCAAAGGGAGCCTTGTTGTGTGTATTCGCAGGTTAAAGGCAATATATGTGGAAATTCAGTGGTTAAGATTATTGTCATTTAAGGGCCTAAGTGCCAAGCATTTTAAGTTTATACACTATATGATGATGTGGTGTAGTTTTGGTGTAAATTTGTGTTAAGATGTTGGAATGAGAATTTGAGTGATCTTGGTTGTTTGATGGTGAAAAACCAAGTGTTTGGGTGTAACAATATATTAGAGAACCCATGGCAAAATTTAGAGAATAACCTAAGTGTTTAGGATGTGTTAAGGAGATTTCATTACCAAGGTAGTACTAGGAAGTTTTAGAGGTTGTCTTGGTGAAAAAGGGTGAGTTTAAGGTGTATAATGAGTTATAATGATTAGGCATCATCATGGAGGATCTTGGAATCAAAAGAATGTTTAGGCATGCACCAAGAGCAATTGAGAATGTGTTTAGGACTTAGGCAAACATTGGTTAACTAGTAGAAAAGAAATAATGTGTGGATGAAGGTGCCATGAACTTGTGTAGAAACTTTAGGTAGTTGCATAAAAGAGTTTTAGATGGTGAAAGATGCTTGGGAGATGATGTTATAGTGGTGAGGAAGCATTTGTCATAGAGGTTGTATTAGGTATGAACCACCACTTAGAAACCTAGTGAAAAACATTACAAGTGTTGGTATGATTACAAGGAAAATGCATAATGACTAAGGTGGATGTAGGTGAGTGATCTAATGTATTTAATGGAAGGCTTAAGGTGTATTTGAGGTGCCCAAATGAGGTAGAACATACTAGGATGTAAGAGGAGAAATTTGGAGTCAAATGGGAATTTAGAAACAAGGTTCTGGAGCCGACCGACCTTAGGGACCGGACCTGCAAGGTCGGTCGAGCTCAGTTTACACTACCGGAAAAAGTTTCTGGAATTGACCGAACTTGGGGACCGGACTTACATGTTCGGTCGGGCTTGGATTTTGTGTACGAAGTAAGTCTCTGGAATGGACCGACCTTGGGGACCGGACTTGCAAGGTCGGTCATGCCTAGAATTTTGTACTGGAATTGGATCTCTGGAATCGACCGAACTTGGGACCGGACTTGGCAAGTTCGGTCGAGCTTAAATTTCCCACGGGGAAAACTCTCGGGAATGGACCGACCTTGGGGACCGGTCTTGCAAGGTCGGTCGGGGTAGAATTTTCAAACGGTAATATGTTCTGGAATGGACCGACCTTGGGTAAGGTCGGTCGGTAAGTTTGGTCGAGCCTAAATCACAAAAAAAAAGAAATTTTAAATTCTAAAGATGTTAATTGGTAATAAGGTATGCCATTGGTAGGGTAGTAATGATTAGGAACCTAAGAACCTAAGGAATTAAGTTAAGCTAAGTATAAACCTTAATGTTTAAAGTTAAGTTTATAAGGTTAAGTGGCAAGGACATAAGAGGGTATTGAATGGGAATCTTTAGGGACTAAGTGAGTTATGTAAGGTGCAAATAACTAATGGCCTAAGAATGAATCAATGTTTTAGGTTTGTGAATTGGGACCCCGGAGAAGGTTAAACAAACAACAGACGACGGTGAAAGATACAATCTTTCTTGTGACCTGCTTGCTAACGAGGCGTCCCTCGGCTTGTGTGCTATCTGTTTATTTGCTATGACTAAGACAAGATAAAGCATGCAACCGGATATTAATGTTCTTGTTGTGTTTGTGTTTTCTTTACACTTACCCACGAGGCTTATGGATAGCTACTAACTAAGCTTGATACTTATTAAGTTAAGGAGAGGATTTGTACATTGGTGATTGTTGGTTAAAACCCGTCAAGGTTTAACTAACACTTGGTATTTAAGACTTTCACTAACCATAACTTAGGGTGGGAGTGAGGAATCCGGAATGGTACCGGCACATGTGTATTGGGGGAGGTCGGTGTTATACCCAAAATTTCAACCCCCCCGGAAGAGAGTCTCTACTAATAGGCTAGTAGCGAGGGTTCCCAATTCGATCGGCACATTTCAGAGTACTAGGGACAGCTTAGTCATCTCCAGGGGCATTTTCGTAATTTTCAAGGCTCCTAAGCCCCCTCTAGGCTTTCTCTCCTCCAAATAAGGGTCAAATCAATTCAAAATTCTTTGAAATTTTAACCCATGATAGAGGATGACATCTGAAGCATAATGGCGTTGGAATTTTGATTTTTCGATTTTCCAATAATTTCTAGCAATTTCTGATTGAATCTGATGAGAAATTGAATAAAAATTCCAATGTCCAAAAAATTCGATTCCACTTTAGAAAATTCGGAAATATCATCCTTTACCCATGTGTAAAATTTCATAATCAAATTCCTTTTGGAAGTCCTTAAGCTAAAACGTCGGTAAATCTCGGTTTTTACCGGATTTTTCTATCTTTAAGGAAGCCTATATAAGGAACCTTATCCCATGATCAAAGAAGAACCTCAAGAACCCTAGACCCTCAAAGAAGGCAGCCGTCTCATTCTCTTCACGTTTTTGCACATCCAAGCACCAAAATCACATCAAAAATCCCCCGAAATCACCATCTAAACACATTTTTAACTCCCAACACATCAACAATCATCAAACATCAACCAAACCACCTCCAAAACGTGAAGAACACCTTCAACAATCAACAACCAGAGGCTCGGGTCGAACTCAATCCGGAACCGGCACCATCGGAGCCTCCGAAGAATCCCGACGTGAAGAATCCTCCTAAATTCGAAGGTAAAACAGGTTGCAATTCTACTTTTCTAACTCTCCACGACCTTATTAACTCTCTGTCAAATTTTGGGTTCAAACTAACCTTTTTACGCTTCTGTATTGCTAATTACTTTTGTTTCTGCCTTGTTACTTGTTCGTCAAGTTTCGTACATAATTCGACTTCAAACTGCAATCTTTCAATTACTAACGAATTGTACACCTTTCAGGCTACACGTGCATAAATTTTGAGCCGAAAACACCTTCGGGAACCACCATAAAACCCCTGTCCGTGGGTGGTCCGGGATCTCGGACCTATGGTCCGGGACCACGGACGGCGGCGGGATTTTAAAATTTTAAAAATTTAGGTTTTGTAAACTATGTCCGGGCCTACGGACATCCTGTCCGTGGCCCCGGACTTTTCAAATTTTTGTTTTCTGTTTAATTCGACTTTTATTTTCACATAGATTAACTAGGGTCCGTGGTTACGGACATTAGGTCCGTGGCTACGGACGGAAACAAAATTTGACCTAATTCTGCCTCCGAAACCCTAGTTTAGGTAATTTCAACTTTCACTTTTATTTTCAGTCAAAAAATGCTAAAAAACAAAAAAACAGAAGCTCGCGCACTTAGGTTAAAACGAGTCGTAATAAGCCGTAATTAAACTAAGTAGAGGAAAAACGACTTCTAGGGGTAATGAAAGTAATTGAACCCTAATTAAGTCGAATATCAAGCCCCCGAACCCGAACTCTACCTTTCCTAATTTACTCTAGGTAAAAATTAGGTGGCGACTCACAATAGGTTCCAGTGAGCTAGCATAGGATTTAATAATTATTGTTATATGACATAGTTATTAACCTTAGGTTATAAGTGGACCTAAAACCCGACTAGATCCCAATCAACTTCATCCATAGGATAGGGTTTAAAATCGAGGCTCACAGACTAGCGACTCTGCTGGGGACAAACTTCTTAATTTTAACTTGTTTAATTTTAAGAAAGAGGGCTTAACTCGAAAATGTTTATTTATGGCTTTAATTCTTTGTTTGTTTACTTTTGTGCGCAATTTAAATTTCTGTACCTTTGCATCATATGAGAGCGAGGGTCCACGCAAACCTATTCCACCCCGGGACCCGTTTGAGGGTCCCCTGTCAGGGACTCACACCTTTTAGGTGATGTGAATAAGCGGGGGAAAAGAGGAGGATGTCGTCTAACCACATCCCCTTAATACCTGGGCTTTAGCCCCAAGCGTTTTCCTGGCAGTGCCCTTACCTAGCCCATTGTTTGGTCAGTCAAAGACCCGACCGTAGACACACACCTTCAGGTGATGTGAAAAAAGTGGGGAAGCCCAAAGAGAATAGCGTGCAAGCCCTATTCCTTTGTGGTGACCTGGGCCCACGCCCCAAGCACCTCTCCGGATCGATCCATACCCGAATTGGATAAGTGTCAAGTGAGGACATGTGGAATTTGTATGGGCCTTGTCTGCTTGTGTGATCGGCCCACTACCCAGCCTAGGAATTGATAGGAACTTTTCCTACATCAACTCAGCCCAACCTGAATTTACGGCTTTATTGTTTGCGGCCCAGAGGCTCTGTTTGGTTTGATATGTGAAACATTTGGGCTTCGGCCCAAAAGTTTAGACTTAGGTGATTTCTCTCTTTCGGCCCAATTTGAATTATCAATTTAGTTCCAGGCCCATGAAAAAAAAAACAAATCCACCTAAAGCGATCCATAAAAATCCATCAGGCCTTTCCTTTTCGAGGCCCATTCTAGTCCAGGAAGACTTTTTCACTCAGGTTTTGACCCACGATCCTAGACATGGGTATCATCTTCAGGCCCAATCATAATCACTCGGCCCAAATTCCAATTCACATCCAGAACATGGTTTAGAAATCACTTCGGCCCATGCGCTTTACTTCTAGCCCAAACACATTCTGGCCCAAGCGCCCAATTCTCAGAACATTCCGGCTCAAGAATCACGCTCTTCAAAAATTTCAGCCTAGGCACTAGTTCACAGCTCATGAATCATTCCGGCCCATGTCGGGTCTCAGTGCCTACCCACAATCTTCGAAACATTCCAGCTCATATGCTTTTCTTGCAGCCCAAACAAGTTTTTACCTAAAACTTCTTCACGGTCCAGAATTTTAGCTCAATCCACTTTTGTTTTCCAACAGATAAGCCCGAATCCCAAGTATGGTAGAGGGAGGAAATCCAGTCAGCATGGAGGCCCAGTTTGCAGCCTTAGAGCAAAGGTACATGGCTGCCTTTGATGCCATGGAACAGAAACATAGGTCCACCACTAATGACATGGAGGCTAAGTATGTCACCATCATCGAAGAGCTGAAAAGCAAAATCAATTCCCTTGAGGTTGGTCATCAGGAAAACATTTCAGGAAAGATTGCTGACTCTGGGAACGAGCGTGACTACATCGAAGTTAACTCTGTTGAGGCCCAGGATGCACAAAGATTTGTAGGGCAAGTCGTCCCGGACCGCCAACTAACTGCAGAATTAAGGAAGGCCCTGAAAAGGATTGAGCGCATGGAAAAAGCTAGCAAGCCAGCTGGTTTCGATTACTCTTCTATGGAATCGTACCCCGAGGTTAATCTCCCTCTAAAGTTGAAGCTACCCACACTTGCTCTATACAAGGGTTCCTCAGACCCACAGGTCCATCTGGCGATGTTCGATAGGGAAATGTCCATCCTCAGGTTGAATGACATGCAGAAGGCCAAGGTTTTCGCCCGTTATCTCGATGAAATACCTCAACGTTGGTACTTGACTCAGAGGATGAACACCAAAACCTATGAAGAGGTTTGTGAGGCTTTCCTGCACCATTTCGAGTATGCTAAGAATCTTGAAGTCACCAGGTCCGACCTTGCCAGTACCCGGCAGGGAAACAGTGAATCAATGTCCGACTTCATCAAACGGTGGAGGATGAAAGCCGCTGCTATGCCTACAAAAATGGATGAGCAAGAACAAATTCGAATGATTGTGGACAATATGCAGAGACAATACAACAACGAGCTGAGTTGCACATACTTCCCTAATTTCGACATGCTGATGGGACAGGTAAGGGTCATGGAAGAAAAGATTCACAAAGGCGAGCTGAAGCTGGGACAACCCAAAGCCCAGGGTGTGAGTATCGAGACCTTTAAGTCAGGACCGGCCAGAGTAGCTCAAGTTTCGTACCGAGTGAGCACCATACAAAAACCCAGTGCTGCAAAACAGAGCGTCAAGGCCTCACCCCGATCCAAGAGGTTCTCTGCACCGAGACAGTTTACCGACATTGGCCGGCCTCTCAGTCAAGCACTCGTGAAGCTACAAGAGCTAGACTTACTACAGCCTCTCACACCTAGTCCTGGGATCACCCAAGCCGGGGAACATCTCCATCAGTTCTGCCAGTTTCATCAACTACCAGGACACAGTACTGACGACTGCAGAGCATTGAAGCACAAGATCGAAGACCTTATCGAGCAAGGACTCCAGTTTGTTGAGTAGGCAAAAGTCTAGCAGTGTTTTGTTTACTCATTTCAATTGTGTGGGAAGTTTATCACATTTCTCTTTTAATGAAGTTTAGATTTGAAAATTTCAGTTTTTTCGACTTTTTCAGTTTGTAATCACAAAAATGATAATAAAAGAAATGTGTTCGTTCACCTTGCATCTTGCTCATTAGCAAACATTTCTTAAAACTAATGTTCATGAAACGGTTATTTCTTGGCAACTGAACAAAACGACTTGTCTTTTGTTCTAAGAAGATGAACATGTCCAACCAAACACCACTACTCACCCCAAAACATCCAAGCAACCCACGAAGCGGTTCAAGTCTACATTTGTCAAATTGTTGTTATAAACCCTGGATTAATACTGGGGGCAATCTGAGTTTAAGTTCGTCATCTTTCACCTTTCGTTTAAATATGCGAACAAGTCTCAGAGTGAGAATTCACGAGAGTGACTTGAGCGGAAAAACCAAGAGTGAACGAGCATGTCATTTTTACACGACTCCGGTGAGACCACATTCAAAGGTGAGGTAAACGGCATAACTCCGACCGAAGGAGATAATTTGTAAATTTACTCTTAGACCTGCGAAAAGTAACAACGAACGGATACACAACTATCAGGAATGACGAAGCACCTAGGTACAACACCACATAGCTAAAAGCTTGTAAACCCTGACATTAAACTCTAGGCACCCCCGCTGAGCCTTTCATATATCCCTTTTCGATGTTGCAAAGCTCCACAGAGCAAGCCAGCCCGTGATGAATAACCAACCCGGTGACCAAAGGAAGCGAGGAGCCTGACTCTCAGATAACGTTTTCATCAGTCCAGAGAAGCAAAGCCGCTATCAGCATGACGAAGTGATCCGCAAATGGTCCCAAAGTGACACAGGATCAAAAGAGCTCACATCAAAATAGCTCTCAAAACTCAAAACCGGGAAACACAAGAACCCCGAAGGCAAAGTCAAGAAAGGATCAAACAAAGAGGCAAAACCGAAGTGCCTCGAAGAAATCCAAAAGACGAAAAGAGAGAAATGGTGTAAAGGACAACTTCAAAAGTCCAAGTCCAGAAGCTCAAAAACAACGTCAACATGAAGCAGTTAGACGACTTCAAGACAAGGAAGATGAATCTGAGAGAAGACGCAAGTTGCAGCTTTGGTCACCCACTTAAGCTCCACATACCTCAAATATCCCTCCATGGTCCCGTTGTCCTTCATCACACCCCGTGGCCACGTTATAAGCTTTAAAGACTTCCGACTTGATAGTTGTGCGTCCAATCACGTGAAAGTAACAGATCAAATGCGTAAATCCATCAAATATCGAATTCAATGGTCTAGAAGTTGTGACTGTAGGTGAGGAACGAGTGCAAGCACCAAACACGCCGAGTGTAGGTTAGGAAGCACCACATAAAAACATAAGCCCTGACCCTGTGAGGACGAGACTCGTTCGCACGTTTAATAAAAGAAAATACTGGGGGCAATCGATCGGAACGATCGATTGCCACGAACTCTAGCTCAGATTGTCTTAAGGGAAAAATACTGGGGGCAATTGTTGGTTCCAACAATTGCTATGACAACACCAATTGGAACCCAGAGCTCAAACATCACCACCACCATCACACACCACCGGCCCGCATAAGCCCTTACCTCCACATCAAACACCACAGGCCCACATAAGACCTTATCTTTACACATACACCATACCCCACCGATGGCATGTTCATCTCCTAGGAGATAAATTACAAGTCCGAAGGCTATGGTTAGGAAATGATAATTTCGCTTTCCTTTTCATTAAACAGATCATTCTTCAAACACTACCACGTTTGGCACCTCTTTCAGCAATTTCTTGTTTTGGACAAATTTCTTACATACACTTTGATCGTATTTTGACATGCACATCCTCATTGCCACGTTTGGCACTTTCATAATTAACTTTCATCAAGACCATTGCATCTATTCGTATGAGACTCCTCGTCATAATTCAGGGATACAGATTCTCAGCCGAAGATACAGATTCTTCAGGGATACAGATTCTCAGCCGAAGATACAGATTCTTCAGGGATACAGATTCTCAGCCGAAGATACAGATTCTTCAGGGATACAGATTCTCAGCCGAAGATACAGATTCTTCAGGGATACAGATTCTCAGCCGAAGGTACAGATTCTTCAGGGATACAGATTCTCAGCCGAAGGTACAGACTCTTCAGAGATACAGATTCTCAGCCAAAGATTCAGATTCACCAGAGCAGCAGAACTCACTAGAGCAGCAGAACTCACCAATAGAAGAACTCGACCCAACACCAATTTTCAATCACTGATAGGTAGTCAACGCCTCAGAATAGCTTGACATCATCTCATTCATTATAGGTAGTCAACGCCTTAGAATAGCTTGACATCATCTCATTCATTATAGGTAGTCAACGCCTTAGAATAGCTTGACGTCATATCATCCTTATAGGTAGTCGGCGCCTTAGAATAGTCTGACATTACTTCATTATTACCTTTAGGTGGTCGACGCCTTAGAACCGCTCGACACCCTTCCACTTTACTCATAGGTAGTCAGCGCCTTAGAATAGCTCGACGCAACTTGTCGGATTGCACGTGTGGTCTTTTAAGATCCAAAATTTTGGGGTATCACTCAAGCATCAACTAGCCTTTTCATTTCCATTACAAAGTCTAGTTGACGGGGGGCAATCTGTTATACCCAAAATTTCAACCCCCCCGGAAGAGAGTCTCTACTAATAGGCTAGTAGCGAGGGTTCCCAATTCGATCGGCACATTTCAGAGTACTAGGGACAGCTTAGTCATCTCCAGGGGCATTTTCGTAATTTTTCAACTCTAAGCCCCCTATAGGCTTTCTCTCTCCTCCAAATAAGGGTCAAATCAATTCAAAATGCTTTGAAATTTTAACCCATGATAGAGGATGACATCTGAAGCATAATGGCGTTGGAATTTTGATTTTTCGATTTTCCAATAATTTTCTAGCAATTTCTGATTGAATCTGACGAGAAATTGAATTTAAAAATATTCCAATGTCCAAAAAATTCGATTCCACTTTAGAAAATTCGGAAATATCATCCTTTACCCATGTGTAAAATTTCATAATCAAATTCCTTTTGGAAGTCCTTAAGCTAAAACGTCGGTAAATCTCGGTTTTTACCGGATTTTTCTATCTTTAAGGAAGCCTATATAAGGAACCTTATCCCATGATCAAAGAAGAACCTCAAGAACCCTAGACCCTCAAAGAAGGCAGCCGTCTCATTCTCTTCACGTTTTTGCACATCCAAGCACCAAAATCACATCAAAAATCCCCCGAAATCACCATCTAAACACATTTTTAACTCCCAACACATCAACAATCATCAAACATCAACCAAACCACCTCCAAAACGTGAAGAACACCTTCAACAATCAACAACCAGAGGCTCGGGTCGAACTCAATCCGGAACCGGCACCATCAGCCTCCGAAGAATCCCGACGTGAAGAATCCTCCTAAATTCGAAGGTAAAACAGGTTGCAATTCTACTTTTCTAACTCTCCACACCTTATTAACTCTCTGTCAAATTTTGGGTTCAAACTAACCTTTTTACGCTTCTGTATTGCTAATTACTTTTGTTTCTGCCTTGTTACTTGTTCGTCAAGTTTCGTACATAATTCGACTTCAAACTGCAATCTTTCAATTACTAACGAATTGTATACCTTTCAGGCTACACGTGCATAAATTTTGAGCCAAAAACACCTCGGGAACCACCATAAAACCCCTGTCCGTGGGTGGTCCGGATCTCGGACCTATGGTCCGGGACCACGGACGGGTTGTCCGTGGCCACGGACACCCACGGACGGCGGCGGGATTTTAAAATTTTAAAAATTTAGGTTTGTTTTAAACTATGTCCGGGCCTACGGACATCCTGTCCGTGGCCCCGGACTTTTCAAATTTTTGTTTTCTGTTTAATTCGACTTTTATTTTCACATAGATTAACTAGGGTCCGTGGTTACGGACATTAGGTCCGTGGCTACGGACGGAAACAAAATTTGACCTAATTCTGCCTCCGAAACCCTAGTTTAGGTAATTTCAACTTTCACTTTTAAATTCAGTCAAAAAATGCTAAAAAACAAAAAAAACAGAAGCTCGCGCACTTAGGTTAAAACGACTCGTAATAAGCCGTAATTAAACTAAGTAGAGGAAAAACGACTTCTAGGGGTAATGAAAGTAATTGAACCCTAATTAAGTCGAATATCAAGCCCCCGAACCCGAACTCTACCTTTCCTAATTTACTCTAGGTAAAAATTAGGTGGCGACTCACAATAGGTTCAAGTGAGCTAGCATAGGATTTAATAATTATTGTTATATGACATAGATATTAACCTTAGGTTATAAGTGGACCTAAAACCCGACTAGATCCCAATCAACTTCATCAACATAGGATAGGGTTTAAAATCGAGGCTCACAGTCGGTATCTGAATCAGATCCGACTTCCCAATGAGACTTGTCATTAGACTCGTCGCCTAGGGTCAACAAACCGACCCAACCACCCGGACTACTATTTGAGGTGGGAGGCACATTAAGGATGGTGTGGGGGGATCAAGCCTACATCCCCAACAAATTAAGAAAGGTAGCTTATTGTCGGATAGTGCACTGCTACGGGCTAGGGTTAACCAAGCCCTACAAAAATAAGCAACCAATTAAGGGCTAACCAATCTAATAGTGGAACGGTTGGCAAATATAAGGTTAAGGAGATTGAGAACTAAAGGAGTTAAGATCTAACTCTCTTATTAAGGGAACACGTGAGTCGTTCATTTGCATTTGAGCTATTTATGTTCATTGTGGTTTGTTGTTTTATTGCATTTCATATTATATTTGTGATGCTAATCAACTTCCATGCTATCGACAATTAGTCGTCGTAGTCCCGTTAGCTTGGGGGCCATGAGAGGGAGTACCAGCATTCGTGCTGACCCCCTTTAGGGGCTGTTTTTAGACTTGCAGGTAAGCGGCCGATGAAGTCACACCACGAGAGTAGGAGTGGGTAGCCCTAGGTGGGACTTTATTTTGAGTACGGGTAGCGCTTGTGCACCCGTCTATTAGTAGTTGAACTTGAGATTTATTATGTGGTTTTGGAAGATACTTAAAACTCGGATGGTGAATGTATTTTGGATGTATGGTTGTAAATATTTAAGTAACGGTATTTCTTGCTGATTAGACCGTGGCAAGGTCCTGGTGATAGTCATTTTCCGCTGCGACGTTTAAGTATTATTCGTTCAGTTGCGATAACCACGATTGGCTTAGGATGGGGGGTTACAAAAAGTGGTATCAGAGCGTAGTTACGCTCTAATCAAGAAATACCAGACATAAGGGACCACCGAGTTAGGATATAAGTTAGGAATAAGTGATGGGTTAAGGGTGTGAGCTGTTAGTGTGAGTAGAGTCAGATGACCACTAATATGTGTGGATCGTGTTTACTGTCTACGGACGTTATAAATTCGTTAACCAAAACAGTGGTGGATACGAATCTAATGTGAGTTATGATTGTTCAGATGTCAGGAAGGAGAGGCCGAGGCCGTCCCAGAGGCGATGAGACAGAGATACCGGAGGGGCAGACGATCGCAGAGATCGTAGCTGCCGCATTAGGGCACATGGGCTATCAGCCTGGTGTGGGTGCACCACCTCCACCGCCACAACCCCGGGAACCGAATTGGGTGAAGAGCCTATCAGACCTTCGACCCGCACATTTTAAGGGGGAGACCGATCCCGCCAAGCTTGAGGCGTACATCTCCGAGCTGGAGACCGCCTTCGAGACCGTTGACGTCCCTGCTGGGATCAAGGTGCGTCTGGCTGCTTTCTATCTGAAGGGGGCAGCAGGCGATTGGTGGAAGCTGATGAGGGCCGAGTATGTGGCCAATCAAGAGTTCGGCTGGGAGTAGTACACCGCATTGCTACGAGCAAAGTACTATCCCGCCCATGTCCAGACGAAGAAGCGCCTACAGTTGGATGCGCTCAAGCAGACCGACAAGATGACGGTGGACGAGTATTACACAGAGTTCACCGCCTTGCTTCGTCTTCTGCCAGGTCTTGGGTATTCAGACCAGATACTGGTGGACCGCTTCTATGGCGGGCTTAGCCATCGACTCCGCTACGGCATGGGGCCGATGAGTTATACTACCTTGCAGGTTATAAGAATGAGTAAGATATAATTAAGTGAATAAGATTTAGTTTGTGAGAAATAAGAGAAACTAATACCTTGGGAAGCAGGAGTGCTATCATGCCGCTGCTAAGGTTGAGATAACCGTCCAGCTGAGGGACGAGGACAATGCCAAGAGAAAGAGTGCTGGGAAGAGTACAGAACACCAAGGGCAAGGTGGGTACAAGAAACAGAAGTACCAGCCTCAAGCCTAAAAGAACCAGAACCAAAAAGGAAAGGAGGAAAAGGAGAAGGCTACTGATGAGCCACTGAAACTGATTTATGCTTATGCTGCTAAGCCCCTGCGCTCCAGGGCGCCAAAGGGTAAGGAAATACATCTTGAGTAAATAAGAATGGTTAACAACATTGAGACACAATCACTGATGCGACACGTAATCAGGTACTAAGACTGGAAAGGAAACCGGAGGTGGTTACCAACGACACTACTATTGCCAGAGGTGCATGGGGAACCGCCCCAGAGTTGACTGTAGGGGGAATAAGGTGGAGTGTAACTTTTGCGGAGTACTCGGGCACCGGGCATATGAGTGCTACGGGAACCCAGAGAGTAAGAATTACAGACCCAGTTTTAAGGTTAAGACCAAGACCGATCAGGGATCTGGATCCGACGGTCAGAGGAGGGTGCAGCAAACTGCAGACAAGAACCCACGGGTGACCCGGAAGTCGGGACCACACTACACTTGGTGGACCGGGACGATGAGCCTGAACCCTCATCGAGGCCAGGTACTGCTATAACCATTTAGTAATAAAATTACCTGCTTACCGCATTCTCATGCATGTTTGGTGAATAAATGAAATACCCCAAACTTAGATATGGTGTTTAAATGATAAACTAAGATATAGGGAGGCTAAATAATGCCTTAGAAACATTAAGAAACATTTTTAATCAAAGGAAATATAAGGAAACACCAAAAGAGCAGTTTTAGCAAAAACGTGCTCTAAACTTGGAGAGACATGGGAGAGTACCCAAATATTGTTCTAAGACCTTAGTAATATCCTAATGGTCATTTTAAATCAATTACCAAAGAAAACCAAGCTTGAAAACAAGTTAAAACACAAAATGTGCTTTAAGGAGTCTTAAAGCACGTTTTTGAAAAATTGTCTTGTAAATGAGTTTTGAATGGCTAAATGTCCATCATTACTCTTTAATTAACATGTGTACTATATAGTATCACATTTGGAAGTCTATATCAATGGGAAATCAAAAATTTCAACAATGTGCCTTGTTTTGGTGAATAGTGAATTAATTAAGCTAGTTTATAACATAAGTCTATATAAGTGAGACATTTGGTCAACAAAGACTTAATTACCCTCATTATTAAAAGGGGGCCGGTTTCATATGAGGTGAGTCACCACTTACATGAGTCATTAAGCAAATAAGAAAGCAAATAAGAGTTGTAAAGTAAAAGCACTATTTACCTTTTACATAAATATCACACTTTATTAGTTCTCTCTCCTCACCTCCTCATTTCTTCTTGTTCCCACGGTTTCTTCAAGCTCTCTCCCTTCTCCATTAACGTGAAGAACAACTCCATGCTAGCTCCATCTAGCTTTGCCCACATCTTGCTCATTTTAGCTCCAAATCCAAAACAAAATACCTATTCTTCTTAGTTAGCTCAAGCTCCTCCTTTCTATCTTTTCAAAACTTCAAGAGCTTCATTTTGGTGCCAAGTCAAACCACCATTGGAGGAGGAAATTCAAGTTTGGAGACTCCATTGGCTTCTACATTCTCTTATGGTAAAGAAAGTGTAAGAAAATCTAGGTTTCCACCATTTCCTTCACATGTCCGAAAATTAGTACTCATGGGACTCCATGTTTATGCCTTGTTCTAGCTTGTTTCTACTCTTCAAAGGAGAGAGGAGGTCCTTCTTGCTTCATATCCAAGTTTGTCTTGAGAAACCAAGGTAAAACAATCACCTTAATACCTTAAAGCATATTTTTAACCTAGGGTTTGTTCCTTAGGGTTAATGTGTTATCTAGTACTCATTGGAGTCATTGGATATTGGTTAGAACAGTGGCAAGGAGATACACATTGGTGACCGAGATTGAACAAAGAAAAACCTAAGGAAGAAAGCTTTTTAAGCTTGTAAAAGAACAAGGTAAATTACTTACCTTAAGGTGTTTTATTGTTTAAGGGAATGGGATCTAGATATGTGATGAGTTTAGTGTAGAGTTTACATTAGGAAAAGGGTTATATAAACCTAGGAGAAACAATGAGCATATTTGTGAACTTGTGACTAAAGACCAAGTGAGAAGAAGAGATAGTTAAAAAGTGGAGATGAATTACAAGAAGCATTTTATTTAAATGGGAGCCTTGTTGTGTGTACTCGCAGGTTGAAGGCAAATATATGTGGAAATTTAGTGGTTAAGATTATTGTCATTTAAGGGCCTAAGTGCCAAGCATTTAAGTTTAAGCACTATATGATGATGTGGTGAAGTTTTAGTGTAAATTGTGTGTTAAAGTGTTGTGATGAGAATTTGGGTGATGTTGGTTGTTTGATGGAGAAAAACCATGTGTTAGGATGTGTTATGTACTAGAGAACCCATGGCAAAAATTTAAAGGAGAACTTAAGTATTTAAGATATCCTAAGGGGATTTAATGACTAAGGAAGTACTAGGATGTCCTAGAGGTTGTCTTGATGAAAAAGGGTGAGAATAAGGTGTTCTAATGACTTATAATGACTTAGGTATCACCATGAAAGATTTAGGAAACAAGAGAATGGATTTGAGTATTTAGGACTTAGGCAAATGTTGGTGTACAACTAGGAAGGAAATAATGTGTTGATGGATGGAAGTTTAAACTTGTGAAGGAACTTTAAGTAAATGCATAAAAGAGTTTTAGATGGTGAAATGCTTGGGAGATGATGTTAAAGTGGTGAGGAAAACATTTGGCATAGTGGTTACATTAGGTATGAACCACCACCTAGAAACCTAGAGGAAAACATTACAAGTGTTGGCATTATTACAAGGAAAATGCATAATGACTAAGGTGGATCTTGGTGAATGATTTAATGTGTTTAAAGGAGGGCTTAAGGTGTATTTGAGGTGCCCAAATGAGGTTATAACATATTAGGATATATGAGGAGAAGTTTGGAGTTGAATGGGAATTTAGAAACAAGGTTCTGGAGCCGACCGACCTTAGGGACCGGACTTGCAAGGTCGGTCGGGCTCAGTTTACACTACCGGAAAATGTTTCTGGAACCGACCGAACTTGGGGACCGGACTTACAAGTTCGGTCGGGCTTGTATTTTGTGAAGGAGTTAAGTCACTGGAATCGACCGAACATAGGACCGGACTTGGCAAGTTCGGTCGAGCTTAAATTTCCCACGGGGGAAACTCTCGGGAATGGACCGACCTTGGGGACCGGACTTGCAAGGTCGGTCGGGGTAGAATTTTCAAACGGTGAAGTGTTCTGGAATGGACCGACCTTAGGTAAGGTCGGTCGGAAGTTCGGTCGAGCCTAAAAATAAAAAAAAAAAGAAATTTTGAATTCTAAGAATGGCAATGGGTAATAAGGTATGCCTTTGGTAGGGTAGTAATGATTAGGACCCTAAGAACTTAAGAAATTAAGTTAAGATTAAGTATAAGTTTTAATGTTTAAAGTTAAGTTTGCAAGCTAAGTGGCAAAGACTTGAGATTATTGAATGGGAATCCTTAGGGACTAAGTGAGTTAAGTAAGGTGCAAATAACTAATGACCTAAAAATGAATGAATGTTTTAGGTTTGTGAATTGGGACCCCGAAGAAGGTTAAACAAACAACGATCGACGGTGAACTGTACAATCCTTCTTGTGACCTGCTTGCTAACGAGGTGTCCCTCGGCTTGTGTGCTATTTGTTTAATTGCTATGACTAAAACAAGATAAAGCATGCAACCGGTTATATTGTTCTCGTTGTGATTGTGTTATATTTACACTAACCCGCGAGACTTGAGATTGTTACTTACCAAGTTTTGTACTTACTGAGTTAAGAATAAGAGTTAAGTTTGATGGTCGTTGTTAATGCCCGTTAGGGCTTAGCTAGCACATGGTGATTAAGATGTCACTAACTGGAACTTGAGTGAGGAAACCCGGGACCGATCTCCGGTCATGCATGCTAAGGAAAAAGGGGGAACGGTATCTGAATCAGATCCGCCCTCCGCTTAAGGACTTGTCTTCGGACTTGTAGCCTAGGGCCGGTTGCCGGCTCAGCTACGCTGGACTCCCGTCCAGAGTAGGTGGCATTAAGATGGTGCGGTGGGATCACCTAAATCCCAGGTTTGAGTTAAGCTACAACCAATCCCTTCCAGGAAAGGTTTGTATACTGAGATTAAGATTAAGATTGAGATTAAGATTAAGGTAAGGTGAGGAACTGAGGTTAAGAAAATGAGGACTAAGGAGGGGGTTACTAACCCACTTGATAAGGGAACGCTTGAGTCGTTCATTGTTTGTGAACTATATATGTTCATCTGTGGTTATTGTTATTGCACTTCATATTATGCTTGTGTATGTAACCAATTTCCATGCTATCGACAATTAGTCGTCGTAGCCCCGCTAGCTTGGGGGCCATGAGAGGGTGTACCAGCATTCGTGCTGACCCCCTCGGGGGCTATTTTTACACTTACAGGTAAGAGACCCATGAGGACGCACTACGAGAGTAGGAGCGGTTAGACTTAGGGTGGGATGTTTATTTTGAGTTCGGGATGCGCCTGTGCACCCGACTGTTTATATTTAAACTGATGTAAGGTTGAGATTATGTTTGAGATACTTGTACTCGGTTGGTTGTGGTATTGAGGTTGGTGATGTTTTGAGTTGGATAAGTATTTTGGTAAGTATTGTAAATGATAAGGCCGGTATATTCTAACGATCAGACTGTGGCAAGGTCCAGGTGTTATTTATTTCCGCTGCGACGTGTTCGATTAGGTGTTTAGTTTTGCGATAACCACGAATGGCTTTGGATGGGGTGTTACAATAAATGAATTAAGTGACAATGAGATGAGATTAGAACTTAAGTAAGTTATAACCTACTACCACTTTAGGAAGCTTCAACATCTGCTATCCAATGCCATCTACACCTAACCCGGAGTCCACCGACATCGAAACCATAGACTTTCCAACCGAACAATGTCAGGTTATCCGCCCAGGTATGATTTTATTAAGGGCATACCTGACACCCGAAGCGCAAATAGCCATCATCAGGAAATGCAATCAACTAGGAATGGGACCGGGAGGTTTTTATACACCGGAGTACCCAAGGGGAGCAAGGATGAAATTAAAAATGATGAGCTTAGGCAAGGATTGGAATCCGTATGCCAAGACTTACCAGACCATGAGGACACAGGATGGAATCTCACCACCGGAAATACCCGAAGAATTCCATCCGGTAAACACACAAGTCATGGAGATCGCTCAGCAGTTGGAAGCTGAACCGGTTCCAGACATACAAGCAGACATTTGCATTGGGAACTTCTACGAGAAAGATGGGCGACTTGGACTACACCAGGATAAGGATGAGACAACAGAGTGTCTCGAAAGAGGGATACCCGTAGTGTCTTGGTCCATTGGGGATGACGCAGAGTTTCTATACGGCAAGAAGAAGCGTGCGGACCGTGCAAATAAGTTGGTACTTAAGTCTGGTGATGAATTAGTTATGGGAGGAGAATCAAGGATGTTGTACCATGGGATTAAGAGAATCAAGCTGAATACAGCACCATCAGCAGTAATCAATGCGACGCATATGAGACCAGGGAGATTAAACCTAACCTGTAGACAATATCAGCGATGTAATGCTTTAGTATGGGATAAGGAATGAGATGTAAGATTGAAGCACGTGTTGTAAACAGGATGGTTACAAATAAAATAACAGTGTTGTTCATATAAATTGTTACGACTCTTGTTATACCATCAATACTCATGAAGCTTATGAATACGATTAGGTCATGGACTCGGTACAGAAGGTGCGCTAAGCATACTTACAGAGGCACAGGCCGACGCCAGCGGTACTATCCTCACCGGCACCTTTCCTATTAATGGGATTGAGGCATCAGTTCTCTTCGACTCAGGGGCCTCGCATACCTTTGTCTCGGCACCTTTTGCGAGAAGGTTGGGGCTAGACGCTGATGAGCTACCCGACTTCACGGTTACACTCCTGTCTAAGGAGAAGGTTCGTTGCACCGTTACTACCGAGGAGCCATTGTCAGAATTAAGGGGGAGGACTTTCCAGTCAGTTTTATCGAGTTCAGGGAGTTGGGATTTGATGTTATCTTCGGGATGAACTGGTTGGAGCGGCACAAGGGACGTATCCTCTGCGCCGAGCATAGACTGCTGCTGAGGAGCCCGTCTGGGGTAACAATATCATACCACCAGAGGCCCAGAGAGCCTTCGACTAAGATCATCACCGCCATGGCAATGTATAAGGAGTTGAGGAGAAAAGAACAAGTGTACCTCTGATATGTACAGGACATAGAGAGAGACCCTGAGTTCGACCACGACTTACCGGTAGTGTCGGAGTTCCCCGATCTCTTTCCACGTGAACTGCCCGGCATGCCACCCACTCGGGAGGTAGAGTTCACCATCGAGCTGCTACCTGGTACCGTACCTATAGGCAAGGCACCATACCGCATGGCTCCGGTAGAGATTAATGAGTTAAAGGAACAACTGAAGGACTTGTTAGACAAAGGGTTCATAAGACCCAGTGTATCACCATGGGGAGCGCCAGTCCTCTTCGTGAAGAAAAAGGATGGTAGTCTCCGCCTCTGTATCGACTACAGAGAGTTGAATGCAGTGACAGTGAAGAATAAGTACCCACTACCCCGCATTGACGATCTGTTCGATCAGTTGAAGGGAGCATCTGTGTTTTCCAAGATTGATCTGAGATCGGGGTATCATCAGATAGCCATTAAGGAGGGAGATATTGAGAAAACGACATTCCGGACACGATACGGCCACTACGAGTTTACAGTGATGCTGTTCGGTTTGTCGAACGCACCGGCGAAGTTTATGCATCTGACGAACCGCTTGTTCCGGGAGCAGCTGGACAAGTCGGTTGTGGTGTTTATTGACGATATATTGATATATTCGAGATCTAAGGTTGAACATGAGGAACATCTAAGGAGGGTGTTGGAGATATTAAAGGAGAACCGGCTATATGCTAAGTTCTCCAAGTGTGAGTTTTGGCTTGACCAGGTCTCTTTCCTAGGTCATGTCATCTCAGACGCTGGGATCTTAGTGGATCCAGTAAAGATTGATGTCGTACGTACTTGGCCAAGGCCGAAGACTGTTACCAACATCTGGAGCTTTCTCGGTCTGGCAGGTTACTACAGGAGGTTTGTTAGGGATTTCAGCAAGGTCGCGAAACCAATGACCAGTCTAATGAAGAAAGATGCACCGTTCTTATGGACGGCTGACTGTGAGAGATCATTTCAGAGTTTGAAAGACTCACTGACCACTGCACCGGTTCTGACCATTCCAGACGGTACATAGGGCTTTGAGGTCTATTGTGATGCATCCGGCAGAGGGCTGGGTTGCGTGCTCATGCAACATGGCAAGGTGGTGGCATATGCCTCACACCAGTTGAAGAAACATGAGGAGAACTACCCCACACATGATTTAGAGCTGGGAGCTGTAGTCTTCGCTTTGAAGATATGGCGCCATTACTTATACGGGGTTAGTGTGACGATCTACACCGATCATAAGAGCTTAAAATACATATTCACTCAGAAGGAGTTGAATCTCAGACAGAGGAGATGGTTGGAATTCATGAAAGACTATGACATTGACCTCCAATACAAAGAGGGAAAGGCCAATGTTGTAGCGGACGCCCTGAGCCGTCGAGCACACTCACTCCATTCGCTAGTTTCTTTCTCCATCTTGGTTGATGTGGTGCGAGAGGCTTAGAGGACAGATGAGTATATGAGAGAGGTCACACAGAAGCTGACAGATGGTACTTTTGAGGGTCAGAAATATAACTTCAGACTTCACGACGATGATCTGATCAGACTTAAGGGCCGGTTATGCATACCACGGGGCAACACGGATCTGAAAGACCGTATACTTAGGGAATCACACTGTTCTTAAGTCTCCATCCATTCGGGAGCCTCTAAGATGTATAAAGACATGAAGAGATACTTCTGGTGGTCGGGGATGAAGACAGATGTTACCGAGTTCGTCTTGAGGTGTCTCACTTGCCAGAAGGTAAAATTCGAGCACCGACGACCGGGTATTTCTACGAGTTTCACCAATGAAGGGTGTATTCAGATTTGGGCAGAAGGGCAAATTAAGCCCGAAGTTTTTTGGTCCTTATGAGATTATGGAGCGGGTGGGCCCGGTTGCTTACAGGTTGAATTTACCTGCTGAACTGGGTAAAGTGCATGATGTTTTTCATGTTTCACAGCTAAAGAAATACATGCATCACCCCTCCCATGTGTTAGAACCTGAGAGGTTGACATTAGAACCGAATATGAGATCAGTGGAGCTTCCTCAGAGAATCTTGGACAGTAAGACTAGGGACACTCGCCATAAGTCAGTGCGACTGGTGAAGGTTCTCTGGTCTAACCAGGATGTCGAAGAGGCCACGTGGGAATTAGAGGATAAGATGAGGGCGAAGTACCCTTCTTTGTTTACTGACTAGATCGTCTGTATAGGGTACGGGGCGTACCCCTTTTTAAGGGGGGTAGAGCTTCCTCGCGTTTGAGTTAGGAAACGAACTTGTTGTCGTTTGTTTGGTTGTTTAAGATGTAATTTTGTGTAAGTTGCTACACTTTGGTGATAAGTTTGAGTTATGTATAATACTTATGTATTGTATTTGTGATCGACCTTCGAGTCTTGAGATGTATGAATGAGAATATAAGATGTGGTGTTAAGATTAAGGGAATTGAGTACCGTGAATGGTTAAGCATATATGTGAACTTTGGGGACAAAGTTCTTTTAAGGGGGGTAGATTGAAATACCCCAAACTTAGATATGGTATTTAAAGGATGAAATAAGGTATAAGAAGGCTAAATAATGCCCTAGAGACATTAAGAAACATTTCTAATCAAAGAAAACATACGGAACACCAAAAGAGCAGTTTAAGCGAAAACGTGCTCTAAGCTTGGAGAGACTTGGGTGAGCACCCAAATATCATTCTAAGACCTTAGTAATATCCTAATGGTCATTTTAAACCAATTATCAAAGAAAACCAAGTTTGAAAACAAGTTAAAACACAAAATGTGCTTTAAGGAGTCTTAAAGCACATTTTTGAAAAATTGTCTTGTAAATGGGTTTTGAGTGGCTAAATGTCCATCATTACTCTTTAATTAACATGTGTACTAATTAGTATCACATTAGGAAGTCTAAATCAATGGGAAATCAAAAATTTCACAATTATGTGCCTTGTTTAGTGAATAGTAACCAAATAATGCTAGTTTAAGACATTAGTCAAAGTAAGTCAATCAAATGGTCAACAAAGACCACAATCTATCTTATTTGATCAAGGGGGCCGGTTTTTAAGTGTGACTCACCACACTTATCTAGCTAAGTAATGAATAAAGCAAAAGTAAGTTAAAACACTATTTACCTTTTAACATAATATCTCACCTTTAGTAGCCCACTCTCCTCCTCTTTTCATTCTTCATCTTCTCCATCGGTTTCCCTTGCTCCCATTCCTCTCTTTCACGTAAGAAGACAACTCCATGCTAGCTCCATCTTCTCTTGCCCACATCTTGCTCATTTAAGCTCTAAAATCAAAACCAAGTACATATATCTCTTAGTTAGCTTAAGCTCTTCCTTTCTATCTTTTCAAAACTTCAAGAGCCTCATTTTGGAGCCAAGTCAAACCGCCATTAGAGGAGGAAACTCAAGCTTGGAGACTCCATTAGCTTCTCCATTCTCTTAAGGTAAAGAAAATGTAAGAAAATCTAGGTTTCCATCACTTTCTCTCCATGTCCGAAAATTATCACTCATGGGGTTCCATTTCTATGCCTTGTTCTAGCTTGTTTTCTACTCTCCAAAGGATAAAGGAGGTACTTCTTGCTTCATATCCACGCTTGTCTTGAGAAACCAAGGTAAAACCATCACCTTAATACCTTAAAGCACATTTTTAACCTAGGGTTTGTCCTTAGGGTTAATGTATTATCTAGCACTCATTGGAGTCATTGGATATTGGTTAGAACATTGGCAAGGAGAGTTTAAGTGGTGACCGAGATTGTCCAAGGAAAAAGGCTAAGGAGGAAAGTTTGTGAGGTTGTGAAAGAACAAGGTAAATTACTTACCTTACGGTGTTTTATTGTTTAAGGGAATGGGATTTAGATATGTGATGAGTTTAGTGTAGAGTTTACATTGGGAAAAAGGGGTTATAAAACCTAGGAGAAAGAACAAAGACTATACTTGTGAACTTGTGACTAAGGAGCAAATGAGAAAAAGAGATAGTTTAAGAATATCAAGGTGAATTACAAGAAGCATTTTATTTCAAAGGGGGCCTTGTTGTGTGTATTCGCAGGTTAAAGGCAAATATATGTGGAATTCAGTGGTTAAGATTATTGTCATTTAAGGGCCTAAGTGCCAAGCATTTTAAGTTTATACACTATATGATGATGTGGTGTAGTTTTGGTGTAAATTGTGTGTTAAGATGTTGGAATGAGAATTTGAGTGATCTTGGTTGTTTGATGGTGAAAAACCAAGTGTTTGGGTGTAACAATATATTAGAGAACCCATGGCAAAATTTAGAGAAGAACCTAAGTGTTCAGGATGTGTTAAGGAGATTTCATGACCAAGGTAGTACTAGGAGTTTTAGAGGTTGTCTTGATGAAAAAGGGTGAGTTTAAGGTGTATAATGAGTTTAATGACTTAGGCATCATCATGGAGGATCTTGGAATCAAAAGAATGTTTAGGCATGCACCAAGAGCAATTTGAGAATGTGTTTAGGACTTAGGCAAACATTGGTTAACTAGTAGAAAAGTAATGTGTTGGATGAAGGTGCCATGAACTTGTGTAGAAACTTTAGGTAGTTGCATAAAAGAGTTTTAGATGGTGAAAGATGCTTGGGAGATGATTTTATAGTGGTGAGGAAGCATTTGGCATAGAGTTGTATTAGGTATGAACCACCACTTAGAAACCTAGTGAAAAACATTACCAGTGTTGGTATGATTACAATTAAAATGCATAATGACTAAGGTGGATGTAGGTGAGTGATGTAATGTGTTTAATGGAAGGATTAAGGTGTATTTGAGGTGCCCAAATGAGGTTAGAACATACTAGGATGTAAGAGGAGAATTTGGAGTCAAATGGGAACTTAGAACAAGGTTCTGGAGCCGACCGACCTTAGGGACCGGACCTGCAAGGTCGGTCGAGCTCAGTTTACACTACCGGAAAAAGTTTCTGGAATCGACCGAACTTGGGGACCGGGCTTGGATTTTGTGTACGAATTAAGTCTCTGGAATGGACCGACCTTGGGGACCGGACTTGCAAGGTCGGTCATGCCTAGAATTTTGTACTGGAATTGGTCTCTGGAATCGACCGAACTTGGGACCGGACTTGGCAAGTTCGGTCGAGCTTAAATTTCCCACGGGGAAAACTCTCGGGAATGGACCGACCTTGGGGACCGGTCTTGCAAGGTCGGTCGGGGTAGAATTTTCAAACGGTAATATGTTCTGGAATGGACCGACCTTGGGTAAGGTCGGTCGGTAAGTTCGGTCGAGCCTAAAACACAAAAAAAAGAAATTTTAAATTCTAAAGATGTTAATTGGTAATAAGGTATGCCATTGGTAGGGTAGTAATGATTAGGAACCTAAGAACCTATGGAATTAAGTTAAGCTAAGTATAAACCTTAATGTTTAAAGTTAAGTTTATAAGGTTAAGTGGCAAGGACATAAGAGGGTATTGAATGGGAATCTTTAGGGACTAAGTGAGTTAAGTAAGGTGCAAATAACTAATGGCCTAAGAATGAATCAATGTTTTAGGTTTGTGAATTGGGACCCCGGAGAGGTTAACAAACAACAGACGACGGTGAACGGTACAATCTTTCTTGTGACCTACTTGCTAACGAGGCGTCCCTCGGCTTATATGCTATCTGTTTATTTGCTATGACTAAGACAAGATAAAGCATATATGCAACCGAATATTAATGTTCTCGTTGTGTTTGTGTTTTCTTTACACTAACCCACGAGGCTTATGGATAGCTACTAACTAAGCTTGATACTTCTTAAGTTATGGAGGGGATTTGTACATTTGTGATTGTTGGTTAAAACCCGTCAAGGTTTAACTAACATTTGGTATTTAAGACATTCACTAAGCATAACTCGGGGTGGGAGTGAGGAATCCGGAATGGTACCGGCACATGTGTATTGGGGGAGGTCGGTATCTGAATCAGATCCGACTTCCAAATGAGACTTGTCATTAGACTCGTCGCCTAGGGTCAACAAACCAACCCGACCACCCGGACTACTGTTTGAGGTGGGAGGCACATTAAGGATGGCGTGGGGGGATCAAGCCTACATCCCCAACAAATTAAGAATGTAGCTTATTGTCGGATAGTGCCCTGCTACGGGCTAGGGTTAACCAAGCCCTACAAAAATAAGCAACCAATTAAGGGCTAACCAATCTAATAGTGGAACGGTTGGCAAATATAAGGTAAAGGAGATTGAGGACTTAAGGAGTTAAGATCTAACTCTCTTATTAAGGGAACGCGTGAGTCGTTCATTTGCATTTGATCTATTTATGTTCATTGTGGTTTGTTGTTTTATTGCATTTCATATTATGTTTGTGATGCTAATCAACTTCCATGCTATCGACAATTAGTCGTTGTAGCCCCGTTAGCTTGGGGGCCATGAGAGGGAGTACCAGCATTCGTGCTGACCCCCTTTGGGGGCTGTTTTTACACTTGCAGGTAAGCGGCCGATGAAGTCACACCACGAGAGTAGGAGCAGGTAGCCCTAGGTGGGACTTTATTTTGAGTACGGGTAGCGCTTGTGCACCCGTCTGTTAGTAGTTGAACTTGAGATTTATTATGTGGTTTGGAAGATACTTAAAACTCGGATGGTGAATGTATTTTGGATGTATGGTTGTAAATATTTAAGTAACGGTATTTCTTGCTGATTAGACCGTGGCATGGTCCTGGTGATAGTCATTTTCCGCTGCGACGTTTAAGTATTATTCGTTCAGTTGCGATAACCACGATTGGCTTAGGACGGGGTGCTACAGAAAGTGGTATCAGAGCGTTGTTACGCTCTGATCAAGAAATACCGGACATAAGGAACCACCGAGTTAGGATATAAGTTAAGGAATAAGTGATGGGTTAAGGGTGTGAGCTGTTAGTGTGAGTAGAGTCAGATGACCACTAATATGTGTGGATCGTCTTTACCGTCTACGGACGTTATAAATTCGTTAACCGAAACAGTGGTGGATACGAATCTAATGTGAGTTATGATTGTTCAGATGTCAGGAAGGAGAGGCCGAGGCCGTCCCAGAGGCGACGAGACAGAGATACCGGAGGGGCAGACGATCGCAGAGATCGTAGCTGCCGCATTAGGGCACATGGGCTATCAGCCTGGTGTGGGTGCACCACCTCCACCGCCACAACCCTGGGAACCGAATTGGGTGAAGAGCCTATCAGACCTTCGACCCGCACATTTTAAGGGGGAGACCGATCCCGCCAAGCTTGAGGCATACATCTCCGAGCTGGAGACCGCCTTCGAGACCCTTGACGTCCCTGCTGGGATCAAGGTGCGTCTGGCTGCTTTCTATTTGAAGGGGGCAGCAGGCGATTGGTGGAAGCTGGTGAGGGCCGAGCATGTGGCCAATCCAGAGTTCGGCTGGGAGCAGTACACCGCATTGCTACGAGCAAAGTACTATCCCGCCCATGTCCAGACGAAGAAGCGCCTACAGTTGGATGCGCTCAAGCAGACCGACAAGATGAGTGGACGAGTATTACACAGAGTTCACGCCTTGCTCCGTCTTCTGCCAGGTCTTGGGTATTCAGACCAGATACTGGTGGACCGCTTTTATGGTGGGCTTTGCCATCGACTCCGCTACGGCATGGGGCCGACGAGTTATACTACCTTGCAGGTAATAAGAATGAGTAAGATACAATTAAGTGAATAAGATTTAGTTTGTGAGAAATAAGAGGAACTAATACCTTGGGAAGCAGGAGTGATATCATGCCGCTGCTAAGGTTGAGATAACCATCCAGCTGAGGGACGAGGACAATGCCAAGAGAAAGAGTGCTGGGAAGAGTACAGAACACCAAGGGCAAGGTGGGTACAAGAAACAGAAGTACCAGCCTCAAGCCCAAAAGAACCAGAACAAAAAAGGAAAGAAGGAAAAGGAGAAGGCTATTGATGAGCCACTGAAACTGACTTATGCTTATGCTGCTAAGCCCCTGCGCTCCAGGGCGCCAAAGGGTAAGGAAATACATCTTGAGTAAATAAGAATGGTTAACAACATTGAGACACAATCACTGATGCGATACGTAATCAGGTACTGAGACTGGAAAGGAAACCGGAGGTGGTTACCAACGACACTACTATTGCCAGAGGTGCAAGGGGGACCACCCCAGAGTTGACTGCAGGGGGAATAAGGTGGAGTGTAACTTTTGCGGAGTACTCGGGCACCGGGCATATGAGTGCTACGGGAACCCGGAGAGTAAGAATTACAGACCCAGTTTTAAGGTTAAGACCAAGACCGATCCGGGATCTGGGTCCGACGGTCAGAGGAGGGTGCAGCAAACTGTAGACAAGAACCCACAGGTGACCTAGAAGTCGGGACCCACACTACACTTGGTGGACCGGGACGATGAGCCTGAACCCTCATCGAGGCCAGGTACCGCTATAACCATTTAGTAATAAAATTACCTACTTACCGCATTATCATGCATGTTTGGTAAATAAATGAATTAAGTGACAATGAGATGAGATTAGAACTTAAGTAAGATATAACCTACTACCACTTTAGGAAGCTTCAACATCTGCTATCCAATGCCATCTACACCTAACCCGGAGTCCACCGACATCGAAACCATAGACTTTCCAACCGAACAATGTCAGGTTATCCGCCCAGGTATGATTTTATTAAGGGGATACCTGACACCCGAAGCGCAAATAGCCATCATCAGGAAATGCAATCAACTAGGAATGGGACCGGGAGGTTTTTATACACCAGAGTACCCAGGGGGAGCAAGGATGAAATTAAAATGATGAGCTTAGGCAAGGATTGGAATCCGTATGCCAAGACCTACCAAACCATGAGGACACAGGATGGAATCTCACCACCGGAAATACCCGAAGAATTCCATCCGGTAAACACACAAGTCATGGAGATCGCTCAGCAGTTGGAAGCTGAACCGGTTCCAGACATACAAGCAAACATTTTCATTGTGAACTTCTACGAGAAAGATGGGCGACTTGGACTACACCAGGATAAGGACGAGCAACGGAGTCTCTCGAAAGAGGGATACCCGTAGTGTCTTGGTCCATTGGGGATGACGCAGAGTTTCTATACGGGAAGCAGAAGCGTGCGGACCGTGCAAATAAGTTGGTACTTAAGTCTGGAGATGTATTAGTTATGGGAGGAGAATCAAGGATGTTGTACCATGGGATTAAGAGAATCAAGCTGAATACAGCACCGTCAGCAGTAATCAATGCGGCGCATATGAGACCAGGGAGATTAAACCTAACCTGTAGACAATATCAGCGATGTAATGCTTTAGTATGGGATAAGGAATGAGATGTAAGATTGAAGCACGTGTTGTAAACTGGATGGTTACAAATAAAATAACAGTGTTGTTCATATAAATTGTTACGACTCTTGTTATACCATCAATACTCATGAAGCATATGAATACGATTAGGTCATGGACTCGGTACGGAAGGTGCGCTAAGAATACTTACAGAGGCACAGGCCGACGCCAGCGGTACTATCCTCACCGGCACCTTTCCGATTAATGGGATTGAGGCATCAGTTCTCTTCGACTCAGGGGCCTCGCATACCTTTGTCTCGGCACCTTTTGCGAGAAGGTTGAGGCTAGACGCTGATGAGCTACCCGACTTCACGGTTACGCTCCTGTCTAAGGAGAAGGTTCGTTGCACTCGTTACTACCGAGGATCCATTGTCAGAATTAAGGGGGAGGACTTTCCAGTCAGTTTTATCGAGTTCAGGGAGTTGGGATTTGATGTTATCTTCGGGATGAACTGGTTGGAGCGGCACAAGGGACGTATCCTCTGCGCCGAGCATAGACTACTGCTCAGGAGCCCGTCTGGGGTAACAATATCATACCGCCAGAGGCCCAGAGAGCCTTCGACTAAGATTATCACCGCCATGGCAATGTATAAGGAGTTGAGGAGAAAAGAAGAAGTGTACCTCTGATATGTACAGGACATAGAGAGAGACCCCGAGTTCGACCACGACTTACCGGTAGTGTCGGAGTTCCCCGATCTCTTTCCACGGGAACTGCCCGGCATGCCACCCACTCGGGAGGTAGAGTTCACCATCGAGCTGCTACCTGGTACCGGACCTATAGCCAAGGCACCATACCGCATGGATCCGGCAGAGATGAATGAGTTAAAGGAACAACTGAAGGACTTGTTAGACAAAGGGTTCATAAGACCCAGTGTATCACCATGGGGAGCGCCAGTCCTCTTCGTGAAGAAGAAGGATGGTAGTCTCCGCCTCTGCATCGACTACAGAGAGTTGAATGCAGTGACAGTGAAGAATAAGTACCCACTACCCCGCATTGACGATCTGTTCGATTAGTTGAAGGGAGCATCTGTGTTTTCCAAGATTGATCTCAGATCGGGGTATCATCAGATAGCCATTAAGGAGGGAGATATTGAGAAAACGGTATTCCGGACACGATACGGCCACTACGAGTTTACAGTGATGCCGTTCGGTTTGTCGAACGCACCGGCGAAGTTTATGGATCTGATGAACCGCTTGTTCCGGGAGCAGCTGAACAAGTCGGTTGATGTAATTTATTGACGATATATTGATATATTCGAGATCTAAGGTTGAACATGAGGAACATCTGAGGAGGGTATTGGAGATATTAAGGGAGAACCGGCTATATGCTAAGTTCTCCAAGTGTGAGTTTTGGCTTGACCTGTATTTCCTAGGTCATGTCATCTCAGACGCTGGGATCTCAGTGGATCCAGCAAAGATTGATGCCGTACGTACTTGGCCAAGGCCGAAGACTGTTACCGACATCCGGAGCTTTCTCGGTCTGGCAGGTTACTACAGGAGGTTTGTTAGGGATTTCAGCAAGGTGGGGAAACCGATGACCAATCTAATGAAGAAAGATGCACCGTTCTTATGGACGGCTGACTGTGAGAGATCATTTCAGAGTTTGAAAGACTCACTGACCACTGCACCGGTTCTGACCATTCCAGACGGTACAGAGGGCTTTGAGGTCTATTGTGATGCATCCGGCAGAGGGCTGGGTTGCGTGCTCATGCAACATGGCAAGGTGGTGGCATATGCCTCACGCCAGTTGAAGAAACATGAGGAGAACTACCCCACACATGATTTAGAGCTGGGAGCTGTAGTCTTCGCTTTGAAGATATGGCGCCATTACTTATACGGGGTTAGTGTGACGATCTACACCGATCATAAGAGCTTAAGATACATATTCACTCAGAAGGAGTTGAATCTCAGACAGAGGAGATGGTTGGAATTCTTGAAAGACTATGACATTGACCTCCAATACAAAGAGGGAAAGGCCAATGTTGTAGCGGACGCCCTGAGCCGTCGAGCACACTCACTCCATTCGCTAGTTTCTTTCTCCAGCTTGGTTGATGAGGTGCGAGAGGCTCAGAGGACAGATGAGTATATGAGAGAGGTCAGACAGAAGCTGACAGATGGTACTTTTGAGGGTCAGAAATATAACTTCAGACTTCACGACGATGATCTGATCAGACTTAAGGGCCGGTTATGCATACCACGGGGCAACACGGATCTGAAAGACCGTATACTTAGGGAATCACACTGTTCTTCAGTCTCCATCCATCCGGGAGCCTCTAAGATGTATAAAGACATGAAGAGATACTTCTGGTGGTCGGGGATGAAGACAGATGTTACCGAGTTCGTCTTGAGGTGTCTCACTTGCCAGAAGGTAAAATTCGAGCACCGACGACCGGGCGGAATGGTACAATCGATGCCAGTTCCGGAGTGGAAGTTCCATGATATCTCCATGGACTTTGTAGTTGGACTCCCACCTGCTAGGGGAGGTCTCAACATGATATGGGTGGTGGTGGATCGCCTTACCAAAGTAGCCCGATTCATACCGATGAAGGATACTTGGAAGGTGACCAAATTAGCTGAGTTGTTTGAGAGGGAAATTATGAGACATCACGGGATACCAAAGACCATAGTGTCAGATAGAGATACCAGATTCCTTTCGAGGTACTGGAGAGCTACCAGAGAAGCGTTGGGTACAGAACTCAAGTTGAGTACCACGTTCCACCCTCAGACAGATGGTCAGACTGAGCGTACTATTCAGACACTCGAGGACATGCTAAGAGCATGTGCCTTAGACTTCCAGGGCAGTTGGATTGACAAATTGCATCTGATCGAGTTTTCATACAACAACAGCTATCACGCTTCGATCAAGATGGCACCTTTTCAAGCGTTGTACGGTAGACCATGTCGTACACCGCTCTGCTGGGATGAGTCGAGTGAGGCGGTCATTATAGGACCAGAATATTTAGAACAAGTTAAGGCTGAAGTTCAGCAAATCAGGGAGAACATGAAAGCTGCTCAAGATAGGCAGAAGTCGTATGCTGATGTTCGACGATGAGACCTGGAGTTCACAGTGGGCGACTGGGTATTTCTACGAGTTTCACCAATGAAGGGTGTATTCAGATTTGGGCAGAAGGGCAAATTAAGCCCGAAGTTTTTTGGTCCTTATGAGATTATGGAGCGGGTGGGCCCGGTTGCTTACAGGTTGAATTTACCTGCTGAACTGGGTAAAGTGCATGATGTTTTTCATGTTTCACAGCTAAAGAAATACATGCATCACCCTCCCATGTGTTAGAAACCTGAGAGGTTGGACAGTAAGACTAGGGACACTCGCCATAAGTCAGTGCAACTGGTGAAGGTTCTCTGGTCTAACCAGGATGTCGAAGAGGCGTGGGAATTAGAGGATAAGATGAGGGCGAAGTACCCTTCTTTGTTTACTGACTAGATCGTATGTATAGGGTACGGGGCGTACCCCTTTTTAAGGGGGGTAGAACTTCCTCGCGTTTGAGTTAGGAAACGAACTTGTTGTCGTTTGTTTGGTTGTTTAAGATGTAATTTTGTGTAAGTTGCTACACTTTGGTGATAAGTTTGAGTTAGTAATACTTATGTATGTATTTGTGATCGACCTTCGAATCTTGAGATGTATGAATGAGAATATAGATGTGGTGTTAAGATTAAGGGAATTGAGTACCGTGAATGGTTAAGCATATATGTGAACTTTGGGGACAAAGTTCTTTTAAGGGGGGTAGATTGAAATACCCCAAACTTATATATGGTATTTAAAGGATGAACTAAGTATAAGAAGGCTAAATAATGCCCTAGAGACATTAAGAAACATTTCTAATCAAAGAAAACATAAGGAAACACCAAAAGAGCAGTTTAAGCGAAAACGTGCTCTAAGCTTGGAGAGACTTGGGTGAGCACCCAAATATCATTCTAAGACCTTAGTAATATCCTAATGGTCATTTTAAACCAATTAGCAAAGAAAACCAAGTTTAAAACAAGTTAAAACACAAAATGTGCTTTAAGGAGTCTTAAAGCACATTTTTGAAAATTGTCTAGTAAATGGGTTTTGAGTGGCTAAATGTCCATCATTACTCTTTAATTAAAATGTGTACTAATTAGTATCACATTATGAAGTCTAAATCAATGGGAAATCAAAAATTTCACAATTATGTGCCTTGTTTAGTGAATAGTAACCAAATAATGCTAGTTTAAGACATTAGTCAAAGTAAGTCAATTAAATGGTCAACAAAGACCAAAATCTATCTTATTTGATCAAGGGGCCGGTTTTTAAGTGTGACTCACCACACTTATCTAGCTAAGTAATGAATAAAGCAAAAGTAAGTAAAAACACTATTTACCTTTTAACATAATATCTCACCTTTAGTAGCCCTCTCTCCTCCTCTTTTCATTCTTCATCTTCTCCATCGGTTTCCCTTGCTCTCATTCCTCTCTTTCACGTAAGAAGACAATTCCATGCTAGCTCCATCTTCTCTTGCCCACATCTTTCTCATTTAAGCTCAAAATCAAAACCAAGTACATATATCTCTTAGTTAGATCAAGCTCTTCCTTTCTATCTTTTCAAAACTTCAAGAGCCTCATTTGGAGCCAAGTCAAACCGCCATTAGAGGAGGAAACTCAGCTTGGAGACTCCATTAGCTTCTCCATTCTCTAAGGTAAAGAAAATGTAAGAAATCTAGGTTTCCATCACTTTCTCTCCATGTCTGAAAATTATCACTCATGGGGTTCCATTTTTATGCCTTGTTCTAGCTTGTTTTCTACTCTCCAAAGGATAAAGGAGGTCCTTCTTGCTTTATATCCAAGCTTGTCTTGAGAAACCAAGGTAAAACAATCACCTTAATACCTTAAAGCACATTTTTAACCTAGGGATTGTCCTTAGGGTTAATGTATTATCTAGCACTCATGGAGTCATTGGATATTGGTTAGAACATTGGCAAGGAGAGTTTAAGTGGTGACCGAGATTGTCCAAGGAAAAAGGCTAAGGAGGAAAGTTTGTGAGCTTGTGAAAGAACAAGGTAAATTACTTAGCTTAAGGTCTTTTATTGTTTAAGGGAATGGGATTTAGATATGTGATGAGTTTAGTGTAGAGTTTACATTGGGAAAAAGGGGTTATAAAACCTAGGAGAAAGAACAAAGGACTATACTTGTGAACTTGTGACTAAGGAGCAAATGAGAAAAGAGATAGTTTAAGAATATCAAGGTGAATTACAAGAAGCATTTTATTTCAAAGAGAGCCTTGTTGTGTGTATTTGCACGTTAAAGGCAAATATATGTGGAAATTCAGTGGTTAAGATTATTGTCATTTAAGGGCCTAAGTGCCAAGCATTTTTAAGTTTATACACTATGATGATGTGGTGTAGTTTTGGTGTCAATTGTGTGTTAGATGTGGAATGAGAATTTGAGTGATCTTGGTTGTTTGATGGTGAAAAACCAAGTGTTTGGGTGTACAATATATTAGAGAACCCATGGCAAAATTTAGAATGTTTATGAATATCAAGGTGAATTACAAGAAGCATTTATTTCAAAGAGAGCCTTGTTGTGTGTATTTTCAGGTTAAAGACAAATATATGTGGAAATTCAGTGGTTGTGGTTTAAGATATTGTCATTTAAGGGCCTAAGTGCCAAGCATTTTAAGTTTTACACTATATGATGATGTGGTGTAGTTTGGTGTCAATTGTGTGTTAAGATGTTGGAATGAGAATTTGAGTGATCTTGGTTGTTTGATGGTGAAAACCAAGTGTTTGGGTGTAACAATATATTAGAGAACCCATGGCAAAATTTAAGAGGATGTGTTAAGGAGATTTCATGACCAAGGTAGTACTAGGAAGTTTTAGAGGTTGTCTTGATGAAAAAGGGTGAGTTTAAGGTGTAATGAGTTATAATGACTTAGGCATCATCATGGAGGATCTTGGAATCAAAAGAATGTTTAGGCATGCACCAAGAGCAATTTGAGAATGTGTTTAGGACTTAGGCAAACATTGGTTAACTAGTAGAAAAGAAATAATGTGTTGGATGAAGGTGCCATGAACTTGTGTAGAAACTTTGGGTAGTTGCATAAAAGAGTTTTAGATGGTGAAAGATGCTTGGGAGATGATGTTATAGTGGTGAGGAAGCATTTGGCATAGAGGTTGTATTAGGTATGAACCACCACTTAGAAACCTAGTGAAAAACATTACAAGTGTTGGTATGATTACAAGGAAAATGCATAATGACTAAGGTGGATGTAGGTGAGTGATCTAATGTGTTTATTGGAAGGCTTAAGGTGTATTTGAGGTGCCAAAATGAGGTTAGAACATACTAGGATGTAAGAGGAGAAATTTGGAGTCAAATGGGAACTTAGAAACAAGGTTTTGGAGCCGACCAACCTTAGGGACCGGACCTGCAAGGTCGGTCGAGCTCAGTTTACACTACCGGAAAAAGTTTCTGGAATCGACCGAACTTGGGGACCGGACTTACAAGTTCGGTCGGGCTTGGATTTTGTGTACGAATTAAGTCTCTGGAATGGACCGACCTTGGGGACCGGACTTGCAAGGTCGGTCATGCCTAGAATTTTGTACTGGAATTGGTCTCTGGAATCGACCGAACTTGGGACCGGACTTGGCAAGTTCGGTCGAGCTTAAATTTCCCACGGGGAAAACTCTCGGGAATGGACCGACCTTGGGGACCGGTCTTGCAAGGTCGGTCAGGGTAGAATTTTCAAACGATAATATGTTCTGGAATGGACCGACCTTGGGTAAGGTCGGTCGGTAAGTTCGGTCGAGCCTAAAACACAAAAAAAAAGAAATTTTAAATTCTAAAGATGTTAATTGGTAATAAGGTATGCCATTGGTAGGGTAATAATGATTAGGAACCTAAGAACCTAAGGAATTAAGTTAAGCTAAGTATAAACCTTAATGTTTAAAGTTAAGTTTATAAGGTTAAGTGGCAAGGACTTAAGAGGGTATTGAATGGGAATCTTTAGGGACTAAGTGAGTTAAGTAAGGTGCAAATAACTTATGGCCTAAGAATGAATCAATGTTTTAGGTTTGTGAATTGGGACCCCGGAGAAGGTAAAACAAACAACAGACGACGGTGAACGGTACAATCTTTCTTGTGACCTGCTTGCTAACGAGGCGTCCCTCGGCTTGTGTGCTATCTGTTTATTTGCTATGACTAAGACAAGATAAAGCATGCAACCGGATATTAATGTTCTCGTTGTGTTTGTGTTTTCTTTACACTAACCCACGAGGCTTAGGGATAGCTACTAACTAAGCTTGATACTTATTAAGTTAAGAGAGGATTTGTACATTGGTGATTGTTGGTTAAAACCCGTCAAGGTTTAACTAACACTTGGTATTTAAGACTTTCACTAACCATAACTCGGGGTGGGAGTGAGGAATCCGGAATGGTACCGGCACATGTGTATTGGGGGAGGTCGGTATCTGAATCAGATCCGACTTCCAAATGAGACTTGTCATTAGACTCGTCGCCTAGGGTCAACAAACTGACCCGACCACCCGGACTATTGTTTGAGGTGGGAGGCACATTAAGGATGGCGTGGGGGATCAAGCCTACATCCCCAACAAATTAAGAAAGGTAGCTTATTGTCGGATAGTGCACTGCTACCGGCTAGGGTTAACCAAGCCCTACAAAAATAAGCAACCAATTATGGGCTAACCAATCTAATAGTGGAACGGTTGGCAAATATAAGGTAAAGGAGATTGAGGACTTAAGGAGTTAAGATCTAACTCTCTTATTAAGGGAACGCGTGAGTCGTTCATTTGCATTTGATCTATTTATGTTCATTGTGGTTTGTTGTTTTATTGCATTTCATATTATGTTTGTGATGCTAATCAACTTCCATGCTATCGACAATTAGTCGTTGTAGCCCCGTTAGCTTGGGGGCCATGAGAGGGAGTACCAGCATTCGTGCTGACCCCCTTTGGGGGCTGTTTTTACACTTGCAGGTAAGCGGCCGATGAAGTCACACCACGAGAGTAGGAGCGGGTAGCCCTAGGTGGGACTTTATTTTGAGTACGGGTAGCGCTTGTGCACCCGTCTGTTAGTAGTTGAACTTGAGATTTATTATGTGGTTTGGAAGATACTTAAAACTCGGTTGGTGAATGTATTTTGGATGTATGGTTGTAAATATTTAAGTAACGGTATTTCTTGCTGATTAGACCGTGGCAAGGTCCTGGTGATAGTCATTTTCCGCTGCGACGTTTAAGTATTATTCGTTCAGTTGCGATAACCACGATTGGCTTAGGACGGGGTGTTACAATATATCATCTTGAAGTAATAAGTTCAAGATGTTCCACTCCTGTGGAATATTCGTGCACTAATGTGCTACATATTACATTACCCCTTTTCTCTAGGGTCGGGCTTTAGCCATTCTGGCTATACTGCCTATCTTGGTTAGGTGTATGTATATTCATATACGGTTTGATCGGGAGATGTAAACACATCATTTGTTTTCCCAAACTGTTAGGTATATTAGGCCTAGGCAATATGGGCCCGCTCGCTTCGCAAGCGGTACGACCCAACTACTTTAGGGTTAGTTCACCCTTTTAAGTAGCAGTTTCATGCCGGTTTCAACTCCATGTGACAGTGTTTTCTACACGGTCTTCCATAATTATGGGAATGGAGGAAAAATATCGCTGTGTGGTATCAATGTCACACACGCTAATTATTCTGACTAGCTCTTTTATTCAACCACTCTAACTTCTTTACATGCTCGTGGTGTGTTCCCAAGAGTTCATACTACCCTACCGAACTAACCTTCGGTGTAAGGGTTGTCGAGCTATGCTCTAGCACCTAGTGCTTGCTGTAGTTGTCTCTAAAATGTCAAGTCGAGTTTGATATGCGCAACTAACTGGCTCCTCATGACTCCAAGTTATTTCTCTCTAGGATGAGTTCGTTCCTTAGGTACCTTGTAGGTCCTCTTTTATTGGTGTGAAATCGTATCCCTCGTGTGCTGGTATTTTACTACACACATACGGTTCATCCCTACTCTCTATTAAGGGAATCCATTGGTTTATCTGATCTTCTTCGTTCTACTTCTCACCAACATAATTTGGTTAATAGTCATTATAATAGTCGCTTTGTTGCGCACCATGTACCAGTCAATTAGACGGTTATCCGCTATTGCGGTTTGCATGGAGTACCTAATCTCCAGCTTAAAGTATCTCCTATAATGCCAGCATTTGCCCTTTGTCTGTTGTAAACATACAATACGACAGTGGGTTTTAACTTGGCATACGTTTTCCGTTCAACCCTAATTGGTACTAACGTACTAACGTTTTATGGCTTGAGCATGTGGTTATTATTATTCAATGTGACCTCATCGTCGTGCCCTCAACGCATAATATAATTCTTTTCAGTGCCCCCTTTTTGGGTAGCATCTATGATATTATAAAGGTTTCTCTCATACAACTTCCAAAGGTACTACACTTCATCTTCTCATTCATGGGTCCTCCTTGCCCTTGCCATTAAATTGGCCTTGGCTTCCTTGTTTACGAAAATCTCCAAAACTTGTGTTCTAACTTATCCACTATGGAGTTGTGACCCTTTTGTCGTTTACTATCAAGCTATTCTTGATTTCCCCAACCTTGTTGGTTTGACTGAGATCTCTCTCGTCAATTTATGGTTTACCTAGTCAAGATTCCATTCACTGACTTAGACATAGAGTTGATTACCTCCTGGGTCCTTACACTACTAGTTTACATACATGGGGTACCGTACTGACACATTACTACTTACCCAACTAACTTAATGTAAGTTTCGTCAGGCCCACAAGCTCCTAGGAGTGTGGTCGTCCCATGTCTCATTTAGTGCACTCGTAGTGTTCGTACCCGGTGGTTATCGCACTCTTAGTCCTGGTAATTTATGTTGGAGTAAATAGGCTGCCAATTCTTAACTTTTAGTGTTAGAATGCCCCTAGAGGGCTCTCTGGGTTCTATGGGTTCTTTGCTTAATATGTATGTTCTTTAACTCTTCTAAGATAGGTGTTTGCAACATAGCACCCTAATATTGGGTTTCACATGCTCGTTATCTGGTATTTATGAGTGGGGATTAGTATTTATTTATGATCTCTTTCTCGTTCACTCCTAGGTAATAATGCCATTTTTCATCCGAGTTTTTGGTTCTTGAACTCCACCCAATTCATTGGGTTACACCTTCTGGTGTAGTCTGGACTCCATGATACGGGTTGACACATCGTGTTTTCTCTGTCCTTTGGCAGTCCCTCTTTAGTCTGATATTAATCAGTATTTATGATTTATCACCTTCGCTCTCCTAGATTTGGGTCATTATGGTGGTACTAAAGGTATCTTTCTGTAGGCCTATGTCGTACGGTATTTAGGTTCAGTGCCTATTCTGATAGTTAAATGATTGTTGATCTCTATATCTAATTAAATCCTAGTTGGTTCTAATACTTTCTTCTAAGGTTTACAATTGGGTACCCACAACTTAGTGGGTTCTGCTGATCATCGCTCTTCGTTGTGTCGTCCTAACTCTTATTCAACTCGTATTTTCTCCATCCTCTTCGAGGTAACGGTATTTTCCGTCCTCAGGCAAATTCACTGTTCAGTTAATATCCACTGCCCTCCGTGCGTGAGTCTAGCAGCATAATGGATTCACAACACCCCCGGTGTGTGTGGTGCGGGCATAACATCGGCCCCTTCATTGCATGTTCGCATCTGCCTATTCTTCTCTTATAACTCTCAAATAGCTTGCCATAACGGCACTAGTCTATTATTTTCATCCACCCAGTTGGATATGTTTTAATTAGAGCCTTGGCTGGTATAGCTCACTTCTTCCCTCTGGCAATGTTCAATGGTAGTTGTTTAACCACAAGTGTCGCACTCCCAAAGTATGGTTGTGCTGGTCCTGAAGACTCGACACTCCCCACCGGTATTACTTGACGTTTAATGTCCGTTGTTCTCATTAAATTCCTTTTTCATGCTTCACTAAATGGTTTATTCTTTTCAGGTTTAATGGTCATACCGGCTAGGTCCTCCCGTGGTTTTATCGACCTCCAACCCAAGGGTTTCGTAACCCTGCCTTTATGAAATACCCCAAACCTTGATATGTTGTTAAACATTTAAACTATGGTATTTAAAGGCTAAAGAGTTCCTTAGAAACGTCAGTGTACAATTTAAACCATAGTTAAAACAATAAAGCACTAAGACACAGTTTGAGCAAAAACATGCTCTAAGCTTGGAGTGAACTTGGTTAGGACCCAAAGAAACTACCAAGACTAAATAATATTCAATTATGATTTAATAAGGCTAATTAAGTCCTTAGGAAACCTTGGTAGACAATTAAACCAAACAAAACACAAATAAATACCTTAAAGTCAATATGGGCAGAAATGTGCTCTAAGCTTGGGATAAATTTGTATAAAACCTAAAGGTCATACCTATACCTTATAAATGTGTTAATGAACATATTAAATCAATTACTAAAGAAAACCAAGCTTGAAAACAAGTTAAAACACAAAATGTGCTTTAAGGAGTCTTAAAGCACATTTTTGAAAAATTGTCTTGTAAATGAGTTTTGAGTGGCTAAATGTCCATCATTACTCTTTAATTAACATTGTACTACTTAGTATCACATTAGGAAGTATAAATCAATGGGAAATCAAAAATTTCACAAATATGTGTCTTGTTTGTGAATAGTAACTAAAATATGCTAGTTTATGACATAAGTCAATATAAGTAAGTTAATTGGTCAACAAAGACCAAACTACCCCTAAGTTGATGATGGGGGCCGGTTTTTATTATGGTGAGTCACCACCATGTGAAAATCAATTAAAGAAAGGAAGGAAAAGTAAGTAAAAAGAAGAAAGCTACTTTATAAGGTAAATATCTTGTAAAAGCAAACACCTCATTTCATTTCTTCCTTTCACACTCACTTCCACCGTCTCCAACCTCCCTCTCTTCTCCATTCTCGGTTTGCTACAGCAAACCATACCCTCTCCATCTTTGAATGCTTGTAACTCCTAGCTCCATGGTCCAAATTCAATTTCAAGACCACCATTCTTCTAGTTGGAGCAAGCTCTACACTTCTATCTTTTCAAATCTTCAAAAGCCTCATTTCGGTGCCATGGAGATTCATCATGTAAGGAGCTTGAGTCTATATTTTTGTGCCTTGTTGATCACCTTTGCTTCAAGGTAAGGAAAAACCTAAGAAAACTTCATTTCCTTCACTTTTGTTGTTGACCGAAAATTCACCATGTGATGGTGTTTTCTCTTGCTCATTCATAGCTCATTCCAATCATTGAAGGTGTTGGTGGGAACCTCTCTTGTTACATATTCAAGTTCTCTTTCAAATTCAAAGGTAAATATCATTTAAGTGTATTAAAACACTTATGTCAAATTTAGGGTTTATATGTGAGTTTAAGTATGAAACTTGATGCTCATTACCCTTATATGTATATTGATTAGAAAGTTGACAAGTGATCAAACTCCTTGCTGATTTTTGGTTCAAGGAAACAAGAAAGAAGTTTGAGAGGAAAAGAGGTAAACAAACTATCCCAATGTAGTTTAAATGCCTTAGGAAAAGTGAGCTTGATTTGCTTAATAAAATACCTAAGGAGCCAATGGTGAATGACCTAGTAAAATGCTCTCAAGGAAACTATTAAAGGGCATATGTGTTGTTGTGTGTAATTGCAGGTCAAAGGCATTATTTATGTGGGAAATTCAGTATTTAAGGTTTATGCAATTTTAGGGCCTAAGAGCCATGTTATTTAAGGGCCTAAGTGCCAAGCAATTAAATTATACACTATATTGTGGTGTAGTGTAAATTTGGTGAAGTTTTGTGTGTGAGAAAGTTCTTGATGGATTTAGGTGTTCTTGAATGTTTAATGGTGAAAACTATATGTTTGGAGTGTTGATGTGCTAGGAGAACCCATGGCAACATTTGGAAAATGTATAAGAAGTTCTAAGTGTTTTAAATGAGTTTTGGTGAACTAGGAGGTGTTAGAAATGAACAGTGTTTTACTATAGAGGAAAACATGTCTTAAGGTGTTCTAGGAAACAAAAAGGACTTAGACATCAACTAGGAATTTAGGTTGGTAAGAAAAGATGCCTCGGAGATGATGTTATGGTAAGGAGAAATCATTTAGGGATAGTGGGTATCATAGGTGAGAAACACCATTTAGAAACCTAGTAAGAAATGTTATAAGTGTTGGTAAATTTTGTGAGAGATTGAGTAACATGTTGGATATGGAATTAGACAAGTTTGAGGTGTTATTTTAGCATTGGAATATACCTTAGATCATATGGGAAGCTTGGGTAATCAATGAATGAAAAGAATAGATGAAACAAGACTTGAAAATGTCAAATATGGGAATCTGTTACAGCGGTCCAGGACTAGGTTTTGGAAGATGACCCGGACCATGCATTAAAAAGGGGCCGAGAGTTCTTACACTACCTTGGTCCAAGACTTAGGTCTTGTAGGAAGTCCCGGACCACCCCCTGATTTACCCCTAAGGATTTCTAGCTTATATTGGTCCGGGACCTAAGTTCTGTATGAAGTCCCGAACCACTACATAAAACCACCCGAGAGTTAGATTAAGTGTTGGTCCGGGGCTTAAGGTAAGGACCAAGTCCCGGACCACTCTAAAAATGTGATTTAAGGTTGGAAAATGATGTCTAATGATGGGGATTTATATGTAATGATGTTATAAGGTTGTTAAGGACATGTTAGGCGGGTTATAAAGACAATTAAGTGGGTGAAAAATTGTAATAAAATGTGAGAGTAAAACAAGTAAAAAATGTCAAGTTATTTAACTAGTTAACGGGGATAAGTTATGAGCATTAAACTTTAAACAATCATGTTACCCCGATGTTAATAAAAGTAAATGTAATATTACCCGTTGTTCGAGAATTGTTCGAGGAACATAAGTGGACATGATAGAGTGGACTCCGGTGACAGGTATGGTTTTCTTGCAACCTGTGTCCTACCGGATTACAGTGGCTTGTATGCCAATGTGTTTTTTTGTATGTTTGCCATGTTATAAGATAATTCATGAAACGAGTTTATGGTCGTTATTGTTGTTGTGTGTTGCGTACTGATACCGGTAACCTCGAATGCGCGTGAAAGGCTAGTTAACCATTATTAGGTAAACGTAAGAGAACGGTATCCGGTAACAACGTTTCCAACCTAAGGAACGTTCTAACCACGGCTATGCGTGAGTTGCTAACCGGGGAGTGAGGAGTCCGGTAGTTCCGGCCACACGTGTGAGTATGGGGGTCGTTGTCATATCAGGTTCGATCCTCTCTGTATGTTATGGTTGTTTTCTTTTTTGGTTTCCAACCTTCCCTTTAGCTTAACCAAGGCTATTTTACTGACTCACGTCGGGCCACAGGGGCATACTATGTTTGTTCGGTGTGCTTGGATTACTATATCCGACACACCTTGGTGTTAAGTTATCTGTTCATTTAACGATACGGTAACGAGTTATGTAACGAGCTTATCATGAGTCTGGCAACATTCTCTAGGCTCTACAAGTGAACTAACTATGTTTGGGCCGGTTCGTAAAGGGAACCGTTCCCGTTATGTTATGTATTATTGTTGTGCTGCAATTCTTATTGCGATGTGATGATATATGTTGTTAAGATGTGGAGTATGTGGATCAGGGATACGAATTCCATTTTATTATAAGAGGCGTTTAAGGAAAGCCCGATTGGTGGGTAAGTGTCGTCTATTAAGGAAATATCTCCATTAAAGGAGAAACACTCTAGGGTCAAAGAACACAAAGAGTGATTTATTAGTAGTGGATGTGTTGTCTGTATTTGTTGTGACCACTATGGTGGTTTGTAATGTGTTTTGTGTTATTGGTGTACATGCATGATTTAAATGTAATCAACCGCATGCTAAGACGACAAATAGTTGTGCGTGGCCCGGTAGCATGCGGGCTGCGGGATTACCATACCAGCAAAGGTGCTGAGCCCCTTGGGGGTCACCCTTTCTTTCAATTCTATTTCAGGTACAAGGAGCTGGAAGCCGTTCGAGAGTAGGACGGGGTAGTCGTTAGTACATGGGTAGCCATTTAAATTTGTGTATGTATTGTAGGTGTAGTAAGACCGAAATTGTTATCGGCATCAGTTTGTAAATACTCGGTACAGTTGGAAGGCTTATGTATGTTGGTTGTTGTTAATGAAAAGGCATAGTAATGTACAGTTGCTCGGGAATCTAGTCCATCAGACCGATACAATGTATATGTATTAGCCTTGTTAGCCACGTGGGTGGTTAACGGCGTGTAACACCAACGAGTTAAGTAATGTGATGAAGTATGTTTTCCGCTGCAGTTAGTTGATAAGTGTGTTGTTGTTGGATGGGGTGTTACACTTTAAAAGGCTATGTCCTTGCTTCATTGCATTACGGACTCACATGGAAGTTTAGTGTTTATTGGTAACCACCTGGACTACTCGGTCCTTTGGGGATAGTTTACCGTCGCCGCACTTACTGTAGCAAGTGCGCAAGGCAGGTTGAAATTTAGTACTTTGGTTAGTGTGGCACTTGCTGTGGAAAGTGCGCCATGCAGACTGAGCCACCGGTACAGTGTGTGTCAGTGCAGTGCTATTCCCTAATCGGGTTTCTACTCCTGTTGAAGGAGTTCTTATTCAAATTAATACAGTCTCATTCCCGCACTCGTTCCCATAAGTTTACCGTGGTAGTAAGGTCTTACTTCCCTTTCTAGACGTTGCATGGTAGCAACTTAGCGAGTTCTAATTTCTACAGCTCTCATGGTCTCTCCTCATGCTCGTCGGGCCATCTTGAACCTTCAGTGTTGCATGGGTTAGAGTTTGTCGCTTCGGGTGAGACTTCGAAAAGGTCATCCATTCCGTCTGTTACATATCTCATGAACTAATCTTTACTCGTCGTTTCCACTTTCTTTCCCCCAAGCGCACTTATTAGTGCTTTCTTGGATGTAGGACAGGTTTGCTTTGCTTATGGCAAGCTGGCCCCATTAGTCCTACGGGAATTATCTCCTCAACCTCGGTTTAATATTCATCTCATACTTGGTATGGTAGACATTACGCATTACCAGGACCCCCGGTCCTAAACAATTCATCACAACACAAAGTCTTATTTTCTACAATTAACATAATTCTTATAGCATCCACATCCGGTCTTCCTGATCAGGAGAATTATCTCCCATTTCATTGCCTCACTAGGTAGTACTCGAGGTATGGGCTGCGGCGGGCGGGGTACCATTGCAAATTTCCGGGATGCTCTCCCATCAAGTGCGAGTGGTTCCTACCGACTTCACGTCACTTGGGGTTGCAGGACCTTCACCACCTTCCGCTGTGCCTCGTCCTTTCTTAGTACTGTTACCCAGACCTCTCCCTGACGTATGTCAAGAGGACGGGTTAGACCTTTACTCGGTCTCATACCGCAGTCTGGGTCATTTAATATTGAAGTGCATCTATGGCTATTGTGTGCAAGCATTAAGCATTGCATCGACCTCGCAAGGTCACATATCCTCACAACGTTTCCCGTATTCCCAAAACCTATGCTCACTGTCTAATTCCAACTATCTCTTGTCATCAAAGCGGTACTCTGCTCTGATACCACTTTTGTAACACCCCCACTCTAATCGGCTCCTAATCGTCTTACTTAACATTGTAATCGCAGCGGAAATCTAAACAATTGAACTACTGGTGTCACCGTTCTCACTCGCCCATGCGAGTAATAACGTGCTTACTGATATTTTCACAATTACGAAACAATTTCCCACAGTGACAACAAGAGATAGACTACCCTTCCATTCCAATATAAAATACAATCATAGTGAGCATTCTAAGTACCCCAATCCTATACATGTTTCTATGTTCGCATCAAAATACAACAGTGCATATTTAAACAACTGTTACTAAACTACCCAGTGCGTCCCACTCTCTGTCGACACCGGAAGCTGCATTCCTGCAAAATATTTGTTTGTGGTATGGAATCAGCCCCTGCTGAGTATGTTACTACATGACTGTCATGCCCCCTCAAACCCTCAGTTAATTAGTCTAGAGCATGCAATTCATTTTCATGCAAGTAGTTTATTATAAAACTGTAAAGCAACAAATATATTGCAGTAAACTCAAATAGCAAACAAGCCCTCGGCTTCACCCATCACATCGTAATAAACCAACTCAAAGCGTTACAATGCATACATGAGTACGAAGACTCCACTCCACCAAACACTTAATAGTTCATAATTGAGTACGGTGACCCACTCGACCAATCAATCCACAATATTCCACACACGAGTACGGCGACTCGACTCAACCAGATCACAACATAGATATGAGTACAACGATTCAATCAAACCAATTCACAACATACATATGAGTACAACGAATCATTTCAACAAATTCACCAACATACATCACATAACCACATAGCATAACCAATTAACAACAAGGCGAAACAACGAGGATCATAAACAAGTATAAATTCTCGTCTTTGGCATACAAGCCCAAATAATGTTCGCCTACTGTACGAGCTAATATAGTTGTTCGTAATTGTTCAGTCTTGCCTAATGGCAACGTCTCGTTAAAACGACGTGTCTCTAAGTTACCCATCTCCTATGGCGGGTCACCCACGGTAGTAGCCACACCAGCGGTAGAGTCTCCGATCAACGAACCATCTGTAGTCCGTTGGAAATTTATCTTGATACTTATAGATACCCACACGGCATCCTAGTATCGTTAATTGATTACAATTCACAACAAGAGCCACATCCACTTGATTAACTTATCTATACCATCGCATCGTATTACTATTTTCCTAACACAACAGACTAAGGTCGTTAGTCCACTCCTGAGTATGTCGACTCGGGATCCAGTGTTAGATACTAGAGCGGCGTTAAAAAGGTCAATGCTCCGTATATAAGCCTCGGATAATATATATATCTTATTATCCTAGTGCTACAACGTTTTACTTACGTTCCTTATATTACACACAGATGATAGCATCATTGCCGCTAGTTCGTTTTATAATATGTTCTTATATACGAACAGTACTATTATTGTATAACAGTAATAATAACAAAGCAGCACTAATACACAACTCAAGCATATTAATTCACGCAAACATACATTCAATCTTAACACAGATTTTCACATAATGTCTGAACTGAGGAAATCCTCAGAGACAATCAAGCCATAAAATAACATACTATGCACCGGGATTACAGGACGGTGGAGTATGAATAGAGCTAAACCCGATGCTCCTCGAGGCGCCTCTAACAATCTAATAATACGTATCACACTACGTACTAGCATCTCGTATAACAACATTACGGTACCTCATACCGTCGTTAATCCCTCCCGGTTCATTCCCCGCTATTTTCTAATCACTACTATTACACGGGTTTTCGGATGAGTTTGGGGTTAGTTATGTCGACACGTTAATTAATGTACTAATGACATTATAGTATGTATCACAACTTAGGATTGAATCCTAATAACCTATCTCATTATAGGTTTAATTAATCATATATATATACACACTTGTATATATATATATAGACATATAGTTTTGTTACTATATGCTAGCTATACATTTGACCTTATCATGTTTAATTCATTTATAGGTATTATCTTACTTATGAGTTTGTCAAGTTTGACAATCTTTGATCAATGAAGTTGACTAGGTCAAAGTAGTTGACTTGACTAACGTATTCAAGTCAATGTAGTAATATAATTCACACTTAATTCTCATTTGAATTATATTTTTCCCTTTAATTAAATCCTTCTTATATTAACTACTCTTCCAACATGTATTAAATTTACAACATATATATATAATTGTAACATTTCACATATCCCTTTTCTTTAAACTTGTACCAATTTTTCCTAGCTAGTATTCACTTTATTTACCATTGTCACACAATGACTTTCCACCCCATATTAGAGAATTTATCTAAGGATCATATCTCGCACACAATTCACAATCTCCATAAGTTACATACATCTAAGTTCTCATATGATTACTACTAACTTAATACCTTTACAAATTTACACTAATTGTATAGGACATACTTCTTGATCATTTAGCCCAACTTCTTCTAAATTCACAAAACTACCATTCTCATTATAACTTACCAATTTACTACATGACCATTTAGAGTTGGCCCTTAAGTCCATCCTACAAATATTGTCAATAGCGAAGTCCAAATTGGACTATTTTTTCTAAGTCCAATATCATGATTAATTTGATTTATTTCCTAAATCCAATGGACTATTTTAAGCCTAATTCCCTCAAGCCCAACTAATTGGCCCATGTTGACCAATGCTCAATCCAGTAGACTTCATTGACCAATCCAATTTTTTTTTTTACTTAATTAGAATTCCAAAACCCATTTCAATTTTTGAAACCCTAATTTTGACCTAAGTCCAATTTTGACCAGTCAAAATATCCATTCAATTTTGACTAACCCAATTCAATTCCTGTTGGTTCCCAATTTGGTTTTCCAGATTCACAATTAGGCCCTGAACTTTCCAGAATTTATCAATTTGCCCCTAACTTCCAAAATTCCCATTTTTACCCCAGAATTTATTACAATTTCACCCACTATTTTATCACAATTACTAATACACCCTCAATCTTTCGAATATTACAATTTTACCATATAATCAATTTTTATACCAAAGCCCTAATTTCTAATACCCATTCGTATGCAGAAATCCTATTTTACTCAAATCATACTTAAATTTCCAGTAACATTAATTTTCAAAAATCAGAACCCTAATTTATATTTCCCCCAAATCGATTGCAATTACTGATAACCCTAAAAAAAATTCGGTTTCTAGAATCAAACACTCAATGATAATTTTCGGAACCCTAATTTTAATTTTTAGGGCTCTGTTTCGCAATTAATACCACCATTCCCCGATTCAAAGTCCCAGTACAACAATTATCCATGGTAGGCAAAAATTCGCAAGGGAAAAACTACACACGGTTCGCACCAGATTCTCGAGAAATTGCACAAGTTGCAAGGAAAATTTTTTGGGCTTCTAAGCACCGATAACACAGGAGGAGAACAAAATGTTTCTAGATTTATTTTTCGAATCCTAACTAAAATTCACAAAACCAAAATAATTATGTAAATTTACAAATGTACACCTTGAAGAATGGCTCTAAAATCTTCTCCTTGCTCGATCTCGATTCCTGCCCTCCTCTGGTTCTGTCCGCACCCGAATCGCCCAACACATAAGCTTCAGAAGATCCTTGGAGATGTAGTCGGCCTTCGTGAGTTAGGGTTGCAGGTGAGCGAAGATAGATCGAGAGAAAGAGATGGGAGATTTGAGAGGACTGGTTTTGTCTGTCTGTTCGTGGGGGAGAGTCGAGGGAGGGATAGACGGTGATTCGATCGCCAGTTAGGGTTGCAAAATGTAGAAGAAGAGGAATGGTAGAGAGGCGCGGCGAAGAGAAGGGTTCCTGATCGCAAGTTAGGGTTGGGATTATTACCGTGAGTGTTTGAATAGGAAGGAATGGGTTTATTCTTTTCTTTACTGTTGGGTGTTGAGCGACCGAGAGGAAAGGAGGGTAATTGGCTCTTTTTTTTCCTTTTTTTTATTTGGGTTGCTGGGTATCGAGAGATGAGAGTGATGGGCCGGCCCTGTCACATTGGCCGGGTTGGCCCACTCGCATATTTTTTTTTGCTTTCGAAAACTTTACACATATAATGTTGTTTTGAGCTCGTTTCTAGCCCGTTTTTAGTGTCGTTCATGACATGATGTCCCGTTTAACTAGGCGAACATTTTCACGTCTCCAAATTTATACTTTAAAATTATAATTATTATTGTTTATTTATAAATTTGATTAATTGGTATTTTATTCCTAATCAGTTAACGTTTCACCGATTTGTTTAACCAATTTTCCAATGCCTCTAAAATTACCTAAATAACTTCATAAGGTATCTAGGACCTCGTTTCACTCCTAAAATATTTTTTGCACGTTTTTCAATGTAAAAACGATTAATTTTATTTTTGTTTACATTTATTTTTCTAAACCACCCTATGTCGTTTTAGGTTTCGTTAATATTTCCTAACGACTTCTTAGGGTTTATTTAAATATTATATTATTCCCTTTTACTCATTTATGGGTATTTATTCCCTTAACCTCTCATTAATTACTTTTATTTAATTAATTAATTATTAATTAAAGTAATTAATATTCAGGGTATTTCAAGTGGTGTTATTGTATAATGATGAAGACATTGAGTTGTTTTAGTGTTAATAAAATGATGATTAAAGGGCTTGGAAGCCAAGGGGAAATAGATGAGTTTGTGTAGAAATTTAATGTGTGTTAGTGCATAAGATAGTTGTGGAATATTATAAATGAGTTGGTGAGCTGAAATTGTGTGTGGGCAATGCTAAAATTATAGGGGAAACTTTGTCAAAATTGTCCTAGAAACTAGATGACTTAAGTGATTGAGTTGAGGAAAAAAGAATCTAGAGTACTAGGTGTTGTAGAGGTAAGCTTGAATGGTTAACCACCTTGGTTTTGGTTTAGAAGAGAATTGGGTAATTGAGTAGAACCTTGGGTCAAGATAAGGCAAGTGTGTGCTAGATGACATTAGTTGAAGGAACATGGAGTGGTAGGAATGAGAACAAAATCTGTAACAAGGAGAACTTAGAAAACTAGAGCAAGTGTTGAAATTTATTTTGTTTATTTTGTCATTAGTTGAATTTGTTTAGTATTAGGTTTACATAATTCTTTTTTTTTTAGGTTTCAAATTTAATTCTATAGGTTAATAGTATGTAGTTCGTTTATCTTTTCTCTTAGTTCAATTAGGATATATTTACATGCTAAGTTTTAATTTGCTTTCTTTTTTTTTAAATTTTGTTACGTGTTTTTTTCATTACTCTTTTTTATTCTTGTTTTATTTTTACTTTGTTTAATTATACATCAAATTTGATTAGTTAGGATTATGCTTGCTTTCGTTTTAGACTTTTAGTATTTATTCGGATTTTTTGCTTTTCATTTTTGATTTTGCGGTTTGCTTTGTTTATTTTATTTATTTTGTCATTACTTGAATTGGTTTCATATTATGTTACATAATTCTTTTTTTATCTTTCAAATTTAATTCTGTAGGTTTAATAGTATGTAGTTCATTTATCTTTTCTCTTAGTTCATTTAGGATATATTTACTTGATAAGTTTTAATTTTATTTTTTCAATTTTAATTATGTTTTTATTTTATCTCGAGTCGATTAATTTTATAGTTTTATTTTTGTGTTTTATTTTTATTTTTGCTCATTTTGTGTGGTTATGCCCTTGTAGGGGGAAATCACTAAATGGGCTCACCAGATTGAAGTCGTACGGGGATGAATACACTTCATTTGTGAACCCGTAATATACTCAACTTACATCTTCATCTTTTTAGCTTATTATATATAATTTTGCAATCCTAATTATGAACAATTAACATACATAAACTAATGAGTTTCTATTCTATCTATAGAGAAGTGCTTAAGAAATTCCCCATTCATTGCACGGTAGATTGAAAGCGGAGTGGAAGAACCGGTAATATAATCTAACTTATCTTTTTCTCTTTTATACATTATATTTCCACAAATTATTGAAATTTGGTTTGATGAATAAATTTGGTATTAGTTTGATTTGTGATGGAAATTTGTGTTGTTGAATGATTGGTGAATGCTTAATAATAAGCATGAGATAGGTAAAATTATGCAAAGGTCATGCTGATTTTTTTAACAAAATCTCTTCGTAATTAATATTGTTTGATGTATGTGTATATGTATAACAATATCTAAATTTTGTCTTTATCAGGTCTCGCCACATTTAAGTCCGTGAGCCACCTCCCTTATTTTCCACCTTCTTCCATCGTCGTTGCAGTTTCCTCTTCTGTGTACAAGTAAGAAACTAAACTTTGCTTTTTGTTTGATAATTGTGATTATGTATTCAGATAATATAGGTGCTAGTATATAATTTAGGTTAAAACCTTAGAGTTAGGGTAGCTAGCTTATTTAATATGCATCCAGTCAGGCTTCATTAGAGTATAAATACATAGAAACAAATACAATCCTTGGTACAAAAACATTTTCATTTTGAGTATACGGTATTAATCGTACCGTTTTGTGTTTCAAATATAGTATGGAGCGTGACTGGATGTACGGTGATCGAGGGGATCACTATGACAACATGTTGAAAGAGTTTTGCAAAGCAGTAGTGCAGCACAAGGACATGACAAAGGCGGAGAAAATACCTTGTCCTTGTGTTGACTGCGGTGTCATTAAGAAATTTTCAAACATTGGGGAAATTGAATTCCATCTGAAGACTCGCGGTTTCATGCCATAATATAGGAGATGGATTTTTCGTGGAGAAAGTGTTGAAGATAATGTCGGGTCCTCGTACATTAATGATAGGAAGAGGATGAGAACCGACCACACATTTGATTTTGTCGAGTCGGAACTCCCAAGTGGTTCCGGAGTCAATGACAGTGAGCTGACTTATCACGATGAGCAAATAAATGAGATGCTTGATAACACTGAGGATAATTTTGTCGACCGGCTGGATGAGTATAAAAAGGTTGTTGGACGCATCCAAGACGACATTGTATCCTACGTGCAGTAAGTACACGAAATTGACGGCTATATTGAATTTTTTCAACCTGAAGGGAAGATATGGATTGAGTGACAAAGGTTTCACGGCATTCCTCGAGCTGATTCATGATATGCTACCGGATGAGAATGGTCTCCCTACCACCACCTATGAGGCAAAGAAATGGGTGTGTCCAATAGGAGTAGAGTACAAAAAAATTCACGCGTGTCCAAACAACTGTGTGTTGTACAGGGGTGAATACGAACATCTGGACAATTGCCCGAAATGTTCGTTGTCCCGGTATAAGAATAAAGATGGTGAGTACTCCTCCGTTCTGAAAACAAGCCCTCCAGCTAAACTACTATGGTATTTGCCGATTATACCCAGATTCAAACGGTTGTTTGCGAATCCGAAAGATGTAAAAAACTTACGATGGCACGCAGAGGGTAGAAAGAGTGATGAGATATTAAGACATCCAGTAGATGGACCTTAGTGGAGAAACATCAATAGACGGTTCAAAGAACATTTAAGGGGTGAAGATAGGAATTTGAGGCTTGGGCTATGTACTGACGGGATGAACCCGTACGGCACGTTAAGCAGTCAACACAGTACTTGGCCCGTTTTACTAGTGATCTACAATTTGCCTTTGTGGTTGTGTATGAAACATAGGTACATAATGTTATCACTTTTGATATCTGGCCCCAAGCAGCCAGGTAATAATATTGATCTATACCTCGCCCCATTGATTGATGATTTGAAGTTGTTGTGGAATGAGGGAACCGTATGGTGTATGATGCTTATGCAAGGGAAAATTTCACGCAAGGCGTTGTTGTTCTGTACGGTCAACGATTTCCCTGCATACGGGAACTTGTCTGGATACACCATGAAAGGAACATTTTCATGTCCGGTGTGCGAGGATGACACATGTTCGGACCGTTTACAAAATTGTGGTAAGAATGTTTACATGTGTCATCCATGTTTTCTACCTGAAGATCACCCTTATCGTAAGAAGAAGAAACTGTTCAATGGTGAGGCCGAGACTCGTGTGGCCCGTCTACCTTTGACCTCTGAGGAAGTGTATGCAAAGGTTAAGGACATTGTGAACATCTTTGAAAACACATCGAAATCGGCAAATAACATTTGGAAAAAATGCTCTACCTTTTGGGATTTACCATATTGGCGTCATCTGCCTGTCAGACACTGTTTTGATATCCTGCACATCGTAAAGAACATTGGTGAGGCAGTGAGTGGGACTTTGCTCAACATACCCGGCAAAACAAAAGACGGATTGAAAGTGAGAAAAAACATGCAAGCCATGTGTATAAGAAAAGAGTTACACCCACAGGAGAATGAGAGACGAAATACCTACCTCCTGCATGCTACACACTTTCAAAGAATGAGAAGATCATCTTCTGCAAATGTCTACACTAGGTAAAAGTACCGCCTGAATATTCTTCAAACTGGAAGAACATTGTATCGATGAAGGATTTGAAACTGTTAGGCATGAAATCTCAGGAATATCATGTATTGATGTTACATCTTCTGCCAGTAGCAATCTGTGGGATATTGCCAAATGATGTCAAAAATGTGTTAACCAGATTGTGTTTCTTCTTCAACGATGTCTACTGCAAGGTAATTGAAGTAAACTCTCTCGATCATCTACAACGTGAAATTGTGGTCACATTATGTCAATTAGATATGTATTTCCCACCATCGTTCTTTGACATAATGGTGCACTTGATAGTCCACATTGTTCGAGAGATCCAATATTGTGGGCCGGTCTACTTACGCTACATGTACCCTTTTGAACAATACATGGGTATTCTAAAGGGTAGAATGAGGAATAGATATCGACTAGAAGGGAGCATAATTGAAGCAACGGTGACTGAGGAAGTCACAGAATTTGTGACTGATTATCTGAATGAAGCAGAATCAATCGGTATCCCAAAACCAAGACACTACGGTAGTTATAAAGGCAAAGGTGTCATTGGAAGAAAGATTGTGCAAGTACCACGTCAACTGATTCATCAAGCACATCTGTTTGTGTTACAACACCTTGAGGCTGTTGAACCCTTTTTTGATACTCATATGAATGAGTTGAGACAACAAAATCCTACCAGAAACCATCTTTGGTTTACGAAAGAACAAAACCGAATGTTTGTCCAATGGTTCAAAGATTATGTCTTTGAAAAAGCGTCATCAAATTCAGAAGTTGTCAGTGAAGAAATCAGATGTTTAGTAGTAGGACCTGAACCTAATATTATATCATTTGAGGGGTATGACATTAGTGGGTATACTTATTACACTGCACGCCAAGGTGCTATATCAATAAACAAGAACAGTGGAGTAAAAATAGAAGTGGCATTCAATGAATACCACATCGGTAACCGTTCTCAACCAGTGAGGAGTTCCAGTTGGTATTACGACGTTATTGAGGACATTTGGACGCTAGACTACCATATTGATTCATTTTTAGTGTTCCACTGCAAATGGGTGGACAACCGACGTGGAATCCAAAACGATGGAGGGCTTACCTTGGTTGATCTCACATGTGCCAATTTTAAGGATGATCAGTTTGTAATGGGAAAAGATTGTGACCAAGTGTGGTATGTTCAAGATCTAAAAGACTCTAGATGATCTGTTGTTCTTCCAGGTAGAAGGCCGGTTCTGATTGGAAATGAAAATGAGGATGATGATGAGAATGAGACGATTGAAGGAACAACATTGTTTCCTACGAGGTTGCGGGATTTAAATGCTGATACTTAAAACGACTTGATTTATGCACGATCAGACCATGACGAGGGTGTTTGGGTTGATAACACCAAATCATAGAAGTATTTATGTCAGGTAGCTAGTGCTAGTAGTTGTACATTTGTTTTACGTTTGATTATTTGTTGGTTTATGGTAATGTTATGTTAAATATTTTCCTTGACTTGTTCAACATTTGTCTTTACATTATAAATTCATCCAATTAATTTGACTAACTTATCTTTACTGCAGTGGCTGATAACCCTATGGACCAGCCCATTGGAGAAGCTGAGCCTCATTAGAAGAGACCAGCAAAACGGGTCACACGAGGAGGAAAGAAGGGGAAGACAACTCACCCACCGGAGGATGAGGCTTGTCCATCACATCAGGTGACAGAGCCAGCAACTTCCTCCTCCTCCGGACAGAAGGTGAAGAAGAGAGGTGCCACCAGTGCACTGAAGGCTAATAAAGGCCCCCCACGAAGCTTGTGCAGTTCAATGAGTTCCACCAGCCATACGGTAATTGGAAGAGTGATTATATTGCATATGCTGGCCACCTGGTCAAGAGTTACTGCGACAAAAATCACAATTGGAAGCAAGTGCCACAATCATTGAAGGTCAGTATGTTCCAGCGTCTACAGGTATGGTATTTTTTGATAATATGTTATATGATTTTAGAGTTTCTCGTTACTTGTGTTACTAAATGACTAACTAATTGTTTATGTAGGCTCGTTTCTGCATTGATCCTTCTCTTAAGGACGATGTCCTGAAAAAAATGGGACGACAGTTCCGCGGCCATAGGAAATGGCTCTCTAATAAGTACATTCATGGTGCTGCGAATCAAGACCCTGAATCGGATGATGCAGAAGGAGGCGATGAGCTGCCACCCTGGGAGGTGTACGACGGCATCACTGAGGAGTAGTGGACGCGGTTTGTGGAGTATCATCACACGCTGGAGTACCAGGTAGAGCTAATATTCAATGTTGTCTTTTATACATTTTGGCAGTTTTATTTGCTTATTTGTATCTTACACGTTATATATGTATTTGTAGGCTATTCGTGCAAAACAGCAAGCAAATGCGAAGAAAAATCTATACCCACATCACTTAGGTGGTAAAAGTATTGCCGAACGTGTACTAGAGTGGGAGCAAAAGGGCTTGCTTCCAACGGATGTGGCTCCTAGCGACAAAAGGATGAAGGTGTGGAAGTTGAGTCGAGTGCCAAAAAACTCAACTCCGGAAAACCCTTAGTACGATGATGCCACGAGAGAGATTATAAATCAAATGGTGAGTATCTAATTTTGGTACATAAGTTTAATATTTGTTTGTGTAACTGTAGATTAATGAATTTTGTTAATTTTGTGTTTTATAGGAAGAGTTAAACTCTCAAGTTACTGAGGGTTCTTGGACTCCGAACAGACAATATGATCCCCTTTCTCGTGCTCATGGAAAGGCGGATCATCCTGGTCGCGCTATTGGTTTTGGTGGACAAGTTGGTATCCGCCAAGCTTTTGGCAATCCAGGGTCTACGAAAGGCTCACAAGGAAAGATGATCCGCTATGAGGAACATTTGAAGATTACTGCTGATATTGAGCAGAGGCTTAAGCAGAATCTTCATTAGTTAGTCGCAGAGGAGATGTCCAAACTACGCTCACAGATGTGCAGCAGTCAGGAGGTGACTAGACCAGCCCCTGGCCCCCTACACCATCAGCTGATGGAGAGGAGGGCACACCAGTACGGCAGAGTAATGTGCAGTCGATAGATCCATATCCATATGCATCTATTAAGGTTAGACACATTAACTTAGAAAATAAATAATTTATTATCATCTATTTACTTCTATTGTGTCCGTTTAACCCTTCTATACTTATTGTTCAGGAACCCGTTGAATGCACGCTGTTCATGCCGAGGGGAGGTGACGATATTTGTAACACCCCATTTCCAAATACAATGATCGTCGCCCTAAGTCCATCTCGTACATTAACAACGCAGCAGAAAAGTTCTACTAAATTTGTGTTACCGCCGTTAGTCACCCACGTGACTAACTAGGACTATTCTCTTTACAAGTCACGGTCTGACTCACCGGATAATTACTCGAGCATCTATACATTACAATCCATAAACCATAACTTATACCGAGTATCTCATATCCTAATACACCATACTAACATCTCATCAATATACTAAACGAGTTTACATGCACAACTCGTGTAACAAATGTAAAAGCAACCCGAAGTACTCTACCCGCTCCTATTCTCAGGTTGAGTCCTCGTCTGGTACCTACCTGCAAAGTTTAAATCACAGACCCCAAGGGGCTCAGCATATTGCTGGTACAGAAAACGTGCAGCCCACAAGCTAGCAGGGTTACACACGACTACTTTGTCGTATACATGCAATTGTTAATTCATACAAGTAATAATAAGAAGTACGATAACAAACAACAAATTTATGTGAAACATTCACAGCTCAAATAAATCGAACGTCGTAATGGACGCCCACTAATGAGTAAGTTAGATTCCTACCTCCTAAGGCCTGAGAATTGTTTAGTTCTCGTGTTTAACCATACCATTTAAATGTCAACCGTTCTCTTAAAAGAACTAGTTGTTCTCCAACTGAATTGTTTAATTTTGTCGGGTCAAGGTAACCCTAGCCAATGAGTTATTAGCTTCATTGGGTTAATAAACATTAATTCTTGAGTTATGAGGGGTGTAGGCTTGACCCTCCCGCGCCTCCTGAATTTGCCTCCCACCTCGAACTGTTCACTCGAGGTGGTCGGGTCTGTTTGTCGACCCTAGGCGACAAGTCGTAGACGAGCCATATGCGGAAGACAGATCTGATACAGATGCCGACCTCCTAACCTAAACATGCATGACCGGAGTCAGTCCCGGATTCTTCTCCTCTCAAGTTCCAGTTAGCTGAAGTCTCATTGACAATTTGTTAGTAAAACCTCTCTCGGTATTAACCAACTAACAACAGGGAGTATTTATAATCTTATACAATTGTTTACTAATCATAGTTAATGAACAAGCTCTGAATCAAGTCGTGTTAGGGTGCAATGGACGCACAATAACAATACAGTAAATCGGTTTCATGCTTAATCCTATTTGGTCGTATCACAATAACACATAGCACACAAACCGAGGTAGACCCCGTTAGCAAACAAGCTACTGGAATCCCATACCGTACGTTCGCTCTAATCCGCCCCAACGCCTCCGACTATCTAGATCTGTAATCAGAACTAGTATTAGTATCTTGTGTCTTAGAACTAATTTGGTTCTCTTTTCAACTCAAACCTCTTTCTAGGTTAACCCGGGTATAATAGTTTACCGTTAAACGGGTTCGTTCATTTAGGAGCGTTTTCAAGCTCAATTCTAATTCATTAGCATACTAACGTTGTTAGCAGTTACTTAGTTGCACAGTTAGAAACTTTTGACTTACGGACCTTGTATTAGATTTTAGTATTTTTCACTATTCATCCGTATTTCACTATTCATTTATACGGTCTCGTATTCTACTATTCATTTATACGGTCTCATATTTTACTATTCACCGTATTTCACTATTCACATATACGTATTTTACTATTCACGTATACGTCTCATATTTGACTATTCATATATACGTAGTTACTATTCATGTATACATATTTACTTTTCATGTATACGTATTTACTATTCATGTATACGTATTTACTATTCATGTATACGAGTACTATTCATGTATACGAGTACTATTCATGTACACCACAAATTTTCGTATACGTCCGTGTGATACTCCATATCATACATATTTATTTATTTTTCCAATATAACTTGTATTTTCATTAAAAATACTTTTAAGTATTGATTTCTCCTATACTTATTAAATTACGGGTATACCCCTTGTATACCTTAATTTATATACAGGTCTCGTTTAACCCCGTCTTAACTCTGTTTCTTTTACAACTTGTTTCTAAATTCTTTATTTAATTTCCTTAACCTTTTAAACACATAAAAATGTGTTATTTACATTACTTACCCATAGTTTTCTCTTAATCTCTATTTTACTCATAACAAGTTCTAAACTTGTTATTTTTATTTCTAATTTCTTCTAAAGTCTTACTTAATTAATTTCTTTTATACTTTTGGTCATTTACCAAAATATACCCAAGTTTGACCAGTCTTTTATGGTCAAACCCCCTAACTTTCCATAATTTACAATATTACCCCTAAAGTTAATTTAACTTAACTTTTTATTCCTTTATCCTTTTAATATCTAATCTTTTGCTACAAATTTTATTCTAGCTCCTCTAAACATTTTATAAATTGTCGTTGCCAAGTTTGACCACGTTTGACCAGGGAAATTACCATTTTACCCTTGTGGTCTTTTCTTTTATCCTAACTCATTTATTAACCAATTTAACTCTAATTAATTTCTAATTTTCGTAACTAATTTACCTACAGATTTTGAACATCAAAAATCATTTTAAACATCTCTAAATCACCAGATTTAATTATCTAATGTTATAGTATATATACCACCCTTTATTTACCTTAAATATACCGAAAACCTTATAAATTCCTTATAACACTTATAAACTCTTTATAAATTGTAAACTTAATTCTACAATTATTTTCTCAACATCTAAACTCTCAAAAATTACATATTGAGCCCATTAATTTTCGGTATTCACCTTTAGGCATCGAAACTTCTTAAATTTTACATATCACTCTTAATTACTCTAATTCCTTTAATTTAACTAAGTTAGATAATTTTTCTAACTCATTAATAACCCCTTAATTTTCGGCCATATTGAAATTCATAGTATATGAATTTTTCTTGTATATTATGATAGCTTATATTGTAGCTTATATCATAAGGAGTATAAATCATATTTTAGATTTACAAAATATTAACATTTAATGTGTCAAAAATTAAACCTAACACACTTATAATTTCGGTAATAATAAACAAGATGAACAATATGTTAGATCATATATAGATCAACAATTAGAACCTTGAAATAGGTAGTTGTAGGATTTACCTTGTATATTAACCTTTAGCTTAATATTAAGCTTGTTTTCCTTATAAATTTTGACAGCAATTTGCTTGTTTACCTCGAGAATCAAAGGCACTTCTTCATGGTTTTTCCTGAGAATCTGGGGCTCATGAGCTATGGTTGTAAAGCTCTTCGAAAGAGGATTCCAACGAGCTATCAAGCTTAGAAATTGGACTTCATATGAGAACGTTATGATCTGTGCAAGACAAGGTGTTCTTTAAGGCACTAATCTTAAGAACATTGGAGTTTTTTTTGTGTTGTTTCTTCAAAGAGAGGAGGAGCTACGAATTTGGGAGCTCTCATATGACAGGTAAGTGTTTGATTAATGATTTACTCAGGGGACAATGTGATAAGGCAATCAAGGAAAGTCATGGTAAGTAAAAAGTAAGCTAAATTGAATTTTAACACCTTTAATGACTCATCATGAAGTAGGCAGCCTTAGTCACGATTTTGTCTGATTTTTTTTGTTTCTTCCTTATATTTATGTAATATTGGATGCCTTAAACTCGTTCATAAGAGCTTATACCATGTGTTAGGTATGTTACATAGCCAAAAATGCATTAAAACACCGTTTTATGTGCTTCCGGGTTCACATTGATTATGCAATTTGTTTTTGCTAGTTTAAGTGTGTCATTAATATATTTACAACCTTTAGAAACTTTGTTAATTAAATAGCATGTTGCTCATTCCAATTTAAACCAAGTCGTTTAGTGGTTTCTCCTTGACTTTCGTCAGTTCAGTACCTGTTTACTGTGGAGTTTGTATACTTAATTTGTGTGGATACGCAATGGCTCCTATGACCATTTAATTGTTGTTCCCTTATTTCTTTATGTTATCTTGGCTCATTAGCCTTTTCGTTCCATATATACATGCTTAAAGCACATTTTTTTCTTTAAAGCACATTTTTGTGCTCTAAGGTGCGTTTTCGGTTTAAACGCTAATTCCGCTTAATGCGTATTACTACTCTTAGAGGTATTTCACATTTGAAACCTCTTGGGAACTTATTGGTAGTTCCCTAATTTATTTGTGCTCTTTAAAACACCTTTTGCTCTAATTGTTCCTAAAGCATGTTTTGGTGTAAATTGTTGTTTAACACTTCTTCTAATGTTTCTAAGGCACGTTCTAGCCTTAGTATATCCTAATTAGATAGTTCATTAATATATTAAGGTTTGGGGTATTTCAATCTACCCCCCTTAAAAGAACTTTGTCCCCAAAGTTCCTATGTATCTATATCTCTTAGAACACAAAGGTAACTTCACACTAAAAGATCATATAGATCACTCAATATCTGTATAGGCATTCTGACTCATAAGGTCTGCCATATATATATATATATTTACCACACTTGTCACACAACATGTCTTTGCATGTTTTAGTAATCAAAATACTCTTTGTATATTCCTTGTTGTATACTCCTCATGTAACCGGTCCGGAGACAAAGGTTTTCATGTCCTCGGTCCCATGAGTGAGACTTAGTAAAGAAAATACATGTCAACTCCAATTCCACTTTATGCTACTGCATCTACTCTTAACGTGGTTAATTGTGACCACTTGTAGGGAGTTTCAGGAATCATCCGACCCTGATGTGATCAGCATCAGTGTTGAACTATCCTTTCACCCCAATTTATGTTCAGTTTTCCTTGATCTGGCCAAGATCAAGTTCTACCTCCCACTCACAACAATCAAATAATTATTCATGTAGCATTTTATATCTTTTAGTCCTTCTAGTCATAATCATAAATCAATACATCTCCAAATTATGGAACTCAGTCCATCAGTCATTCTTAATCCACCTCTCAGCAATTACTTAGAGAATTTAATTCCTACCAGGTTCTACATCGGTCTTATACCGATTCATACCTCATAACATTACCATATTTGGTCTCATATCAATACATATCATAGGGATTTTAATTCCCCTGGAGTTTCTACTCCTTTTCCTGAATTCTCGCACCGAAGTTAACGAGGTCGTCCTCTAATACATCTGGTATTCGCATTTAATTGTGCGTAATAACCACAACCACATAAGAATGAATACATGTGTTTATATAACATACGTATCAAACATCACAACTAATTGTATTGTGCTATGCACACTGTAGGTTACGTACTCAATACGTGAAATATAGGCTAAGCGATTGTACGCTCTACCCCCTTAAAATGGATTACCCACGTAATCAACATTATATCATCCTTGAACATAGGTTCAAGATGTTTATGTGTCATGGAGCATTCTAGGTTCCATGTAGTCTATCTCACATTATGATTGGGTCAGAGGATCTTCACCATGGTAATGGCTTAGTCTCTGTATCAAGGATTCTTATTGGTGTTTATACCAATCTTACAACTGGTTCAAGTGTAGTCTCTAAGGCTCCAAAGTATTGGTAGATAAGTCGTATATTTTATTCGACTGGAAGATGTGAAACACATCCTTCCTTCTTCTCTTTTGTTAGGTATATCAAACCTTTAAGATACGGTCCACTAGCTTCTGCTGCGCACTCTGATAATCTTGGGGCTTAGTTTGCCCTTCCTATCCTCTTCAATATGTTTTACAGCTCCTTTGTATCCTTATAACTTAGGAATAAAGGTCTCTTAATGGACGCGTGGTATCTTTATCTATACACGGTCTCTATGAGTTATAGCTTGTCTATCCAGTTCTCTGGAGGTCTGATGTTCATACTCTTATTACGCCTTCCAGCGTCTGATTTGTTTCCTACTAACTGACCCTCAGTCTGAGATTTTGTATACTCTGGAGTTACTGTTCAGTGCTTATTGCTCTTCACAGTTTCCTCAAAATCTTGAAACATATGAACTGTTCATACTTACTAATTAGTGCTTCTCGCATTTCATAATTCTTAATTGTTTCCTCCTGGAATGAGTTCTTGACTTTTTAATCTCATTGGTTTAACTGAGTTCTTCCTCCTTCAATTGTTCACGGTAATTGTTGTTCTGGTGTGAGTTTGCATCTGACTGTCGTACGGAGTCGACTACTTCTCGTGTTCCTTACACTACTCGTTTACATATATGGGGTACCTTACTGATACATTGCTATCCGACTAACTTATAAATAAGTCCATCAGGCCCACAAGCTCCTTTGGAGTGCGGTCGTCCCACATCTCGTTTAAGTATACTCGTAGTGTTCGTCACACGCTTAGTTACAGCTAATTTGTGAAGTATTCTATTGTCGATCTCCTCTTTCATCATCCATGATAACGCACATGTCGTTCTTCTTGAACTTAATCAAGGAATATCCATCTACTGGGTTCATAACTACATTATACCTTCTGTATTTAGTACGGACTCGATCCCTTAGTAATTTGAGGTCTCTTTCCTTAGAGCTTTATCTCATTTCTCATGTCGATCCACTAGGAATGCACTTCCAGTCCTTACGGAATGGACAGTGTGCTTCCTGTGAAATCTTTCATCACATGGTCCAGACTACTGGCGTTACTGCACAGTCTGTCTCCCATTTCATCACCTTACTTACATCGGTTTTAATTCATAAATCTGATTGCTTTCGTGTCAATATTTGATGGCTTATATATAGTGGTTGCTTTGCTGCACGTAACTTAATCTACCTGAAGGTATTATTCTCAGGCCTCCACTATCGAAGTAGCTTTAGCTTTTCCATTCCCATTGATGGCAATTCTTTTCGTTTGACTTCAACGTCGTCTTATTTCAATCCCTTTCATGGTGTAAACACACTGGGAGTTCTCTAATTTCGTGTTTGGCGGTTGCCGTATCGTGTTGTAAAATGGTTATCTCTTAATATGAAGGTGTTCTGCTTCAATCTCAGGTTCGTAAGTAGGCTAATTTCTCTCACATTCTTTCATCCTTTATGATGTTATTTACCATGTAATTTAACCGGTTACTGAAGAAGTCATCCGTTGAATCACAAGCTCTTTTGAGCGTTGGTCACTTGACGTGCCATACTGCGCACTCACAATGTTTATCTCTGACGATTGCTGATTCTTAAATCCTGGGTGTTGGATATGAGGTCTGTCTCTGCAGCCTTCCATATTATTTATGTGTAACTGGAATGTTCTAAGGTAATTTCAAGGTCTACGGTTCCATTCTCCAATAGAGAGTATTCAATCTCTAAGAAGTGAAAGCCCTTTTTGAGGGGTTTATTCCCACTCATGGCCTCACAACAAGGAGAGGTATCCCCACCCTAAAAGGAATGGTTCGTTCTCCCCTGTCAATAGCACTATCTCAACATTCTCATTGGTGCCCTTTCCTGGCTTCCTCTTAGTATAGGTCATAACCACTCGTATGTACGAGTTGTAGTTCATTCATGGCCTAGATCAGCCTTTTATGCTTTCCTGTGCCTCGAGCTCTGATGTATTTAACATCCTTGGCTCGTAGGCCCTTAATGCTTGATTAGTCTCAAGTGATAGCCGTGTTCGGTTCACTGTTGTATTCTTAATCATCTGTAGGTTATCCACGTGATTCTCTTGTTCTCTGAACTCTGCCAATGTTGGGTCACATCATTGGATGTAATATTGGGTTTCACAATAAGTTACTGTATCTCGCTTCCTGCTGTGGAAGTTCGCTTAGGTAATCCGATGTTTATCAGTGTCTGTGACAATACTTTCGCTCTCATAGACTTGCGTCTTTTAGCAATTAAGGATTAGTTTTCATTAGGCCTCTGCCTTCAGGTGTCTAAGTCGGATATTTACCCTGGCTATCATGTGCTGCCATGTCAATACTTTGTTCAACTTTCGTTGACTACGCCACCCGTTAATGACTAATCATACTTGGGTGTTAATGAGTTAGGCAAGCAATACTAACCATCGTTTATGGATCTTTTTCTGCTCAACTATACCAACTCTATGGTGTAGTCCTTTTGAGGTTCTCTCTTTCGTGATTGCACGTCTTTGATCCTAGGTAGGTCATTGCTTATTTTTTCTCTAATTCTGTTTCTGGGGTTTATCAACATCCTCAATGAAGAGTGCTGTTAATGGTATTATTCTGGAAGTTCATCCCGTTTTTATTGAAAGTTGTTATGTCCTCCATCTTCATTGTATGTCGTAATACCTTCCTTGTAGGTTATTACTTACATCTGGTCTCTCATTGTTGAGTAATCTCTTTGGTTCTTCCATTCAAGGTTAGGCTTGGTTTTGGGTTGATGTTCTTACCTGTAGTGTCGGTTGTCTGTTTTGATGCTCACGTCGTTTAGTTTCCTGACCAAGTCCAGCTCCCTGCTGACTGGTGTATTGATTTAGTTGTCATGGTCAGGCCGTCAGGCCCTCCCAATGTTTCGCTCTTCAGTCTTAAGGATTTGTAATCCGGTGTTAATATGTATTATATCCGTGGTTTTTACCATTTGGTCTTCACGGCTTCCTGTAAAGCATCATTGCGGTGGCACTTGCCAAGGCAAGTGCGCCATGCAAGATGGGCTATCGGTACTGTGTACGTCGGTAATGGTACATTCTCCTAAACTCCATGTAGGTGGTAGTCCATGGGACTCCTTCTTTGCCCTTTTTGGCTTTGGTTAATTGATTATCTGGGCAGCTTCCTGACTGCTTTTGATTGTATAGTTACTTATCAGGGTATTCCTCTTTCTGAGGGACCCTTTTTCTTTGCTTTCGCCTTGGTTCTCACTCTCATTTCCACACCTTCGTGGTTATCGAGTATTGATCTCCTTAGGCACTACGTCGTAGTCCTATCTTGGAGTATGACTTGCATATGCATTCGTAGTCGTCTGAGCTATTGCAGTTAGGTCTTTGCAACCCCTTTTTTGTAGGTTCGGAGTTACCCGTTGCATAATTGACTTTTAGGTAGTCCCTATGCTCTTGCGCGGTATTATCCCACTGTTATTGCTTTGGACTGTTGTCCGGTGTTTCTGTCGCTTCTCTTGTCCTCTCATTGCACTGTAGTACTTTCCTTCTTACTGGTATGGCGGGGTTATATCGACTGCGTAGCATGTCGACCCAAGTTGCCGGTAATTATTATTCTCTCATTGGTAGGATTCCGTTGGTAGCGCCTGTTCCAACGTTGCGCTCCAGTTAGGACCTTCAAGTCTTGAAAGACTATTGCATAACGAGGTGCTTCTCGTATTGCATAATGCTAAGTAATTGCCAGATCGGGTTTTCCCGAGTAAGAGAAAGCTTGTCATCTCTCTGGCGTTCATTTCTGGTATCTTAGAACCAGGGGCGCGGAGGGCGGGTCAGGTATTATAGATATTCGATACACATCGGGAATCCTAACTAACGCACCTCTCGCACTAATACTCAACCCTTATCCCAAAGTCTACTATTCCTAACTCGGTAATTCCTAAGCTCGGTAATTTCCAGTCATCAGAGCGTAACTACGCTCTGATACCACTTTTTGTAACACCCCATCTCCAAATACAATGATCGTCGCCCTAAGTCCATCTCGTACATTAACAACGCAGCGGAAAAGTTCTACTAAATTGGTGTTACCGCCGTTAGTCACCCACGTGACTAACTAGGCCTATTCTCTTACAAGTCACGGTCTGACTAACCGGATAATTACTCGAGCATCTATACATTACAATCCATAAACCACAACTTATACCGAGTATCTCATATCCTAATACATCATACTAACATCTCATCATAACTAAACGAGTGTACATGCACAACTCGTGTAACAAATGTAAAAGCAACCCGAAGTACTCTACCCGCTCCTACTCTCAGGTTGAGTCCTCGTCTGGTACCTACCTGCAAAGTTTAAATCACAGGCCCCAAGGGGCTCAGCATATTGCTGGTACAGAAAACGTGCAGCCCACAAGCTAGCAGGGTTACACACGACTACTTTGTCGTATACATGCAATTGTTTATTCATACAAGTAATAATAAGAAGTACGATAACAAACAACACATTTATGTGAAACATTCACAGCTCAAATAAATCGAACGTCGTAATGGACGCCCATTAATGAGTAAGTTAGATTCCTAACTCCTGAGGCCTGAGAATTGTTTAGTTCTCGTGTTTGACCATACCTTATAAGTGTCAACCGTTCTCTTAAAAGAACTGGTTGTTCTCTAACTGAATTGTTTATTTTTGTCGGGTCAAGGTAACCCTAGCCAATGAGTTATTAGCTCCATTGGGTTAATAAACATTAATTCTTGAGTTATGAGGGGTGTAGGCTTGACCCTCCCGCGCCTCTTGAATTTGCCTCCCACCTCGAACTGTTCACTCGAGTGGTCGGGTCTGTTTGTCGACCCTAGGCGACAAGTCGTAGACGAGCCATATGCGGAAGACAGATCTGATACAGATGCCGACCTCCTAACCTAAACATGCATGACCGGAGTCAGTCCCGGATTCCTTCCTCCCAAGTTCCAGTTAGTTGAAGTCTCATTGACAATTGTTAGTTAAACCTCTCTCGGTATTAACCAACTAACAACAGGGAGTATTTATAACCTTATACAATTGTTACTAACATAGTTAATGAACAAGCTCTGAATCAAGTCGTGTTAGTGTGCAATGGACACAATAACAATACAGTAAATCGGTTTCATGCTTAATCCTGTTTGGTCGTATCACAATAACACATAGCACACAAACCGAGGTAGACCCCGTTAGCAAACAAGCTACAAGAATCCCATACCGTACACCGGAGATTGGCTAGCTCTTAATCCCACGTTCGCCTAATCCGCCGAACGCCTCGACTATCTAGATCTGTAACCAGAACTAGTATTAGTATCCTGTGTCTTAGAACTAATTTGGTTCTCTTTTCAACAAACCTCTTTCTAGGTTAACCCGGGTATAATAGTTTACCGTTAAACGGGTTCGTTCATTTAGGAGCGTTTTCAAGCTCAATTCTAATTCATTAACATACTAACGGTTAGCAGTTACTTAGTTGCACAGTTAGCAACTTTAGACTTATACGGACCTTGTATTAGGTTTTAGTATTTTTCACTATTCATCCATATTTCACTATTCATTTATACGGTCTCGTATTCTACTATTCATTTATACGGCCTCGTATTTTACTATTCACGTATTTCACTATTCACATATACGTATTTTACTATTCACGTATACGTCTCGATTTGACTTCATATATACGTATTACTATTCATGTATACGTATTTACTATTCAGTATGTATACTATTCACGTATACGAGTACTATTCATGTACACCAAAATTTTCGTATACGTCCGTATGATACTCCGTATCATACGTATTTATTTCTTTTCCAATATAACTTGTATTTTCATTAAAATACTTTAAGTATTGATTTCTCCTATACTTATTAAATTACGGGTATACCCTCGTATACCTTAATTTATATACGGGTCTCGTTTAACCCCGTCTTAACTCTGTTTCTTTTACAACTTGTTTCTCAATTCTTTATTTAATTTCCTTAACCTTTTAAACACATAAAAATGTGTTATTTACATTACTTACCCATAGTTTTCTCTTAATCTCTATTTTACTCATAACAAGTTTGAAACTTGTTATTTTTATTTCTAATTTCTTCCAAAGTCTTACTTAATTAATTTCTTTTATACTTTTGGTCATTTACCAAAATATACCCAAGTTTGCCAGTCTTTTATGGTCAAACCCCCTAATTTTCCATAATTTACAATATTACCCCTAAAGTTAATTTAACTTAACTTTTTATTCCTTTAACCTTTTAATATCTAATCTTTTGCTACAAATTTTATTCTAGCTCCTCTAAACATTTATAAACTGTCATTGCCAAGTTGACCAGTTTGACCACGTTTGACCAGGGAAATTACCATTTTACCCTTGTGGTCTTTTCTTTTATCCTAACTCATTTATTAACCAATTTAACTCTAATTAATTTCTAATTTTCGTAACTAATTTCCTACAGATTTTTGAACATCAAAAATCATTTAAACATCTCTAAATCACCAGATTTAATTATCTAATGTTATAGTATAATATACCACCCTTTATTACCTTAAATATACCGAAAACCTTATAAATCCTTATAAACACTTATAAACTCTTTATAAATTGTAAACTTAATTCTACAATATTTTCTCAACATCTAAACTCTCAAAAATTACATATTGAGCCCATTAATTTTCGGTATTCTCCTTTAGGTACCGAAACTTCTTAAATTTTACATATCACTCTTAATTACTCTAATTCCTTTAATTTAACTAAGTTAGATAATTTTTCTAACTCATTAATAACCCCTTAATTTTCGGCCATATTGAAATTCATAGTATATGTTTTCTTGTATATTATGATAGTTTATATTGTAGCTTATATCATAAGGAGTATAAATCTAATTTTAGATTTACAAAATATTAACATTTAATGTGTCAAAAATTAAACCTAACACACTTATAATTTCGGTAATAATAAACAAGATGAACAATATGTTAGATCATATATATATCAACAATTAGAACCTTGAAATAGGTAGTTGTAGGATTTACCTTGTATATTAACCTTTAGCTTAATATTAAGCTTGTTTCCTTATAAATTTTGACAGCAATTTTGCTTGTTCACCTCAAGAATCAAAGGCACTTCTTCATGGTTTTTCCTGAGAATATAGGGGCGCATGAGCTATGGTTGTAAAGCTCTTCGAAAGAGGATTCCAACGAGCTATCAAGCTTAGAATTAGGACTTAAGATGAGAACGTTATGATCTGTGCAAGACAAGGTGTTCTTTAAGGCACTAATCTAAGAACATTGGAGTTTTTTTGTGTTGTTTCTTCATAGAGAGGAGGAGTTACGAATTTGGGAGCTCTCATATGACAGGTAAGTGTTTGATTAATGATTTACTCAGGGGACAAGGTGATAAGGCAATCAAGGAAAGTCATGGTAAGTAAAAAGTAAGCTAAATTGTATTTTAACACCTTTAATGACTCATCATGAAGTAGGCAGCCTTAGTCACGATTTTGTCTGATTTTTTTGTTTCTTCCTTATATTTATGTAATATTAGATGCCTTAAACTCGTTCATAAGAGCTTATACCATGTGTTAGGTATGTTACATAGCCAAAAATGCATTAAAACACCGTTTTATGTGCTTCCGGGTTCACATTGATTATGCAATTTGTTTTTGCTAGTTTAAGTGTGTCATTAATATATTTACAACATTTATAAACTTTGTTCATGAAATAGCATGTTGCTCATTCCAATTTAAACCAAGTCGTTTAGTGGTTTCTCCTTGACTTTCGTCAGTACAGTACCTGTTTACTGTGGACTTTGTATACTTAATTTGTGTGGATACGCAATGGCTCCTATGACCATTTAATTGTTGTTCCCTTATTTCTTTATGGTATTTTGGCTCATTAGCCTTTTCGTTCCATATATACATGCTTAAAGCACATTTTTTTCTTTAAAGCACATTTTTGTGCTCTAAGGTGCGTTTTCGGTTAAACGCTAATTCCGCTTAATGCGTATTACTACTCTTAGAGGTATTTCACATTTGAAACCTCTTGGGAACTTATTGGTAGTTCCCAAATTTATTTGTGCTCTTTAGAACACCTTTTGCTCTAATTGTTCCTAAAGCATGTTTTGGTGTAAATTGTTGTTTAACACTTCTTCTAATGTTTCTAAGGCACGTTCTAGCCTTAGTATATCCTAATTAGATAGTTCATTTATATATTAAGGTTTAGGGTATTTCAATCTACCCCCCTTAAAAGAACTTTGTCCCCAAAGTTCCTATGTATCTATATCTCTTAGAACACAAAGGTAACTTCACACTAAAAGATCATATAGATCACTCAATATCTGTATAGGCATTCTGACTCATAAGGACTGCCATATATATATATATATATATATTTACCACACTTGTCACACAACATGTCTTTGCATGTTTTAGTAATCAAAATACTCTTTGTATATTACTTGCTGTATACTCCTCATGTAACCGGTCCGGAGACAAGGTTTTCATGTCCTCGGTCCCATGAGTGAGACATAGTAAAGAAAATACATGTCAACTCAAATTCCACTTTATGCTACTGCATCTACTGTAACACCCCATCCAAAGCCTATCGTGGTTATCGCAATCTGAACACTTAATCGAAAACGTCGCAGCGGAAATAAACAACACCTGGACCTTGCCACGGTCTGATCGTTAGAATATACCGGCTTAATACATACAATACTTAACCAAAATATTTATCCAGCTCAAAACATTAACATCCACAATCTCACGACCAACCGAGTACTAGTATCTCAATCATAATCTCAAACTTACAACAATTTAATATGAACAGTCGGGTGCACAGGCGCAACCCGAATTCAAAATAAATGTCCCCTCCTAAGTCTAACCGCTCCTACTCTCGTAGTGCGTCCTCATGGGCCTCTTACCTGCAAGTGTAAAAATAGCCCCCGAGGGGGTCAGCACGAATGCTGGTACACCCTCTCATGGCCCCCAAGCTAACGGCGCTACGACGACTAATTGTCGATAGCATGGAAATTGATTACATACACAAACATAATATGAAGTGCAATAACAATAACCACAGATGAACATATATAGTTCACAAGCAATGAACGACTCAAGCGTTCCCTTAACAAGTGGGTTAGTAACCCCCTCCTTAGTCCTCATTTCCTTAATCTCAGTTCCTTACCTTACCTTAATCTTAATCTCAATCTCAATCTTAATCTTAATCTCAGAATACAAACCTTTCCTGGAAGGGATTGGTTGTAGCTTAATTCGAACCTGGGATTTAGGTGATCCCACCGCACCATCTTAATGCCACCTACTCTGGACGGGAGTCCAGCGTAGCTGAGCCGGCAACCGGCCCTAGGCTACAAGTCCGAAGACAAGTCCTTAAGCGGAGGGCGGATCAGATTCAGATACCGTCCCCCTTTTCACTTAGCATGCATGACCGGAGATCGGTCCCGGGTTTCCTCACTCAAGTTCCAGTTAGTAGACATCTTAAACACCATGTGCTAGCTAAGCCTCAACGGGCATTAACCAACAGCCATCAACTTAACTCTTATTCTTAACTCAGCGGGTTAGTGTAAATATAACACAATCACAACGAGAACAATATAACCGGTTGCATGCTTTATCTTGTTTTAGTCATAGCAAATAAACAGATAGCACACAAGCCGAGGGACACCTCGTTAGCAAGCAGGTCACGAAAAGGATTGTACCGTTCACCGTCGATCGTTGTTTGTTTAACCTTCCTCGGGGTCCCAATTCACAAACCTAAAACATTCATTCATTTTTAGGTTATTAGTTATTTGCACCTTACTCAACTCACTTAGTCCCTAAGGACTTCCATTCAATAACCTCTCAAGTCTTTATCACTTAATCTTACAAACTTAACTTTAAACATTAAAACTTATACTTAATCTTAACTTAATTCCTCAAGTTCTTAGGGTCCCAATCATTACTACCCTACCAAGGGCATACCTCATTACCCATTGCCATTTTTAGAAATTGAAATTTCTTCTTTTTTTTTATTTTTAGGCTCGACCGGACTTACCGACCGGACTTGCCAAGTCCGGTCCATTCCAGTACCTTTTACCGTTGGAAAATTCACTCCGACCGGACTTACATGTCCGGTCCTATGTCCGGTCGATTCCAGAGACTTATAATCCGTACTAAATTCATGCCGACCGGACTTGACAAGTCCGGTCCCATGTCCGGTCCATTCCAGAAACACTTTTCCCTCTCACCAAACAAGCCCGACCGGACTTGTAAGTCCGGTCCCCCAAGTCCGGTCGATTCCAGAAACATTTCCCGGTAGTGTAACAGAGCCCGACCGACCTTGCAAGTCCGGTCCTAAGGTCGGTCGGCTCCAAAAACTTGTTTCTAAATTCCTTTTCAACTCCAAACTTCTCCTCATATATCCTCATATGTTATAACCTCATTTGGGCACCTCAAATACACCTTATGCCCTCCTTAAAATACCTTAAATCATCCACCAAAATCCATCTTAGTCATTATGCATTTTCCTTGTAATAATGCTAACACTTGTAATGTTTTTCCTCTAGGTTTCTTTGTGGTGGTTCATACCTAATGTAACCACTATGCCAAATGTTTTCTTCACCACTATTACATCATCTCCCAAGCATCTCTCACTATCTAAACTCTTTTAGCATTCACTTAAAGTTCCTTAACAAGTTTAAACTTCCATCATCAACACATTACTTCTTCCTAGTTGTGCATCAACATTTGCCTAAGTCCTAAAAACTCAAATACATTCTCTTGATTCCTAAATCTTCCATGGTGATACCTAAGTCATTATAAGTCATTAAAACACCTTAACTTCACCCTTTTTCACCAAGACAATATCTAGAACATCCTAGTACCTCCTTAGTCATTAAATCCCCTTAGAATATCTTAAACACTTAAACTCTCCTTTAAATTTTGCCATAGGTTCTCTAGTATATAATACCTCCTAACACATGGTTTTCCCCATCAAACAACCAATACCACACAAATTCTTATCACAACACTTATCACACAATTTTCACTAAAAACTTCACCACATCATCAAATAGTGCTCAACTTAAAATGCTTGGCACTTAGGCCCTTAAATGACAATAATCTTAACCACTGAATTTCCACATATATATGCCTTCAACCTGCAAATACACTCAACAAGGCTCCCATTGAAATAGAATGCTTCTTGTACTTCACCTTAACATTCTTAAACTATCTCTTTTTCTCATGTGCTCCTTAGTCACAAGTTCACAAGAATAGTCATTGTTTCTCCTAGGTTTTATAGCACCTTCCCAATATAAACTCTACACTAAACTCATCACATACCCATGTCTCATTCCCTTAAACAACAAGACAACTTAAGGTAAGTAATTTACCTTGTTTTCTCACAAGCTTAAAGCTTTTCTCCTTAGATTTTCTTTGTTCAATCTCGGTCACCAATGTGTTTCTCCTTGCCAATGTTCTAACCAATATCCAATGACTCCAATGAGTACTAGATAACACATTAACCCTAAGGAACAAACCCTAGGTTTAAAAAATATGTTTTAAGGTATTAATGTGATTGTTTTACCTTGGTTTTCTCAAGACAACTTGGATGTGAAGCAAGGAGGACCTCCTCTCTCCTTTGAAGAGTAGAAACAAGCTAGAACAAGGCATAAACATGGAGTCCCATGAGTATATATTTTCGGTCAAGTGAAGAAAATGGTGGAAACCTAGATTTTCTTACACTTTCTTTACCTTAAGAGAATGGAGATGCCAATGGAGTCTCCAAACTTGAATTTCCTCCTCTAATGGTGGTTTGACTTGGCACCAAAATGAAGCTCTTGAAGTTTTGAAAAGATAGGAAGAAGGAGCTTGAGCTAACTAGGAGGAATATGTATTTTGTTTTGGATTTGGAGCTTAAATGAGCAAGTGGTGTGCAAGAGAAGGTGGAGCTTTCAAGGTGAGCTCTACGTGAATGGAGAAGAGAAAGAGAGCAAGAAATCGTGGGCAACAAGGGAAAATGAAGAAGTGAGGAGAGAGGTAAGCAAAAGTGATATTTATCTTAAAAGGTGAATAGTGTTTTATGCTTTATAACTTACTTATTTGCTTTCTCATTACTTAGTTAGATAAGTGTGGTGAGTCACACCTAAAGAAACCGGCCCCCTTTAGTGAATGAGGGTAGTTTAGTCTTTGTTGACCAAATGTCTCACTTATATAGACTTATGTTATAAACTAGCTTAATAAATTCACTATTCATCAAAAACAAGGCACATTGTTGTGAAATTTTTGATTTCCCATTGATATAGACCTCCAAATGTGATACTATATAGTACACATATTAATTAAAGAGTAATGATGGACATTTAGCCATTCAAAACTCATTTACAAGACAATTTTTCAAAAACGTGCTTTAAGACTCCTTAAAGCACATTTTGTGTTTTAACTTGTTTTCAAGCTTGGTTTTCTTTGGTAATTGATTTAAAATGACCATTAGGACATTACTAAGGTCTTAGAACAATATTTGGGTACTCTCCCATGTCTCTCCAAGCTTAGAGCACGTTTTTGCTTAAACTGCTCTTTTGGTGTTTCCTTATATTTTCTTTGATTAGAAATGTTTCTTAATGTTTCTAAGGCATTATTTAGCCTTCTTATATCTTAGTTTATCATTTAAACACCATATCTAAGTTTGGGGTATTTCAATCTACCCCCCTTAAAAGAACTTTGTCCTCAAAGTTCACATGTGTTTAACCATTCACGGTACACAGTTCTCTTAATCTTAATACCACATCTTATATTCACATTCATACGTCTCAAGACTCAAAGGTCAATCTCAAATACAATACATAAGTATCATACATAACTCAAACTTACACCGAAGTGTAGCAACTTACACAAATTCACATCTTAAACAACCAAACAAACGACAACCATGATCGTTTCTTAACTCAAAAGCGAGGAAGCTCTACCCCCCTTAAAAAGGGGTACGCCCCGTACCCTATATGACGATCTAGTCAGTAAATAAAGAAGGGTACTTCGCCCTCATCTTATCCTCTAATTCCCACGTGGCCTCTTCGACATCCTGGTTAGACCAGAGAACCTTCACCAGTCGCACTGACTTGTGGCGAGTGTCCTTAGTCTTTCTGTCCAAGATTCTCTGAGGAGTCTCCACGGATCTCATATTTGGTTCTAAGGTCAACCTCTCAGGTTCTAACACATGGGAGGGGTGGTGCATGTATTTCTTCAGCTGTGAAACATGAAAGACATCATGCACTTTACCCAGCTCAGCAGGTAAATTCAACCTGTAAGCAACCGGGCCCACCCGCTCCGTAATCTCATAAGGACCAACAAACTTCGGGCTTAGTTTGCCCTTCTGCCCAAACCTGAATACACCCTTCATCGGTGATACTCGCAGAAATACCCGGTCGCCCACTGCGAACTCCAGGTCTCATCGTCGGACATCAGCATACGACTTCTGCCTATCTTGAGCAGCTTTCATGTTCTCCTTGATCTGCTGAACTTCAGCCTGAACTTGTTCTAAATACTCTGGTCCTAAGATGACCGTCTCACTCGACTCATCCCAGCAGAGCGGTGTACGACATGGTCTACCGTACAACGCTTGAAAAGGTGCCATCTTGATCGAAGCGTGATAGCTGTTGTTGTATGAAAACTCGATCAGATGCAATCTGTCAATCCAGCTGCCCTGGAAGTCTAAGGCACATGCTCTCAGCATGTTCTCGAGTGTCTGAATAGTACGCTCAGTCTGACCATCTGTCTGAGGATGGAACGCGGTACTCAATTTGAGTTCTGTGCCCAACGCTTCTCTGGTAGCTCTCCAGTACCTCGAAAGGAATCTGGTATCTCTATCTGACACTATGGTCTTTGGTGTGCCGTGATGCCTCATGATTTCTTTCTCAAATAACTCAGCTAATTTGGTCACCTTCCAAGTATCCTTCATCGGTATGAATCGGGCTACTTTGGTAAGGCGATCTACCACCACCCATATCATGTTGAGACCTCCCCTAGCAGGTGGAAGCCCAACTACGAAGTCCATGGAGATATCATGGAACTTCCACTCCGGAACTGGCATCGACTGTACCATTCCGCCCGGTCGTCTGTGCTCGAATTTCACCTTCTGGCATGTGAGACACCTCAAGACGAACTCGGTAACATCTGTCTTCATCCCCGACCAGAAGTATCTCTTCATGTCTTTATACATTTTAGAGGCCCGGATGGATGGAAACTGAAGAACAGTGTGATTCTCTAAGTATACGGTCTTTCAGATCCGTGTTACCTCGTGGTATGCATAATCGGCCCTTAAGTCTGATCAGATCATCATCATGAAGTCTGAAGTCGTATTTCTGACTCTCAAAGGTACCATCTGTCAGCTTCTGTCTGACCTCTCTCATATACTCATCAGTCTCTGAGCCTCTCGCACCTCATCAACCAAGCTGGAGAAAGAAACTAGCGAATGGAGTGAGTGTGCTCGACGGCTCAGGGCATCTGCTACAACATTGGCCTTCCCTTCTTTGTATTGGAGGTCAATGTCATAGTCTTTCAGAAATTCTAACCATCTCCTCTGTCGAAGATTTAACTCCTTCTGAGTGAATATGTATTTCAAACTCTTGTGATCGGTGTAGATCGTAACACTAACCCCATATAAGTAGTGGCGCCATATCTTCAAAGCGAAGACTACAGCTCCCAGCTCTAAATCATGTGTGGGGTAGTTCTCCTCATGTTTCTTCAACTGGCGTGAGGCATATGCCACCACCTTGCCATGTTGCATGAGCACGCAACCCAGCCCTCTGCCGGATGCATCACAATAAACCTCAAAGCCCTCTGTACCGTCTGGAATAGTCAATACCGGTGCAGTGGTCAGTGAGTCCTTCAAGCGCTGAAACGATCTCTCACAGTCAACTGTCCATAGAAATGGTGCATCTTTCTTCATCAGACTGGTCATCGGCTTCGCGACCTTGCTGAAGTCTCTCACAAACCTCCTGTAGTAACCTGCCAAACCGAGAAAGCTCCGGATGTCGGTAACAGTCTTCGGCCTTGGCCAGGTACGTACGGCATCAATCTTTGCTGGATCCACTGCGATCCCAGCATCTGAGATGACATGACCTAGGAAAGAGACCTGGTCAAGCCAAAACTCACACTTGGAGAACTTAGCATATAGCTGGTTTTCCCTTAATATTTCCAACACCCTTCTCAAATGTTCCTCATGCTCAACCTTAGACTTTGAATATATCAATATATCATCAATAAAAACCACCACCGACTTGTCCAGCTGCTCCCGGAACTAGCGGTTCATCAGATCCATAAACTTCGGCGCGTTCGACAAACCGAACGGCATCACTGTAAACTCATAGTGGCCGTATCGTGTCCGGAATGCCGTCTTCTCAATGTCTCCCTCCTTAATGGCTATCTGATGATACCCCGATCTGAGATCAATCTTGGAAAACACAGATGCTCCCTTCAACTGATCGAACAGATCGTCAATGCGGGGTAGTGGGTACTTATTCTTCACTGTCACTGCATTCAACTCTCTGTAGTCGATGCAGAGGCGGAGACTACCATCCTTCTTCTTCACGAAGAGGACTGGCGCTCCCCACGGTGACACGCTTGGTCTAATGAATCCCTTATCCAACAAATCTTTCAGTTGTTCCTTTAACTCAGTCATTTCTGCCGGAGCCATACGGTATGGTGCCTTGGCTATCGGTCCGGTACCAGGTAGCAGCTCAATGGTGAACTCTACCTCCCGAGTGGGTGGCATGCCGGGCAGTTCCCGTGGAAATAAGTCGGGGAACTCGACACTACCGGTAAGTCGGGGTCGAACTCAGGGTCTCTCTCTATGTCCTGTACATAGCAGAGGTATACTTCTTCCTTTCTCCTTAGTTCTCTTTGCATTGCCATGGCGGTGATGATCTTAGTCGAAGGCTCTCTGGGCCTCTGGCGGTATGATATTGTTACCCCAGACGGACTCCTGAGCAGCAATCTATGCTCGGCGCAGAGGATACGTCCCTTGTGCCGCTCCAACCAGTTCATCCCGAAGATAACATCAAATCCTAGCTTGCTGAACTCAATGAAACTGACTGGGAAGTCTTCCCCTTAATTCTGATGGTGGCTCCTCGGTAGTAACGAGTGCAACGAACCTTCTCCTTAGACGGGAGCGTAACCGTGAAGTCGGGTAGCTCATCAGCGTCTAGCCCCAACCTGCTCGCAAATGTGCAGAGACAAAGGTATGCGAGGCCCCTGAGTCGAAGAGAACTGATGCCTCAATCCCATTGATCGGAAAGGTGCCGGTGAGGATAGTACCGCTAGCGTCGGCCTGTGCCTCTGTGAGTATGCTTAGTGCACCTTCCTTACCGAGTCCATGACCTAATTGTGTTCACAAGCTCCATGAGTATTGATGGTATAACAAGAGTCGTAACAATTTATATGAACAACACTTTTATTTTATTTATGACCATCCTGTTTACAACATGTGCTTCAATCTTACATCTCATTTCTCATCTCATTCTAACATTACATGGCTAATATTGTCTAAAGGTTAGGTTTAATCTTCCTGGTCTCATATGCGTCGCATTGATTACTGCTGACGGTGCTGTATTCAGCTTGATTCTCTTAATCCCATGGTACAACATCCTTGATTCTCCTCCCAAAATTAATACATCACCTGACTTAAGTACTATCTTATCTACACGGTCCGCACGCTTCTGCTCGCCGTATAAAAACTCCGCATCATCTCCAATGGACCAAGACACTATGGGTATCCCTCTTTCGAGAGACTCCGTTGTCTCGTCCTTATCCTGGTGTAGTCCCAGTTTCCCATCTTTTTCGTAGAAGTTTACAATGCAAATGTCTGGCTGGATGTCTGGAATCGGTTCAGCTTCCAACTGCTGAGCGATTTCCACGACTTGTGTAATAACTGGATGGAACTCTTCGGGTATCCCCGGTGGTGAGACTCCATCTTGCTCCCTTGTGGTTTGGTAATTCTTGGCATACGGATTCCAATCCTTGCCCAAGCTCATCATTTAACTTCATCCTTGCTCCCCCTGGGTACTCCGGTGTGTAAAAACCTCCCGGTCCCCTTCCTAGTTGATTGCATCTCCTGATGATGGCTATTTGTGCTTCGGGTGTCAGGTATCCCCTTAATAAATCATCATACCTGGGCGGATAACCTGACATTGTTCGGTTGGAAAGTGTGTGGTTTCGATGTCGGGTGCTCCGGGTTAGTGTAGATGGTATAGGGTAGCAGATGTTGAATCTTCCTAAAGTGGTAGTAGGTTATGTCTTACTTAGGTTCTAATCTCATCTTATTTTCACTTAACTCATATATTTCACCAAACATGCATGATAATGCGGTAAGCAGGTAGTTTTATTACTAAATGGTTATAGTGGTACCTGGCCTCGATGAGGGCTCATCTCGTCCCGATCCACCATGTGTAGAGTGGGCCCCGTCTTCTGGGTTGCCCGTGGGTTTTGTCGCCGCTGCTGCACTTTCCTCTGACCGTCAGATCCAGCTCCCTGATCGGTCTTGCCCTTGCCCTGGTGTCGGGCCTATAGGCTCTGCTAGCAGGGTTCCGGTAACACTCGTATGCCCGTGTCCATACACTCCAGAAGTTGCACTCCACTTGTTTCCCTTACAGTCGAGCCCGGGGTGGTCCTTGTGACACCATCTACAGATGAAGCGTCGCTGGTAGCCACCACCGGCTCCCCTCTCAGTCTCAGATCCTGATGATTCATATTGTCAATTCTCATATCTCAAACGGTTACTAATTTATTTCTTAACTCATTCAATATCAATTTTTCTCACCCTTTGGCGCCTTAGAGCGCAGTGGTGTAGCTGCAATAGCATAGGTCAGCTTCAATGGCTCTTCCGAAGCCTTCTCCTTTTCCTCCTTCCCTTTCGGGTTCTGATTCTTCTGGGCCTGAGGCTGGTACTTCTGTTTCTTGTACCCTCCTTGCCCTTGACTCTCTGAGCTCTTCCCAGCACTCTTCCTCTTAGCATTCTCCTCGTCCCTCAGCTGGACGGTAATCTCAACCTTAGCAGCGGCATGATAGCACTCCTGCTTTTCCATGTATTAGTCACTTATTCTCATAATCTAAATCTTATTCATCACTTACTCAATTCAATCATTCTTATTACCTGCAAGGTAGTGTAACTCGTCGGCCCCATGCCGTAGCGGAGTCGATGGCTAAGCCCGCCATAGAAGCGGTCTACCAAGATCTGGTCAGAATACCCTAGACCTGGCAGAAGACGGAGCAAGGCGGTGAACTCTGAGTAATACTCGTCCACCGTCATCTTGTCCGACTGCTTAAGCGCATCTAACTGCAAGCGCTTCTTCGTCTGGACATGGGCGGGTAGTACTTTGCCCGTAGCAAGGCGGTGTACTGCTCCCAGCCGAACTCTGGGTTGGCCACATGCTCGGCCCTCACCAGCTTCCACCAATCGCCCGCCGCCCCCTTCAGGTAGAAAGCAGCTAAGCGCACCTTGATCCCAGCAGGGACATCAAGGGTCTCGAAGGCGGTCTCCAGCTCGGAGATGTACGCCTCAAGCTTGGCGGGATCGGTCTCCCCCTTGAAATGTGCGGGTCGAAGATCTGACAGACTCTTCACCCAGTTTGGTTCCCTAGGTTGTGGCGGTGGAGGTGGTGCACCCACACCAGGCTGATAGCCCATGTGCCCTAAAGCGGCAGCTACGATCTCTGCGATCGTCTGCCCTCCAGGTATCCCTGGAATGTCCTCACCCCGCCGCCGCGACCTCGGCCTCCTCTAGGGCGTCCTGCCATCTGAACAAGCATAACATACATTAGATTCACATTCACCATTGTTTGGTTAGTAAATTTATAACGTCCGTAGACGGTAAAGACAATCCACACTTATTAGTGGTCATCTGACTCTACTCACTCTAACTTCTCACACCCTTAACCCAATACTTATTCCTTAGCTTATATCCTAACTCGGTGGTCACTCATGTCCGGTATTTCTTGATCAGAGCGTAACTACGCTCTGATACCACTTTTTGTAACACCCCATCCAAAGCCTATCGTGGTTATCGCAATCTGAACACTTAATCGAAAACGTCGCAGCGGAAATAAACAACACCTGGACCTTGCCACGGTCTGATCGTTAGAATATACCGGCTTAATACATACAATACTTAACCAAAATACTTATCCACTCAAAACATTAACATCCACAATCACACCAACCGAGTACTAGTATCTCAATCAAATCTCAAACTTACAACAGTTTAATATAAACAGTCGGGTGCACAGGCGCAACCCGAATTCAAAATAAATGTCCCCTCCTAAGTCTAACCGCTCCTACTCTCGTAGTGCGTCCTCATGGGCCTCTTACCTGCAAGTGTAAAAATAGCCCCCGAGGGGGTCAGCACGAATGCTGGTACACCCTCTCATGGCCCCCAAGCTAACGGGGCTACGACGACTAATTGTCGATAGCATGGAAATTGATTACATACACAAACATAATATGAAGTGCAATAACAATAACCACAGATGAACATATATAGTTCACAAGCAATGAACGACTCAAGCGTTCCCTTAACAAGTGGGTTAGTAACCCCCTCCTTAGTCCTCATTTCCTTAATCTCAGTTCCTTACCTTACCTTAATCTTCTCAATCTCAATCTTAATCTTAATCTCAGTATACAAACCTTTCCTGGAAGGGATTGGTTGTAGCTTAATTCGAACCTGGGATTTAGGTGATCCCACCGCACCATCTTAATGCCACCTACTCTGGACGGGAGTCCAGCGTAGCTGAGCCGGCAACCGGCCCTAGGCTACAAGTCCGAAGACAAGTCCTTAAGCGGAGGGCGGATCTGATTCAGATACCGTCCCCCTTTCACTTAGCATGCATGACCGGAGATCGGTCCCGGGTTTCCTCACTCAAGTTCCAGTTAGTAGACATCTTAAACACCATGTGCTAGCTAAGCCTTAACGGGCATTAACCAACAACCATCAACTTAACTCTTATTCTTAACTCAGTAAGTACTAAACTTGGTTAGTAACAATCTCAAATCTCGCGGGTTAGTGTAATTATAACACATCACAACGAGAACAATATAACCGGTTGCATGCTTTATCTTGTTTTAGTCATAGCAAATAACAGATAGCACACAAGCCGAGGGACACCTCGTTAGCAAGCAGGTCACGAAAAGGATTGTACCGTTCACCGTCGATCGTTGTTTGTTTAACCTTCTTCGGGGTCCCAATTCACAAACCTAAAACATTCATTCATTTTTAGGTTATTAGTTATTTGCACCTTACTTAACTCACTTAGTCCCTAAGGACTTCCATTCAATAACCTCTCAAGTCTTTATCACTTAATCTTACAAACTTAACTTTAAACATTAAAACTTATACTTAATCTTAACTTAATTCCTCAAGTTCTTAGGGTCCCAATCATTACTACCCTACCAAGGGCATACCTCATTACCCATTACCATTTTTAGAAATTGAAATTTCTTTTTTTTTTTATTTTTAGGCTCGACCGGACTTACCGACCGGACTTGCCAAGTCCGGTCCATTCCAGTACCTTTTACCGTTGGAAAATTCACTCCGACCGGACTTACATGTCCGGTCCTATGTCCGGTCGATTCCAGAGACTTATAATCCGTACTAAATTCATGCCGACCGGACTTGACAAGTCCGGTCCCATGTCCGGTCCATTCCAGAAACATTTCCCTCTCACAAAACAAGCCCGACCGGACTTGTAAGTCCGGTCCCCCAAGTCCGGTCGATTCCAGAAACATTTTCCGGTAGTGTAACAGAGCCCGACCGACCTTGCAAGTCCGGTCCTAAGGCCGGTCGGCTCCAAAAACTTGTTTCTAAATTCCTTTTCAACTCCAAACTTCTCCTCATATATCCTAAGTTATAACCTCATTTGGGCACCTCAAATACACCTTAAGCCCTCCTTAAAATACCTTAAATCATCCACCAAATCCACTTAGTCATTATGCATTTTCCTTGTAATAATGCTAACACTTGTAATGTTTTCCTCTAGGTTTCTAGGTGGTGGTTCATACCTAATGTAACCACTATGCCAAATGTTTCTTCACCACTATAACATCATCTCCCAAGCATCTCTCACTATCTAAACTCTTTTAGCATTCACTTAAGTTCCTTAACAAGTTAAACTTCCATCATCATCACATTATTTCCTTCCTAGTTGTGCACCAACATTTGCCTAAGTCCTAAACTCAATACATTCTCTTGATTCCTAAATCCTTCCATGGTGATACCTAAGTCATTAAGTCATTAAAACACCTTAACTTCACCCTTTTTCATCAAGACAACTAGAACATCCTAGTACCTTAGTCATTAAATTAAATCTAGATATCACACTTAAACTCTCCTTTAAATTTTGCCATAGGTTCTCTAGTATATATACCTCCTAACACATGGTTTTTCTCCATCAAACAACCAATACCACACAAATTCTCATCACAACACTTATCACCCAATTTCACTAAAACTTCACCACATCATCAATAGTGCTTAAACTTAAAATGCTTGGCACTTAGGCCCTTAAATGACAATAATCTTAACCACTGAATTTCCACATAATATGCCTTCAACCTGCAATACACTCAACAAGGCTCCCATTGAAATAAAATGCTTCTTGTACTTCACCTTAATTCTTAAACTATCTCTTTTTCATTGCTCCTTAGTCACAAGTTCACAAGAATAGTCATTGTTTCTCCTAGGTTTTATAGCACCTTCCCAATATAAACTCTACACTAAACTCATCACATACCCATCTCATTCCCTTAAACAACAAACACTTAAGGTAAGTAATTTACCTTGTTTTCTCACAAGCTTAAAGCTTTTCTCCTTAGGTTTTCTTTGTTCAATCTCGGTCACCAATGTGATTCTCCTTGCCAATGTTCTAACCAATATCCAATGACTCCAATGAGTACTAGATAACATTAACCCTAAGGAACAAACCCTAGGTTTAAAAATATGTTTTAAGGTATTAATGTGATTGTTTTACCTTGGTTTTCTCAAGACAACTTGGATGTGAAGCAAGAAGGACCTCCTCTCTCCTTTGAAGAGTAGAAACAAGCTAGAACAAGGCATAAACATGGAGTCCCATGAGTATATATTTTCGGTCAAGTGAAGAAAATGGTGGAAACCTAGATTTTCTTACACTTTCTTTACCTTAAGAGAATGGAGATGCCAATGGAGTCTCCAAACTTGAATTTCCTCCTCTAATGGTGGTTTGACTTGGCACCAAAATGAAGCTCTTGAAGTTTTGAAAAGATAGAAGGAGGAGCTTGAGCTAACTAAGAGAATAGTATTTTGTTTTGGATTTGGAGCTTAAATGAGCAAGTGGTGTGCAAGAGAAGGTGGAGCTTTCATGGAGGTGAGCTCTACGTGAATGGAGAAGAGAAAGAGAGCAAGAAATCGTGGGCAACAAGGGAAAATGAAGAAGTGAGGAGAGAGGTAAGCAAAGTGATATTTATCTTAAAAGGTGAATAGTGTTTTATGCTTTATAACTTACTTATTTGCTTTCTCACTTAGTTAGATAAGTGTGGTGAGTCACACTTAAAGAAACCGGCCCCCTTTAGTGAATGAGGGTAGTTTAGTCTTTGTTGACCAAATGTCTCACTTATATAGACTTATGTTTAAACTAGCTTAATAAATTCACTATTCATCAAAAACAAGGCACATTGTTGTGAAATTTTTGATTTCCCATTGATATAGACCTCCAAATGTGATACTATATAGTACACATATTAATTAAAGAGTAATGATGGACATTTAGCCATTCAAAACTCATTTACAAGACAATTTTTCAAAAACGTGCTTTAAGACTCCTTAAAGCACATTTTGTGTTTTAACTTGTTTTCAAGCTTGGTTTTCTTTGGTAATTGATTTAAAATGACCATTAGGATATTACTAAGGTCTTAGAACAATATTTGGGTACTCTCCCATGTCTCTCCAAGCTTAGAGCACGTTTTTGCTTAAACTGCTCTTTTGGTGTTTCCTTATATTTTCTTTGATTAGAAATGTTTCTTAATGTTTCTAAGGCATTATTTAGCCTTCTTATATCTTAGTTTATAATTTAAACACCATATCTAAGTTTGGGGTATTTCATCTACTCTTAACGTGGTTAATTGTGACCACTTGTATGGAGTTTCAGGAATCATCCGACCCTGATGTGATCAGCATCAGTGTTGAACTATCCTTTCACCCCAATTTATGTTCAGTTTTCCTTGATCTGGCCAAGATCAAGTTCTACCTCCCACATCAATTTCAAACAATCAAATAATTATTCATGTAGCATTTTATATCTTTTAGTCCTTCTAGTCATAATCATAAATCAATACATCTCCAAATTATGGAACTCAGTCCATCAGTCATTCTTAATCCACCTTTCAGCAATTACTTAGAGAATTGAATTCCTACCAGGTTCTACATTGGTCTCGTACCGATTCATACCTCATAACATTACCATATTTGGTCTCATATCAATACATATCATAGGGATTTTAATTCCCCTGGAGTTTCTACTCCCCTTTTCCTGAATTCTTGCACCGAAGTTAACGAGGTCGTCCTCTAATACATCTGGTATTCGCATTTAATTGTGCGTAATAACCAAAAACCACATAAGAATGAATACATGTGTTTATATAACATACGTAGCAAACATCACAACTAATTGTATTGTGCTATGCACACTGTAGGTTACGTACTCAATACGTGAAATATAGGCTAAGCGATTGTACGCTCTACCCCCCTTAAAATGGATTACGCCCACATAATCAACATTATATCATCTTTGAACATAGGTTCAAGATGTTTATGTGTCATGGAGCATTCTAGGTTCCATGTAGTCTATCTCATATTATGATTGGGTTAGAGGATCTTCACCATGGTAATGGCTTAGTCTCTGTATCAAGGATTCTTATTGGAGTTTATACCAATCTTACAACTGGTTCAAGTGTAGTCTCTAAGGCTCCAAAGTAATTGGTAGATAAGTCGTATATTTTATTCGACTGGAAGATGTGAAACACATCCTTCCTTCTTATCTTTTGTTAGGTATATCAAACCTTTAAGATACAGTCCACTAGCTTCTGCTGCGCCACTCTGACAATCTTGGGGCTTAGTTGGCCCTTCCTATCCTCTTCAATATGTTTTACAGCTCCTTTGTATCCTTATAACTTAGGAATAAAGGTCTCTTAATGGACGCGTGGTATCTTTATCTATACACGGTCTCTATGAGTTATAGCTTGTCTATCCAGTTCTCTAGAGGTCTGATGTTCATACTCTTATTACGCCTTCCAACGTCTGATTTGTTTCCTACTAATTGACCCTCAGTGTGAGATTTTTGTATACTCTAGAGTTACTGTTCAGTGCTTATTGCTCTTCACAGTTTCCTCTAAATCTTGAAACATATGAACTAATCATACTTACTAATTAGTGCTTCTTGCACTTCATAATTCTTAATTGTTTCCTTCTGGAATGAGTTCTCTGACTCTTTTAATCTAATTGGTTTAACTGAGTTCTTCCTCCTTCATTGTTCACAGTAACTTGTTGTTCTGGTGTGAGTTTGCATCTCTGACTGTCGTACAGAGTCGACTACTTCTCGTGTTCCTTACACTACTCGTTTACATATACGGGGTACCTTACTGATACATTGCCACTTATCCGACTAACTTATAAATAAATCCATCAGGTCCACAAGCTCCTTTGGAGTGCGGTCGTCCCACATCCTGTTTAAGTATACTCGTAGTGTTCGTCACATGCTTAGTTACATCTAGTTTGTGAATTATTCTATTGTCGATCTCCTCTTTCATCAATCCATGATAACGCACATGTCGTTCTTCTTGAACTTAATCAAGGAATATCCATCTACTGGGTTCATAACTACATTATACCTTCTGTATTTAGTGCGGACTCGATCCCTTAGTAATTTGTGGTCTCTTTCCTTAGAGCTTATTATCTCATTTCTCATGTCGACCCACTAGGAATGCACTTCCAGTCACTTACGGAATGGACAGTGTGCTTCCTGTGAAATCTTTCATCACATGTTCCAGACTATTGGCGTTACTGCACAGTCTGTCTCCCATTTCATCACCTTACTTACATCAGGTTTTAATTCATAAATCTGATTGCTTTCGTGTCAATATTTGATGGCTTATATATAGTGGTTGCTTTTTGCGCACTGTAACTTAATCTACCTAATAGGTATTATTCTCAAGGCCTCCACTATCGAAGTAGCTTTAGCTATCTCACATTTCCCGTTGATGGCGTGATTCTTTGGTTGTTTTACTTCAACGACTCGTCTTATATTCAATCTCTTTCATGGTGTAAACACACTGGGAGTTCTCTAATTTCGGTGTTTGGCGGTTGCCGTATCATGTTGTAAAATGGTTATCTCTTAATATGAAGGTGTTCTGCTTCAATCTCAGGTTCGTAAGTAGGCTAATTTCTCTCACATTCTTTCATCCTTTATGATGTTATTTACCATGTAATTTAACCGGTTACTGAAGAAGTCATCCGTTGAATCACAAGCTCCTTCGAGCGTTGGTCACTTGACGTGCCATTCTGTGCACTCACAATGTTTATCTCTGACGATTGCTGATTCTTAAATCCTGGGTGTTGGATATGAGGTCTGTCTCTGCAGCCTTCCATATTATTTATGTGTAACTGGAATGTTCTAAGGCAATTTCAAGGTCTACGGTTCCAATTCTCCAATAGAGAGTATTCAATCACTAAGAAATTAAAGCCTTTTTTGAGGGGTTTATTCCCACTCATGGCCTCACAACTAGGAGAGGTATCCCCACCCTAAAAGGAATGGCTCGTTCTCCGCCCCTGTCAATAGCACTATCTCAACATTCTCATTGGTGCCCTTTACCGCCCCTGTCATAACCACTCGTATGTACGAGTTGTAGTTCATTCATGGCCTAGATCAGCCTTTTATGCTTTCCTGTGCCTCGAGCTCTGATGTATTTGACATCCTGGGCTTATAGGCGATGTTCGGTTCACTGTTGTATTCTTAATCATCTATAGGTTATCCACGTGATTCTCTTGTTCTCTGAACTCTGCCAATGTTGGGTCACATCATTGGATGTAATATTGGGTTTCACAATAAGTTACTGTATCTCGCTTCCTGCTATGGAAGTTAGCTTAGGTAATCCGATGTTTATCAGTGTCTGTGACAATACTTTCGCTCTCATAGACTTGCATCTTTTAGCAATTAAGGATTAGTTTTCATTAGGCATCTGCCTTCAGGTGTCTCAGTCGGATATTTACCCTGGCTATCATGTGCTGCCATGTCAATACTTTGTTCAACTTTCGTTGACTACGCCACCCGTTAATGACTAATCATACTTGGGTGTTAATGAGTTAGGCAAGCAATACAAACCATTGTTTATGGATCTTTTTCTGCTCAACTATACCAACTCTATGGTGTAGTCCTTTTGAGGTTCTCTCTTTCGTGATTTCACGTCTTTGATCCTAGGTAGGTCATTGCTTATATTTGTTTTCTCTAATTCTGTTTCTTGGGTTTATCAACATCCTCAATGAAGAGTGCTATTAATGGTATTATTCTGGAAGTTCATCCCATTTTTATTGAAAGTTTTTATGTCCTCCATCTTCATTGTATGTCGTAATACCTTCCTTGTAGGTTATTCCTTACATCCGGTCCTCTCACCTTGTTGAGTAATCTCTTTGGTTCTTCCATTCAAGGTTAGGCTTGGTTTTGGGTTGATGTTCATACCTGTAGTGTCGGTTGTCTGTTGTTAATGCTCATGTCGTTTAGTTTCCTGACCAAGTCCAGCTCCCTGCTGACTGGTGTATTGATTTAGTGGTCATGGTCAGGCCGTCAGGCCATCCCAATGTTTCGCTCTTCAGTCTTAAGGATTTGTAATCCGGTGTTAATTTGTATTATATCCGTGGTTTTACCATTTGGTCTTCACGGCTTCCTATAAATCTTCATTGCGGTGGCACTTGCCAAGGCAAGTGCGCCATGCAAGATGGGCTATCGGTACTGTGTACGTCGGCAATGGTACATCTCCTAAACTCCATGTAGGTGGTAGTCCATGAGACTTCTTCTTTGCCCTGTTTGGCTTTGGTTAATTGATTATCTGGGCAGCTTCCTGACTGCTTTGTTAGTATAGTTACTTATCAGGGTATTCCTCTTTCTTAGGGGACCCTTTTTCTTTCGCTTTCGCCTTGGTTCTCACTCTTGTTTCCACACCTTCATCGTGGTTATCGAGTATTGAATCTCCTTAGGCACTACGTCGTAGTCCTATCTTGGAGTATGACTTGCATATGCTTCGTAGTCGTCTGAGCTATTGCAGTTAGGTCTTTGCAACCCCTTTTTTGTAGGTTCAGAGTTATCCGTTGCATACTTGACTTTTAGGTAGTCCCTATGCTCTTGTGCGGCATTATCCCGCTATTATTGCCCTTTTGGACTGTTGTCCAGTGTTTTTGTTGCTTCTCTTGTCCTCTCATTGCACTTGTAGTACTGTCCTTCTTACTGGTATGGCGGGGTTATATCGACTGCGTAGCATGTCGACCCAAGTTGCCGGTAATTATTATTCTCTCATTGGTAGGATTCCGTTGGTAGCGCCTGTTCCAACGTTGCGCTCCAATTAGGACCTTCAAGTCTTGGAAGATTATTGCATAACGAGGTGCTTCTCGTATTGCATAATGCTAAGTAATTGCCAGATTGGATTTCCCCGAGTAAGAAAAAGCTTGTCATCTCTCTGGCGTTCATTTCTGGTATCTTAGAACCAGGGGCGCGGAGGGCGGACCAGGTATTACAGATATGCGATACACATCGGGGAATCCTAACTAACGCACCTCTCGCACTAATACTCAACCCTTATCCCAAAGTCTACTATTCCTAACTCAGTAATTCCTAAGCTCGGTAATTTCCAGTAAACTACGCTCTGATGCCACTTTTTGTAACACCCCATTTCCAAATACAATGATCGTCGCCCTAAGTCCATCTCGTACATTAACAACGCAGCAGAAAAGTTCTACTAAATTTGTATTACCGCCGTTAGTCACCCACGTGACTAACTAGGCCTATTCTCTTTACAAGTCACTGTCTGACTAACCGGATAATTGCTCGAGCATCTATACATTACAATCCATAAACCACAATTTATACAGAGTATCTCATATCCTAATACATCATACTAACATCTCATCAATAAACTAAATGAGTGTACATGCACAACTCGTGTAACAAATGTAAAAGAAACCCGAAGTACTCTACCCGCTCCTACTCTTAGGTTGGGTCCTCGTCTGGTACCTACCTGCAAAGTTTAAATCATAGGCCCCAAGGGGCTTAGCATATTGCTGGTACAGAAAACGTGCAGCCCACAAGCTAGCAGGGTTACACACGACTATTTTGTCATATACATGCAATTGTTTATTCATACAAGTAATAATAAGAAGTACGATAACAAACAACACATTTATGTGAAACATTCACAGCTCAAATAAATCGAACGTCGTAATGGACGCCCACTAATGTGTAAGTTAGATTCCTAACTCCTAAGGCCTGAGAATTGTTTAGTTCTCGTGTTTGGCTATACCTTATAAGTGTCAACCGTTCTCTTAAAAGAACTGGTTGTTCTCTAACTGAATTGTTTATTTTTGTCGGGTCAAGGTAACCCTAGCCAATGAGTTATTATCACCATTGTTTACTAATCATAGTTAATGAACAAGCTCCGAATCAAGTCGTTGAAATACCCCAAACTTTGGTATGTTGTGTAAATGTTTAACTATGGTATTTAAAGGCTAAAAAGTGCCTTAGAAACATGAATGAACCATTTAAACCATAGTAAAGTGCAATAAAGCACTAAGACACAGTTTGAGCAAAAACATGCTCTAAGCTATGAGTGAACTTGGTTAGGACCCAAAGAGCCTACCAAGACTTAATAACATTTAATTACGATTTTATAAGGCTAATTAAGTCCTTAGGAAACTTTGGTAGACAATGAAACCAAACAAAACACAAGATAATACCTTAAAGTCAATATGAGCAAAAATGTGCTCTAAGCTTGGGATAAATGTGTATAAGGCCTAATGGTCATACCTATGCCATATTTATATGTTAATGAACATATTAAATCAATTACCAAAGAAAACCAAGCTTGGAAACAAGTTAAAACACAAAATGTGCTTTAAGAAGTCTTAAAGCACGTTTTTGAAAATTGTCTTGTAAATGAGTTTTGAATGGCTAAATGTCCATCATTACTCTTTAATTAACATGTGTACTATATAGTATCACATTTGGGTGGCTATATCAATGGGAAATCAAAAATTTCACTTCTATGTGCCTTGTTATTGGTGAATAGTGATTTTATAACTAGTTTGTAACATATAATGTTATAAGTGATTAAATGAGTCAACAAAGACCAAACTACCCCTAAGTATATTATGGGGGCCGGTTTTTAGTAAGGTGAGTCATCACCATGTAAAACAAATTAAAGGAAGGAAGGAAAAGAAAGTAAAAGAAAAAGTTACTTTAGTACATAAATATCTTCTAAAGTAGAACTCATCTTCATTCTTTCATTCCCTTCTCATTTCACACGTCTTCAAGCTCCTCCCCTCCCCTCCATTTACGATTCTCTATACCAGCCTCTCTTCTCCATCTTCATTTCCTTGCCAAATCCAACTCCAAGCTCCAAATCAAATTCTAAGACCATATTTGTCTTAGTTAGGTCAAGCTCTACACTTCCACCTTTTCAAATCTTCAAGAGCTCAATTTTGGTGCCATGGAGAATCACCATTGATGGAGCTTGAGCTTGTATTTCTACATATTCTTGTTCTCCTTTGCTTCAAGGTAAAAACTCAAAGAAAAATGACATTTCCTTCATGTTTTGTCATAACCGAAAATGCACCTTGTAATGGTGTCTTCTCTTGTCTTGTTTTAGCTTCATTTGAATCTTCCAAGGGCTAGGAGGAGTCCTCTCTTGATATATATTCAAGCTCTCTTTCCATTCCAAGGTAAAACAATCATGCTAATACCTTAAGATAATATATGTAACTAGGGTTTAGAATGAGATAAAGCTTAAAGCTTATATACTCGTTTTAATGTTGGTATATTGTTTAGTTGTTGGCAAGGAACCAAATGCCCTACCGGTTCTACAAGGAAACAAGAAAGAAATTTGTGAGGAAAAGAGGTAAACAACCTATCTTAATGCTTGTTAAAATACCTAAGGAGCCAAGGGTGAATGAGCTAGTAAAATGCTCTCAAGGAGTTTATTAAAGGAATATGTATTGTTGGGTGTATTTGCAGGTCAAAGGCATTATTATGTGGGAAATTCAGTGTTTAAGGTTTATGCAATTTAAGGGCCTAAGAGCCATGCATTTAAGGGCCTAAGTGCCAAGCAATTTAAGTTATGCACTATATTGTGATGTAGTGCCAAATGTGTGAAGTTTGTGTATAAAATGTGTTTGATGGATTTTAGGTGTTCTTGAATGAATTAAGGTAAAAACCTAAGTGTTTGGATGTGGGTATATACTAGAGAAGCTATGGCCAAATTTGGGAAATGTGTAAGAAGTTCTAAGTGTTGTAAGTGAGTTTTGGTGAACTAGGAAGTGTTAAAGGTGATTGAATGTTTACTTGAGAAGAAAACATGTGTTATGGTGATTTAGAGTGATGCAAGGATTTAGGTGTTGTCTTGGAAGTTCTAGGAGTTCAATGGGTGTTTTGTGAATGTATTAAAGTCTTGGAGAAGTTGTTTAAGGTTTAGGTAATGTTGGTGTTCAAGGAATAAGTGATGTTTAGGTATGATGTGAAAAAGGAGATTTAGTTAGTAAGAAAAGAAGTTTGAGAGGTGATGATAAGGTGTAGAGGAAACACCTTGGTATTGTGGTCATTATAGGTGAAATGCCACCTAGAAATCATAAGGAGGAAACATTGTAAGTGTTAGGAATTTTGTGGAGATATAAGTAATGGTTTAAGGAATTAGGAGACATAGCTTTGTGAGTGCTTAAGAATATCTTAAGGGTGTGTTTGAAGTGCCAAATGATGTTAGAACACATTAAGAGGTCTTAGGAGAAGTTTGGTGAAGATTTGGCAAAGTTTGGGTAAGTTTAGGAGGCGACCGACCCAGGGGCCGACCCAGTTTTTGGGTCGGTCGAGCCTCTGTTAGATGTTAGGAAGTGTTCGGTAATGGTCCGACCCAAAAGGGTGGGTCGGACATGGGTCGGTCGGTCAGGTTTCAAAGGAAGGAAAATGTTCGCACATGGACCGACCCAGAATGGTGGGTCGGACGTGGGTCGGACGGGCATGATTATAAGGAAGTAAAAGGGGTCTGTAATGGACCGACCCAGATGTGGGTCGGACGGTGGGTCGGTCGGACCAAAAACATGGTTTAAGGTTATGAAATGATATGAGATGATGGGGATTGATAGGAAATGATGCCATAAGGTTGTTAAGGACATGTTAGGTGAGTTAAATGGCAATTAGGTGGGTGAAAAGTTGTATTAAAATGTGAGGGTAAAACAAGTTAAAAAGTGAAGTTATGTAATTAAGTTAACGGGGAAAAATTATAAGCTTTGGACACTAAATAATCAAGCAAACCCCGATGTTAATAAAAACACATGTGATGTTAACAGTTGTTCGAGAATTGCTCGAGGTACATACATGGACAGGATAAGTGGACTCCGGTGACAGGTATGGTTTTCTTGCAACCTGTGTCCTAACGGATTACACCGGCTTGTATGCCAATATGTTTTCTTGAGTGTTTGCCACCTTGTAAGATTAAAACATGTAATGAGTTTATAGTGATTCATTTATGTGGCGAATTTGGTATCCGATGCCGTTTAACCTCAAATATGTGTTAAACCTTAGTTAACTAAAACTAGGAACACATGAGTGATCGGTATTCGGAGTTGACGGCCCAAACCTTGGGTACGTGCTAACCACGGCTATGTGTGAGTTAATTGGACATTGTTGCTGTGAGCAAGTGTGTGAACCTCCCTTGTGTGCTTAACTCGGTTATGATACCGTATGGTGAATGGATGTGGTAGGGCTCCATAATGGATCCCTAACTACTTAATATTAAGTGTATATGTACTAACGGGGGGGTGAGGAGTCCGGTTGTTCCGGCCACGCGTGTGATGGACGGGAGTCGTTATCTTATCCGGTTCGGCTCTCTTGGTGTATGTATAGGTGGTATTCCAATTTGGTTTCTACCTTCCCTTAGCTTATCCAAAGCTAGTTACTGACTCACGTCGGGCCACAGGGGCATGCGTATGTTATTTCGGTGTGCTTGGGATTACTATATCCGACACACCTTGGGTATAAGTTAACCGTTCTATATAACCGGACGGTAACGAGGATGGTAACGAGCTTAACATGGGATTGGCAAGAATCCCTAGGCTCACATGGTATACTAACTATGGTGGAAGGTTCCTTGTGAGAACCGATTTTTATGGTGTTATGCATTGTTATGGTGCTATGCAAATTCCCTTGCTATGCTATGGTATATATATATATTGGATGTTTAAATGAATGCGATGTCATCATCTGTACGTCGAAACAAGGAAAGTGTTGTTATGTCTTGTTATGTAAGAAATGAAATATGTTGTATGATATGGAATGTGTGGATCATGGAAATGAATCCCAGTTCGTGACAAGAGGCGTTTAAGGATAACCCGACTGACGGGTACACGTCGTCGTTAAGGAAGTAGCTCCGTTTAGAGGAGAGCCACTCTAGGGTTAAAGGAATCATTGGATGGTTGGTTAAGTGTGGATGTGTTGGTTATTGGTTGAGCCCATTGAGGCGAAATATTATGTGTGATATGTTAATGGTATGTATGCATGATTTAAATATAATCAACTGCATGCTAAGACGACAATTAGTCGTGCGTGGCCCGGTAGCATGTGGGCTGCGGGATTACCATACCAGCAAAGGTGCTGAGCCCCTTGGGGCCACCCCTTTCTCTTCTTTTCCTATTTCAGGTACGAAGTGCTGGAAGCCGTTCGAGAGTAGGACGGGTAGTCATTGTACATGGGTAAACTTTTAAGTGTATGTATACAGTAGGTGTAGTAAGACCGAAATTGTTGTCGGTTTCACCTACAGTTTTATAAATACTCGGTACAGAGGGAGTGTATTGTGTGTAGTTGCTCGGGAATCTAGTCCATCAGACCGATACAAATGTACATATATTAGCCTTGTTAGCCACGTAGGTGGTTAACGGCGTGTAACACCATTGGAATAAGTAATGTGATGAGTTGTGTTTCCGCTGCAGATTGTTATTATGTGTTTGTTGTTGGATGGGGTGTTACAAAAAGTGGTATCAGAGCGAAGTATCGCTCTGATGACTGAATTACCGAGCTTAGGAAGTACTGAGTTAGGATTTAAGTACTTTGGGTAAAGGGTTGAGTGAGCGTGAGAGAGCGCTAGTTAGAACTACCAGTGACTACTGGAAACCTACAATATCCATCCCCCCTCCACAATCCCTGTTATATAACTTGGGAAAGAACGCCAGAGAGATGGAAGTCCCTCTTACTCGGGAATACCCGATCTGGCTGTTAGTAAGTACCTTTAAGGGTACGGAGAACTGTCATACGGTAGATCCCGAAAACTGGGAATCCCGGAGACGGTCTCCATCTGAATGAATTTAACCGCATTTCATAGCAATGAATGAGGATCTTGTGTATTGGAGAATGGAATTTCCAGCAACCTGGGTCGACATGCAGAGCAGCGAGTATAACCAACTTGCAACGCACTAACCTGCAACAGGCAAGAAGTGGATTAATAAAACCCGAGACGAATGTCTATGGGACCACAGTTGATAAATAAAACACCAACGGTATACCAACCGACAAGGGAACTACAAGGTGGTGCCCAAATACGTAGAACGGGCTACAAAGAGAATACAATACTAAGGAAAAGGGGTCTCCCAGAATGGGAAACACCTAGTTGATGATCGTCATGCGAAGACAGTGAGAAGTCGCCTAGAGAAGTTATTATCAAGGCAGTAACATCAGTGAGGGCCACAAGGCCACTGATGACAGTGGGATAAAAACCATACCACAACCGGTATGTGTTGAACCGATAGCCAGTTAGCATGGCGCACTTGCCATAGCAAGTGCTGCTATAACAGAGCTGTTCGAGAAATTCATAACCACTACAGGTACTTGGAAAAGTACCATGGAGTTAAATGTGATCGTCATAACAGTGGAAGGGCCGGTTAGCCTAACCTCTGTAATTGGAAGTACACCAGTCAGCAAGAAGCTAGACTTGGCAAAGGTAAGAAGATGTTGTGAAACCATGGAAATTTTTCTTTCAAACCTAATCTTCACAAACCCTTTTCTTTTCAGACCAGATTTTCTTTCAAACCAACACTTCTTTCCAACCTTCTTTAAACCAAACCAGGGAAACCAAGAGCAACTGACAAGGATGCAACAGTGGATAAACCTTCCCTCGATTAAGTTCGGGAAGTAAGGAATGAATATTGTCACGGGACAATATAAGGGAGTTGACGACAGAATACTTCACCTAGGCGTGTGACGGACACTACAAGTGTACCAACTGTGTTGTGGGACAACCGCACTCCGATAGGAGCATGTGGGCCTGACAGACCTACTTATAGGTTAGTTGGGTAAGTAGTAATGTATCAGTATGATACCCCATATATGTATACGAGTAGAGTCCGAAACACGGGAAGTAGTCGACTCCGTCTACGGTCTGCAGTATAAATCAAACAGGAGCTAGAGAATATAAGGAATGCTTGAAGTCAAAGAACTCAGTTAAGTTAACGAGACTAAGGGAATTAGTGAATTCCTTTCAAGCAAATGTTTTAAGAGTCAGGAAGTGCAAAGTGCACTGACTGTTATGTAAAGACAGCTTATGTGACTTAAGGATCCCCAGGGATAAACATGATAGCTGAAAAGCAGGGCAAGGCAGATGCCTAGTGTGGACACATTAATGTGCAATGAACGGGATGAAACTCCCAGAATCAGTACCTACACTGTCTGGAAATGTTGATCTTCACAGAAGAAGATAATAACCAGTTAAGGATGCAAAAAGGCGTAGCTAACTGAATGTACCAATAACTGTGAACCAGATGGAAGGCATAACTTAACAACAACCCAGAAGAAATCCTTGAAGGTGTTTGCATCAACAATTTTGAACGAAATACATGATTATAAACACAAGGGTTGAAATTAACACCCAGTTTAGACATAAGTTGTCAGGAGACGGACTGGCAATCCTAAGGGACATGCCAAAAGGAAACGGAATACAACGACCTTGTCATGGAACCCACTACAACCTCCAAACATGTAATATGATACAGAGGAGTACATGTGTGTGGACAGCCTACAATGAGCTCAGCTCAAGACAAATAAGGCTTATAAGCCATAAACGAGATATCGATTGATGGTAGAAGTTTATGTGGTAAAGTGAATAGAGTGGTAGCGAACCACTGCATTAAGAGTGGGAATACCTCTCGAAATTGTGACACCGCAGGAGCGGTGTTATGTGAACGAATTCAAGGAATATGTTAAGGAGGGACGATGTTATTATTGAAAGAGAGCAGTTAGCTTAGTAGTGTGTGAGTATAAAGTGAAACACCGAGCCGAATAATGCCGGCTTGTGACCCGAATGATCGACGCTCAAGGAGCATTCAGTAGTCATCCAAATGAGTGATGAATCATAATGTGAATAATACAAGTATATGTGTGGAAGTTAATGTGACAATAAATATTATGTAAGCTGATATTATACAAGGAGTAAGGGTACGGTGCGCAATAAGCGACCGTTGTATGAGTATTGTTAGATGATAAAATGGGAGTGAGCAGAGTTATGAGTTAAACCCAGTGGAGGTACAACATTAAGCGATAGCAAACGAACCGAGCAGTAAGCCGGTGGCAAGTGTTAGATGATAAGGATTTCAGTGAGAATTCCTATCGCAATCACATAAGGGATTTACTGTCAAGAGTTTACGCCTCTGCACTCTGTATGACTGAGTGTTTTGGTATTGCTCTTGCACAGTAATGATCGAGTGGGATAGCTAGGAATCAGAAGCATGGTAATTGTGGAGGAATAATGTTATAATGGCCGATGCATAGGTCATGCAAGGCCGCAGCAATGAAAGAATACTTGTACAAAACCGAATGTGGAGACATGATTAGCAGTAAGTGACTACAATAGCACTAACTGCCAAATATCGGTATGGAATATACCCCAAATGTTGTAAATAGTTGAGAGAGCGCTACACACTTGGTAGTAGCTTAATCTCAACCGACAGTTGAGAACCCATTGTCCCCAAGATAAGGGCAATACATTGGAGATGTACAATACAGTAACAGTAACGAATGGGGCAAACTAGCCCTATAATTATCAGGATTGCGCAACAGAGGCCAGTGAGCCCATGCGTCAGGTACCGGATATATATTGTGAATATGGATGGATGGCTAGTTATCAACTCCTAAAAGCCTCACAGGCCAGGACCGAAACCGGTTATGAGTCACAACTCCAATGCGAATTCTTGGTTTAGGGACTAAACCGCCAATATGGTTACGATCCTCTAATCAAAATCCATTGTGTAATAGACCGCGTGGAAGTTAAAACACTTCACGACGGCAAAACATTTTAAGCTAATGCTCAGTGATTGATTACGTGGGGCGTAATCCCTTTCAAGGGGGGTAGAGCGCAAAACCGCTTAGTGTGTTTTACCGTACAAGTGTACGTGAATGGGGTTGTGCATAGCACAAAATGATTTGTTATAATGGTTGGCGCGTGTGTTAAATAAACATACGCATTTATTTGTGGGTAAATTGTGGTAATTGCGCACAGAGGATGCGAATACCATTGTGGGAAGTGTGTTTATTTTGTTAACAGTGGTGTGTGAGAGTACAAGTGGAAGGGAGTAAAGAAACTCCCGGGGATCTAAAACCCCGATGGTGCATAAATGTAAACCATGTATTGTATTTTGATAAAAAATATATGTATATATATACAGTGTTGTGATTTATGAAGGGATATGAGACCGACATAGAACCTAGTGAGAATTAATTCCCTAGGTAACTTGAATTAAGTTGGATTTGGGTGATGATTGATAGACGGAGTTCTATCCTTTGGAGATGTAATGATTATGACTAGAAAGATTCAAAGATAGAAAATGGGATATGCTTGAATTAATTGTTGGTTGAAATGAAGTGGGAGGTGAAACTTGATTATCATGAGATCAAGGGAAGCCGAACACAAATTGGGGTGGAAAGATAGTTCAACACTGATGCTGATCACATCAGGGTTGGATGACTCGTGAAGCTCCCTGTAAGTGGTCACAAACAACCATGTTAAGAAAAATACAAGGAGCATAAACCGGACTTGGAGTTGTGTGGTGTTTTCAAAAGGATTTTCAATTGGTATTTTCAAACAGTCGATTAATATTTTGAATAAAAGATCTTCTTATACTTAACCTCGTAAAGAATATTTTTGTAGTACTTGCTCACGAGCTGAGGACGTATGAGCCTTTGTCTTCGGACCGGTGACATGAGAAGTACATATGTTGAAAATTAAGTGAATGTTTTGATCTCCCAAAGGAACGGGGACCAGAAAGTGTCCATCGCGACCGGGTTCTGCGGGATCACAATGTATATGTACTCAACGTGGGATTCGAACCCATGGAGAGATGGAAAAGGTATTTCTGTTTGATATACATGCTATGACATGTTGTTTGGTATGTGTGATAAAGGTTATTCTGACTTTGATCTCCTAAAGTGTATGCTATCAAGACCTATGAGTCTAAATGTGTTGTGTTACATAGACCTATGAGTCTAAATGTGGTTATGTCACCCAGACCTAAGAGTCTGAGGGATATTGTATGGGTGCAAGTGTGGTGAAGGTACCCGGACCATTGAGTCCGAGGTTACCATGTGAATATGATATTTTATGTATAATGTGGATATGTTGCCCGGACCATTAAGTCCGAGGTTGGATATAAAGGGTGGTTGGTAATGGAAGTTTTATGGCTATAAGTAATTCCCGTATTCTAATCCAATGATGCGAGGAAATGTGAACTTCGAGGACGAAGTTCTTTTAAGGGGGGTAGATTGAAATACCCCAAACTTTGGTATGTTGTGTAAATGTTTAACTATGGTATTTAAAGGCTAAAAAGTGCCTTAGAAACATGAATGAACCATTTAAACCATAGTAAAGTGCAATAAAGCACTAAGACACAGTTTGAGCAAAAACATGCTCTAAGCTATGAGTGAACTTGGTTAGGACCCAAAGAGCCTACCAAGACTTAATAACATTTAATTACGATTTTATAAGGCTAATTAAGTCCTTAGGAAACTTTGGTAGACAATGAAACCAAACAAAACACAAGATAATACCTTAAAGTCAATATGAGCAAAAATGTGCTCTAAGCTTGGGATAAATGTGTATAAGGCCTAATGGTCATACCTATGCCATATTTATATGTTAATGAACATATTAAATCAATTACCAAAGAAAACCAAGCTTGGAAACAAGTTAAAACACAAAATGTGCTTTAAGAAGTCTTAAAGCACGTTTTTGAAAAATTGTCTTGTAAATGAGTTTTGAATGGCTAAATGTCCATCATTACTCTTTAATTAACATGTGTACTATATAGTATCACATTTGGGTGGCTATATCAATGGGAAATCAAAAATTTCACTTCTATGTGCCTTGTTATTGGTGAATAGTGATTTTTATAACTAGTTTGTAACATATAATGTTATAAGTGATTAAATGAGTCAACAAAGACCAAACTACCCCTAAGTATATTATGGGGGCCGGTTTTTAGTAAGGTGAGTCATCACCATGTAAAACAAATTAAAGGAAGAAAGGAAAAGAAAGTAAAAGAAGAAAGTTACTTTAGTACATAAATATCTTCTAAAAGTAGAACTCATCTTCATTCTTTCATTCCCTTCTCATTTCACACGTCTTCAAGCTCCTCCCCTCCCCTCCATTTACGATTCTCTATACCAGCCTCTCTTCTCCATCTTCATTTCCTTGCCAAATCCAACTCCAAGCTCCAAATCAAATTCTAAGACCATATTTGTCTTAGTTAGGTCAAGCTCTACACTTCCACCTTTTCAAATCTTCAAGAGCTCAATTTGGTGCCATGGAGAATCACCATTGATGGAGCTTGAGCTTGTATTTCTACATATTCTTGTTCTCCTTTGCTTCAAGGTAAGGAAACTCAAAGAAAAATGACATTTCCTTCATGTTTTGTCATAACCGAAAATGCACCCTTGTAATGGTGTCTTCTCTTGTCTTGTTTTAGCTTCATTTGAATCTTCCAAGGGCTAGGAGGAGTCCTCTCTTGATATATATTCAAGCTCTCTTTCCATTCCAAGGTAAACAATCATGCTAATACCTTAAGATAATATGTAACTAGGGTTTACAATGAGATAAAGCTTAAAGCTTATATACTCGTTTTAATGTTGGTATATTGTTTAGTTGTTGGCAAGGAACCAAATGCCCTACCGGTTCTACAAGGAAACAAGAAAGAAATTTGTGAGGAAAAGAGGTAAACAACCTATCTTAATGCTTGTTAAAATACCTAAGGAGCCAAGGGTGAATGAGCTAGTAAAATGCTCTCAAGGAGTTTATTAAAGGAATATGTATTGTTGGGTGTATTTGCAGGTCAAAGGCATTATTATGTGGTAAATTCAGTGTTTAAGGTTATGCAATTTAAGGGCCTAAGAGCCATGCATTTAAGGGCCTAAGTGCCAAGCAATTTAAGTTATGCACTATATTGTGATGTAGTGCCAAATGTGTGAAGTTTGTTATAAAATGTGTTTGATGGATTTTAGGTGTTCTTGAATGAATTAAGGTAAAAACCTAAGTGTTTGGATGTGGGTATATACTAGAGAAGCTATGGCCAAATTTTGGGAAATGTGTGAAGTTCTAAGTGTTGTAAGTGAGTTTTGGTGAACTAGGAAGTGTTAAAGGTGATTGAATGTTTACTTGAGAAGAAAACATGTGTTATGGTGATTTAGAGTGATGCAAGGATTTAGGTGTTGTCTTGGAAGTTCTAGGAGTTCAATGGGTGTTTTGTGAATGTATTAAAGTCTTGGAGAAGTTGTTTAAGGTTTAGGTAATGTTGGTGTTCAAGGAATAAGTGATGTTTAGGTATGATGTGAAAAAGGAGATTTAGTTAGTAAGAAAAGAAGTTTGAGAGGTGATGATAAGGTGTAGAGGAAACACCTTGGTATTGTGGTCATTATAGGTGAAATGCCACCTAGAAATCATAAGGAGGAAACATTGTAAGTGTTAGGAATTTTGTGGAGATATAAGTAATGGTTTAAGGAATTAGGAGACATAGCTTTGTGAGTGCTTAAGAATATCTTAAGGGTGTGTTTGAAGTGCCAAATGATGTTAGAACACATTAAGAGGTCTTAGGAGAAGTTTGGTGAAGATTTGGCAAAGTTTGGGTAAGTTTAGGAGGCGACCGACCCAGGGCCGACCCAGTTTTTGGGTCGGTCGAGCCTCTGTTAGATGTTAGGAAGTGTTCGTAATGGTCCGACCCAAAAGGGTGGGTCGGACATGGGTCGGTCGGTCAGGTTTCAAAGGAAAAAGTTCGCACATGGACCGACCCAGAATGTGGGTCGGACGTGGGTCGGACGGGCATGATTATAAGGAAGTAAAAGGGGTCTGTAATGGACCGACCCAGATGTGGGTCGGACGGTGGGTCGGTCGGACCAAAAACATGGTTAAGGTTATGAAATGATATGAGATGATGGGGATTGATAGGAAATGATGCCATAAGGTTTTAAGGACATGTTAGGTGAGTTTAAATGGCAATTAGGTGGGTGAAAAGTTGTATTAAAATGTGAGGGTAAAACAAGTTAAAAAGTGAAGTTATGTAATTAAGTTAACGGGGAAAATTATAAGCTTTGGACACTAAATAATCAAGCAAACCCCGATGTTAATAAAACATGTGATGTTAACAGTTGTTCGAGAATTGCTCGAGGTACATACATGGACAGGATAAGTGGACTCCGGTGACAGGTATGGTTTTCTTGCAACCTGTGTCCTAACGGATTACACCGGCTTGTATGCCAATATGTTTTCTTGAGTGTTTGCCACCTGTAAGATTAAAACATGTAATGATTTATAGTGATTCATTTATGTGGCGAATTTGGTATCCGATGCCGTTTAACCTCAAATATGTGTTAAACCTTAGTTAACTAAAACTAGGAACACATGAGTGATCGGTATTCGGAGTTGACGGCCCAAACCTTGGGTACGTGCTAACCACGGCTATGTGTGAGTTAATTGGACATTGTTGCTGTGAGCAAGTGTGTGAACCTCCCTTGTGTGCTTAACTCGGTTATGATACCGTATGGTGTGGATGTGGTAGGGCTCCATAATGGATCCCTAACTACTTAATATTAAGTGTATATGTACTAACGGGGGGGTGAGGAGTCCGGTTGTTCCGGCCACGCGTGTGATGGACGGGAGTCGTTATCTTATCCGGTTCGGCTCTCTTGGTGTATGTATAGGTGGTATTCCAATTTGGTTTCTACCTTCCCTTAGCTTATCCAAAGCTAGTTACTGACTCACGTCGGGCCACAGGGGCATGCGTATGTTATTTCGGTGTGCTTGGGATTACTATATCCGACACACCTTGGGTATAAGTTAACCGTTCTATATAACCGGACGGTAACGAGGATGGTAACGAGCTTAACATGGGATTGGCAAAATCCCTAGGCTCACATGGTATACTAACTATGGTGGAAGGTTCCTTGTGAGAACCGATTTTTATGGTGTTATGCATTGTTATGGTGCTATGCAAATTCCCTTGCTATGCTATGGTATATATATATATTGGATGTTTAAATGAATGCGATGTCATCATCTGTACGTCGAAACAAGGAAAGTGTTGTTATGTCTTGTTATGTAAGAAATGAAATATGTTGTATGATATGGAATGTGTGGATCATGAATGAAATCCCATTCGTTTTGACGTGCAAGAGGCGTTTAAGGATAACCCGACGACGGGTACTGCGTCGTTAAGGAATTAGCTCCGTTTAGAGGAGAGCCCTCTGGGTAAAGGAATCATGGATGGTTGGTTAAGTGTGGATGTGTTGGTTATTGGTTGAGCCCATTGAGGCGAAATATTATGTGTGATATGTTAATGGTATGTATGCATGATTTAAATATAATCAACTGCATGCTAAGACGACAATTAGTCGTGCGTGGCCCGGTAGCATGTGGGCTGCGGGATTACCATACCAGCAAAGGTGCTGAGCCCCTTGGGGCCACCCCTTTCTCTTCTTTTCCTATTTCAGGTACGAAGTGCTGGAAGCCGTTCGAGAGTAGGACGGGTAGTCATTGTACATGGGTAAACTTTTAAGTGTATGTATACAGTAGGTGTAGTAAGACCGAAATTGTTGTCGGCACCAGTTTATAAATACTCGGTACAGGGGGAGTGTATGTATATAATAAATGTTGAAGATGGAACGAGGATTGTATTGTGTAGTTGCTCGGGAATCTAGTCCATCAGACCGATACAAATGTACATATATTAGCCTTGTTAGCCACGTAGGTGGTTAACGGCGTGTAACACCATTGGAATAAGTAATGTGATGAGTTGTGTTTCCGCTGCAGATTGTTATTATGTGTTTGTTGTTGGATGGGGTGTTACAGTCGTGTTAGGGTGAAATGGACGCACAATAACAATACAGTAAATCAGTTTCATGCTTAATCCTGTTTGGTCGTATCACAATAACACATAGCACACAAACCGAGGTAGACCCCGTTAGCAAACAAGCTACAGGAATCCCATACCGTACACCAGAGATTGGCTAGCTCTTAATCCCACGTTCACCTAATCCGTCGAATGCCTCCGACTATCTAGATTTGTAATCAGAACTAGTATTAGTATCCTGTGTCTTAGAACTAATTTGGTTCTCTTTTCAACTAAAACCTCTTTCCAGGTTAACCCGGGTATAATAGTTTACCGTTAAACGGGTTCTCTAATTTAAGAGCGTTTTCAAGCTCAATTCTAATTCATTAACATACTAACGTCGTTAGCAGTTACTTAGTTGCATAGTTAGCAACTTTAGACTTATACGGACCTTGTATTAGGTTTTAGTATTTTTCACTATTCATCGTATTTCACTATTCATTTTATCCGTCTCGTATTCTACTATTCATATACGGCCTGTATTTTACTATTCACTGTATTCACTATACATATACGTATTTTACTATTCAGTATACGTCTCGTATGTGATATTCATATATCACGTAGTTACTTTCATGTATATGTATTACTATTCATGTATATGTATACAATTCACGTATACGAGTACTTATGTACACCAAAATTTTTTGTATACGTCCGTATGATACTCCGTATCATACGTATTTATTTTTTTTCCAATATACTTGTATTTTCATTAAAAATACTTTAAGTATTGATTTCTCCTATACTTATTAAATTACGGGTATACCCCTCGTATACCTTAATTATAATACGGGTCTCGTTTAACCCGTCTTAACTCTGTTTCTTTTACAACTTGTTTCTAATTCTTTATTTAATTTCCTTAACCTTTTAAACACATAAAAATGTGTTATTTACATTACTTACCCATAGTTTTTCTCTTAATCTCTATTTTACTCATAACAAGTTCGAAACTTGTTATTTTTATTTCTAATTTCTTCCAAAGTCTTATTTAATTAATTTCTCTTATACTTTTGGTCATTTACCAAAATATACCCAAGTTTGACCAGTATTTTATGGTCAAACCCCCTAACTTTCCATAATTTACAATATTACCCCTAAAGTTAATAGCTTAACTTTTTATTCCTTATACTTTAATATCTAATCGGGGCTACAAATTTTATTCTAGCTCTGAAACATTTTATAAACTGTCATTGCCAAGTTTGACCATGTTTGACCATGTTTGACCAGGGAAATTACCATTTTACCCTTGTGGTCTTTTCTTTTATCCTAACTCATTTATTAACCAATTTAACTCTAATTAATTTCTAATTTTCGTAACTAATTTACCTACAGATTTTTGAACATCAAAAATCATTTTAAACATCTCTAAATCACCAGATTTAATTATCTAATGTTATAGTATATATATACCACCCTTTATTTACCTTAAATATACCGAAAACCTTATAAATTCCTTATAACACTTATAAACTCTTTATAAATTGTAAACTTAATTCTACAATTATTTTCTCATCATATAAACTCTCAAAAATTACATATTGACCCCATTAATTTTTGGTATTCACCTTTAGGTACCGAAACTTCTTAAATTTTACATATTACTCTTAATTACTCTAATTCCTTTAATTTAACTAAGTTAGATAATTTTTCTAACTCATTAATAACCCCTTAATTTTTGGCCATATTGAAATTCATAGTATATGAATTTTTCTTGTATATTATGATAGCTTGTATTGTAGCTTATATCATAAGGAGTATAAATCTAATTTTAGATTTACTAAATATTAACATTTAATGTGTCGAAAATTAAACCTAACACGCTTATAATTTCGGTAATAATAAAAAAGATGAACAATATGTAAGATCATATATAGATCAACAATTAGAACCTTGAAATAGGTAGTTGTAGGATTTACCTTGTATATTAACCTTTAGCTTAATATTAAGCTTGCTTTCCTTAGAAATTTTGACAACAATTTGCTAGAGAAATTGGCTCCAAAATCATATAATAAGATGAAGAATAAGTAGGGTTAGTAACCCTAGGCACTCGGCCTTGATGAAAATCAAAGAAGGAAGAGTTTCCAAGAAGGCAATGTTTTACCTCAAGAATCAAAGGCACTTCTTCGTGGTTGTTCCTAAGAATCTGGGAGCTCATGAGCTATGGTTGTAAAGCTCTTAGAAAGAGGATTCCAACGATCTATCAAGCTTAGAATTTGGACTTAAGATGAGAAAGTTATTATCTGTGCAAGACAAGGTGTTCTTTAAGGCACTAATCTAAGAACATTGGAGTTTTTTTGTGTTGTTTCTTCAAAGAGAGGAGGAGCTACGAATTTGGGAGCTCTCATATGACAGTTAAGTTTTGATTAATGATTTACTCAGGGGACAAGGTGATAAGGCAATCAAGGAAAGTCACGGTAAGTAAAAAGTAAGCAAAATTGAATTTTAACACCTTTAATGACTCATCATGAAGTAGGCAGCCTTAGTCACGATTTTGTCTGATTTTTTTGTTTCTTCCTTATATTTATGTAATATTAGATGCCTTAAACTCATTCATAAGGACTTATACCATGTGTTAGGTATGTTACATAGCCAAAAATGCCTTAAAACACCGTTTTATGTGCTTCCGGGTTCATATTGATTATGCAATTTGTTATGGCTAGTTTAAGTTTGTCCTTAATATATTTAAAACCTTTATAAACTTTGTTCATGAAATAGCATGTTGCTCATTCCAATTTAAACTAAGTCGTTTACTGGTTTCTCGTTGACTTTCGTCAGTTTAGTACATGTTTACTGTGGACTTTGTATACTTAATTTGTGTGTATACGCAATGGCTCCTATGAACATTTAATTGTTGTTCCCTTATTTCATTATGGTATTTTGGCTCATTTGCCTTTTCGTTCCATATATACATGCTTAAAGCACATTTTTGTGCTCTAAGGTGCGTTTTCGGTTTAAACGCTAATTCCGCTTAATGCGTATTACTACTCTTAGAGGTATTTCCCATTTGAAACCTCTTGGGAACTTATTGGTAGTTCCCTAATTTATTTGTGCTCTTTAAAACACCTTTTGCTCTAATTGTTCCTAAAGAATGTTTTGGTGTACATTGTTGTTTAACACTTCTTCTAATGTTTCTAAGGCACATTCTAGCCTTAGTATATTCTAATTAGATATTTCATTTATATTATAAGGTTTGGGGTATTTCAATATTAAGGTGGCGTGGGGTAAATTGTTTCCCTCATCTGCTACAGACATCGTGCATGGTGAACCACTACGACAGGGGTATGTCCGGGTGCTTATGGATGATTATGTGGCAGAATATGCTGATGTTGCTATACCAGTACCTCTGCCACAGAGAAAGACACTTCGCTCAGTTCAAATAGCTATAATCCAATGGCCGGGTACATGGGTCAAAATCCCGGGCCAGGTAAACACAATTAATGCTTACTCTAAAATTATAATTATTCAATATTTCAATTAGTATATGGTTTAGAGTGAGTCACTTAAACTTAATTAATCAACAACTTAGGAAAATGTCAAGTAAAAAAAACTTCTAAAGGGAGAAAAAATTGTTGCCACACCAGCTCTCACGAGGGCATCCTCCAATTTCATGACGAGACCTGCTTTAGTAGAGAAGAACATATTGCATGGGTTGTCACAGAACATGAGACTTCTGCACTCCGCCTTGTTGATGACGTCACCTCAGAGTGATAGGATCCATGTGGAGGATACCTAGGGTCTTTTTCACCACCACGAACCCGAAGGGCAGAGTCATACGTTCGATATATATATATGTCCGACTTCGTTGATATATTCATGAGAGACTGGTTAAATGTGTCAATTCTGAAGTCAGCTATCATGTGAGCGATCTCATACCTTTTCCTATATTAATGAAATACATGAATTAGTTTTGTACTTTAACGTCGTTCACTGATGTTGTTGTCTTTATGGTGTAGGCATGTGCATTCTAAGGCGATACGAGATCATCAGACTAACAGCTTCGGATTCCTATGCCCTGCTACTTGCTGTGAAGTGACTATGTCAATGGATCCTGAAGGTCTTTTGCGGTACTTGACGAACACAATATTTGAATGTGCAGACAAGTCATACATTATGCTGCCATATTATCAAGGGTAAGTCATACTTTCCATATCTTATTACGTTTTATTTATAAGTTATGTTATCCGTGTAATGATTTTAATTTTATTCATTATATGAGCAGTCGTCATTGGTCGTTGTTAGTTTTGGCCATGGAGTACCCGAGAGTCATTCAGTTTGACTCACTTGGTACGAGTGCCAAGAAGCCAGCGATAGCACCGGCTCTAATGAAGTGAGCTATTTAAATTATACATCAATTGTCATAACTTAATAAATTGTTTCGTTAAATTTGATTAATTTGTGTATTACATTCAAACTATTTATTTTGTATAGTGCCTTCAAAGCTGCACTGCTTTCATTGCAAAGGAAAACAAAGCGCATCCATTGGACTGTAGTGAAGGTAGTTTTACTTATTTTATGTAAATAGTTAACATGTTAATAGTAGACCTGCAAGTATGACTGATAACGTCCATATGTGAATGTATAGTGTCCAATACAGCCTGGTGGATCAGAATGTGGCTACTATGTTATGAGGTTTATGCATGACTTAGTAGCATCATCCAAGTTTTTGCCAGAGCACTCATTGGACAAGGTATAAAACTATCTTTGAAAGTCTTGGTTTATATGTATTTTTATTCTTTGTCATTCTTTGTGTAGTGTCTCATTAGTACTATTCATTTTTGTTTGTTCAAGGCTTTCGAACATGAAATACCCCAAACTTAGAGATGGTGCTTAAGTGATAAACTAAGATATAAGGAGGCTAAATAATGCCTTAGAAACATTAAGAAACATTTTTAATCAAAGAAAACATAAGGAAACACCAAAAGAGCAGTTTAAGCAAAAACATGCTCTAAGCTTGGAGAGACTTGGGTGAGCACCCAAATATCATTCTAAGACCTTAGTAATATCCTAATGGTCATTTCAAACCACTTAATAAAGAAAACCAAGCTTGAAAATAAGTTAAAACACAAAATGTGCTTTAAGGAGTCTTAAAGCACATTTTTGAAAAATTGACTTGTAAATGGGTTTTGAGTGGCTAAATGTCCATCATTACTCTTTAATTAACATTTGTACTAATTAGTACCACATTAGGAAGTCTAAATCAATGGGAAATCAAAAATTTCACAATTATGTGCACTAGTTTGTGAATAGTAATCAAATAGTGCCTAGTTTAGTTTTTAGTCAATTTAGTTTAGTTAGTTGGTCAAACAAGACCATGACTAGCTTAATTAAAAGGGGGTGGCCAGTTTTTAAGGTGATGATTCACCACATGAGCAAATAAGAAAGGAAATTATAAGATAAAGTAAAAACTACTATTTGCTTTTAACATAAATATCTCACCTTTCCTTACCTCTCTCCTCACCTCTTCATTCTCTCTTGTTCCCACCGGTTTTGAGCTGCTCCTCTCTTCTTCTTCTACGTGAAACTCAACCTCCATGCTAGCTCCACCTTGCTTTTGCTATAGCTCACTCATTTTAGCTCCAAAACCAAAACAAAACACATATTTTTCTTAGTTTGCTAAAGCTCCTTCTTCCTATCTTTTCAAAACTTCAAGAGCCTCATTTTGGAGCCAAGGCAAACCGCCATTAGAGGAGGAAACTCAAGCTTGGAGACTCCATTAGCTTCTCCATTCTCTTAAGGTAAAGAATATGTAAGAAAATCTAGGTTCCCAACATTTCCTCTCCATGTCCGAAAATTATCACTCATGGGGTTCCATTTTTATGCCTTGTTCTAGCTTGTTTTCTACTCTCCAAAGGATAAAGGAGGTCCTTCTTGCTTCATATCCAAGCTTGTCTTGAGAAACCAAGGTAAAACAATCAATTTAATACCTTAAAGCACAGTTTTAACCTAGGCTTTGTTCCTTAGGGTTAATGTATTATCTAGCACTCATTGGAGTCATTGGATATTGGTTAGAACATTGGCATGGAGAACTTGTTGGGTGACCGAGATTGTTAAAGGAAAAAGTCTAAGGAGGAAAGTTTGTGAGCTTGTAAAGAACAAGGTAAATTACTTACCTTAAGGTGCTTTGTTGATTAAGGGAATGGGATTTAGATATGTGATGAGTTTAGTGTAGAGTTTACATTAGATAATGGCTACATATACAACCTAGGAGAAACAATGACTATGTTTGAGAACTTGTGACTAAGGAGCCAATGAGAAAAGAGATAGTCAAACAATGTTGAGATGAATTACAAGAAGCATTTTATTTCAATGGGAGCCTTGTTGTGTGTATTTGCAGGTTAAAGGCAAATATATGTGGAAATTCAGTGGTTAAGATTATGGTCATTTAAGGGCCTAAGTGCCAAGCATTTTAAGTTTATACACTATATGATGATGTGGTGTAGTTTTGGTGTAAATTGTGTGTTAAGATGTTGTAATGAGAATTTGAGTGATCTTGGTTGTTTGATGGTGGAAAACCAAGTTTTGGGTGTAGCAATATACTAGAGAACCCATGACAAAAATTTAGTGAAGAACCTAAGTGTTTAAGATGTTCTAAGGAGATTTCATGACTAAGGAAGTACTAGGCAGTTTTAGAGGTTGTCTTGATGAAAAAGGGTGAGTTTAAGGTGTTTTAATGAGTTATAATGACTTAGGCATCACTATGGAGGATTTAGGAATCAAATGAATATACTTGAGTATTTAGGACTTAGGCAAATGTTGGTAAACAACTAGGAAGGAAATAATGTGTTGGTAGAAGGAGGCATAAACTTGTGTAGAAACTTTAAGTAGTTGCATAAAAGAGTTTTAGATGGTGAAAGATGCTTGGGAGATGATGTTATAGTGGTGAGGAAGCATTTGGCATAGTGGTTATATTAGGTATGAACCACCACTTAGAAACCTAGTGAAAAACATTACAAGTGTTGTCATGATTACAAGGAAAATGCATAATGACTAAGGTGGATGTTGGTGAGTGATTTAATGTGTTTAGTGGAAGGCTTAAGGTGTATTTGAGGTGCCCAAATTAGGTTAGAGCATACTAGGATATATGAGGTGAAGTTTGGAGTTAATTGGAATTTAGAAACAAGGTTCTGAGCCGACCGACCTTAAGGACCGGACCTACAAGGTCGGCCGAGCTCAGTTTACACTACTGGAAAGAGCTTCTAGAACCGACCGAACTTGGGGACCGGACTTACAAGTTTGGTCGGGCTTGTATTTTGTGTACGAATTAAGTCTCTGGAATGGACCGACCTTGGGACCGGACTTACAAGGTCGGTCATGCCTAGAATTTTGTACTGGAATTGGTCTCTGGAATCGACCGAACTTGGGACCGGACATGGCAAGTTCGGTCGGGCTTAAATTTCCCACGGGGAAAACTCTCGGGAATGGACCGACCTTGGGGACCGGACTTGCAAGGTCGGTCGGGGTAGAATTTTCAAACGGTAATATGTCCTGGAATGGACCGACCTTGGGTAAGGTCGGTCGGTAAGATCGGTCGAGCCAAAAACACAAAAAAAAAAGAAATTTTAAATTCTAAAGATGATAATTGGTAGTAAGGTATGCCATTGGTTGGGTAATAGTGATTAGGGACCTAAGAACCTAAGGAATTAAGTTAAGTTGAGTATAAACCTTAATGTTTAAAGTTATTTTAAGGTTAAGTGGCAAAGACTTAAGAGGGTATTGAATGGGAATCTTTAGGGACTAAGTGAGTTAAGTAAGGTGCAAATAACTAATGGCCTAAAAATGAATCAATGTTTTAGGTTTGTGAATTGGGACCCCGAAGAAGGTTAAACAAACGACAGGCGACGGTGAACGGTACAATCTTTCTTGTGACCTGCTTGCTAACGAGGTGTCCTTTGGATTGTGTGCTATCTGTTTAATTGCTATGACTAAGACAAGATAAAGCATACAACCGGTTATATTTGTTCTCGTTGTGTATGTGTTTTCTTTACACTAACCCACGAGACTTGAGATTGTTACTAACTAAGTTTAGTACTTCCTGAGTTTAGAGTAAGAGTTAAGTATTGGTGACTGTTGGTTAGTGCCCGTTAAGGTTTAACTAACACATGGTGGGTATGATTTTTACTAACTGGAACTTGAGTGAGGAACCCGGGACTGACTCCGGTCATGCATGCTAAGGAAAGGGGGATGGTATCTGAATCAGATCTGCCCTCCGCTTAAGAACTTGTCTTCGGACTTGTTGCCTAGGGTCAGTTGCCGGCTCAGCTACACTGGACTCCCGTCCAAGGTAGGTGGCATTAAGATGGTGCGGTAGGATCACCTAAATCCTAGGTTTGAGATTAAGCTACAACCATTTCTTTTCTAGGAACGGTTTGTATACTGAGATTAAGATAAGGTTAAGACTGAGGTAAGATAAGGAACTGAGGTTAAGGAAATCAGGACTAAGGAGGGGGTTACTAACCCGCTTGATAAGGGGACACTTGTGTCGTTCATTGTGTGTGAACTATGTATGTTAATCTGTGGGTTGTTGTTTATAGCACTTCATATCATGATTGTGTTTCTAATCAATTTCCATGCTATCGACAATTAGTCGTCGTAACCCCGTTAGCTTGGGGGCCATGAGAGGGAGTACCAACATCCGTGCTGACCCCATTTGGGGGCTGTTTTTACACTTGCAGGTAAGAGGCCCATGAAGACACTCCACGAGAGTAGGAGCGGATAGACTTAGGATGGGTTGTTTATTTTGAGTACGGGTTGCGCTTGTGCTCCCGTCTGTTATTATTGAAACTGATGTAAGTTTGTGACTATGACTTAGATACTTAAACTCGGTTGGTTGGTGGTATTTTGGTTGGTGGTGTTTTGGTCAGTTGTTTATTTTGGATAAGTGTTGTAAATCGATAAGGCCGGTATATTCTAACGATCAGACCGTGGCAAGGTCCCGGTGTATGTTATTTCCGCTGCGACGAATTCGATTAAGTGTTGAGATTTGCGACAACCACGATTGGCTTTGGACGGGGTGTTAGAAAAAGTGGTATCAGAGCGTAGTTACGCTCTGATCAAGAAATACCGGACATGAGTAACCACCGAGTTAGGATATAAGTTAAGAAATAAGTGACGGGTTAAGGGTGTGAGCTGTTAGTGTGAGTAGAGTCAGATGACCACTATTAAGTGTGGATCGTCTTTACCGTCTACGGACGTTATAAATTCATTAACCGGAACAGAGGTGGATACGAATCTAATGTGAGTTGTGATTGTTCAGATGTCAGGAAGGAGAGGCCGAGGCCGTGGTCGAGGCGACGAGACTGAGATACCGGAGGGGCAGACGATCGCAGAGATCGTAGCTGCCGCCTTAGGGCACATGGGCTATCAGCCTGGTGTGGGTGCACCACCTCCACCGCCACAACCCCGGGAACCGAATTGGGTAAAGAGCCTTGCAGACCTTCGACCCGCATATTTTAAGGGGGAGACTGATCCCGCCAAGCTTGAGGCGTACATCTCCGAGTTGGAGACCGCCTTCGAGACCCTTGACATCCCAGCTGGGATCAAGGTGCGCCTAGCTGCGTTCTACCTGAAGGGGGCAACAGGCGATTGGTGGAAGCTGGTGAGGGCCGAGCATGTGGCCAATCCAGAGTTCGGCTGGGAGCAGTACACCGCATTGCTACGAGCAAAGTACTACCCCGCCTATGTCCAGACGAAGAAGCGCTCGCAGTTGGATGCGCTTAAGCAGACCGACAAGATGACGGTGGACGAGTATTACTCAGAGTTCACCGCCTTGCTCCGTCTTCTGCCAGGTCTTGGATATTCAGACCAGATACTGGTGGACCACTTCTATGGCGGGCTTAGCCATCGACTCCACTACGGCATGGGGCCGACGAGTTACACTACCTTGCAGGTAATGAGAATGGTTGAGATATGAGTAAGTAAATGAGAAGAGACTTAGATTATGAAAAATAAGAGTGACTAACACTGTGGAAAGCAGGAGTGCTATCATGCCGCTGCTAAGGTTGAGATAACCGTCCAACTGAGGGACGAGGAGAATGCTAAGAGGAAGAGTGCCGGTAAGAGCACGGAGAACCAAGGGCAAGGTGGGTACAAGATACAGAAGTACCAGCCTCAGGCCCAGAAAAATCAGAACCAAAAAGGGAAGGAGGAAAAGGAGAAGGCTCCGGAGGAGCCATTGAAGTTGACGTACGTGTACGCAGCTACACCCCTGCGCTCAAGGGCGCCAAAGGGTAAGGGAATGATATTGAGTGAGTTAAGAGACACTTAGTAACCGTTTCAGACATGAGTACTAATATTACGAATGATCAGGATCTGAGACTGAAAAGGGAGCCGGTGGTGGCTACCAGCGATGCTACATCTGTCGGTGGTGTCACAAGGACCACCCCGGGCTGGATTGCAAGGGGAATAAGGTGGAGTGTAATTACTGTGGGGTATACGGACACCGAGCATACGAGTGCTTCCGGAACCCCGCTAGCAGAGCCTATAGACCCGAGACTAGGGGCAAGGGCAAGACTGATCAGGGAGCTGGATCTGATGGTCAGAAGAGAGTGCAACAAGCTGCAGACCAGAACCCACGGGTGACCTAGAAGTCGGGACCCACACTACACATGGTGGACCGGGACGATGAGCCTGAACCCTCGTCGAAGCCAGGTACCGCTATAACCATTTAGTAATAAAATTACCTGCTTACCGCATTACATGCATGCTTAGTGAATAAATAAGATAAGTGAGAACAAGATAAGATTAGAATACAAGTAAGAATAACCAACTACCACTTTAGGAAGCTTCAACATCTGCTATCCAATGCCTTCTACACCTAACCCGGAGTACACTGACATCGACACCATAGACTTTCCAACCGAACAATTTTAGGTTATCCGCCCAGGTATGATTTTATTTAGGGGATACCTAACAACTGAAGCACAAATAGCCATCATCAGGAAATGCAATCAACTCGGAATGAGACCGGGAGGTTTTTATACACCGGAGTACCCAGGGGGAGCAAGGATGAAATTAAAAATGATGAGCTTAGGCAAGGATTGGAATCCATATGCCAAGACCTACCAAACCACGAGGATGCAAGATGGAGTCTCACCACCGGGAATACCCAAAGAGTTCCATCCGGTTATTACACAAGTCATGGAAGTCGCTCAGCAGTTGGAAGCTGAACCGATTCCAGACATACAGGCGGACATTTGCATTGTAAACTTCTACGAGAAAGATGGGCGACTTGGACTACATCAGGACAAGGACGAGACAACGGAGTCTCTCGAACGAGGGATACCCGTAGTGTCTTGGTCCTTAGGAGATGACACTGAATTTTTGTACGGCGAGCAGAAGCGTGCAGACCGTGCTAATAAGTTAATACTTAAGTCAGGGGATGCATTAGTTATGGGAGGAGAGTCAAGGATGTTATACCATGGGATTAAGAGAATCAAGCTGAATACAACACCGTCAGCAGTAATCAATGCGACGCATATGAGACCAGGGAGATTAAACCTAACCTTTAGACAATATTATCCATGTAATGTTAGTATGAGATAAGGAATGAGATGTAAGATTGAAGCACATGTTGTAAACAGGATGGTTATGAATAAAATAACAGTGTTGTTCATATAAATTGTTACGACTCTTGTTATACCACCAATACTCATGAAGCTTATGAATACGATTAGGTCATGGACTCGGTACGGAAGGTGCGCTAAGCATACTTATAGAGGCACAGGCCGACGCCAGCAGTACTATCCTCACTGGCACCTTTCCGATTAATGGGATTGAGGCATCAGTTCTCTTCGACTCAGGGGCCTCACATACCTTTGTCTCGTCATCTTTCGCGAGCAGGTTGGGGCTAGACGCTGATGAGCTACCCGAGTTCACGGTTACGCTCCCGTCTAAGGAGAAGGTTCGTTGCACTCGCTACTACCGAGGAGCCACCGTCAGAATTAAGGGGGAAGACTTTCAAGTCAGTTTTATTGAGTTCAGAGAGTTGGGATTTGATGTTATCTTCGGGATGAACTAGTTGGAGCGGCACAAGGGTCGTATCCTCTGCGCCGAGCATAGATTGCTGCTCAGGAGTCCGTCTGGGGTAACAATATCATACCGCCAGAGGCCCAGAGAGCCTTTGACTAAGATCATCACCGCCATGGCAATGTATAAAGAATTGAGGAGAAAGGAAGAAGTGTACCTCTGCTATGTACAAGACATAGAGAGAGACCCCGAGTTCGACCCCAACTTACCGGTAGTGTCGGAGTTCCCCGACCTATTTCCACAGGAACTGCCCGGCATGCCACCCACTCGGGAGGTAGAGTTCACCATCAAACTGCTACCTGGTACCGGACCGATAGCCAAGGCACCATACCGTATGGCCCCGGCAGAAATGAATGAATTAAAGGAACAGTTACAAGATTTGTTAGATAAGGGATTTATTAGACCCAGTGTATCACCATGGAGAGCGCCAGTTCTCTTCGTGAAGAAGAAGGATGGTAGTCTCTGCCTCTGCATCGACTACAGAGAGTTGAATGCAGTGACAGTGAAGAATAAGTATCCACTACCCCGTATTGACGATCTGTTCGATCAGTTGAAGGGAGCATCTGTGTTTTCCAAGATTGATCTCAGATCGGGGTATCATCAGATAGCCATTAAGGAGGGAGATATTGAGAAAACAGCATTCCGGACACGATACGGCCACTACGAGTTTACAGTGATGTCATTCGGTTTGTCGAACGCACCGGCGAAGTTTATGGATCTGATGAACCGCTTGTTCCGGGAGCAGCTGGACAAGTCGGTTGTGGTGTTTATTGATGATATTTTGATATACTCGAAATCTAAGATTGAGCACAGGAACACTTGAGGAGAGTATTGGAGATATTGAGGGAGAACCAGCTATATGCTAAGTTCTCCAAGTGTGAGTTTTGGCTTGACCAGGTCTCTTTCCTAGGTCATGTCATCTCAGATGCTGGGATCTCAATGGATCCAGCAAAGATTGATGCTGTACGTACTTGGCCAAGACCGAAGACTGTTACCGACATTTGGAGCTTTCTCGGTCTGGCAGGTTACTACAGGAGGTTTGTTAAGGATTTCAGCAAGGTCGCAAACCGATGACCAGTCTGATGAAGAAAGATGCACCGTTCTTATGGACGGCTGACTGTGAGAGATCATTCAGAGTTTGAAAGACTCACTGACCACTGCACCGGTCTGACCATTCCAGACGGTACGAGGGCTTTGAGGTTTACTGTGATGCATCCGGCAGAGGGCTGGGTTGCGTGCTCATGCAACATGGCAAGGTGGTGGCATATGCCTCACGCCAGTTGAAGAAACATGAGGAGAACTACCCCACACATGATTTGGAGTGGGAGTGTAGTCTTCGCTTTGAAGATATGGCGCCACTACTTATACGGGGTTAGTGTGACGATCTACACCGATCATAAGAGCTTAAGATACATATTTACTCAGAAGGAGTTGAATCTCAGACAGAGGAGATGGTTGGAATTCTTGAAAGACTATGACATTGACCTCCAATACAAAGAGGGAAAGGCCAATGTTGTAGCGGACGCCCTGAGCCGTCGAGCACACTCACTCCATTCGCTAGTTTCTTTCTCCAGCTTGGTTGATGAGGTGCGAGAGGCTCAGAGGACAGATGAGTATATGAGAGAGGTCAGACAGAAGCTGACAGATGGTACTTTTGAGGGTCAGAAATATGACTTCAGACTTCACGACGATGATGATCAGACTTAAGGGCCGGTTATGCATACCACGGGGCAACACGGATCTGAAAGACCGTATACTTAGAGAATCACACTGTTCTTCAGTTTCCATCCATCCGGGAGCCTCTAAGATGTATAAAGACATGAAGAGATACTTCTGGTGGTCGGGGATGAAGACAGATGTTACCGAGTTCGTCTTGAGGTGTCTCACTGCCAGAAGGTAAATTCGAGCACCGACCGGACGGAATGGTACAGTCGATGCAGTTCCGGAGGAAGTTCCATGATATCTCCATGACTTTGTAGTTGGACTCCCACCTGCTAGGGGAGGTCTCAACATGATATGGGTGGTGGTGGATCGCCTTACCAAAGTAGCCCGATTCATACCGATGAAGGATACTTGGAAGGTGACCAAATTAGCTGAGTTGTTTGAGAAAGAAATAATGAGACATCACAGGATACCAAAGACCATAGTGTCAGATAGAGATACCAGATTCCTTTCGAGGTACTGAAGAGCTACCAGAGAAGCGTTGGGTACAGAACTCAAGCTGAGTACCGCGTTCCATCCTCAGACAGATGGTCAGACTGAGCGTACGATTCAGACACTCAAGGACATGCTGAGGGCATGTGCCTTAGACTTCCAGGGCAGTTGGATTGACAAATTGCATCTGATCGAGTTTTCATACAACAACAGCTATCACGCTTCGATCAAGATGGCACCTTTTCAAGCGTTGTACGGTAGACCATGTCGTACACCGCTCTGCTGGGATGAGTCGAGTGAGACGGTCATTATAGGACCAGAATATTTAGAACAAGTTAAGGCTGAAGTTCAGCAAATCAGGGAGAACATGAAAGCTGCTCAAGATAGGCAGAAGTCGTATGCTGATGTTCGACGACGAGACCTGGAGTTCGCAGTTGGCGACCGGGTATTTCTGCGAGTTTCACCGATGAAGGGTGTATTCAGATTTGGGCAGAAGGGCAAATTAAGCCCGAAGTTTGTTGGTCCTTATGAGATTACGGAGCGGGTGGGCCCGGTTGCTTACAGGTTGAACTTACCTGCTGAACTGGGTAAAGTGCATGATGTTTTTCATGTTTCACAGCTAAAGAAATACATGCACCACCCCTCCCATGTGTTAGAACCTGAGAGGTTGACATTAGAACCGAATATGAGATCAGTGGAGACTCCTCAGAGAATCTTGGATAGTAAGACTAGGGACACTCGCCATAAGTCTGTGCGACTGGTGAAGGTTCTCTGGTCTAACCAGGATGTCGAAGAGGCCATGTGGGAATTAGAGGATAAGATGAGGGCGAAGTACCCTTCTTTGTTTACTGACTAGATCGTCTGTGTAGGGTACGGGGCGTACCCCTTTTTAAGGGGGGTAGAGCTTCCTCGCTTTTGAGTTAGGAAACGAACTTGTTGTCGTTTGTTTGGTGGTTTAAGATGTAATTTTGTGTAAGTTGCTACACTTTGGTGATAAGTTTGAGTTATGTATAATACTTATGTATTGTATTTGTGATTGACCTTCGAGTCTTGAGATGTGTGAATGAGAATATAAGATGTGGTGTTAAGATTAAGAGAATTGAGTACCGTGAATGGTTAAGCATATATGTGAACTTTGGGGACAAAGTTCTTTTAAGGGGGGTAGATTGAAATACCACAAACTTAGAGATGGTGCTTAAGTGATAAACTAAGATATAAGGAGGCTAAATAATGCCTTAGAAACATTAAGAAACATTTTTAATCAAAGAAAACATAAGGAAACACCAAAAGAGCAGTTTAAGCAAAAACATGCTCTAAGCTTGGAGAGACTTGGGTGAGCACCCAAATATCATTCTAAGACCTAATTAATATCCTAATGGTCATTTCAAACCAATTACTAAATAAAACCAAGCTTGAAAACAAGTCCTTAAAATTGAAAAATTGTCTTGTAAATGGGTTTTGAGTGGCTAAATGTCCATAATTACTCTTTAATTAACATGTGTAATAATTAGTACCACATTAGGAAGTATAAATCAATGGGAAATCAAAAATTGCACAATTATGTGCACTAGTTTGTGAATAGTAATCAAATAGTGCCTAGTTTAGTTTTTAGTCAATTTAGTTTAGTTAGTTGGTCAAACAAGACCATTACTAGCTTAATTAAAAGGGGGTGGCCGGTTTTTAAGGTGATGATTCACCACATGAGCAAATAAGAAAGGAAATTATAAGATAAAGTAAAAACTACTATTTACTTTTAGCATAAATATCTCACCTTTACTTACCTCTCTCCTCACCTCTTCATTCTCTCTTGTTCCCACTGGTTTTGAACTGCTCCTCTCTTCTTCTTCTACGTGAAACTCAACCTCCATGCTAGCTCCACCTTGCTTTGGCTATAGCTCACTCATTTTAGCTCCAAAACCAAAACAAAACACATATTCTTCTTAGTTAGCTCAAGCTCCTTCTTCCTATCTTTTCAAAACTTCAAGAGCCTCATTTTGGAGCCAAGACAAACCGCCATTAGAGGAGGAAACTCAAGCTTGGAGACTCCATTAGCTTCTCCATTCTCTTAAGGTAAAGAATATGTAAGAAAATCTAGGTTCCCATCATTTCCTCTCCATGTCCAAAAATTATCACTCATGGGGTTCCATTTTTGCCTTGTTCTAGCTTGTTTTACTCTCTCAAAGGATAAAGGAGGTCCTTCTTGCTTCATATCCAAGCTTGTCTTGAGAAACCAAGGTAAAACAATCAATTTAATACCTTAAAGCACATTTTTAACCTAGGGTTTGTTCCTTAGGGTTAATGTATTATCTAGCACTCATTGGAGTCATTGGATATTGGTTAGAACATTGGCAAGGAGAACTTGTTGGGTGACCGAGATTGTTCAAGGAAAAAGTCTAAGTAGGAAAGTTTGTGAGCTTGTAAAGAATAAGGTAAATTACTTACCTTAAGGTGCTTTGTTGATTAAGGGAATGGGATTTAGATATGTGATGAGTTTAGTGTAGTGTTTACATTAGAAAAGGGCTACATATACAACCTAGGAGAAACAATGACTATGTTTGAGAACTTGTGACTAAGGAGCCAATGAGAAAAGAGATAGTCAAACAATGTTGAGATGAACTACAAGAAGCATTTTATTTCAATGGGAGCCTTGTTGTGTGTATTTGCAGGTTAAAGGAAAATATATGTGGAAATTCAGTGGTTAAGATTATGGTCATTTAAGGGCCTAAGTGCCAAGCATTTTAAGTTTATACACTATATGATGATGTGGTGTAGTTTTGGTGTAAATTGTGTGTTAAGATGTTGTAATGAGAATTTGAGTGATCTTGGTTGTTTGATGGTGGAAAACCAAGTGTTTGGGTGTAACAATATACTAGAGAACCCATGGCAAAAATTTAGTGAAGAACCTAAGTGTTTAAGATGTTCTAAGGAGATTTCATGACTAAGGAAGTACTAGGAAGTTTTAGAGGTTGTCTTGATGAAAAAGGGTGAGTTTAAGGTGTTTTAATGAGTTATAATGACTTAGGCATCACTATGGAGGATTTAGGAATCAAATGAATATACTTGAGTATTTAGGACTTAGGCAAATGTTGGTAAACAACTAGGAAGGAAATAATGTGTTGGTAGAAGGAGGCATAAACTTGTGTAGAAACTTTAAGTAGTTGCATAAAAGAGTTTTAGATGGTGAAAGATGCTTGGGAGATGATGTTATAGTGGTGAGGAAGCATTTGGCATAGTGGTTATATTAGGTATGAACCACCACTTAGAAACCTAGTGAAAAACATTACAAGTGTTGGCATGATTTCAAGGAAAATGCATAATGACTAAGCTGGATGTTGGTGAGTGATTTAATGTGTTTAGTGGAAGGCTTAAGGTGTATTTGAGGTGCCCAAATGAGATTAGAACATACTAGGATATATGAGGTGAAGTTTGGAGTTAAATGGGAATTTTGAAACAAGGTTCTAGAGCCGACCGACCTTAGGGACCGGACCTGCAAGGTCGGTCGAGCTCAGTTTACACTACCGGAAAGAGCTTCTGGAACCGACCGAACTTGGGGACCGGACTTACAAGTTCGGTCGGGCTTGTATTTTGTGTACGAATTAAGTCTCTGAAATGGACCGACCTTGGGACCGCACTTACAAGGTCGGTCATGCCTAGAATTTTGTACTGGAATTGGTCTCTGGAATCGACCGAACTTGGGACCGGACTTGGCAAGTTCGGTCGGGCTTAAATTTCCCACAGGGAAAACTCTCGGGAATGGACCGACCTTGGGGACCGGACTTGCAAGGTCGGTCGGGGTAGAATTTTCAAACGGTAATATGTCCTGGAATGGACCGACCTTGGGTAAGGTCGGTCGGTAAGATCGGTCGAGCCAAAAACATAAAAAAAAAAGAAATTTTAAATTCTAAAGATTATAATTGGTAGTAAGGTATGCCATTGGTAGGGTAATAGTGATTAGGGACCTAAGAACCTAAAGAATTAAGTTAAGTTGAGTATAAACCTTAATGTTTAAAGTTAAGTTTATAAGGTTAAGTGGCATAGACTTAAGAGGGTATTGAATGGGAATCTTTAGGGACTAAGTGAGTTAAGTAAGGTGCAAATAACTAATGGCCTAAAAATGAATCAATGTTTTAGGTTTGTGAATTGGGACCCCGGAGAAGGTTAAACAAACGACAGGCGACGGTGAACGGTACAATCTTTCTTGTGACCTGCTTGCTAACGAGGTGTCCCTCGGCTTGTGTGCTATCTGTTTAATTGCTATGACTAAGACAAGATAAAGCATGCAACCGGTTATATTTGTTCTCGTTGTGCATGTGTTTTCTTTACACTAACCCACGAGACTTGAGATTGTTACTAACTAAGTTTAGTACTTACTGAGTTAAGGATAAGAGTTAAGTATTGGTGACTGTTGGTTAATACCCGTTAAGGTTTAACTAACACATGGTGGGTAAGATTTTTACTAACTGGAACTTGAGTGAGAAACCCGGGACTGACTCCGGTCATGCATGCTAAGGAAAGGGGGACGGTATCTGAATCAGATCCGCCCTCCGCTTAAGGACTTGTCTTCGGACTTGTTGCCTAGGGTCGGTTGCCGGCTCAGCTACACTGGACTCCCGTCCATGGTAGGTGGCATTAAGATGGTGCGGTAGGATCACCTAAATCCTAGGTTTGAGATTAAGCTACAACCATTTCCTTTCTAGGAACGGTTTGTATACCGAGATTAAGATAAGGTTAAGACTGAGGTAAGACAAGGAACTGAGGTTAAGGAAATCAGGACTAAGGAGGGGGTTACTAACCCGCTTGATAAGGGGACGCTTGTGTCGTTCATTGTGTGTGAACTATGTATGTTCATCTGTGGATTGTTGTTTATAGCACTTCATATCATGATTGTGTTTCTAATCAATTTCCATGCTATCGACAATTAGTCGTTGTAGCCCCGTTAGCTTGGGGGCCATGAGAGGGAGTACCAGCATCCGTGCTGACCCCCTTTGGCGGGTGTTTTTACACTTGCAGGTAAGAGGCCCATGAAGACACTCCACGAGAGTAGGAGCGGTTAGACTTAGGATGGGTTGTTTATTTTGAGTACGGGTTGCGCTTGTGCTCCCGTCTGTTTATATTGAAACTGATGTAAGTTTGTGACTATGACTTAGATACTTAAACTCGGTTGGTGGTGTATTTTGGTTGGTGGTGTTTTGGTCGGCTGTTTTTTTTTGGATAAGTGTTGTAAATCGATAAGGCCGGTATATTCTAACGATCAGACCGTGGCAAGTTCCCGGTGTATGTTATTTCCGCTACGACGAATTCGATTAAGTGTTGAGTTTTGAGACAACCACGATTGGCTTTGGACGGGGTGTTACAGAACAACTCGTGGGCTATGGAAATTATGAAGAGAGGCACATATTTGAAATCCTTGAGGATTGGGCAGAATTTATCTCCATCGATGTACTTAGTAGATTCCTCTTAATTTAGTTTGTGTTGAACGTTAGTTGTGTCATTATGTATTTCATTAGATTGAAACGTAGTGAATTGTATATTGTAATGGAGTGTGGTGTGGTGAGTGTGGTGAAGTGTACAACTAATCCTTATTTCTGTTATGAATTTTCTTACTTTCTTGCATTTATTGATGAGTGCTGAAATACCCCAAACCCTTATATGTTACTTAAACATTATAATATGGTATAATAAGGCTAAAAGTGCCTTAGAAACATTAGTGAACAATTTAAACCATAGAAAACAAGTTAAAACACAAAATGTGCTTTAAGGAGTCTTAAAGCACATTTTTGAAAAGTTGTCTTGTAAATGGGTTTTGAATGGCTAAATGTCCATCATTACTCTTTAATTAGCATGTGTACTACTTAGTATCACATTAGGAAGTCTAAATCAATGGGAAATCAAAAATTTCACAATTATGTGCCTTGTTTTGTGAATAGTAACTAAATTAAGCAAGTTTATAACGTAAGTCAATATATAAGTAAGTTGATTGGTCAACAAAGACTAAAATACCCCTTGTTACTTAACGGGGGCCAGTTTTTGCAAGGGATGAGTCATCCCCCTTGTTAGTTTAATAAGAATGTAAAAATTGATAAAGTAAGTTACTATTTGCTTTTATACTTAAATATCCTAAAACTAGCTAAGTCATCTTCATTCTCTTCTTCCCTTCTTCATTTCCCACGTCTCCAACCTCTCTTCTTCCTCCATTCATGGTTTTGCTACAGCAACAACATCAACTCCATCTTCAATCTCTTGTAATTCCTAGCTCCATTAACCAAATCAAAAACCAAGACCACCATTCTCTTAGTCTTGCCAAGCTCTTCAATTCTATCTTCTCAAAACTCCAAGAGCTCCATTTCGGTGCCAAGAGAAGTCTCCATGGGAGGAGCTTGAGCTCATCTCTTTACATATCATTGTTCTCCTTTGCTTTAAGGTAAGGAAACTCAAAGAAAAACAACATTTCCTCCATGTTTTGGTGTTGTCCGAAAATCACCTCTTCATGGTGTTTCCTCTTGCTTTGTTTTAGCTTCATTTCAATCTTTCAATGACTTGGTGGAGTCCTCTCTTGCTGCTCATTCAAACTCTCTTCCATCGCCAAGGTAAAACAACTATCTTAATGGTTTAAGACAATATGTGTAACTAGGGTTTATAATGAGATTAAGCATGAAGCTTGAATACTCATTACCTTGCTTGGATATTGATTAGAAGTTTACAAGCAACTAAAGCCTTTCCGATTTTAATCAAGGAAACAAGAAAGAAGTTTGTGAGGAAAAAGAGGTAAATGTGCTAACCTAATGTAGTTTAATGTCTTAGGAAAAAGTGAGCTTAAATTGTTTAGTAAAACTACTTAAGGAGCTAATGGTAAATAACTTAGAAAAATACTCTCAAGGGTTTATTAAAAGACATATGTGTTGTATGTATTTGCAGGTCAAAGGCATATATTATGTGGGAAATTCAGTGTTTATGGTTTATGCAATTTAAGGGCCTAAGAGCCATGTTATTTAAGGGCCTAAGTGCCAAGCAATTTAAATTATGCACTATATTGTGATGTAGTGTCAAATGGGTGAAGTTTGTGTATAAGAATGTTCTTGATGGGTTTAAGTGTTCTTGGATGTTCAATGGGGAAAACAATGTGTTTTGGCATAGCAATGTTCTAGGACAACCCATGTCAAAATTTGGATAATGTATAAGAAGTTTGAGTGTTTAAAATGAGTTTTGTGAACTAGGAAATGTTAGGAATAAGTAGGTGTTTTACTAGAGAAGGAAACAATGTCTTAAGGTGTTCTAGGGTGCTAAAAGGGCTTAGGCATCATCTAGGAGTTTAGGTTAGTAAGAAAAGATGCTTGGGAGATGATGATATAGTGGTGAGAAAGCATTTTGGGATAGTGGTTGTCATAGGTGAGAATCACCATTTAGAAACCTAGTAAGAAATGTTATAAGTGTTGGTAAATTTTGCAAGAAATTGAGTAACAAGTTAGATAAGGAACGAGGTGAGTTTAAGATGATATTTTGGCATTAGAATATACCTAAGATCATTTGGGAAGTTTATACATATGATGGATGTGGAGAACCATTGCAACAAGACTTAGAAAATGTTAAAATGCAAAATCTGTAGCAGTGGTCCGGGACTTAGGTCTTGGGTAATGTCCCGGACCATGCATTAAAACAGGCCGAGGGTTCATAAGCCATTCTGGTCCGGGACTTAGGTCTTGTACAAAGACCCGGACCACCCCCTGTTTTACCCCCGAGAGAATTTGCCTACATTCATCCGGGACCTAGGACCTATATGACGTCCCGGACCACCCCATAAAAACAACCCGAGAGTTTTACAGAGACTAGGTCTGGGACCTTAGATGAGGACCAAGTCCCAGACCACTTAAAAACACTTAGTTTAAGGTTAAATAATGATGTCTAATGATGGAGATTAGTTAGTAATGATGTTATAAGGTTGTCTAAGACATGTTAGGTGTGTTATAATGACAATTTAAAGGGTGAGAAGTTAAAACAAAGTGTGGGAATAAAATAACTAGATATGTGAAGTAATAAGATAACCACAGACTAGTACGTTAATTAACCGACGTTACTAAATGTGTATAGGATTCTCCAACGGTGGAAACCAGTCGAAGCAAGGACCAAGGTATGGTTTTCTTGCAGTCTGTTGCCTACCGGTTTACACCGGCTTGTGTGTTGTATGTTTTTCTGTGTGTTTATGACCTTGTAAGACTTAAGTCATGTAATGAGTTTACAGTTGTTAATATTATTATGTTGTTAAGATGTGACTCATTTCCCTTGTGTGCGACTAACTAAACCTAAACACTTGCTTGTGAATCCATTTATTAAGTTCATTGTGGAACTTCTAACAAGTGCTAACTGGGGAGTGAGGAGTCCGGTAGTTCCGGCCACACGTGTGAGTATGGGAGTCGATGTCATAACCGGTTCGATTCTCTTTATATGTTATGGTTGTTTTCCATTTTGGTTTTCAACCTGCCCTTTAGCTTATCCAAGGTTTTTACTGACTCACGTCGGGCCACAGGGGCATACTATGTTTGTTCTGTGTGCTGGGATTACTATATCCGACGCACCTTGAGGTTAAGTTATCCGTTCAATCTAACAGGACGGTAACGAGTTATGTAACGAGCTTAGCATGAGTCTGGCAACATTCTCTAGGCTCTCCATGTGTTCTGACTATATTGGTTTGGTTCCTAAAGTGAACCGTTCTTGTTATGTTATGTGTGTTGTTGTGCTATGCAATATCCCTTGCTATGCTAAATTTATGTTGTTTGTTTAAAATCAATGCCATGTTATCATGACAAATAGTTGCGTGTATCCCGGTAGCCGATGGGCTGCGCGTTAACCTTACCAGCCAAGGGTTGCTGACCCGCTCGGGGGCTCCATATTTATATTGCAGGATGAGGATCGAAGAAGCAGAGTGGCTGTAGATCTAGGTCGTGTTATACTTTTGGTTATTTTGGATGTTGAGCCCGGGATGCGCTGTGCTCCTGTGGCATTATATTTTGGCGCCGTTATTTTTGACAGTGGCGGTTGTTGACAGATTACGGTGGCAGTTTATGGTTTACAGTTTACAGTGACGTGGTGATGTAAATACTCGGTATTGTTGGTTATGTATATATGGATGTTAGTACCTAACGCTCGGGAGTCTGATCATCAAACCGCTACACTTGTATTTATTCTGCCTTGTTAACCACGTGGGTGGTTAACGGCGTTGTAGCACCGCACCATTTAGTTATTGTTAGTTGTTTATTTCCGCTGCGATTTCGGTTAGTTGTTAAGTACGTAGTAGGGGTGTTACCAAAAGTGGTATCATAGCGAAGTATCACTCTGATGACTAGAATACCGAGCTTAGGAATATACCGAGTTAGGAAACCTAACCATAGTTACCTAAGTGAGCAGTTATGAAAAGGTTAACCACTAACTAAGTGTGGAGATACCTTATTGTCGGGAAGACGTTACAACCGTTGGAACCGATAAGTGTGCAAGCATAATGCTAATGAATGTTCGTGTGAATTCAGATGTCAGGTAGACCACGAGGTCGAGGCCGCGGGCGCGGTGTTGGAGATACGGGGAACCAGGCAGAGAATACTATGGCACAAGTCATGGCCGACGCTGTAGCGGCCGCCGTAGCCTAGATGGTCCCGCAATTGGTAGCTGTGATACAGCAGGGGCAACAGCCCGAAGTTCAGCCACCACCGCCACCGCCACGAGAGACCAACTGGGTCAAAGCGTTGGTAGATTTGAGACCCCCGTCGTTCTGTGGGGAGACCGACCCTCGTAAGTTGGAGGCGTACATCTCCGAGATGGAGACCGCTTTCGAGACCTTGGATGTGCCTGCTGGTGCCAAGGTTCGACTTGCCGCTTACTACCTAAAGGGTTCGGCACAGAGTTGGTGGAAGTTAGTACGGGAGGGCAGAGTCGCTGACCCTACCTTTCAGTGGAGGGAGTACACGGCTCTGCTGCGAGCCAAGTACTACCCGATACATGTGCAAGAGGCCAAGCGCCTAGAGTTGGACAATCTGAGACAAGGGGATAAGATGACGGTAGATGAGTACTACTCCGCTTTCATCAGACTTATCCACCTGCTGCCGGATCTGGGTTACTCAGACCGGATTCTAGTGAACCGTTTCTACAACGGACTGAGCTACCGCCTACGCTATGGTATGGGGCCAAGCGGATATACTACTTTGCAGGAGTCCTATCATGCCGCTGCTATTGTAGAGATCACCGTCCGTCTGAGGGACGAGGAGAATGCGCTCAAGCGCAAGGCCACGAGCGAGGGCCAAAGCACGCAAGGGTACGGGGGAGGAAAGAAGAAAAAGCCATACCCCCAGTCCCAGAAAGGACATCAACATGGTGGCAAAGGCCAAGCCCAGACCACCACTGCTGAGGAGCCGCTACAGCTCACCTATGCATATGCGGCTAAACCGTTACGCTCTTACCCGCCCAAGGGTAACTAATTAAATTTGAATACCGAATTCTAGTGTGTGCTGTTATTTTGTGAAGTGTGTACTGAATATGTATTGTGTTAGCAGCTAGCGCGGGATCTGGATCCGATCGCCACTACTACTGCAAGTGGTGTAACGGAGACCACCCCGGCAAGGACTGTAAGGGCAACGATGTGTAGTGCCGATTCTGCAAGAAGATGGGGCACCGTGACTACGAGTGCTTCCAGAACCCGAATGACAGAAACTACAAGCCTAAGGGGCAGTGGAAGGATAAGGCCACCGCGACCACCGATGGCCCGAAGACGGCTAATCAGCCACCCCCAGATCAGAGGTACACTGATTCCCAGAAGGGGAAGGGGTCGGGATCCGGCAAGGCCGCCCTGAATGTGGTGGACCGGTCTGAGGCACCAGGGCCCTCTTCTAGACCAGGTACCGCCTAAACCGTTGAATGAAATAAGTGATTGCATACCGCATTTCATGCATATGTGTTAGTGAGTCTAAGTGTACAACCATGTAAGTAAAGAGTTAAAGTATAATGTGAAAGTCACCTAAATTAGGTAATTTGAAAACTTAGGAACCTTCAATATTTGCTATCCAATCCCACCCGCACCAAACCCTGGAGAAACCACCATCAGCATCATCGACTTTCCAATGGAGCAATGTCAGGTCATCCAACCAGGTATGATACTCTTAAATGGATACCTGACACCGGAAACACAAATCCACATTATCCGACGATGCGATGAACTGGGAGCAGCACCTGGAGGTTTCTACACACCTGAATACCCGAGCGGATCAAAAATGAAGTTGAAGATGATGTACATGGGTAAGGACTGGAATCCTTACACCAAGTCATGTCAAGACGTGCGAGCTGAAGACGGAGCAACTGTACCAAGTATATCTGAGGAGTTCCTTGCGGTCATTAACCACGCCGTGGGAATTGCTCAGCAAGTTGAATCGGATTCAATACCAAGTGTTAAAGCAGATCTGTGTATTATGAACTTCTACCAGAAAGGTGGATGGTTGGGGTTACACCAAGATAAGGACGAGTCACCCGAGTCTCTAAGTAAGGGAGTACCCGTGGTGTCTTGGTCCATTGGTGATAGCGCAGTGTTTATATACGACGAGCAGAAGAGTGGTGATCTCGCAAAGAAGTTAGTATTGAAATCAGGAGATGTGTTAATCATGGGTGGACAGTCAAGGATGTTATATCATGGTATCAAGAAGATCAAACTGAATACCGCACCATCGACAGTGATCAATGCCACACACATGAAACCCGGACGTTTGAATTTGACCTTCAGGCAATTTTAAAGCCTTGTGAAATCATGTAATGTGTTAAGCCAGTGTATGTTAAGGATGTTGTATGTGTTAGTTATGTCAGCATTGTAAACCAACTTGTGGTGTAAAGAGAATGTTAATGAATAAAGTGGAGTTGTTTGAAGTATGTCAACCGTGTTATTACCAAATACTTACAAGTTTGCCAATGAATTAGGTTGTGCACTCGGAACGGGAGGTATACTGAGTGTCTGGAATAAGGCAGAAGCCGGCAAGAGCGGCACAATCCTCAACGGTACCTTTCCAGTCAATGGCGTGGACGCATCGATCTTGTTCGACTCCGGAGCCTCACATACGTTTATCTCGCTATCCTTTGCGAAGAGGCTGGGGTTAGACGGTGAAGAGATGCCTGACTTCCTAGTCACTCTCCCATCGAAAGAGCGGATCAAGTGTACCCGCTACCACCGAGATGCTACTGTACGAATCAGAGATGAAGAGTTTCCGATTGATATGATAGAGTTCGAGGGACTTGGATTTGATGTGATTGTCGGGATGAACTGGTTGGAGCGGTACAAGGGCAGAATCCTATGTGCCGAGCACCGTCTGCTTCTTCAGAGTCCGTCTGGGGTTACCATATCGTACCGCCAGAGGCCCAGGGAGCCTTCAACTCAGATCATCACCGCCATGGCCATGTATCGTGAATTACGGCGAGGGAATGATGTATACCTCTGCTATGTCCAGGACATAGAGAGAGACCCAGAGTTTAGCCCAGATGTGCCGGTAGTGTCGGAGTTTCCTGATGTTTTTCCTAAGGAACTGCCGGGCATGCTGCAAGCACGGGAAGTTGAGTTTGAGATTGATTTGGTTCCGGGCACCGGACCAATTGCGAAGGTGCCCTATCATATGGCTCCAGCAGAGATGACAGAGCTCAAGGAGCAGCTGAGAGACCTACTCGACAAGGGGTTTATCCGCCCTAGCGTTTCACTATGGGGAGCGCCGGTCCTCTTCGTGAAGAAGAAGGACGGTAGTCTCCGCCTCTGTATCGATTATTGAGAGCTGAATGCAGTTATAGTGAAGTACCGTTATCCTTTACCACACATCGACGACTTGTTTGACCAGTTGAAAGGAGCGTCAGTATTCTCCAAGATTGATCTACGATCCGGATACCATCAGATTGCCATCCGTGAGAGTGACATTGAGAAGACCGCATTCAGAATCAGATATGGACATTATGAGTTTACGGTTATGCCGTTTGGTTTATCTAATGCACTAGCCAAGTTTATGGAGTTAATGAACCACTTGTTCCAAGATCAGTTGGACAAGTCAGTGGTAGTCTTCATCGACGATATTCTTGTGTACTCGAAATCGAAGGGTGAGCAAGAAAGGCACCTGAGAAGGGTGTTGCAAACATTGAGAAAGAATCAGTTGTATGCTAAATTTTCAAAGTGTGAGTTTTGGTTGAACCAAGTATCCTTTCTTGGTCATGTTATTTCCAAGGCTGGGATCGTTGTTGATCCGACAAAGATAAATGCAGTGCGCACCTAGCCTAGGCCGAAGACAGTTACCGATATCCGGAGATTCCTCGGTTTGGCAGGATATTACAGGAGGTTTGTGAAGGACTTCTCCAGTGTCTCGAAGCCGATGACTTCCTTGACGAAAAAGGATGCTCCATTCGAGTGGACAGTCGACTGCGAGAGTTCTTTCCAGAGTCTCAAGGATGCTCTGACATCTGCACCAGTCCTGACGATACCAGACGGTCCAGATGGTTTTGAGGTCTATTGCGACGCATCAGGCAGATGTATGGGTTGTGTGTTGATGCAACACGGGAAGGTCGTAGCGTACGCCTCCCGACAACTGAAGAAGCATGAAGAGAACTACCCTACCCACGATTTAGAACTGGGTGCCATAGTCTTCGCATTGAAGATATGGCGACATCATTTGTATGGGGTAAGCGTGACAATCTATTCTGACCACAAGAGTTTAAAGTACTTGTTCACTCAGAAGGAGTTGAACATGAGACAAAGAAGGTGGGTCGAGTTCTTAAACGACTACGACATCAATTTACAGTACAAGGAGGGTAAGGCAAATGTGGTAGCTGACGCATTGAGTCACCGAGCACACTCTCTCCATTCGCTAGTCTCTTATACTTGCTTGGTTGAAGAGGTGCAGAGTGCTTAGATGACGGATCAGTATATGTTGGAGATCAGGCAGAAGCTTATTGATGGCACATTCGAGGGTCAGAAGTATGACTTCCGACTCCACGATGATGACCTGATTAGGCTCAATGGCCGACTATGTATTCCGAGGAGTAGCGTTGAGTTGAAGGAGCGCATACTGAGTGAATCCCACTGTTCTACGACTTCGATTCACTCCGGAGCTTCAAAGATGTACAAGGGTATGAAACGTTATTTTTGGTGGACAGGCGTGAAAAAGGATGTGAATGATTATGTGTTGAAGTGTCTCACTTGTCAAAAGGTCAAGTTTGAGCACCGACGGCCTCGTGGTATGGTACAGCCAATGCCAGTGCTTGAGTGGAAGTTCCATGACATTTCTATGGACTTCGTAGTAGGGCTTCTGCCTACAAGGGGAGGTCTGAATATGATTATGGTTGTTGTTGACCGACTGACCAAGGTGGCTCAATTCATACCAATGAAGGACACCTGGAAAGTGGCAAAACTTGCAGAGATCTTCGACAGAGAGATAGTACGGCACCATAGGGTACCGAAGACTATCGTGTCTGATAGGGATACCAGATTCCTCTCGAGGTACTGGAGAACTACACAGGAAGCGCTTGGTACCGAGTTGAAGCTAAGTACAGCGTTCCACCCACAGACAGATGGTCAGAGTGAGCGCACCATCCAGACACTAGAAGATATGTTACGTGCATGTGCACATGACTTTCAGACCAGCTGGATTGACAAGTTACATCTGATCGAGTTTAGTTACAACAACAGTTATCATGCTTCGATCAAGATGTCTCCCTTCCAGGCTTTGTATGGTAGACCATGCCGCACGCCATTATGCTGGGATGAGTCGAGTGAGACGGTCATTATAGGACCAGAGTATCTAGAACAAGTTCAACCAGAAGTACGCCAAATCCGGGCTAACATGAAGGTAGCTCAGGATAGGCAGAAGTCGTACGCCGATGTGCGCAGACGTGACCTGGAGTTCGCCGTGGGCGATCAACAATTTTCTTAGAGTATCCCCCATGAAGGGAGTATTTCGTTTTGGCCAGAAAGGCAAGTACTTGAGCCCGAAATATGTGGGGCCTTATGTTGTGACGGAGCGGATAGGCCCGGTAACCTATAGGCTTGATTTACCTGCTGAACTGGGCAAGGTACATGATGTATTTCATGTGTCCCAGTTGAAGAAATATATGTCTCATCCGTCTCATGTACTTTAGCCTGAAAGGCTAACCTTAGAGCCGACCATGCGATCAGTGGAGACTCCCGTACGGATTCTGGATACTAAGACTCGGGACACTCGCCATAACTCTGTGAGACTGGTGAAGGTCCTTTGGTCTAACCAGGACATCGAGGAGGCCACTTGGGAGCTGGAAGACAAGATGAAGGTGAAGTACCCGTCGTTGTTTACTTCTTAGTGTTTGTATGTATAGGGTATGGGGCGTACCCCTTTTTGAGGGGGGTAGAGCCATTTCGGTTATGCGTGTGCGACATGTATTTAAATACATCGCCTATGTTATGTTGTTATATTGTCATCTTGTTATGTTACAGACCGTTGTGTCTGAATGATGTTATGTTGTTTGGACCTTGAGTCTGATGTTATGTAAGTATGTTATTAATGTTGTTTTGGAAGTATTGTTTTACAAGTATCCCCGTGTTTTAATATTTAAGATATGTGGGAAGTGTGAACTTTGGGGACAAAGTTCTTTTAAGGGGGGGTAGATTGAAATACCCCAAACCCTTATATGTTACTTAAACATTATAATATGGTATTATAAGGCTAAAAGTGCCATAGAAACATTAGTGAACAATTTAAACCATAGAAAACAAGTTAAAACACAAAATGTGCTTTAAGGAGTCCTAAATGTCCATCATTACTAAATGGGTTTTGAATGGCTAAATGTCCATCATTACTCTTTAATTAGCATGTGTACTACTTAGTATCACATTAGGAATTCTAAATCAATGGGAAATTGTTATACCCAAAATTGTGACCCCCTGGTTAAGGTCTACGAGGTTTTGGTGTTGTGAGAGGCATTTCAATCAAGAAGTGAGAGATCCCGGCTCGATCGGCGCATTCCAGGGCATGGGGAGCTGCTCCGTCATTATCAGGGGCGTTTTTGTAATTTTTAAGGATCCTAAGACCTCCTATAAGCTTTCTCTCTCCTCCAAAGGATGCCCAAATCAGCTCGAAATGTTTTGATATTTTGACCCATGATAGAGGATGACATTTTAAGCATAATGGCGTTGGAATTTTGATTTTTCGAATTTTCAATAATTTTCTAGCAATTTCAGACTGAATCTGACGAGAAATTCAATTTAAAAAATTTCCAACATTTAAAAAATCCGATTCCACTTCAGAAAATTCTAATTTCCATCCTTGACACGTGGTAAAATTTCACAAAAAATTCCTCTGGGAAGTCATTAATTAAAATATCAAAAATCTTACTTTTACTAGATTTCTTTATCTTAAGAAAGTCTATATAAGGGGATAGGTTTTTTGGTAAATGCAGGATCTCATATGCTCAAGAACCCTAGGAAGACAGAAGCCACATCCTCCTCTCTCTCTCTCACGTTTTCCAACACCCGGCCACCCGAATCATACCCAAAATCCCCCGAAATCACCATCTAAACACGTTTTCCAATCCCAAAGCACCAATAATCATCAAAACCCCACAAAAACATCACCAAAACGTGAAGAGGCAAGAACAACCAACCACCAGAAGCTCGGTTCGAAAACCTTTTGGGTCTGCCACAAACGGAGCACTCTACGAATCCCGGTGTGAAGAATCGTTGTGAACCCGAAGGTAAAACAGGTAGAAATTCCACTTTCCTCACTCTCCACGACATTATCAGTCTTGCCTCAAAATTTGGGCTTAAAAACTCTTTTTCGCTTCTGTATCGCTAATTGTTTTAGCTACTACCTTGTTACTTCTTTGCTAAGTTTCGTATTAATTTTGATGTCAAATTGAGTTCTTTCAGTTACTAACGTGTTTAAAATCTTTCAGGCTACACACCATAAAATTTGAGCTCAAAACGCGCTCGGGAACCATCGAAAACCCACTGTCTGTGGGTTGTCCGTGACCTCGGACTCATTGTCCGGGACCACGGACGGGGTCCGTGACCACGGACACCCACAGACGGTGGCGGGATTTTGTATTTTTCAATTTTTAGGGTTTCTGTCAGTACATGTCCGGGCCCACGGACACCCTGTCCGTGGCCCCGGACTTTTCAAGTTTGCGTTTTTATTTTAGTTCTGTTTCGAAATCACTTAATTCAACTGGGGTCTATGGTCTCGGACATTAGGTCCGTGGCCACGGACGTAATTAAAATTTGACCTAATTCTGCCTCCAAAACCCTAGTTTAGGTAACTTTTAATTTCACTTTAATTTTCTGTCAAAAAACGTCAAAAAATAAAAAAAACAGAAGCGCGCACCTAGGTTAAAAAACAACTATGTAGAAAGCCGTAAATAAACCGAGTATAGGAAAAACGACCTAGGAAGGGTAATGAAAGTAATTTGAACCCTAATTAAGTCGAATATCAAGCCCCCGAACCCGAACTCTCCTTTCCTAATTTGATCTAGGTTAAAATTAGGTGGCGACTCATAATAGGTCCCAATGAGCTTGCTTAGGTTTTAATAATTATGGTTACATGACTTAGTTATTAAACTTAGGTTATAAGTGGACTTAAAACACGATTAAATCCTAATCAACTTTAATCAACATAGGATAGGGTTTAAAATCGAGGCCCACAGACTGGCGACTCTACTGGGGACAAACTTCTTAATTTTAACTTGTTTTAATTTTAAGAAAGAGGGTTTAACTCGAAAATGTTTATTTATGGCTTTATTACTCTGTTTGTTTACTTTCATGCTGTTATACCCAAAATTTTGTCCCCCCTGGTTAAGGTCTACGAGGTTTTGGTGTTGTGAGGGATATTTCAATCAAGTAGTGAGAGATTCCGGCCTGATTGGCGTGTTCCATGGCATGGGGAGCAGCTTCGTCATTGTCAGGGGCGTTTTCGTAATTGTTAAGGCCCCTGAGGCCTCCTATAAGCTTTCTCTCTCCTCCAAGGGATGTCCAAATCAGCTTGAAATGCTTTGATATTTTAACCCATGATAGAGGATGGCACTTTAAGCATAATGGCGTTGGAATTTTGATTTTTCGAATTTCCAATAATTTTCTAGCAATTTCTGATTGAATCTGACGGGAAAGTCAATTTAAAATATTCCAACATTTAAAAAATTCGGTTCCACCTCAGAAAATTCATAATCTCCATCCTTGACATGTGGTTAAAATTTCACAGCAAAATTCTTTTGGGAAGTCTTTTAATTAAAATACCAAAAAATCTTACTTTTACTAGATTTTCTTTATCTTTAAGAAAGTCTATATAAGGGGATAGGTTTTTGGATAAAAGGAGAATCTCATAACCTCAAGAACCCTAGACTCTCAAAGAAGGCAGCCGTCTCTCTCTCTCCACGGTTTTGAACTCCAGAGCCACAATCAAACACCGAAATCTCACCAAAATCAACACAAAACATATTTTCAACTCCACAACATCATCATCAAACATCAACCAAACCACCTCCAAAACGGAAGAACAGCAAGGACAACCAACAACCAGAAGCTTGGTTCGAAAACCTTTCGGGTCTGCCATCAACGGAGCACTCGACGAATCCCGCTGTGAAAAATCGTTATGAATCCGAAGGTATAAAGGTAGAAACTCCACTTCCTAATTCTCTACGGTATTATCTGTATTGCCTCAAAATTTGGGCTCAAAACTAACCCTTCTACGCTTCTGTATTGCTGTTTGTTTAAGCTTTTGTCCAATAAATTGTTTACCAAGTTTCGTGCTTAATTCGAATTCAAATTGAAAACTTTCAATCACTAACGTCTTGTACATCTTTCAGGCTACACACCCATAAAATTTGAGCCAAAAACACTTTCGGGAACAGCCTCAAAGCCGCCGTCCGAGGGCGGTCCGCACCCACGGACGGCGGCGGGATTTTGAAAAAAATTCAAAATTTAGGTTTTCTAATAATGTCCAGGCCCACGGACAGCCTGTCCGTGGCCCCGGTCTTTGCAAATTTTTGTTTTCCTTTAAATTCGACTCTTCTGTATAATTAGGTTAACTGGGGTCCGTGGTCTCGGACATGGGGTCCGTGGCTACGGACATAGGCAAAATTCGACCTAATTCTGCCTCTGAAACCCTAGTTTAGGTAGCCTTTAATTTCACTTTAATTTTCTGTCAAAAAATGCTAAAAAACAAAAAGACAGAAGCTCGCGCACTTAGGTTAAACGACTCGAATAAGCCGTAAATAAACCAAGTAGAGGAAAAACGACCTAGGAGGGGTAATGAAAGTGATTTGAACCCTAAATAAGTCGAATATCAAGCCCCCGAACCCGAACTCTCCTTTCCGAATTTGATCTAGGTTAAAATTAGGTGGCGACTCATAATAGGTTCCAGTGAGCTAGCTTAGGTTTTAATAATTATTGTTATAAGATATAGTTATTAATCTTAGGTTATAAGTGGACCTAAAACCCGACTAGATCTTAATCGATTTAATCAACATAGGATAGGGGTTTAAAATCGAGGCTCACAGACAGGCGACTCTGCTGGGGACAAAATTCTTAATTTTAACTTGTTTAATTTTAAGAAAGAGGGCTTAACTTGAATTGTTGTTTATTCATGGCTTTATTACTTTGTTTATTTTACTTTTGTGCGCGCTTTAATTTTTGCACCCTTGCATCATATGAGTGCGAGGGACCACGCAAACCAATTTCACCCCGGGACCCGCTTGAGGGTCCCCTGTCAGGGACTCACACCTTTTAGGTGATGTGAATAAGTGGGGGAAAAGAGGAGGGTGCCGTCTAACCACACCCCCTTAATACCTGGGCTTTAGCCCCAAGCATTTTCCTGGCAGTACCCTTACCTAGCCCATTGTTTGGTCAGTCAAAGACCCGACCGTAGACGCACGCCTTTAGGTGATGTGAAAAAGTGGAGTAGCCCAAAGAGAATAGCGTGCAACGCCTATTCCTTTGTGGTGACCTGGCCCGTGCCCCAAGCACCTCTCGGATCGATCTGTTACCCATGGACTGAGTTATTTCGTGAGGACATTTGCATCACCTCCTTATGTAGAACTTCTGTGTATGTGCTCCTTTTCTCCTGGGCCTCAGGCCAATGTCTGAATCGATCCATCCATCTATTCTAGCCCAAAGAAAACATTAAAGGGTTTTCATAGTCCAGATACTTCGATCGCCCCAAAACACAAAAAATCCTTAAGCTGATTCTTGTTACAAGCCTGATTCTTGCAATATCCACTCGTAAGACCAACGAATCTTGTAACCCAAAAGTGTAGTCCAGAGCAGACTCTCCCGAAATTTTGGAGTCCGACATTCATTGCAGCACACTAATCTTCGGCTGAGTTCCTAGTCTCACTCCCGCAATGCTGACTTATCTTTTTGCTTAAAATAGGTAGCACCCCACGCAGCTAGGATGTCGTCTAGAGTTAACGATCGAAAGTGCTCAGCTCGCTGAGCTTGTGGATTTGATAGGGAAATTAGCTGAGTTAGAATTTGTCCACAGGAGTGTTTGGAAGAGCTAAGCTCAGGATTTGTGTCGGCGGCAAGAGAAGCGAGAGCTTCATTCATGCTCTCGGGGGAATCATCCCTTTAGATAGTAGTCCCCAATGAGGACGGGATCGAGTCACGGAGAACAGGAACCAGCAGCAAGAGTAGGCGAACGGGTTTGCACGTTGTAGATCTGCAGCAGCCGTAGAGCGGATTCTGAGAGTACTTATCGGATGGGGGTTAGTCCAACTTAAAGCCCGCGGTTTCGCGGGCGGCATCTGGGGGCGTATCCCGAACAGTTCTGTCGTTTCCACCTACACGGGCCAACTTCACAGATAATGTCATAATTGAGGTCTAAAATTCTATATTGGCCCAAGAAAAAGGAAAAATCCAGATGTGAACACCCGGGGGGACAGGAGCTTCCCCGCAAAGCCGAAAGAAAGGGAATTCACACCCATTGGTGTCCTTTAAGCTAGGCCTTTGAGGAGCTGCAGGCGAAGGGGCTAATACGGCGCCATTCTCGCCCATGGAGAGACGCGAAAGGGGAGAAGACTCAGTCAATTTTGTGAGGTACCATCAGCTAGAGGGACATATACCAATTTGCAAAGTGCTGAAGACATCGGATCAGGCCATTGATCAGGGATATCAGCGTTTGGATAACCTCAAGACCTCAGAATCCGAGTTCAGTGTGCGGCCTTTATGTTTCTGGGATGACAAAAAAGCCAGCAACGAGGGGCGGCTTTGTCCAGCTAAATGCTACATTACTCGGTCAGGCAACGCATTACGGATCACATGAAAAGCATCGCAAGGGGGAAGAGCGAATGTCGGCCCACCGGTGGCTTAAGAGATTCCAGGTGGCGAGAACTGCTTCAGAAGCTGAAGGCAACAAACCATCCCATGGCCAATGGTCTTTGCTTACGATCTCGCCAGAGCACCGACGGGCCATTGCCCAAAAATTTGGGTGGGCCAGAGGAAAGTTTAGCCCCGGGAAAGGATGGTCGCGGGCTCTTGGCAAAAGCAGGAAGAGGAGATCAAGTTTTCACGATTGCGAGATCTCGAGCACTCGAGAAAGCATTGTATATTACTGTTTGGTGTGGGGCCTTCAAGGTGCCAAAGGTCCTCATTGACACGGGAGCAGACGTTAGCATCTGTCCTCTGAAAGTGGCAGAGGGTATGGGTTATGACAAGTTTGAGTCTTGCCAAATAGTGTTACGAGGGTATGATGATAACCCAAGACATGTCTTCGGCCTATTGGATCTTCCACTCAAGTTTGGGACGGTTGTTCATCTAGTGAAGTTCTTGGTTTTGCAAATTCCCCATTCTTTCAACCTGATTCTGGGATGGGATTTCGTTCAAGATTTGAAGGCTGTCCCCTCTACGGTGCATCAATGTTTGAAGTTCAAAAGGGACGGGAGGTTCATATCGTTAGAGGTGAACCACATCAGAAGGAGTTGCCTGTTTGCATGGTTGAAGAGGAGGGTTCGTCCCATCTGAGCAGGTTCAGTGTTGTACCAGAGCAGTCCGATCCAACTTCTCTTCAGAAACTTAAGGTTGGACCGGGGAAGGTTATCATGGAGAAGTACGGTTATCAAGAGGGTAAGGGCCTCGGCAAGGATCTCCAAGGAATCCCAGACGTTCTATCTCCGGCAGCGAATCCTGGTCGTCAAGGACTTGGTGCGTTAGTGGACCCATCTTTCATTTCAGCTATTGAACTATCCTCTTTATTCATGTGCTCATGTTCCTCATGTTTACAGGGTACGGTAAGAGCAGCGAAGGAGGAAGCGATGCCTGATTGGATGTTCCTCGAAGAATAGATCATAGATTAGGGGTAGTTAGTCATTTACTTCCGCTTTGGGGTCATTAGGAGTCATTATTATTTTCCTTTGGCTGTTCTACATAGCTTCTTTCTTTCCGTAGTTAGTTTAGTTGTCTCCCCCATTTTGTTGGTACTCAGTATCATTGTTACCTTTTTTTTGGTTATCAATAAAATTTCTTCTTTATTCATGTTTTGATGTTTATATATTTGTTCACATGCAAAGAGAAAAGAAGGAAAGAAAAGAAGGAAAGGAAGAAAAAAGAAAAAAAAAACTCTCTCTTGTAAAGCTTGTCTGTAAACATACAAAAGAAAAACCTTCGCTTTTTTATGAGATCCCCTGTACGAGACCACCTTCCCATCCATGTATTCACCACCTCCATTACAGTCACCACACATGTCGCAGCATTCCATCACCTCTACCATTTCATCAGACACATAAAAAGCAAAACCGCGGCCGCCAAAAGGCCAATGAAATAAATCACTCAGCAATCACCCCATCACCACTCACCACCATTGTTCACCACCACACATGTAATCACCCTCCACAAATAACTTGAACATTCTAGGGTTTGTCAAGTAAACCCCAAAACAATATTGGGGGCAATCTAAGTTTAAGACCGAAGGCGACGATTTCGTTTGTTTATTTTGTGCAATCAAGTCCCTGAGTGTACACTTCGCGAGAGTGCCTTGAGCGGTAAAACCAAGAGTGAAAGATCATGTCTTTTTCACATGACTCCAGGGAGATCACATTCAAAGGTAAGGCAAACGACATGACTCCTATCGAAGGAAATATTTTGTAAATTTACGCTTAAAGCTATGAAAAGTAACAAAGAACGGATACACAACTATTAGGGATGACGAAGCACCTAGCTACAGCACCACACAGCCAAAAGCTTATGAACCCTGACATTAAACCTTAGGCACCCCCGCTGAGCTTTTAGTATACATCCTCTTTTACAACGCTACAAGCTCCACAAAATAGGCCAGCCAATGATGAACAACCGACCCGGTGACCAAAGGAGGCAAGGAGCCCGGCTTCCGAACAGCAACTTCACAAGTCCAAAGAAGCAAAACTGCTACCAGCATGATGAAACGATCCGCAAATGGTCCCAAAGTGACACAGGATCCAAATGAGCTAACATCAAAAAACAGCTCTCAATGTTCAAAACCCGGAAACACAAGAACCCCGAAGCAAAAGAGATTCAAAGGAAGGCAAACCTGAAAAGCCTCGAAGTAATCCAAAATCAGGAAAAAAAGAGAGAGAAGGTGCAACCCAAAAATCCAGAGTTCCAAGCTCATAAGCGAAGTCATCACGAAGTAGCCGAACGACTTCAACACAAAGAAAGCAAGGCCGGGAGAAGGTGCAAGTTGCAGCTTTGGTCACCCTTATAGCTCCACATATCCTAAACATTCCTCCATCATCCCTTTGTCTTTCATCACACCTCATAGCCACGTTATAAGCTTAAAAGATTTCCGACTTAGTAGTAGTGTATCCAATCACATGAAAGTAACAGGTTGAACGCGTAAATCTAACAAATGTCACATTCAGTGGTTGAGATGTCTTGACCAAAAGGAGGGCACGAGTGCAAACATCAAACACTTTGAGTGTAGGATAGAAGGCACCACATCAAAATAAACCTTGACCTTGTGAGGATGAGATTTGTTCTTGCGCAATTAATCAAAGAAAATACTGGGGGCAATCGATCGTTCCATTCGATTGCCATGAAGCCCTGAAAACTCATATCACCTCAAGGAAAAATACTGGGGGCAATTGTTGGTCCCAACAATTGCAACAACGACACCGATGGAGGCCCAAAAACCCGAAACCCAAAGGTTTTAAAACCCTCTCATTCAAATATCCACAGGCCCGTCCTAAGCCCTTCCTCCACATTCAAATATCCACAGGCCCGTCCTAAGCCCTTCCTCCACATTCAAATATCCACAGGCCCGTCCTAAGCCCCTACCTCCACATTCAAATATCCATAGGCTCGTCCTAAGCCCTTCCTCCACTTTCAAACATCCTCAGGCCCGTCCTAAGCCCTTCCTTCACATTTAAACACCCACAGGCCCGTCATGAGCCTTACCATCTCAAGGTTTGCCATAAGCCTTAGTCCTTCTACATTCATCATGCACCTAACACATTTTCACTTAGATCCAACCTTTAGGCTCGTCATAAGACCTAGTTCCAACCTTTAGGCTCGTCATAAGACCTAGATCCAACCTTTAGGCTCGTCATAAGACCTAGATCCAACCTTTAGGCTCGTCATAAGACCTAGAACCATCTTTTAGGCTCGTCATAAGACCTAGATCCAACCTTTAGGCTCATAGTAAGACCTAGTTGCATCCCTATAGGCTCGTCATAAGACCTAGAACCATCTTTTAGGCTCATCATAAGACCTAGATCCTTCCTTAGTCTCGTCATAAGACCTAGAACCGTCCTTTAGGCTCGTCATAAGACCTAGAACTGTCCTTTAGGCTCGTCATAAGACCTAATTGCATTTCCTTAGGCTCGTAGTAAGACCTAGCATTACCTTTTAGCTTACCTACTCTCATCAAACACATTGCATTCATCTCATTCATATAGGCTCGTCATAAGACCTAGCTGCATTATCCAGGCGCGTCACAAGACCTGGCGATAGAAAAGTTGGCGAGGTGAGGGCAATAAATCCTCCTTTTGTGATGTCAACTTATTTTCGGGATCAACGAATGGTGGGCAAAGGCAATAAGTCCCCAAGGTTTTTACCAGGAGTTATCCCTGCACAACGGCTTTTGGGGGGCGATGGTAATAAGTCCACATTGGGTCCAGCCAGGAGCATTAGCACGGGTTTCGGTCCCTAGAAGCATCCAAGCATCATCAGCATCATCAGCATCAGCATCATTAGCATCCTTAGCATTTCAGCATTCTTGCATTTGCATACCATCCAGTTTTCACATCCTAGGTAGTCAACGCCTTAGAAACGCTTGACATTGCATCATTTCATTACAGGTTGTCAGCGCCTTAGAACAGCTCGACAATGCTTTGTAGCTTAGGTAGTCAGCGCCTTAGAACAGCTCGACAATGTTTTGTGGCTTAGGTAGTCAGCGCCTCCGAATAGCTGGACGTAGTCAACCCGGTTTCGCACAAACATGGAGGATTCTGTGGAGTCCAAAATTTTGGGGCTTCACTCAAGCATCAACCAGACTTTTCACATCCGTTACAAAGTCCAGTTGACGGGGGGCAATCTGTTATACCCAAAATTTTGACCCCCCTGGTTAAGGTCTACGAGGTTTTGGTGTTATGAGGGATATTTCAATCAAGTAGTGAGAGATTCCGGCCCGTTTGGCGTGTTCCATGGCATGGGGAGCACCTTCGTCATTGTCAGGGGCGTTTTCGTAATTGTTTAGGCCCCTGAGGCCTCCTATAAGCTTTCTCTCCCCTCCGAGGGATGTCCAAATCAGCTTGAAATGCTTTGATATTTTAACCCATGATAGAGGATGGCACTTTAAGCATAATGGCGTTGGAATTTTGATTTTTCGAATTTCCAATATTTTTCTAGCAATTTCTGACTGAATCTGACGGGAAATTCAATTTAAAAATATTCCAACATTTAAAAAATTCGGTTCCACCTCAGAAAATTCATAATCTCCATCCTTGACATGTGGTTAAAATTTCACAGCAAAATTCCTTTGGGAAGTCTTTTAATTAAAATACCAAAAAATCTTACTTTTACTAGATTTTCTTTATCTTTAAGAAAGTCTATATAAGGGGATAGGTTTTTGGATAAAAGGAGAATCTCATAACCTCAAGAACCCTAGACTCTCAAAGAAGGCAGCCGTCTCTCTCTCTCCACATTTTTGAACTCCAGAGCCACAATCAAACACCGAAATCTCACCAAAATCAACACCAAAACATATTTTTCAACTCCCACAACATCATCAATCATCAAACATCAACCAAACCACCTCCAAAACGTGAAGAACAGCAAGAACAACGAAAAACCAGAAGCTTGGTTCGAAAACCTTTCGGGTCTGCCATCAACGGAGCACTCGACGAATCCCGCTGTGAAGAATCGTTGTGAATACGAAGGTAAAACAGGTAGAAACTCCACTTCCCTAATTCTCTACGGTATTATCTGTCTTGCCTCAAAATTTGGGCTCAAACTAACCCTTCTACGCTTCTGTATTGCTGTTTGTTTAAGCTTCTGTCCAATAAATTGTTTACCAAGTTTCGTGCTTAATTCGAATTCAAATTGAAAACTTTCAATCACTAACGTCTTGTACATCTTTCAGGCTACACACCCATAAATTTGAGCCAAAAACACTTTCGGGAACAGCCTCAAAGCCGCCGTCTGAGGGCGGTCCGCACCCACGTAGTCATGTCCGGGGTCCCGGACTCCCTGTCCGTAAGCCCGGACGCCCACGGACGGCGGCGGGATTTTAAAAAAATTCAAAATTTAGGTTTTCTAATAATGTCCGGGCCCCACGGACAGCCTGTCCGTGGCCCCGGACTTTGCAAATTTTTGTTTTCCTTTAAATTCGACTCTTCTGTATAATTAGGTTAACTGGGGTCCGTGGCTACGGACATAGGCAAAATTCAACCTAATTCTGCCTCCGAAACCCTAGTTTAGGTAGCTTTTAATTTCACTTTAATTTTCTGTCAAAAAATGCTAAAAACACAAAAAAACAGAAGCTCGCGCACTTAGGTTAAAACGACTCGTAATAAGCCGTAAATAAACCAAGTAGAGGAAAAACGACCTAGGAGGGGTAATGAAAGTGATTTGAACCCTAAATAAGTTGAATATCAAGCCCCCGAACCCGAACTCTCCTTTCCTAATTTGATATATGTTAAAATTAGGTGGCGACTCATAATAGGTTCTAGTGAGCTAGCTTAGGTTTTAATAATTATTGTTATAAGACATAGTTATTAATATTAGGTTATAAGTGTACCTAAAACCCGACTAGATCTTAATCAATTTAATCAACATAGGATAGGGGTTTAAAATCGACGCTCACACATGCGCACTTTTATTTTCTGAACCTTTGCATCATATGAGAGCGAGGGTCCACGCAAACCGATTTCACCACGGGACCTGTTTGAGGGTCCCCTGTCAGGGACTCACACCTTTTAGGTGATGTGAATAAGCGGGGGAAAAGAGGAGGGTGTCATCTAACCACACCTCCTTAATACCTGGGCCTTTGCCCCAAGCGTTTTCCTGGCAGTGCCCTTACCTAGCCCTTTGTTTGGTCAGTCAAAGACCCGGCCGTAGACGCACACCTTCAGGTGATGTGAAAAGAGTGGGGACGCCCAAAGAGAATAGCGTGCAAGCCCTATTCCTTTGTGGTGACCTGGGCCCGCGCCCCAAGCACCTCTCCGGATCGATCCATACCGGTTTGATTTAGACGTCTAGTGAGGACATGTTAAATTTGTGTGGGCCTTGTTTGCTTGTATGATCGGCCCACTACCCAGCCTAGAGATTGATAGGAACTTCTCTTAAATCAACCTAGCGCAACACAAATTGGCAGCTCTATTTGTTTGGGCCTGGAGGCCCTGTTTGGTTTAACATGTGAGTCGTTCGGGCTTCGGCCCAAAAGCCTAGACTTAGGTGATTTCTCTTCTGGCCCAATTTGAATTATCCAATTAGTTCTAGGCCCATAAAAAAAATCCACCCGAACTTGAAATAACTCACAAGTCCTGAAAATAAAATCTTTTTCGGCTTAGCAACCATCTTCTTTGGCCCGAAGAAAGTTAGGCCCATTTATGATTTAGGGATCATTCCAGCTCATGTGCTTTACCTCAGGCCCAAACACATTCCGGCTCAAGGGCTCATTCTAAGCTAGGTAGACTTCTTATCATGACCCTAACCCAAAACCCTAGATCTAGGTGTCATCTGTTAGGCCCAACCAAAATCACTCGACCCAAATTCCAGTTCACATATAGAGCAATCATTCTGGCCCAAGTACCACACTCAAAACTCATTCCATTTGAGCCCATAGACCAATTCATAGTTTTGGCCCATGAGCTTCGCTCTCAATCCAGAATTTTGGCCCATAAAACATTTGAATCCAAGACAGTTTACATAACTCATTCATTCCAGTTTCCGACTTCAAGGCCCAACAAGAGCATCAAACGAATCTAGACTTCAACGCTTATCCCTCGGCCCAGTGGCCCATTCACGGTCCATGTGATTTCTTTCAGCTTGTTTTCTGGATTCAGGCCTACATGTCCGTTCTAGTCTAGGAATCACTCTAATCTATACATATCACTCTCAGTTTGGTGAAGACTCAGGCCCAGTTACTTCCTACATAACCCATAGGCATTCCTAGTTCAGACATTTTACAGGGCCTACTCGAAGTTTGGAAGGAAGACAATCATGGTCAATGGCGCCCCGACGGTCAACAGCTCGAGTCTTCAACACGTTGGCATCAGACTGTTCAGCATCACAATTTCGGAAGTTTTCTCAATTTAGTAGTTTTCTTTTCTCAATCATCCTTCTAGCTTTTATGGTAGTTAGCTTCCTTTATCATTTTAGATTACAACTTTTGATGTTATCTTTCCATTCTTGAATTCGAGCATAGTTCTATTTTCATAATTTTTTGTGCATTCATTGAACAAAACAAAAAATAAAAAAAAATGTTTTTTTAAGGGATCACAGAGTAATCATTTCCCGACTATGGAATAGAACGACTTGTCTTTTGTTTCTAAAAGGGTGAACATGTCCGTCCTCACACCATAGACTATCCCATAATATCCACAAAGCATTCCAAAATCCACATCTGTTTAAGTGTTGCCATAAACCCCAGGTCAATACTGGGGGCAATATGAGTTCAGGATCGTCATCTTTGATCTTTCGTTTAAGCGTGTGAACTAGTCTCTAAGTGAAATTCACGAGGGTGTCCTGAGCGGAAAAACCATGAGTGAACGAGCGTGTCATTTTTACACGAGTCTGGTGAGACCACATTCAAAGGTGAGGTGAACGGCATAACACCGACCGAAGGAGATAATTTGTAAATTTACTCTTAGACCTGGGAAAAGTAACAAAGAACGGATACACAACTATCAGGAATGACGAATCACCTAGGTACAGCACCACAAAGCCAAAAGCTTGTAAACCCTATCATTAAACCCTAGGCACCCCCGTTGAGCCTTTCGTATATCCCTTTTCGATATTATGAGCTCCACAAAATAACCCAGCCAATGATGAATGTCCGACCCGGTGACCAAAGGAAGCGAGGAGCCCGACTCTCAGATAACATTCTCATCAGTCCAAAGAAGCAATGCCGCTATCAGCATGACGAAGCGATCCGCAAATGGTCCTAGAGTGACACAGGATCAAAAGAGCTCACATCAAAACAACTCTTGAAGCCCAAAACCGGGAAACACAAGAACCCCGAAGGCAAAGTCAAGGAAGGACAAAACAAAAAGGAAAACCCGAAGTGCCTTTAAGAAGTCCAAAGGACAAAAAAGAGAAATGGTGTAAAGGACAACTTCAAAAGTCCAGGTCCAGAAGCTCGAAAACAACGTCAACATGAAGCCACCAGACGACTTCAAGACAAAGAAGATGAATCCGAGAGAAGACGCAAGTTGCAGCTTTGGTCACCCATTTAAGCTCCACATACCTCAAATATCCCTCCATGATCCCGTCGTCTTTTATCACACCCTATGGCCACGTTATAAGCTCTAAAGACTTCCGACTTGATAGTTGTGTGTCCAATCACGTGAAAGTAACATATCAAATGCGTAAATCCATCAAATATCGAATCCAATGGTCTAGAAGTTATGACCATGAGCGAGAAATGAGTGCAAACACCAACCACGTTAAGTGTAGGATAGGAAGCACCACATCAAACCATAAGCCTCGACCCTGTGAGGATGAGACTTGTTCGCACGTTTAATCAAAGAAAATACTAGGGGGCAATTGATCGGAACGATCAATTGCCATGAACTCTAGCTCAGATTGTCCTAAGGAAAAATACTGGGGGCAATTGTTGGTTCCAACAATCGCCATGACAACACCAATTGAAACCTAAAGCTTGAGCACCACCATCCCACCACAGGCATAAGCCCTTACATCCACATCAAACACCTCAAGCGCACATAAGCTCTAACCTCCACACACACACTCTCAAGCCCGTCATTAGCCTTACCCCCACAAAAACATCAGATCTGGCATAACCCTGACCACCATCCAAAATCACAACCTAATCCCAGGTTTATCATATATCCTGAACACCAGCAAAAGCCTTTTGCACCACAAAAAAAAAACCACACCCCACCAGTGGCATGTTCATCTTCTAAGAAACAAAATGCAAATATGAAATTCTTAGTCAGGAAGTGATTCTTTCACTTTCCTTTTTCAGTAGAGTTTTTCCCAAGCTTTGCCATGTTTGGCACATTTTCCAGCAATTTCTTGCTTTAAACAATTTTCAATTCTCATCATTGCCATGTTTGGCACATTTTTCAACAGTTTCTTGCTTTGAACAAATATCTTACATGCACTGTGATTGCATTTTACAAACTTTTGCGTACACCTCACCATCGCCACGTTTCCCCTTTTACAATTGGTTTTCACCACATGCATTTGCACGAGACCATTATCTTTCTAGCCTATTTTTAGTGCGAGACCCATCATGCACTTAACTCACTTTCACTTAGATCCAATCCTTAGGCTCGTCATAAGACCTAGATCCAACCCTTAGGGTCGTCATAAGACCTAGATCCAACCTTTAGGCTCGTCATAAGACCTAGATCCAACCTTTAGGCTCGTCATAAGACCTAGATCCAACCTTAAGGCTCGTCATAAGACCTAGGTCCATCCTTAGGCTCGTCATAAGACCTAGAACCGTCCTTTAGGCTTGTCATAAGACCTAGTTGCATTCCCTTAGGCTCGTAGTAAGACCTAGCATTACCTTTTAGTTTACCCACTCTCATCAAACACATTGCATTCATCTCATTCATATAGGCTCGTCATAAGACCTAGTTGCATTATCTAGGCACGTCACAAGACCCGGTGACAGAAAGTTGGCGAGGTGATGGCAATAAATCCTCCTTTTGCGATGTCAACTTATTTTTGGGATCAACGAATGGTGGGCAAAGGTAATAAGTCCCCAGGGTTTTTACCAGGAGTTATCCTTGCACACCGGCTTGGGGGGCAATGGCAATAAGTCCACATTGGGTCCAGCCAGGAGCATTGGCACGGGTTTCGGTCCCCAGAAGCATCCGAGCATCATCAACATCATTAGCATCATTAGCATCATTAGCATTTCGGCATTCTTGCATTTGCATACCATCCAGTCTTCACATCCCAGGTAGACAACGCCTTAGAATCGCTTGACATTGCATCATTTATTACAGGTTGTCAACGCCTTAGAATCGCTTGACATTGCATCATTTATTACAGGTAGTCGACGCCTTAGAACCGCTTGAAATTATTTCATTTTGGTCACCTAGGTAGTCAGTGCCTTAGAATAGCTTGACACATTTTCACCTATAGGTAGTCAGCGCCTCAGAATAGCTCGACAACGTTTTGTTGCTTAGGTAGTCAGCACCTCCGAATAGCTGGACGTAGTCAATGCGGTTTCGCCCAACACAGAGAATCCTGTGGGATCCAAAATTTTGGGGCATCACTCAAGCATCAACCAGACATTTCACATCCATTACAAAGTCTAGTTGACGGGGGGTAATCTGTTATACCCAAAATTTTGACCCCCTGGTTAGGGTCTACGAGGTTTTGGTGTTGTGAGAGGTATTTCAATCAAGTAGTGAGAGATCCCGGCTCGATCGGCGCATTCCAGGGCATGGGGAGCAGCTCCGTCATTATCAGGGGCGTTTTTGTAATTTTTAAGGCTCCTAAGACCTCCTATAAACTTTCTCTCTCCTCCAAAGGATGCCCAAATCAGCTCGAAATGTTTTGATATTTTGACCCATGATAGAGGATGACATTTTAAGCATAATGGCGTTGGAATTTTGATTTTTCAAATTTCCAATAATTTTCTAGCAATTTCTGACTGAATCTGACGAGAAATTCAATTTAAAAATATTCCAACACTTAAAAAATCCGATTCCACTTCAGAAAATTCATAATTTCCATCCTTGACACGTGGTTACAATTTCACAGCAAAATTCCTCTGGGAAGTCATTTAATTAAAATATCAAAAAATCTTACTTTTACTAGATTTTCTTTATCTTTAAGAAAGTTATATAAGGGGATAGGTTTTTTGATAAATGCAGGATCTCATATGCTCAAGAACCCTAGGAAGACAGAAGCCACAGCCTCCTCTCTCTCTCTCACGTTTTCCAACACCCGGCCACCCGAATCATACCAAAAATCTCCCGAAATCACCATCTGAACACGTTTTCCAATCCTCAAAGCACCAATAATCATCAAAACCCCAGAAAAAAATCACCAAAACGTGAAGAAGAGCAAGAACAACCAACCACCAGAAGCTCGGTTCGAAAACCTTTCGGGTCTACCACAAACGGAGCACTCTATGAATCCCGGTGTGAAGAATCGTTGTGAACCCGAAGGTAAAACAGGTAGAAATTCCACTTTCCTAACTCTCCACGACATTATCAGTCTTGCCTCAAAATTTGGGCTTAAACTAACTCTTTTTCGCTTCTTTATCGCTAATTGTTTTAGCTACTGCCTTGTTACTTGTTTGCTAAGTTTCGTAATAATTTTGATGTCAAATTGAGTTCTTTCAGTTACTAACGTGTTTAAAATCTTTCAGGCTACACACCCATAAAATTTGAGCTCAAAACGCCCTCGGGAACCATCGAAAACCCACTGTCCGTGGGTTGTCCGTGACCTCGGACTCATTGTCCGGGACCACGGACGGGTTGTCCGTGACCACGGACACCCACGGACGGTGGCGGGATTTTGTATTTTTCATTTTTTTCAAATTTTAGGGTTTCTGTCAGTACATGTCCGGGCCCACGGACACCCTGTCCGTGGCCCCGGACTTTTCAAGTTTGCATTTTTATTTAGTTCTGTTTTCGAAATCACTTAATTCAATTGGGGTCCGTGGTCTCGGACATTAGGTCCGTGGCCACGGACGTAATTAAAATTTGACCTAATTCTGCCTCCGAAACCCTAGTTTAGGTAACTTTCAATTTCACTTTAATTTTCTGTCAAAAAACGTCAAAAAAAAAACAGAAGCACGCACCTAGGTTAAAAAACAACTTTGTAGAAAACCGCAAATAAACCGAGTAAAGGAAAAACGACCTAGGAAGGGTAATGAAAGTAATATTAACCCTAATTAAGTTGAATATCAAGCCCCCGAACCCGAACTCTCCTTTCCTAATTTGATCTAGATTAAAATTAGGTGGCGACTCATAATAGGTTCCAGTGAGCTAGTTTAGGTTTTAATAATTATGGTTACTTGACTTATTTATTAAACTTAGGTTATTAGTGGACCTAAAACCCAATTAGATCCTAATCAACTTTAATCTACATAGGATAGGGTTTAAAATCGAGGCCCACAAAAATAAAAAATTTCACAATTATGTGCCTTGTTTTGTGAATAGTAACTAAATTAAGCAAGTTTATAACATAAGTCAATATATAAGTAAGTTGATTGGTCAACAAAGACTCAAATACCCCTTGTTACTTAATGGGGGCCGGTTTTTGCAAGGGATGAGTCATCCCCCTTGTTAGTTTAATAAGAATGTAAAAATTGATAAAGTAAGTTACTATTTGCTTTTATACTTAAATATCCTAAAACTAGCTAAGTCATCTTCATTCTCTTCTTTCCTTCTTCATTTCCCACGTCTCCAACCTCTCTTCTTCCTCCATTCACGGTTTTGCTACAGCAACAACATCAACTCCATCTTCAATCTCTTGTAATTCCTAGCTCCATTTACCAAATCAAAAACCAAGACCACCATTCTCTTAGTCTTGCTAAGCTCTTCAATTCTATCTTCTCAAAACCCCAAGAGCTCCATTTCGGTGCTAAGAGAAGTCTCCATGGGGGGAGCTTGAGCTCATCTTTTTACATATCATTGTTCTCCTTTGCTTCAAGGTAAGGAAACTCAAAGAAAAAGAACATTTCCTGTAACACCCCAACTGCTAAACCTGAACCATCGCGAATGAACCTGCAACAATATTACAACACAGCAGAAGAAAGTACTAAAAGTTGGTGTTACCGCCGTTAGTCACCCATGTGACTAACTAGGCCTATTCCAGTTTCCAGCCACGGTCTGATGGACCCGAGTGTACCGAACATAAGTGCGTACAAGTCTTAAAACAAATACAATACCGAGTCTGAAGTATCTCTCCTATTATTACAACTTACTACCACAGTTTATAACGCGAGTGTACATGCACACTCGTAATGTAAATTAAACCCAAAGTGCTCTACCCACTCCTACTCTCAGGCTGGGTCCTTGTCTGGCACCTACCTGCAAAGTTTAAATCACAGGCCCCAAGGGGCTCAGCATATTGCTGGTATAGAAAACGTGCAGCCCACAAGCTAGCCGGGTTACACACGATTACTTTGTCGTATTCATGCAATAGTTTATTCATACAATTAATAATAAGAAGTACGATAACAAACAACACATTTATGTGAAACATTCACAACTCAAATAAATCGAACGTCGTAATGGACGTCCATTAATGAGTAACTTAGATTCCTAAATCTTGAGGCCTGAGAATTGTTTAGTTCTTGTGTTTGACCATTCCTTGTAAGTGTCAACCATTCTCCTATTAGAATTGGTTGTTCTCTAACTGAATTGTTTATTTTGTCGGGTCAAAGTAACCCTAGCCAATGAGTTATTTGCTCCATTGGTTTAATAAACAATAATTCTTGAGTTATGAGGGATGTAGGCTTGACCCTCCTGCGCCTCCTGAAGTTGCCTCCCATCTCGAACTGTTCACTCGAGATGGCCGGGTCAGTTTGTCAACCCTAGGCGGAAGACAGATCTGATGCAGATGCCGACTTCCTAAACCTGAACATGCATGACCGGAGTCAGTCCCAGATTCCTCTCCTCACAAGTTCCAGTTAGCTGAAGTCTCTTTGACAATTGGTTAGTTAAACCTCTCTCGGTATTAACCAACTAACAATAAGGGTACTTATAACCTTATACAATTGTTTATTAAACAAAGTTAATGAACAAGCTCTGAATCAAGTAATGTTAGTGTACAATGGACACAATAACAATACAATAAATCAGTTTCATGCTTAATCTTGCTTGGTCGTATCACAATAACACATAGCACACAAACCGAGGTAGACCTCGCTAGCAAACAATACAAGAATCCCATACCTTAGCCTATCGACGTTTGTCCACTCCTGGATGACGTCCCGACTATTCTGGTCACCTACTCCACTCCTTGTGTATTAACCTTTTAGCTTAATATTTAAGCTTGAATCCCTTAGAAATTTGGCCAGCAATTTGCTTGAGAATCAACGGCACTTTTCAGAGGTTTTTCCTACGAATCTTGGGGCTCATGAGCTATGGTTGTAAAGCTCTTGAAGAGAGGATTCCAACAAGCTTTCGAACTCGTGATTTGGAGCTAGGACGAGAAAGTTATGACTCTTACAAGTAAGGGTGTTCTTTAAGAATCAAAACCGTGGATGTTTGCTTGTTTTTGTGTTCTTCCTTCATAGAGAGGATAAGTTCCGAATTTTGAAGCTCTCATTTGATAGGTAAGAGTCTGGTAATCAATCACTAAGGGGACAAGGTAATTATGCAATGCTAGGAAGTCTTGGTTAGGTGTAATAGTATAAAGTAAAGGCAAATAATGCCTTGGTGAGTCACCACCCAAATCAGCAGCCCCTAGTCCGATTTGATCTCTTTTTTTTTTTCTTCTTATATTATGTAACATTTGATGGATTAAATTCGTTCACAATGACTTATACCATGTTATAGGTACGTTACAAGGCCAAAAATGCCTTAAAACACATTTTATGTGCTTCTCGGTTCACATTGATTTTGCAATTTGTTTTGGCTAGTTTAAATGTGTTCTTAGTACATTTAGTACCTTTAGAAACATTGTTCGTGAAATAGCATGTTGCTAATTCCAACTTAAACCAAGTCGTTTCGTGGTATCTCCTTAACTTTCGTCGGTTTAGTACCGGTTTTTGTGTGGACTTGTATACTTAATTTGTGTGTAAACGCTATGGCTCCCATGACCATTTTATTGTTGTTACCTTACTTCTTAATGGTATTTAGGCTCATTAGCCTTTTAGTTCCATGTATAAATGCTTAAGGCACATCTCTCCTTAAAGCACATTTTCGTGCTCTAAGGTGCGTTTTCGGTTTAAACGCTTAAGGTATGTTTTTGTGTGCATTGTTAATTAAACTCTTTTCTAATGTTTCTAAGGCATATTATACCCTTAATATATTATAATTAGATAGTTCATCAATATTCTAAGGTTTGGGGTATTTCAATCTACCCCCCTTAAAAGAACTTTGTCCCCAAAGTTCCTATGCATCTAATATCTCTTAGAATACACAGGTAACTTCACATACTAATAACATACATCAAACAACATGTATATAAGCTTTTGACTCATAAGGTCTGCCACAAAGTATTGTACATACTTAACACTGAGTAAGTAAATATTTAACACTGAGTAAGCAACAAACAACAATCAACACTATGTGATTGTTTGCTTACAACTTAAAAGTAAAGAGGCTCTACCCCCCTTAAAAGGGGTACGCCCCGTACCCTTAACAAGAAAACTAGTCTGAAAAGAGCGAAGGGTACTTCGCCCGCATCTTATCCTCTAACTCCCAAGTAGCCTCCTCGACGTCCTGGTTGGACCAGAGAACCTTCACCAGTCTCACTGACTTGTGGCGAGTGTTCCTAGTCTTCGTGTCCAAAATCCTCTGAGGGGTCTCTACTGATCTCATGGTTGGCTCTATGGTTAGCCGTTCAGCCTGCAAAACATGGGAGGGGTGGCGCATGTATTTCTTGAGCTGTGAGACGTGGAAAACATCATGCACTTTACCCAGCTCACCAGGTAAGTTTAACCTGTAAGCAACTGGGCCCACCCGCTCCGTAATGGTATAAGGACCTACAAACTTTGGGCTCAGCTTGCCCTTCTGTCCAAATCTGAATACTCCTTTCATCGGCGAAACCCGCAGGAATACCTGATCATTCACAGAGAACTCTAAGTCTCGTCGTCGCGTATCAGCATACGACTTCTGTCTATCCTGGGCTGCCTTCATATTCTCTCGAATTTGCTGAACTTCAGCCTGAACTTGCTCCAAGTACTCCGGTCCTATGATGACCGCTTCACTTGACTCATCCCAACAGAGTGGTGTGCGACATGGTCTGCCGTACAATGCTTGGAAAGGTGCCATCTTGATCGTAGCATGATAGCTATTGTTGTATGAAAACTCGATCAGATGCAACTTATCGATCCAACTGCCCTGGAAGTCCAAGGCACATGCTCGCAACATGTCCTCAAGTGTCTGTATCGTACGCTCAGTCTGACCATCTGTCTGAGGGTGGAACGCGGTACTTAGCTTCAACTCTGTACCCAGCGCTTCCCGTGTAGTTTTCCAGTATCTCGAAAGGAATCTGGTGTCTCTGTCAGATACTATGGTCTTAGGTACTCCGTGGTGTCTCATGATCTCCTTGTCGAACAGTTCAGCAAGCTTTGTTACCTTCCAAGTGTCCTTCATCGGTATGAATCGGGCCACCTTGGTCAGGCGATCAACTACAACCCATATCATGTTCAGACCTCCCCTGGTAGGTGGGAGTCCAACCACGAAATCCATGGAGATATCATGAAACTTCCACTCTGGGACTGGCATTGATTGAACCATGCCTCCAGGTCGCCTGTGCTCGAACTTTACCTTCTGGCAAGTTAGGCATCTCACTACAAACTCAGTAACGTCACTCTTCATCCCAGTCCACCAGAAGTAACGCTTCATGTCTTTATACATTTTCGAAGCTCCCGGATGGATAGAAACAGAAGAACAGTGTGACTCTCGTAGAATGCGCTCCTTTAGCTCAGTGCTGCTGCGAGGAATGCATAATCGGCCCTTCAATCTGATCAGATCATCATCATGTAATTCGAAGTCGTATTTCTGGCTCTCGAATGTACCCTCTATCAGCTTCTGCCTGATCTCCATCATATATGAATCACTCTGCTGAGCCTCTCGCACCTCATCAATCAAGCTGGAACTAGCAACCATGGCATGAAGCGAGTGTGCTCGACGACTCAGAGCATCAGCTACAACATTGGCCTTCCCTTCTTTGTACTGGAGGTCAATGTCGTAGTCCTTAAGGAATTCTAACCATCTTCTCTGTCTCATATTCAGCTCCTTCTGAGTGAATATGTATTTCAAGCTTTTATGGTCGGTGTAAACTGTCAAACTAACTCCATATAAGTAATGGCGCCATATCTTCAAGGCGAAGACTACAGCTCCTAACTCAAGATCATGTGTAGGGTAGTTCTCCTCATGTTTCTTCAGCTGGCGAGAGGCATAGGCAACTACCTTGCCATGCTGCATGAGTACACAACCCAATCCCCTACCAGATGCGTCACAATATACCTCAAATCCCTCTGTACCGTCTGGGATAGTCAAAATAGGTGCAGAAGTCAATGAGTCCTTCAAGCTCCGAAATGAACTCTCACAGTCATCTGTCCATACAAACGGTGCATCTTTCTTCATCAAACTGGTCATTGGCTTGCTGACTTTAGAAAAGTCCTTAACAAATCTCCTGTAATAACCTGCCAAGCCGAGAAAACTCCTGATGTCGGTAACTGACTTCGGTCTTGGCCAGGTGCGCACGGCGTCAATCTTTGCTGGATCCACTGAGATCCCAGCATCTGAGATGACATGACCAAGGAAAGAGACCTGGTCAAGCCAAAACTCGCACTTGGAGAACTTAGCATAAAGCTGGTTCTCCCTTAGTATCTCTAAAACTCGTCTTAAGTGACCTTCATGTTCACTTCTCGACCCTGAATATATGAGTATGTCATCGATGAAGACCACAACTGACTTGTCCAACTGTTCCCTGAACAAACGGTTCATCAAATCCATAAATATCGCCGGTGCGTTCGACAAACCAAACGGCATCACTGTAAACTCGTAGTGGCCATATCTTGTCCGGAATGCCGTCTTCTCAATATCTTTCTCTCTAACAGGAATCTGATGGTACCCTGACCTGAGATCAATCTTGGAGAACACAGATGCCCCCTTCAATTGATCAAATAAATCATCTATGCGTGGTAGCGGATACTTGTTCTTTATTGTAACAGTATTCAACTCCCTGTAGTCGATGCAGAGGCGGAGACTGCCATCCTTCTTCTTCACGAAGAGTACTGGCGCTCCCCATGGTGATACACTAGGCCGCACAAACCCTTTGTCGAGCAGGTCTCTCAGCTGTTCTTTCAACTCATTCATCTCAGCTGGAGCCATGCGGTAAGGCGCCTTGGCTATCGGTCCGGTTCCTGGTAGCAGCTCGATGGTGAACTCTACCTCTCGTGGTGGTGGCATGCCGGGTAGTTCCCTTGGAAAGAGGTCGGGAAACTCCGACACCACTGGTACTTTGGGGTCAAACTCTGAATCTCTCTCTATATCCTGAACATAGCAGAGGTACACTTCTTTATTCTTTCTCAGCTCTCGATACATGGCCATAGCGGTGATGATCTTGGTTGAAGGCTCTCTAGGTCTCTGGCGGTATGATATAGTAACCCCAGATGGACTCCTGAGTAGCAGTCGGTGCTCGGCGCAGAGGATACGACCCTTGTGCCGCTCCAACCAGTTCATCCCACATATAACATCAAACCCCAAATCTCTGAACTCAATCAAGGTGATAGGAAAGTCTTCTCCTCTAATTCGGATAGTGGCTGCTCGGTAGTAGCGAGTGCATAGAACCTTCTCCTTAGACGGGAGTGTAACCGTAAAGTCGGGCAGCTCGTCAGCGTCTAGCCCCAACCTCCTTGCAAATGATGATGAGACGAAGGTATGCGAGGCCCCTGAGTCGAATAGTACTGATGCATCAACGCCATTGATCGGAAAGGTACCCGTGAGGATAGTACCGCTCTCAACGGCCTGTGCCTCAGTGAGTAAGCTTAGCGCACCTTCCGAACCGAATCCACAACCTAAGCATTTCATAAGGATCATAAGTACTGATGGTATAATACAAGTCGAAAATGAGTAATCAACACTGATATTATTTAAACCATCTTTTTACATTATGAGTTTTTCTATTACAATACTTCAGTGTATTACATGGCTAGTACTTCCTAAAGGTTAGGTTCAAGCGTCCAGGTCTCATGGCTGTGGCATTGATTACTGTCGATGGTGCCGTATTCAACTTAATCCTCTTGATACCGTGATACAGCATCCTCGATTTTCCACCCATGATTAGAATATCTCCTGACTTAAGCACCACTTTCTGGGCAAGGTCTACGCGCTTCTGCTCGCCATATAGGAATTCGGCGTCGTCTCCAATGGACCAAGACACTACGGGTATCCCTCGGTTAAGAGACTCCGCTGTCTCGTCCTTATCTTGGTGTAGTCCAAGTCGTCCCTCCTTTTCATAGAAGTTGATAATGCAGAGGTCTGCTTCAAGGTTCGGGATTGGATCCGCCTCAAGTTGTTGAGCGATCTCTACGGCTTGTGTATTAACCGTATGATACTCCTCAGGTATCTCAGGTGGTGTTGCTTCATCCCATTCCCTTATCTTTTGGTAAGTGTTGGTGTAAGGGTTCCAGTTCTTACCCAAGCACATCATTCTTAGTTTCATTCTCGATCCTCCAGGGTATTCCGGTGTATAGAAACCTCCCGGTCCCACTCCTAGCTGGCTACATCTCCTGATGATGGCGATTTGTGCCTTTGGTGACAGGTATCCTTTTAATAAGATCATACCTGGCTGGATGACCTGACACTGCTCCCTTGGGAATTCGTGAATCTTTAGGTCGATCTCTGCTAGGCTAGGTGTTGAAGGTATTGGATAACAAATGTTGAAGTTTCCTAAGGTGGTAATAATTTTATCTTACATGAGTTCTAATTGACTCACTAGAAACTCGTTCAAAATATATAGTCACTGATTCATGCAATAGTTTATTCATACAAATAATAATAAGAAGTACGATAACAAACAACACATTTATGTGAAACATTCACAGCTCAAATAAATCGAACGTCGTAATGGACGTCCATTAATGAGTAAGTTAGATTCCTAAATCCTGAGGCCTGAGAATTGTTTAGTTCTCGTGTTTGACCATTCCTTGTAAGTGTCAACCATTCTCCTATTAGAATTGGTTGTTCTCTAACTGAATTGTTTATTTTGTCGGGTCAAAGTAACCCTAGCCAATGAGTTATTTGCTCCATTGGTTTAATAAACAATAATTCTTGAGTTATGAGGGATGTAGGCTTGACCTTCCTGCGCCTCCTGAAGTTGCCTCCCATCTCGAACTGTTCACTCGAGATGGCCGGGTCAGTTTGTCAACCCTAGGCGGAAGACAGATCTGATGCAGATGCCGACTTCCTAAACCTGAACATGCATGACCGGAGTCAGTCCCGGATTCCTCTCCTCACAAGTTCCAGTTAGCTGAAGTCTCTTTGACAATTGGTTAGTTAAACCTCTCTCGGTATTAACCAACTAACAATAAGGGTACTTATAACCTTATACAATTGTTTATTAAACAAAGTTAATGAACAAGCTCTGAATCAAGTAATGTTAGTGTACAATGGACACAATAACAATACAATAAATCAGTTTCATGCTTAATCTTGCTTGGTCGTATCACAATAACACATAGCACACAAACCGAGGTAGACCTCGTTAGCAAACAAGCTACAAGAATCCCATACCTTAGCCTATCGACGTTTGTCCACTCCTGGATGACGTCCCGACTATTCTGGTCACCTACTCCGCTCCTTGTGTATTAACCTTTTAGCTTAATATTTAAGCTTGAATCCCTTAGAAATTTGGCCAGCAATTTGCTTGAGAATCAACGGCACTTTTCAGAGGTTTTTCCTACGAATCTTGGGGCTCATGAGCTATGGTTGTAAAGCTCTTGAAGAGAGGATTCCAACAAGCTTTCGAACTCGTGATTTGGAGCTAGGACGAGAAAGTTATGACTCTTACAAGTAAGGGTGTTCTTTAAGAATCAAAACCGTGGATGTTTGCTTGTTTTTGTGTTCTTCCTTCATAGAGAGGATAAGTTCCGAATTTTGAAGCTCTCATTTGATAGGTAAGAGTCTGGTAATCAATCACTAAGGGGACAAGGTAATTATGCAATGCTAGGAAGTCTTGGTTAGGTGTAATAGTATAAAGTAAAGGCAAATAATGCCTTGGTGAGTCACCACCCAAATCAGCAGCCCCTAGTCCGATTTGATCTTTTTTTTTTTTCTTCGTATATTATGTAACATTTGATGGATTAAATTCGTTCACAATGACTTATACCATGTTATAGGTACGTTACAAGGCCAAAAATGCCTTAAAACACATTTTATGTGCTTCTGGGTTCACATTGATTTTGCAATTTGTTTTGGCTAGTTTAAATGTGTTCTTAGTACATTTAGTACCTTTAGAAACATTGTTCGTGAAATAGCATGTTGCTAATTCCAACTTAAACCAAGTCGTTTCGTGGTATCTCCTTAACTTTCGTCGGTTTAGTACCGGTTTTTGTGTGGACTTGTATACTTAATTTGTGTGTAAACGCTATGGCTCCCATGACCATTTTATTGTTGTTACCTTACTTCTTAATGGTATTTAGGCTCATTAGCCTTTTAGTTCCATGTATAAATGCTTAAGGCACATCTCTCCTTAAAGCACATTTTCGTGCTCTAAGGTGCGTTTTCGGTTTAAACGCTTAAGGTATGTTTTTGTGTGCATTGTTAATTAAACTCTTTTCTAATGTTTTAAGGCATATTATACCCTTAATATATTATAATTAGATAGTTCATCAATATTCTAAGGTTTGGGGTATTTCATTTCCTCCATGTTTTGGTGTTGTCCGAAAATCACCTCTTCATGGTGTTTTCTCTTGCTTTGTTTTAGCTTCATTTCAATCTTTCAAGGACTTGGTGGAGTCCTCTCTTGCTACTCATTCAAACTCTCTTCCATTACCAAGGTAAAATAACTATCTTAATGTTTTGAAACAATATGTGTAACTAGGGTTTATAATGAGATTAAGCTTGAAGCTTGAATACTCATTACCTTGCTTGTATATTGATTAGAAGTTGACAAGCAACTAAAGCCTTGCCGATTTTAATCAAGGAAACAAGAAAGAAGTTTGTGAGGAAAAAGAGGTAAATGTGCTAACCTAATGTAGTTTAATGTCTTAGGAAAAAGTGAGCTTAAATTGTTTATTAAAACTACTTAAGGAGCTAATGGTAAATAACTTAGAAAAATACTCTCAAGGGTTTATTAAAAGACATATGTGTTGTTGCATGTATTTGCAGGTCAAAGGCATATATTATGTGGGAAATTCAGTGTTTATGGTTTATGCAATTTCAGGGCCTAAGAGCCATGTTATTTAAGGGCCTAAGTGCCAAGCAATTTAAATTATGCACTATATTGTGATGTAGCGTTAAATGGGTGAAGTTTGTGTATAAGAATGTTCTTGATGGGTTTAAGTGTTCTTGGATGTTCAATGGGGAAAACAATATGTTTTGGCATAGCAATGTTCTAGGAGAACCCATGTCAAAATTTGGATAATGTATAAGAAGTTTGAGTGTTTAAAATGAGTTTTGTGAACTAGGAAATGTTAGGAATAACTAGGTGTTTTACTAGAGAAGGAAACAATGTCTTAAGGTGTTCTAGGGTGCTAAAAGGGCTTAGGCATCATCTAGGAGTTTAGGTTAGTAAGAAAAGATGCTTGGGAGATGATGTTATAGTGGTGAGAAAGCATTTTGGGATAGTGGTTGTCATAGGTGAGAATCACCATTTAGCAACCTAGTAAGAAATGTTATAAGTGTTGGTAAATTTTGCAAGAAATTGAGTAACAAGTTAGACAAGGAACTAGGTGAGTTTAAGATGATATTTTGGCATTAGAATATACCTAAGATCATTTGGGAAGTTTATACATATGATGGATGTGGAGAACCATTGCAACAAGACTTAGAAAATGTTAAAATGCAAAATCTGTAGCAGTGGACCAGGACTTAGGTCTTGGGTAATGTCCTGGACCATGCATTAAAACAGGCTGAGGGTTCATAAGCCATTCTGGTCCAGGACTTAAGTCTTGTACAAAGACCCGGACCACCCCCTGTTTTACCCCCGAGAGAATTTGCCTACATTGGTCCGGGACCTAGGAGATGTATGAAGTCCCGGACCACCCCATAAAAACAACCCGAGAGTTTTACAGAGACTAGGTCCGGGACCTTAGATGAGGACCAAGTCCCGGACACTTAAAAAACTTAGTTTAAGGTTAAATAATGATGTCTAATGATGGGGATTAGTTAGTAATGATGTTATAAGGTTGTCTAAGACATGTTAGGTGTGTTATAATGACAATTTAAAGGGTGAGAAGTTAAAACAAAGTGTGGGAATAAAATAACTAGATATGTGAAGTAATAAGATAACCATAGACTAGTACGTTAATTAACCGACGTTACTAAATGTGTATAGGATTCTCCAACGGTGGAAACCAGTCAAAGCAAGGACCAAGGTATGGTTTTCTTGCAGTCTGTTACTACCGGTTTACACCGGCTTGTGTGTTGTATGTTTTTCTGTGTGTAACACCCCAACTCAATCCAAACATGATCTTGCAACTTAACAACATATATATACACATGTCACAGCGGAATTCATTACACTCCAGGACCTTGCCACGGTCTGACAGACAGAATATACCGAACATTAGTACAACCAATCTTAACCGATACATAACCTTCTTACAATCCCCTCACATCCTATACATCTCACTTACTCAAATTGCCATACGAGTGTACATGCACAACTCGTAGGCCACACTTAACCCATAACACTTATACCCCATCTTACTCTCGTGACGACTGCCTCCTGACGTTCACCTGTGTAGTAAAAACAGCCCCCAAAGGGGGTCAGCATGAATGCTGGAACGATCCTCTCATGGCCCCCAAGCTAACGTGGCTACGACAACTAATTGTCGATAGCATGGAGGTGGATTAGATGCACAACATAATAGTAAATGCTGTAAACAACAATCCAAATATGAACAATCAAAGTTCAAACAATTGAACGACTTAGATGCGTTCCCTTAATTAGAGAGTTAATTATTTAACTCCTTAAGTTACATTTCCTCTTAATCTTAGTCCATCCTTATCTTACCTTAATCTTAGTCTTATCTTAATCTTAGAAAACAACCGTCCTTTAAAAAGGAATGGATGTAGCTTATCTCAGTCTTATAATACAAACCATCCTTTAAAAAGGAATGGTTGCAACTCATCTCAACCTTATCTTAATCTTAGAATACAAACCACTCTTTAAATAGAAATGATTGTATCTTATCTCAATGTTTATTTTTGTCGGGTCAAAAGCAACCCTATCCAATGAGCTATTAACTCCATTTGTTGAATAAACAACTTATCTTATAATTTAGGATTTAGGTGATCCTACCGCACCATCTTAATGCCACCTACCTTGGACTGTATGCCCAATGTAGCTGAGCCGGCAACCGACCCTAGGCAACAAGTCCGTAGACAAGTCCTTAAGCGGAAGTCGGTTCTGCTATAGATACCGACCCCCTTTTCCTAAGCATGCATGACCGGAGGCAGTCCCGGGTTCCTCACTCCCCCCTTAAGTTCCAGTTAGTAGAAGTCTCAAGACAATGTTTGTTGGTTAACCTCTTTCGGTTTATAACAAACTAATATTAGGGAGCGTTCCTTAGTCTCACTCAGTTCCTTACTAAACGTTGGTTAGTAAATTCTCACGGTAAGTTGTGTTAGTTTTCAAACATCACACAACAATACAACAACATAATGTTCCGGTTGCATGCTTTATCTTGTTTAGTGAGCACACAAAAACAAATAGCACACAAGCCGAGGGACACCTCGTTAGCAAGCAGGTCACAAGAAGAACTGTACCGTTCACCGTTGGTCGTTCGGTTGCTTACTCCCTTCCGGAGTCCAAATTCCAAGTCCTAAAACATTCATTCAGTTTTAGGTTGTTAATCACTTAACTTAGTTCAACTTATCTAACTTACTTAACCCATAATGATTCCCACCTAACACCTCTTAAGTTTTACAACTTAATCTTACAAACTTAACCTTAAACTTTTAAGCTTATACTTAACTTAATCCCTTATGTCTTTATACCTCTAATCATCATTGCCCTCTTAATGGGGTACCATTAATACCACTAAACTCTCTTAGGGGTTTTTTTTTAAGTCTTAAGGGTCGTCTGACCCGCCGTCCGACCCAACTAACTGGGTCGGACCTTTCCAGAAACTTTCCGTCTTCTAATACTCACCCGTCCGACCCAAGGGCCCTGGGTCGGACCATTCCAGAAAAATTACAGGTGACTTAACAGAGGACGTCCGACCCATGTCCGATCCAACCAACTGGGTTGGACCATTCCAACATAAGCCCAAAAATTGTCCAATCTTCTCCAAACTTTTCCTCAAGCCTCCTAATGTGTTCTAACATCATTTAGACCCTTAAACTCACCTTTAATAATCCTCCAAACTCATTAAAATAACCTCCAAAGATCTTCTTAAACATTTACTAAATTCTTGCAAAAACTCCTAACGCTTATCATATAGTTCCTTATATTCCCAACTTGCAACATCACCAAAACTTCAACCAACCCTAGTGCTCCCTCCTTAATAGTTTGACCACTGCATAAACATCATTTTTCCATCTTTAATTCATCCATTTTTCCTTTGCTAAACCTTCCAAAGTTATCTTGCATTTCCATGCACCAATTCCTCTCCTTTCCTTTGGTTACTCATCACCCTTAAACTCTTAAGCATACCTATACCTTTCCTTCCATCCACTTAACACCTTAACATTGTTCTTCATTTACCATGACCATGCTACCCCCTCCTTAGGCATTTCCTCCTATTTTATGCAACTTACTCACCATTCTCATGATCATACACTCCTATACGTTTCTAGTCATTTTCCTTGACGACTTACAACCTTCCCCTACAATTTTCACTTCCATCACCCAAGTTCACACATTACCATTTAAACTAAACCTTACTAGTCCACCACTAACATCACCACCTCTTACACAAACTTCCCGAAACTCTCATTGTTCTACTCTTTAGTTCATACCTAAACCATCTCAAAGCATTATACATCATTTCCTCCAGATTTTGCACAAGTCTTACATTCCTCATACCATGATTTTGGTGTGTTTAATACACTCACCAATCCTCTAATTCCTCCTAGACATCTCTAGGTCATTCTCATCCTCAAGAACTTCTTAGGTAACTCATTTCCACTCAAATTCCTTTTAATGATCCCAAGTGAATCCTAGGGCATCTTAACTCACCACTACCACTTAAACACTTTGTTTTCTACTCAAATTTCGCCATAGCTTCTCTAGTATATTATCATGCCCAAATGCATTGTTTTCCTCATTCAACCATCTCACACACATCAAGTTCTTTCCCATCATATTTTCTCACCCAAACCGACTCATTCACAACAAACTCAATATAATGCAATAATCTTAAATTGCATAGCACCAAGGCTCTTAAATGACATGGCTCTTAGGCCCTTAAATAACTTAAACTTAAACGCTGAATTTCCCACATATAAAAGCTTTCAGCCTGCAAATACACCCATCAATCTCATAGTAATTATAATGCTCTTAAAATCCATCTTAAACTTATCTTACTAACTCATTCCCATTGGCTCCTTAGTCACAAGTTCATAAGCTTGTTTAAGTTCTTTTTTTTTCCTAGGTTATATAACCCATTACATAATGTAAGCTCTAAGCCACATTAGTACTTATCTAAAACTCATTCCTTAAAACTTAAACCACCATTAGGTAAGCATTTTACCTTGTTTTCTCAAGCTTATCTTAACTTCCTCCTTAGACCTTTTCCCTTGGGAATCTCGGCCACCATCTTAACTTCCCTTGCCAATGTTCTAATCAATACACAATGACTCTCATGAGTGCTAAATAATACACTAACCTTAAGGAGTAAACCCTAGGTTGAAAATGTGTTTTAAGGTATTAAATTGAATGTTTTACCTTGGATTCTCAAAGCAAGCTTGGGTATGAATCAAGTAGGACCTCCTCTAGCCCTTGGATAATAGAATCAAGCTAGAACAATGGATAAAACAAGGCTTCATGAGAAGGTAATTTTCGGTCATGAAGAAGAAGTGATGGAAACATGGTTTTTCTTACATTTTCTTTACCTTAAGAGAATGGAGAAGCTAATGAACTCTTCAAACTTGATTTTCCTCCATCATTGGAGTTTTCTCTTGGCACCGAAATGGAGCTTTGAATGATTTGAAAAGATAGAAAGGAGGGCCTTGACTTTACTAAGAATAATCTATGCCTATTTTTGGATTTGGATCTAAAATGAAGGTTTGGTGAGCATTTGAAGATGGAGAACCCATGGAGGCAGCCCTCTCGGTTTTGGAGCAGGATAGGAGAAGAAGAAACCGTGGAAGAAGAGAATGAATGATGAAGAGGAGAGAAGATAGGCTAAAAGGTAAGATATTTACTTTAAAAACAAATAGTACTTTTCCTTATTTCTCTTTTCTTTTCTTAAGTTGAATGACTCATGTGGTGACTCACCACCTAAAAACCGTTCACCCCCTTAATAATCAAGACAATTATGGTCTTGGTTGACCAATTAATTAGCTTATATTGACTTAATGCTAAACTAGCACTATTTGGTTACTATTCACAAATTAGTGCACATATTTCTGAAATTTTTTATTTCCCATTGATTTGGACTTCCTAATGTGATACTAATTAGTACACATGTTGATTAAGGTGTAATCATGGGCATTTAGCCACTCAAAACTCATTTACAAGACAATTTTTCAAAAATGTGCTTTAAGACTTCTTAAAGCACATTTTGTATTTTAACTTGTTTTCAAGCTTGGTTTTCTTTGGTAATTGGTTTAAAATGACCATTAGAATATTACTAAGGTCTTAGCATGATATTTGGGTATCACCCAAGTCTCTCTAAGCTTAGAGCACATTTTTGCCCTAATTGCCCTTAAGGCATTTTCTTGTGTTTTCCTTGGTTTAAATTGTCTACCAATCTTTCTAAGGCATATTTTAGCCTTACCACATCATAAATTGATGTTTACTTAGCATACTTAGGTTTGGGGTATTTCATTCTACCCCCCTTAAAAGAACTTTGTCCCCTAAGTTCCCATGCATCTTATCTTATTTGAATACATGTCTTACCTCATTCCATAGATCACATAGATCATACTTAGGTATACTTAAACTCATTGAATCATTAGATCCACCATATGCTTATTCTCAAATATCACACAGCATGCTTAAGCATGTATAACACTCAAAATTCTCTTTGTTCCTTTTTGATGATTAAAACAATCACATAATTTTCATCGTATTCTCCCATGTCACCGGTCCGTAGACAAAGGCACATTCGTCCACGCCACCATGGGCCAGAATACAAAACAACTCTATTCTCCCGATGTCACCGGTCTGAAGACAAAGGCTCATGCGTCCTCGACTTCATGGGCGAGACTCAGTAAAAAGGAAATCCTTTTTACGAGGTCATGTGAGGAATAATTCCTCTAATTAAAAATACAATCAACTCCAATTTCATTTTATCCTAACGCCTTCATCCTTAGCGTGATTTAATTATGACCACTGGTAGGGAGTTTCAGGAATCATCCAATCCTGATGTGATCAGCATCACTGTAGAACTATCCTTCCACACCAATTTGTGTTCGGTTTCCCTTGATCCCTAGAAAATCAAGTTCCACCTCCCACGTCATTTTCAAACATCCAAATAATTCAGTCATTTCCAATTTTCTATCTTTTAGTGATTCTAGTCGTAATCATTACATCTCCAAGGTGTGGACTCAGTCCATCTACATTCCCGATTCATCTCTTGGTAATTACCTCAAGACTTAAATTCCAACTAAGTTCTATAACCGTCTCATACCAATTCTCACCATCTTATATCTCATAGCATTACTATATTCTTCCTTATACTCATGCCAAATAGTATCTCATAATGTTATCTTATTCTTATCTCACACATAGTCTCATATCGACTCATACCTCATATATTCCTTATTTCTTAAATCTCCTTAATCCTCTTCCTTAATTCTCTTAACTTGTACTCACACCGGAGTTAACAAGACAGGTACTTAATATGTATGGTATTCACATCTTCTGTGTGCAATAACCATGATTTATCTCAAAATGTTTATGTAAAACATATTCTCAAATTCTTTTGTGCCATGCACACCGTAGTTTATGTACTCAGTACACAAACATACGCTAAGCGGTTTTCGCTCTACCCCCCTTAAAATGGATTACGCCCACGTAATCAACATTATATCATCCTTGAACATAAGTTCAAGATGTCTAATTCTTACCAAGCATTCTAGCTTCCATGCCGTTTATCTCACTTATAATTCGATCAGAGGGTCATAACTACGCTAATGACTTAGTCTCTGCATCGAGGATTCTTAACGGTACTTATACCATTTCCTTAACTTAGTTTGGTCTAATCTCAAAGGTAGTGATCTGCTAGCTTCCGCTGCACAACTTTGATGGTCTTAGGCTTAACTGCGTCACTTATCCTTTTTATAGTATTGTATATCTTCCTCCTGCGTGCTTATGGTTTAGCACTAAAGGTCCCTCAATGGTCACATGTTATCTTTATATATACACGACCTTGATGAGTTGTAGCTCGTCTATCCAGTCTCCCTGGAGATCTAATTTTTGTATTCTTAGTGGTTCCTCAAGTGTCTAAATTGTTCTTTCCATCTGACCTTTGGCCTGAGGATGATTCTTAATCTGAAACTACTGTTTAGTGCTTATTGCACTTTACAGTTTAATCTCTTACATCTTAAGACATGTCCAATGTCTGTACTTAACAATCCATGCTCTTCACACTTCGTAGTCCTTAATTATTTATTCTCTGATTCCTTGTGTCGTTGGTCCAACTGAATTCTTCTCTTCAACTATTTGTGGTAGTAGCTGCTCTTGTGTGATCTTGCGTCATTGTCTGTGGTATGGAGTCGACTACTTCTCGTGTTCCTTACACCACTCATCTACATGCATGGGGTACCTTACTGGTACATTACTACTTACCCAACTAACTCATAAATGAGCGTGTTAGGCCTGCAAGCCCCTGTGGGGTGCAGTCGTCCCACGTCTCGTTTTAGTAACTCATAGTGTTCGTCACACGTTTAGCTATTGCTAATTATGAAGTATTCTGTTGTCGATCTCCTCTTCATCGTTCCATGATAACATTTATTGTTCTTCTTGAACTTAATCAAGGGAAATTTATTTACTGTGTTCTTAAGTATGGTATGCTCTAGTTCTTTCTGTATCCCGTACTGATTCGGTCTCTTAGTAACTGAGGTCTCTTTCCATAGAGCCTCTTATCTTCTTTCTCATTTTTATTCTACTAGGAATGCACTTCCAGTTCCTTAAGGAATGGGTAGTGTGCTTCCTGTGAAATCTTATCTAACCAGGTCCAGACTACTGGCATCAATGCGCAGTTCGTCTACCATCTTATTTCCTTACTTATATCGGTCTTAGCTTATAGATCTAATTGCCTCAGTGTCAATACTTGACGGCTTATACTTAATGGTCGCTTTATTGCGCACCATGACTTAATCCCCTTATATAAATATTGTACTCACGACCACTGCTACCGTGGTAGTTGGCCTTTACCATGTCGTCCATTGATGGCGCAACTACTTACTCATTTACTCTAACATCTTATCTTACATTCAATCCCTTCTTGGTGTAAACACACTGGGAGTTCTCTAAATTTCGGTGTTTGGCGGTTGGCGTACCATGTTGTAAAATGGTTATCTCCTAATATGAAGGTGTTCTGCTTCAATCTCGGGTTCGTAAGTAGGTCAGTTTCTCTCACGTTCTTCCATCTCTTGTGATGTTATTTACCAAGTAATTTTACCGGTTACTGAAGAAGTCATCCGTTTACTCACAAGCTCTTCTGAGCGTTGGTCACTTGACGTGTAATTCTGTGCACTCACCATGTTTATTTCTGATGATTACTGATTGTTACATCCTGGGTGTTGGATATGAGGTCCGTCTCTGCAGCCTTCCGTATTACTCAAGTGTATCTGGTATGTTCTAAGGTAATTTCAAGGTTTACAGTTTCCATTCTCTAACAAAAGCGTATTGCATCTCTAATAAGTGAAAGCCCTTTTTGAGGGGTTCATTCCCACTCATGGCCTCACAACAAGGAGAGGTATCCCCACCCTAAAAGGCATGGTTTGTTCTCCGCTCCTGCCAATGTACTATCTCATTGTTCTCATTGGTACCCTTTCTTGGTAATATTTTCCCCAATCTAAGTTATAGGTTTGTAACCGTTCACATCTACACATTGTAGTTCCTTCATGGCTTGAATCAGCTCTTTTACAACTTACTACGCCTTGAGCTCTGATGTGGTTAACATCCCTGGCTCGTAGGCTCTTAGTGTTTAATATCTCCGTTCGTTACTTGTACTCTTACTCATCCGTAGGTCATCCTTATAGGTTTTTGTTTCTTGAACATTATCCACCGTTAGGTTACATATTGAATGTAGTATTGGGTTTCAAGATAAGTCGCTGTATCCTGCTTCCTGCTATGGAAGTTTATTCCGGTGATCTGGAGTTACTTAGTGTCTTTGACAATACTGTCATTTTACAAGATTTATGTCTTTTAGCAATCAAGGTTAGGTTCGTATTAGGCGTTTGCCTTACGGTGTCCAAGTAGGATATCATTCTGTCATCTTATACTTTCATCTCAGCGCCTCGTTCAACTTCCGTTGACTATGCCACCCGTTGATGATCAATTATACTTGGGTGTTAATAAGTTAGACAAACAGTATTAACTGTCATTCATCAATTTGTTCGGCTCGACTATGCCCGCTCTGTGGGGGTAGTCCTCTGAGCTTTCCTTTTCCAGGGTTGTACGTCTTTAATCCTTAGTAGGTTATAGCTTACGTTCATTTCTTTTACCCTTGTTTTCTGGGTTTTCCAACATCTTCATTGAAGAATGCTTATTACTGGTATTCTTAGTGATCAATCTGGGAGTCTTATCCCATACTTGTTGAAAGTTTTTATGTCGACGGTCTCCATTGTATTCCGTAATGCATTCCTTGTACGTTATCACTTGCGTAGTGTTTTGCTCGCATTACTGAGCGATCTCTTATGTTTTCCTCTCGGGGTTTGGGATTGATGTTCTTACTGCATTGTCGGTTGTTGTTGTAGTAGGTTGTACCGTTGCTAATATTTATATCGTTTAGTATTCTGTCCAAGTTCAGCTCCCTGAGACTGGTGTATCCACTCATCTCATCATGGTCAGGCCGTCAGGCCCTTCCAAGGTCATTCTCCGTTCTTATAGATTTACAATCCGGTATTAGTGTGTACTACAACTGTAGCATTCTATTACCTCGCCATGATGGCTGTCCGTACTATTTAACCGTGGTAGCACTTGCTATGGCAAGTGCGCCATGCAAGATGGGTTACCGGTACTGTGTGCGTCGGTAGTGGTACTTCCACCTGGTTTCCATATCTTTGGTAGTCCTCGGGATTCCTTCGATAATCTCTTATTTTGGATAACTGACCATTCGGCAGTTTCCTTGTTGTTTGACAGTACTGTCGCTTATCAGGGTGTTCCTCTTTCTGAGGGTACCCCTTGTTATTTACTCCTGTCTTAGTCCTCGCTCCTGTCTCCACACATTTTGTTGTGGTTACTAAGTAATGATTCTCCTTTAGGCACTACATCGTAGTCCTATTCCGGTATACAATTTGTATGAGTTGCTACCGTCGTCCGCGTTATGTCGGCCAGGCTTGCAACCTCCTTCATTGTATGGGGTTTTGAGTTCCCGTTCTTAACTGGACTTCCCAGTAATCTTATCCCTTATGCTTGGTGTTATCCCACTGTTAAGCTCACTCGGACCACTGTCCGGTACTCATGTCGCTTATCCTTTTTTATCCATTACACCCGTAGTGCTTTTCTTATCATTGGTATGGCTGGTTATTTTGACTGCGTAGCATGTCGACCCATGTTGCCGGTAATTAACGTTCCCTTACTGATAGAATTCCATTGGTTGCGCCTGTTTCACTGATGCGCTCCATTAAAAACCTCCAAGTTCACCGTAACTGTTGAGCAACAAGATGTTTCTCGTATTGCCTGCTGTTAACTAACTACCAGATCGGGTTTTCCCGAGTAAGAGAAGGTTTTCTTCTCTCTGGCGTTCGTTCCACATATTCAGGGTTAGGGATGTGGAGGGTGGGTCTAGGTACTATGGATATCCGGTAAACACCGGGAAGTCCTAGCTAACGCACCTCTCTCTCTATCACTCAACCCTTAACCCATAACTCAAACTCAACCTCAGTATTCACCTAAGTTCGGTATTTCTTGTCTTTAGAGCGTAACTACGCTCTGATACCACTTTTTGTAACACCCCAACTCAATCCAAACGTGATCTCGCAACTTAACAACATATATATACACATGTCACAGCGGAATTCATTACACTCCAGGACCTTGCCACGGTCTGACGGACAGAATATACCGAACATTAGTACAACCAATCTTAACCGATACATAACCTTCTTACAATCCCCTCACATCCTATACATCTCACTAACTCAAATTGCCATACGAGTGTACATACACAACTCGTAGGCCACACTTAACCCATAATACTTGAACCCCATCTTACTCTCGTGACGGCCGCCTCCTGATGTTCACCTGTGTAGTAAAAATAGCCCCCAAAGGGGGTCAGCACGAATGCTGGTATGTTCCTCTCATGGCCCCCAAGCTAACGTGGCTACGATGACTAATTGTCGATAGCATGGAGGTTGATTAGATGCACAACATAATAGTAAATGCTGTAAACAACAATCCAAATATGAACAATCAAAGTTCAAACAATTGAACGACTTAGATGCGTTCCCTTAATTAGAGAGTTAATTATTTAACTCCTTAAGTTACATTTCCTCTTAATCATAGTCCATCCTTATCTTACCTCAATCTTTGTCTTATCTTAATCTCAGAAATCAAACGTCCTTTAAAAAGGAATGGATGTAGCTTATCTCAGTCTTATAATACAAACCATCCTTTAAAAAGGAATGGTTGCAACTCATCTCAACCTTATCTTAATCTTAGAATACAAACCACTCTTTAAATAGAAATGATTGTATCTTATCTCAATGTTTATTTTTGTCGGGTCAAAAGCAACCCTAGCCAATGAGCTATTAACTCCATTGGTTGAATAAACAACTTATCTTATAATTTAGGATTTAGGTGATCCTACCGCACCATCTTAATGCCACCTACCTTGGACTGTATGCCCAATGTAGCTGAGCCGGCAACCGACCCTAGGCAACAAGTCCGTAGACAAGTCCTTAAGCGGAAGTCAGTTCTGCTATAGATACCGACCCCCTTTTCCTTAGCATGCATGATCGGAGTCAGTCCTGGGTTCCTCACTCCCCCCTTAAGTTCCAGTTAGTAGAAGTCTCAAGACAATATTTGTTGGTTAACCTCTTTCGGTTTATAACAAACTAATATTAGGGAGTGTTCCTTAGTCTCACTCAGTTCCTTACTAAACGTTGGTTAGTAAGTTCTCACGGTAAGTTGTGTTAGTTTTCAAACATCACACAACAATACAATAACATAATGTTCCGGTTGCATGCTTTATCTTGTTTAGTGAGCACACAAAAACAAATAGCAGACAAGCTGAGGGACACCTCGTTAGCAAGCAGGTCACAAGAAGAACTGTACCGTTCACCGTTGGTCGTTCGGTTGCTTACTCTCTTCCGGAGTCCAAATTCCAAGTCCTAAAACATTCATTCAGTTTTAGGTTGTTAATCACTTAACTTAGTTCAACTTATCTAACTTACTTAACCCATAATGATTCCCACCTAACACCTCTTAAGTTTTACAACTTAATCTTTCAAACTTAACCTTAAACTTTTAAGCTTATACTTAACTTAATCCCTTAGGTCTTTATACCTCTAATCATCATTGCCCTCTATATGGGGTACCATTAATACCACTAAACTCTCTTAGGGTTTTCTTTTTTTTTTTTTAAGTCTTTAGGTCGTCCGACCCGCGTCCGACCCAACTAACTGGGTCGGACCTTTCCAGAAACTTTCCATCTTCTAAGACTCACCCGTCCGACCCATGTCCGACCCAAGGGCCCTGGGTTGGACCATTCCAGAAAAATTATAGGTGACTTAACAGAGGACGTCCGACCAATGTCCGGTCCAACCAACAGGGTTGGACCATTCCAGCACAAGCCCAAAAATTGTCCAATCTTCTCCAAACTTTTCCTCAATCCTCCTAATGTGTTCTAACATCATTTAGACCCTTAAACTCACCTTTAATCATCCTCCAAACTCATTAAAATTACCTCCAAAGATCTTCTTAAACATTTAAATTCTTGCAAAACTCCTAACGCTTATCATATAGTTCCTTATATTCCCAACTTGCAACCTCACCAAAACTTCAACCAACCCTAGTGCTCCCTCCTTAATAGTTTTACCACTTCATAAACATCATTTTTCCATCTTTAATTCATCCATCTTTCCTTTGCTAAACCTTCCAAGGTTATCTTGCATTTCCATGCACCAATTCCTCTCCTTTCCTTTGGTTACTCATCACCCTTAAACTCTTAAGCATACCTATACCTTTCCTTCCATCCTCTTAACACCTTAACATTGTTCTTCTTTTACCATGACCATGCTACCCCCTCCTTAGGCATTTCCTCCTATTTTATGCAACTTACTCACCATTCTCATGATCATACACTCCTATACGTTTCTAGTCATTTTCCTTGACGACTTACAACCTTCTCCTACAATTTTCACTTCCATCACCCAAGTCCACACATTACCATTTAAACTAAACCTTACTAGTCCACCACTAACATCACCACCTCTTACACAAACTTCCCGAAACTCTCATTGTTCTACTCTTTAGTTCATACCTAAACCATCTCAAAGCATTATACATCATTTCCTTCAGATTTTGCACAAGTCTTACATTCCTCATACCATGATTTTGGTGTGTTTAATACACTCACCAATCCTCTAATTTCTCCTAGACATCTCTAGGTCATTCTCATCCTCAAGAACTTCTTAGTTAACTCATTTCCACTCAAATTCCTTTTAATGATCCCAAGTGAATCCTAGGGCATCTTAACTCACCACTACCACTTAAACACTTTGTTTTCTACTCAAATTTCACCATAGCTTCTCTATTATATTATCATGCCCAAATGCATTGTTTTCGTCATTCAATCATCTCACACACATCAAGTTCTTTCCCATCATATCTTCTCACCCAAACCGACTCATTCACAACAAACTCAATATAATGCAATAATCTTAAATTGCATAGCACCAAGGCTCTTAAATGACATGGCTCTTAGGCCCTTAAATAACTTAAACTTAAACGCTGAATTTCCCACATATAAAAGCTTTATCCTGCAAATACACCCATCAATCTCATTGTAATTATAATGCACTTAAAATCCATCTTAAACTTATCTTACTAACTCATTCCCATTGGCTCCTTAGTCACAAGTTCATAAGCTTGTTTAAGTTCTTTTTTTTCCTAGGTTATATAACCCATTACATAATGTAAGCTCTAAGCCACATTAGTACTTATCTAAAACTCATTCCTTAAAACTTAAACCACCATTAGGTAAGCATTTTACCTTGTTTTCTCAAGCTTATCTTAACTTCCTCCTTAGACCTTTTCCCTTGGAAATCTCGGCCACCATCTTAACTTCCCTTGCCAATGTTCTAATCAATACACAATGACTCTCATGAGTGCTAAATAATACACTAACCTTAAGGAGTAAACCCTAGGTTGAAAATGTGTTTTAAGGTATTAAATTGAATGTTTTACCTTGGATTCTCAAAAGAAGCTTGGGTATGAATCAAGTAGGACCTCCTCTAGCCCTTGGAGAATAGAATCAAGCTAGAAAAATGGATAAAACAAGGCTTCATGAGAAGGTACTTTTCGGTCATGAAGAAGAAGTGATGGAAACATGGTTTTTCTTACATTTTCTTTACCTTAAGAGAATGGAGAAGCTAATGAACTCTTCAAACTTGATTTTCCTCCATCAATGGAGTTTTCTCTTGGCACCAAAATGGAGCTTTGAATGATTTGAAAAGATAGAAAGGAGGGCCTTGACTTAACTAATAATAATCTATGCTTATTTTTGGATTTGGAGCTAAAATGAAGGTTTGGTGAGCATTTGAAGATGGAGTACCCATGGAGGCAGCCCTCTCGGTTTTGGAGCAGGAGAGGAGAAGAAGAAACCGTGGAAGAAGAGAATGAATGAAGAAGAGGAGAGAAGATAGGCTAAAAGGTAAGAAATTTACTTTAAAAGCAAATAGTACTTTTCCTTATTTCTCTTTTCTTTTCTTAAGTTGAATGACTCATGTGGTGACTCACTGTAACACCCCAACTCAATCCAAATGTGGTCTCGCAACTTAACAGCATATATATATACATGTCACAGCGGAATTCTTTACACTCCAGGACCTTGCCACGGTCTGACTACAGAATATACCGAACATTAGTACATAACAACCTTAACCAAATACATATTCTTCTTACAATCCCCTCACCTCCTATACATCTTACTAACTCAAATTGCCATACGAGTGTACATGCACAACTCGTAGGCCACACTTAACCCGTAACACTTGTACCCCTTCTTACTCTCGCGACAGCCGCTTCCTGATGTACCTGTGTAGTAAAAACAACCCCCAAAGGGGGTCAGCACGAATGCTGGTACGATCCCCTCATGGCCCCCAAGCTAACGTGGCTACGACGACTAATTGTCGATAGCATGGAGGTTGATTAAATGCGTAACATAATAGTAAATGCTGTAAACAACAATCCATATACGAACAATCAAAGTTCACACAACAAACGACTTAAATGCGTTCCCTTAATTAGAGAGTTAATTATTTAACTCCTTAAGTAATGTTCCCTCTTAATCTTAGTCCATCCTTATCTCACCTCAATCTTAGTCTTATCTAAATCTTAGAAACAACCATCCTTTAATAAGGTGTGGATGTAGCTTATCTTAATCTTAATAATACAATCCATCCTTTAAAAAGGAATGGTTGCAACTTATATTAACCTTACCTTAATCTTAATCTTAACTTATTCTCAGTATACAAACCGTTCCTGGAGGGGAATGGTTGTATCCTAAGTCCATACCTGGTATTTAGGTGATCCCACCGCACCATCTTAATGCCACCTACCCTGGACGGGAGTCCAGCGTAGCTGAGCCGGCAACCGGCCCTAGGCTACAAGTCCGAAGACAAGTCCTTAAGCGGAAGTCGAATCTGCTATAAATACCGACCCCCTTTTTCTTAGCATGCATGACCGGAGATCGGTCCCGGGTTTCCTCACTCAAGTTCCAGTTAGTAGTAGTCTCAAGACCATGTTTGTTGGTTAACCTCTTTCGGTTTATATCAGCCCATATTAGGGAGCGTTCCTTAGTCTCACTCATTTCCTTACTACACGTTGGTTAGTAAGTTCTCACGGTATGTTGTGTTAGTTTACAAACATCACACAACAATACAATAAATATAATATATTCCGGTTGCATGCTTTATCTTGTTTAGTGAGCACACAAAAACAAGTAGCACACAAGCCGAGGGACACCTCGTTAGCAAGCAGGTCACAAGAGAACTGTACCGGTCACCGTTGGTTGTTCGGTTGCTTACTCTCTTCCGGAGTCCAAATTCCCAAGTCCTAAAACATTCATTCAGTTTTAGGTTGTTAATCACTTAACTTAATTCAACTTACTTAAATTACTTACCTTACTTAGCTTACTTACCTTACTTAACTCTTAATGATCCCAACCTAACACTTCTTAAGTCTTACAACTTAATCTTACAAACTTAATCTTAAGTGAATCGCTTCTCCTCATCACTTACACTTATTCATCCACTTAATTATCATTGTTACCCACCAAGCATGTCTTAAACAACCTTATAACATCAATACCTAATTATCCTCATCATTTCCCATCCTTAAACAAGGTTTTTGGCCAAAACAGTGGCATGTCCGAACTTGTGTCCGGACTTCCCAAGTTCGGACGCAAGTCGAGACTCAAAACTGAAAACAGACGCATGTCCGAACATGTGTCCGGACTTCGGAAGTTCGGACATGGGTCGAGGAAAATCCTAAGTAGAAGCAGGCACATCCGAACTTGTGTCCGGACTTCCCAAGGTCAGACACAAGTCGAGACTCTGAAAATTTTCACGCAACAAGGCCTGTCCGAACGTCCATGTCCGGACGGATGTTCGGACAAGGCAAAACACTCATTTTCTAAGCCTTCAAACACTTAACCAATATTCACCAAACTTCTCCTAAACCCTCATAATGTCTTCTAACATCATTTAGGCACTAAAACTCACCTTATAACTTCCACCAAACTCTCCAAAACAACTTCCAAAGATCTTCTCAAACATTTACTAAATTCTTACAAACATTCCTAACACTTGTCATATGCTTCCTTACATTTCCAACTTGTACATTTTATCTAAAACTTCGACTAACCAAAGTGTTTCTTTCCTACCCATATAGCTCCTCCTTAACATCACTACATTCCATCTTTGCTTTGCTCAATCCCTCCAAGGTCATCTTGTATGTCCATGCATAATTTCTCTTCTTTTCATTTGTTGCTCAACACTCCTAAACTCCTGAGCTTACTTATACATTGTTTTCCATTACCTTAACACCTTAACATGGTTCTTCATTTACCCTGACCATGTAACACCCTCCTTAGACATTTCCACCTCTGTTATGCATCTTATTCACCATTCTCATGATCATACTCTCTTTTACATTCCCAGTCATTTTTCTTGACATTTGACAACATTCTCCCACACCTTTCTCTTCCATCACCTAAGTCCACTCATTAACATCTAAACTAAACCTCATTAGTCCACTACTAGCATCATCACCCTTACACAAGGTTCTCAAAACTCTCATTGTTTTACTCTCTAGTTCATACCTAAATCACCTTAAAGCATTATACACCTTTCCATCCAGATTCTTGCACAAGTCTTACCACTCCTCATACCATGACTTTGGTGTGTTCAATACACCCATCTAAACTCTAACTTCCTCATAGACCATTTTAGGTCATTCTCATCCTCAAGAACTCCTTAGTTAACTCATTTCCACTCAAATTCTTCATAATGACTCCTAGTAAATCCTAGGTCATATTAATTCACCACCATCACCTAAACACTTATTTTCTACTCAAATTTCGCCATAGCTCCTCTAGTATATTCTCATGCCCAAATGCATTGTTTTTCTCACACAATAATCTCACACACACACCAAGTCCTTTCTCATCTTATTTTCTCACCCAAATCAACTTATTCACATCATACTCAATATATTGCAATAATCTTAAATTGCATAGCACTAAGGCTCTTAAATGACATGGCTCTTAGGCCCTTAAATGAACTTAAACTTAAACACTGAATTTCCCACATATAAAAGCTTTCAACCTGCAAATACACCCATCAATCTCATAGTAGTTATAATGTTCTTAAAACTCATCTTAAACTTATGTTACTAACTCATCTCCTTTAGCTCCTTAGTCACAAGTTCTCAAGCTTATTTAAGTTCCTTTTCTTAGGTTATACAACCCATTACCTAATGTAAGCTTTAAGCTACATTAGTACTCATCTAAAACTCATTCCTTAAACCTTAAACCACCATTAGGTAAGCATTTTACCTTGTTTTCTCAAGCTTATCTTAATCTCCTCCTTAGACCTTCTTCTTGCATAGATCTCGGCCACCACTTAAACTTCCTTTGCCAATGTTCTAACCAATATTCAATGACTCATATGAGTACTAAACAATACACTAACCTCAAGGAATAAAAACCTAGGTTAGAAATGTGTTCTAAGGCATAAAAGTGGATGATTACCTTTGAAGTCTCAAGGTAGACTTTGGCATTGAATGAAATAGGACCTCCACTAGTCCTTGGTGAATAAATCAAGCTAGAACAAGGCATAAAAACATAGCCCATGAGAAGGAATTTTCGGCCATGTACAAGAAATGATGGAAACATGGTTTTTCTTACATTTTCTTTACCTTAAGAGAATGGAGAAGCTAATGAGCTCTTCAAACTTGGTTTTCCTCCATCAATGGAGTTTCCTCTTGGCACCAAAATGGAGCTTTGAAGGATTTGAAAAGATAAAAGGATAGGTCTTGACCTAACTAAGAGAAATATGTGTTTAGTTTTTGATTTGGAGCAAAGATGAACACTTAGTGAGTGATTGAAGGTGGAGCACCCATGGATGGAGCTCTCTCGGTTTGGAGCAAAAGAAGAGAAGAAAAATCGTGTGAAGAAGAGAAATGAAGAGAGAGAAGAAGAAAAGGTGGCTTATAAGAGATATTTGCTTTAATAAAGCAAATAGTACTCTTTACTTATCTCTTTTTCTTCCTTATTGACTATTATGGTGACTCACCCTCCTTTAGAAAACCGGCCCCCTACCTTAAATAAGGCTAGTAATGGTCTTTGTTGACCAACTAATTAGCTTATATTGATTAAAACTTAAACTAGTCACTATTTGGCACTATTCACTAATCAGTGCACATATTTCTGATATTTTGATTTCCCATTGATTTAGACCTCCTAATGTGATACTAATTAGTACACATGTTGATTAAAGAGTAATGATGGACATTTAGCCACTCAAAACTCAATTCTAAGACAATTTCTCAAAAATGTGCTTTAAGACTTCTTAAAGCACATTTTGTGTTTTAACTTGTTTTCAAGCTTGGTTTTCTTTGCTAATTGATTTAAAATGACCATTAGAATATTACTAAGGTCTTATCATGATATTTGGGTACTCACCCAAGTCTCTCCAAGCTTAGAGCACATTTTTGCCCTAATTGCCCTTAAGGCACTTTCTTGTGTTTTCCTTGGTTTAAATTGTCTACCAATCTTTCTAAGGCATATTTTAGCCTTTCTACATCATGATTTGATGTTTAATTAGCATACTTAGGTTTGGGGTATTTCACTCACCACCTAAAAACCGGCCACCCCCTTAATAATCAAGACAATTATGGTCTTGGTTGACCAATTAATTAGCTTATATTGACTTAATGCTAAACTAGCACTATTTGGTTACTATTCACAAATCAGTGCACATATTTCTGAAATTTTTGATTTCCATTGATTTGGACTTCCTAATGTGATACTAATTAGTACACATGTTGATTAAGGTGTAATCATGGGCATTTAGCCACTCAAAACTCATTTACAAGACAATTTTTCAAAAATGTGCTTTAAGACTTCTTAAAGCACATTTTGTATTTTAACTTGTTTTCAAGCTTGGTTTTCTTTGGTAATTGGTTTAAAATGACAATTAGAATATTACTAAGGTCTTATCATGATATTTGGGTACTCACCCAAGCCTCTCTAAGCTTAGAGCACATTTTTGCCCTAATTGCCCTTAAGGCATTTTCTTGTGTTTTCCTTGGTTTAAATTGTCTACCAATCTTTCCAAGGCATATTTTAGCCTTACCACATCATAAATTGATGTTTACTTAGCTTACTTAGGTTTGGGGTATTTCACTGTGTGTTTATGACCTTGTAAGACTTAAGTCATGTAATGAGTTTATAGTTGTTATTATTATTATGTTTTTAAGATGTGACTCATTTCCCTTGTGTGCGACTAACTAAACCTAAACACTTGCTTGTGAATCCATTTATTAAGTTCATTTTGGAACTTCTAACAAGTGCTAACTGGGGAGTGTGGAGTCCGATAGTTCCGGCCACGCGTGTGAGGTTGGGAGTCGATGTCATAACCGGTTCGATTCTCTTTGTATGTTATGGTTGTTTTCCATTTTGGTTTTCAACCTTCCCTTTAGCTTATCCAAGGCTATTTTACTGGCTCATGTCGGGCCTCAGGGGCATACTATGTTTGTTCGGTGTACTGGGATTACTATATCCGACGCACCTTGGGGTTAAGTTATCCGTTCAATCTAACAGGACGGTAACAAGTTATGTAACGAGCTTAGCATGAGTCTGGAAACATTCTCTAGGCTCTCCATGTGTTCTGACTATATTGGTTTGGTTCCTAAAGTGAACCGTTCTTGTTATGTTATGTGTGTTGTTGTGCTATGCAATATCCCTTGCTATGCTAAATTTATGTTGTTTGTTTAAAATCAATGCCATGTTATCATGACAAATAGTTGCGCGTATCCCGGTAGCCGATGGGCTACGCGTTAACCATACTAGCCAAGGGTTGCTGACCCGCTCGGGGGCTCCATATTTATATTGCAGGATGAGGATCGAAGAAGTAGAGTGGTTGTAGATCTAGGTCGTGTTATACTTTTGGTTATTTTGGATGTTGAGCCCGGGATGCGCCTGTGCTCCCGTGGCATTATATTTTGGCGCCGTTATTTTTGACAGTGGCGGTTGTTGACAGTTTACGGTGGTAGTTTATGGTTTACAGTGACATTGTGATGTAAATACTCGGTATTGTTGGTTATGTATATATGGATGTTAGTACCTAACGCTCGGGAGTCTGATCATCAGACCGATACACTTGTATTTATTCTGCCTTGTTAACTACGTGGGTGGTTAACGGCGTTGTAGCACAGCACCATTTAGTTATTGTTAGTTGTTTATTTCCGCTGCGATTTCGGTTAGTTGTCAAGTACAGAGTAGGGGTGTTACAAGTGCCGATGTTTGTGGCCGCTTTATGGGTTTATAGTATGCTACTGAGGCGCCCCACTATGGTGGCAGCATTAGACAATGTCTTTACAGATTTGTTTAATTTTGTGGTGTATTTGGGTGCATTAATAAGCTAGAAAGGAAAAAAAAAAAAAAAAAACTACCTATTTTGGCGGCTCCTACTAGAGAACCCCCGAAATAGGGCATTGGGTCAACCATATTCAGTCAAATCCCTTATTCCGGCGGGTATCTATTTTGGCGGTTCTATATAAGAAACCGCCGAAATAGGTTTCCGGGTCAAATGTATACGGTCAAATGGTAGAGGTCTATTTCAGTGGTTCTATATAAGCAACTGCCGGTGCCCATTTCTGCGGTTGTAAACAGCCGAAATAGGCCTTTTACAACCGCAGAAAAAGGTTGTTTTCCTACTAGTGAAGCTTTTTAAAGCTTGTATGGTCACGACAGCTTGAGGGCTTGGTTTAGACAGCTTCTAATTAAGTTATAACAGCAAGAATAAGATATAGTTAGGTTCCAAAAACTGAACCAACTATAAGAGTAATTTTAAGCCAAGAAAACCTAGATTTCTCACCTTAAAAATGACTTTAACCAACCTATCACTCCATGTACTGTCACAGCGGTTTAAAGGTGTGTTTTATACACCTCTTGACATGCATTAAATAGAGAGTAAATGTTATGGATCAGCTTAAAAACACAAACTAACCATAAGAATTATTAAAGGTCTTAAAACATGGATTTTTACCTTAAATTTTGAAGCTGTTTCCAAGTGTTCCACAGCCCTATTTTCCAGAGGAATTAAGGGTGTTAATCCCTTAATAAAAGCATTCCAAAGTGGCGAATTAAGTCACTCATACAGAAGCTAGAAGACTTACTCTTTAAACCCCCTTTTAAGGTATCATTGGGCGGTTTTGGCCGACTTCAAGGGGATGAAGGTTCACCAACGGTATAGCATGTAAAATGAAGATTATAGAAGGTTTAGTTGATAGGAATCAGTTAGAACAACAATAGAAAGGAAGGTAGGTGCTTAGAGCACATTTTTACCTTAAAGAATGATTTTGCTTTGCTTCCTTCCCCAAGTTTGGTTCCAACAAAAATCACCCTCTCTTGCAACTTGGATTCAGCCTAGATTAATGGGAGAAAGGAGCTGAATCTTAGACCAATGGATAGCTAGTGAAAAGGGGAAGAGAATAAACTATCATATAAATCAAGAGCTTACCTTATGCCTTAGGAATGGAATTCTTTCCAAGCTTGCTCTTTGCTGTCTAGTAGCAGAATAAGAGAGGTTTTGGGTGTACGATTTCGGCAGCCAAGGGGGAAGTGAGGAGGAAAGAGAAGAAGATGACTTTTTAAGGCATTAATGGTAAAGCATGGGTCTTGTATAGTATTTGGCGACTAAGCACACCTAATGAAGATATTTTGATTCAAATTTTGCAAGGTGGCAGCCAAGGGAATGGGTATTGTCGGCCACATTTAGTACCAAGGGCAAAATGGTCCTTTTGCTTCCTTTTTAATGTTATGACTTATAACTTGTACATTTGGACTTATATCATGTGTTAGTTTGTTACCAACATGATTTCCTTGTCCTAAAGTGTGTTAAAATGTATTCTTGAGAAATTGGTATACTTTACTATTCATTAAAACTAGTAAAAATGTATACTTTGATTCACCTTTGATATTGATGTTCTTTTTGCACATCATGTGTATCTTGGACTTGTTTAATGTGTTAACATGTGTTATTTAGTGTCCAAAGGTGTATACACTTGTGTTACAAGTGATATTTTACTCACTAGTCATTTAACTTCTTAAGGTACATTTTCCTTAAGTGTTTGTGCTTTGTTCATGAAGATGTGTATATCATGATAAATCAATTGTAGGTTGATTTTCCTCATTTACTATGCTATACTTATGTCCATGTGTTTATATAAGGTTTAGTAACCTTCATGGAGTATATATTTATTTATATAAGTGTGCCCAGGAGTTTTCAAGATTCTTGGTTCATTAAGGCTTATTGGCCTTCTTAACTCATTAATTATCTTTTAATTTAGTTTATTAACCGTAGGGGTATTTCAATCTACCCCCTTAAAAAGGCTTTGTCCCGAAGTCCTTATTCAATTTCAGTTCTCCTAAGGAATCCAGTTCCACTAGGTAATCACAAACAGACCATCGCTAGGGAGTATATCCCACTAGGATCAAAACTAGTCTATGTGTATCACAATTGATACAGCATTAATCTCATTCCACATAGTCAAAAATCATGACACATTCATTCATATACAGCACTAAACAAGGTGCAAAACCAATCCCGAGTACTCAAAGGTACTATATATAACCAAATACATGTGCATTGAGGTACTACATACAACCAATTCATCAAACAACATGTATGACGCAACATACCACCAAAAAACACCATAAAATAAACCTAATGCATAACATATGCGCAAGCCAAGTGGCTTCTACCCCCCATAAAAAGGGTTTGACCACGAACCCGTACAAGTATCACAACCACTACTCGAAGAGTGCTGGATACTTCACTCTCATGGAGCTTCTAACTCTCATGTAGCCTCCTCTACCTCATGGTTCGACCAGAGAACCTTGACCATGCTAACGGTCTTGTTCCTAGTCTGCCTCGCCTTCGTATCGAGGATGCGGAGTGGTACTTCTTCATATCGAAGAGCAGGGTCCAACTCTAAAGTCTTTGGCTCTAAGATGTGCGATGGATGAGGCACATACCTCTTTAACTGTGAAACGTGAAAGACGTCGTGCACCCTCCCGAGCTCCGCTGGCAAGTCCAGTCTGTAGGCTAACGGGCCCACTCGCTCCCTAATCGCATACGGCCCAACGTACGTCGGGCTCAGCTTGCCCTTCTGCCTAAACCAGAAGATCCCCTTCATGGGTGACACTCTAGGAATACCATGACGTCGGTAGTAAACTCAGTGTCTCTCCTCCTGGTGTCGGCATATGATATTTGCCGGTCCTGGGCTGCCTTCATGTTCCTACGAATCTGTAGGACATCCTCCTTGATCTGCTCTAGGTACTCAAGTCCTAGAAGCATAGTCTCACTGGCCTCATCCCAGCATAAAGGAGTCCTACGTGGTCTACTGTACAGTGCCTGGAACGGTGGCATTTGAATAGAGGAGTGGTAGCTGTTGTTGTAGGCGAACTCTATCAGGTGTAGACACTCTAACCAGCTCCCCTAAAAATCCAAGGCACATGCTCTCAGCATGTCCTCCAGTGTCTGGATGGTCCTCTCACTCTGACCGTCGGTCCGAGGATGGAATGTCGTACTTAGCTTCAGCTTCGTACCCAAGGCTTCTTGAATCTGACCCCATAATCTATATTGGAAAACGAGGATCTTTGTCAGACACAATGGTCTTTGGCACACCACGGTGTCGGATCACCTCCTTCTAGAACAGGTCCGCCAACTTCGGGACCTTCCAGGTATCCTTCATCGCCACAAACTTCACCACCTTCGTAAGACAATCTACAATGACCCAAATCGTGTTCAGTCCTCCCTTAGTCGGTGGGAGTGATAAGTGAGAAATACATCTATTTTTAGGGCTATAATTCTTCCCATTTTCATAAACAATTCATGTCATCTTTCTCACTTATCATAAGTTTTTTCTTAGATTTATGTATTGATGTGAACTGATACATTTTATGTGTCTAATGCAGGAAAATACAAAACACCGATATATATATATATATATATATATATATATATATATATATATATAATATCACATACTAGCCGCATTGCACTTCACCGATGATACGTGAGATTATTTATTTGGCAACGTCCAAATAATGAGGAGACATCATTCACACTACTACAAATTGTTTCAATGATTAGCGATGATACTCACGATATGCATACAAGAGGTGTCCGCCTAAATAAGGCAGGACATGAAACATTCTGTCCGTGAATACGTCCGTGCAAGTATGACTGGACAAGAGTCATGTTCGTGGAGTTATGGGCGGACAAAGACCGGACGTGGAAAGCAAGGTCCGTGGACTTATGGACGGACATGAGTAGAGACGTCCGCCCCGCGTCCGTGGAGAAAAAGGCGGACAAGAGACAACACGTCCGCCCAAAGATGGCCGGACAAGACACGAACAAGAGGAAGAGACCGTGAGTGACGTCCGTGGATTTAAACCCGGACAGAAGGCCGGACAGAGACACAACCGTGGCACGTCCGCGGATTTAAGGCCGGACAAGACTAAGGAGCAACTGTGAGAGGTCCGGGGAAATAAACACGAACACAGACGCAGACGCGTGTAAATGTCCAGACCCAGATCCAGAAATTAACGCGACAGACTTCGGTGCTGTTTATCTTCTTCGCACGGCCTACAGACATATCCATCTACCCGATGAGCAATATCAGGCGCCTGCCGACAATTCCTCACGCGTTTTGCCACCCCAATCCACTCCTCAATTCCCTCAAGCGGTGTTCCCCCTATCTTCTTCCTCCTCCTTCCTTCTATATAAACCCTCGCTCCTTCTGCAACAGAGGAATCACTCCCTTCCTCAAAATCCAAAGACCACCGTTAACCACCGTTCGAACCACGACAGACCACAGTTCACCACAATCATTCATCCAAAGTTCATTAGCCTTACGCTGTTATTTTCCAGACAACCAACAAAGAAGACGATCTGCACAAAACTAGTCCATATCCTGATCTGTGTCCGCGTACCATCGTTCTTCTTCGTTCTGTATTACTATCTTATTTCTTATGTTATGTTTTACTGTATAATTATGTGTGATAATAAACCTAGCTTCCCGGGTTAGGAAGCGAGCCTATTTTATATAATTGTGTTATGTAAGCTTTCCAGTATAATTTATCTAAGCAGTATTTTGATTCCTCTCCTTAATGCGCTTTAATCTTCTTGTACAATTATTAAAGTGATATTTGTAGTTCTTTGTTAAAATGCAGTGCTGAGACAAGGTTCTAGACACAGGAGGTCAAAACGGGTTAACGACTAGAAGCGAGTATCTCGCCGTATAGGTTAACCAGTCTCCAATAGGAATTGTTAATAATGCGATTAATTTATTAATAACTAGAGCAAGCATTGCGCTTGTTGTTTAAATTAATCAGGGTTTATTGCATAGGGAACGGTCAATAAACTAATTAAGATTCTTGAGTTTATTGCTAAAGTGGGAAATTTATATTGATATAATTGGTTAAAATAGGTGAGCAGAACAACCCGGGATGCTTCTTAAAAACACAAAAGATTTATAATTTATATTTTTTTATGTTTTGATTAATTGTTTTTATTATTGTCTTATGAGTTAGCTGTTAATCCTTTCCTTAAAAATGATAAAATCTGTTTAATAGAAATCTCAGTCAATTTACTACACTATCAGTTATCCACATCGAGGTCCCCAAGAGTACGACAACCCACATATCCACTATTCCGCAAAACGATAGGTACACTGCCTAAGTGGTAGAAGTTATAACACACTTTTATCCCAACAAGTTTTTGGCGCCGTTGCCAGGGACCTCCGACACAGTTAATTGATGGTTTTTAATTTGATTGAGATATCTGTTTAATTTTCTTTTCATTTAATGTAATTTTACATACTTTTTTTTAATTTTAGCAATTTTCTTTTATCTGTTTGTTTCATATTTGTTTTTCTATTTAGTTAATTTTTACATTTGTGTTTATTTTCTATTTTTAGTTCTATTCTACTTGGTATTTTTATTTTTTTTTTGTAGGATAGTTACAGATTATGGAGAGCGGCTACGATGAGGTGAGAAGATTATTGATCAATTTGGAATGGACGCACATGCAAGAGGAGATGTCCTCATATCAAAGGTTGGTCAAGGATTATCAACCACCTCAGCAATCAAATCGAGAGCCGTACTGGTGGGAAGTCGACCAGGCCAATACACAACACAAAGAAGCTCAGTTGGGTTATGACTACTTCAATTAGAATGAACAACAATCTACCCAAGGGCCAGACGAATTTTCCCAAGTCAGGCCAAGCCGCTAGAAGAGATTCCAGTGGTGACTCCAAGGAGTGTAGATCGATTTGAGCCAGATATTATTGAAGCTACAAGTTCTGATGAGGAGATAAAGAAACTTATCAGGACATTTTTTCTCAGACGCCGAGTTGGAGCAAATGTCTGAAAGTTACAATTCTCCTCCATCTCCATCCCCAGCACAAGAGAAGCAATTAAAGTTTGAAGGTATTTTGTGTCAGCCAGTCTGCAAAGAGGTTTATCCTATTGAGCCTCATCAACCAGGAGAGGAAATTTATGTCCTCGAATCTGAGGAAGGAACACCGCTACCACCAGTCTCTCATAAACTTTCACCCTACTTCCATAAGCCTCAACAACAAGAGGAGGATGTTTACATCCTCCAATTTGAGGAAGAAAAGTCATCACCACCTGGTCTCCTTTTAGAACTACGTTACCGGCAGTACCTCCTCAAACACCAGGTTTTATGGAGTATTTATTTTCCTATTTTATTTGCCGAGGTGACATTCTGTTTTGATCCAGGTGTTTGCTTTTAATTACTGCTAACTTCGTTTTCCTGTCAAAGCTGTTGTCTACCTTTATTTTTGATCTAGGATAACGAAGCGGGAGTCTAGCCAAAGACTATAAATACGGGCAGCTTACTAGGAGGCAACCCAGTGGTTAAATTTTATTTCCCTACTATTTTTGTTTTATGTTTTGTCTTCCATATTATTCCTATATATGTTTTTATAAATAAAAAAGGAAAGGAGAGAGAACGAGGAGAATTAACTTGAGTTCTTCTGGCTGTTTAGAATATTCATTACAGGAACATCTTGCACTTTCCTACAACTGAACTCAAGTGTGGGGGGGGGGGGGCTACTCTACATACTCTGCAAAACTCTAGGGAGTACACTATTCATACACTGCTCTTTTAATTTTCAAATATTTCCTATTATCATGCTTTGTGATCATTACCAAGATAGTTTGCGTGCCCTGTTATTTTAATTCTTTCTATGCAATGAGGGCATTGCTTTGGTTCAAGTGTGGGGGAGAGATAGTAATCAGAAGCTTGCTCTTAAGTTTGTCTCTTTTTCGACACTGTGTTTAAATTTTTTAAGTGATTAATAATCAAAGAAGGAGCCATAGAGGGAGTAATGCTGGTTTTAACAGGTTTAAAGGGTACACACAAAAAAAATTATTATTACTCTGCTCCTTACTCAATGCTAAAAAAATTATGAGGAAATTATCATTTGAATTTTGTTTTGACTTTGAGCCTAGATTTTAATTGGAATGAAACGGTGGAAAAAGAACAAGACAAGGTACTCCTCTGATCCAAACAGGCATATTCTGATCCAAAACAGGCCTTGTCCACCCGGTTATTAAGTTCTTAAGGGTGCTTCATCACCCGGCTACCTAAGGTACTCAGTATCTGGGATAGTAGACCCAAAACCGCTACAAGGGTGGAGAGAAAAGTCTGAGGTAAATGAAAAATGAACTTCAAAATTGAAGTATCTGTGCATTCTGTACCCAAATGATAAAAACTTCTTTTTATGGATCATGAGTATGTGGCATAGAAAGGTATAATGGAATAAGATTTTACTTCATGCCCCTTGTCGTTCAAGGAAATGTGAAAGAAAATGGTGGATTGGCACAGGGTTAAAAGCAAAATTCTCATGGTACTGTTTCTCTTTCTTTTATAGGACTTCAGGGTTATTCTCAGAAACGGAGAAATATATTTAAGAAATTTAATGTTATTAGTACCCTTTTAAAATCTGAAAAGATTGGCAATTACCTCTTCTGTGCTCTCCTTACTTGATTATTGTCTGTTTAACTTGTTTAAACATTATGCCAAAGATTTGCTTGAGGACAAGTAAAAGATAAGTATGGGGGAGTTTGATAAGTGAGAAATACATCTATTTTTAGGGCTATAATTCTTCCCATTTTCATAAACAATTCATGTCATCTTTCTCACTTATCATATGTTTTTTCTTAGATTTATGTATAGATGTGAGCTGATACATTTTATGTGTCTAATGCAGGAAAATTACAATACACCGATATATATATATATATAGCCGCATTGCACTTCACCGATGAAAACGTGAGATTATTTTATTTGCCAACGTCCAAATAATGAGGAGACATCATTCACGCTACTACAAATTGTTTCAATGATTAGCTATGATACTCGCGATATGCATACAAGAGGTGTCCGCCTAAATAAGGCAGGACATGAAACATTCTGTCTGTGAATACGTCCGTGCAAGTATGACGGACAAGAGTCATGTCCGTGGAGTTATGGGCGGACAAAGACCGGACGTGGGAAGCAAGGTCCGTGGAATTATGGACGGACATGAGTAGAGACGTCCGCTCCGCGTCCGTGGAGAAAAAGGCGGACAAGAGACAACACGTCCGCCCAAAGATGGCCGGACAAGACACGGACTAGAGGAAGAGACCGTGAGTGACGTCCGTGGATTTAAACCCGGACAGAAGGCCAGAAAGAGACACAACCGTGGCACGTCCGCGGATTTAAGGCCGGACAAGACTAAGGAGAAACTGTGAGAGGTCCGGGGAAATAAACACGGACACAGACGCGGCGTGTAAATGTCCAGACCCAGATCCAGAAATTAACGCGACAGACTTCGGTGCTTATTTTCTTCTTCGCACGGCCTACAGACATATCCATCTACCCGATGAGCAATATCAGGCGCCTGCCTACAATTCCTCCCGCGTTTTGCCGCCCTAATCCACTCCTCAATTCCCTCACGCGGTGTTCCCCCTGTCTTCTTCCTCCTCCTTCCTTCTATATAAACCCTCGCTCCTTCTGCAACAGAGGAATCACTCCCTTCCTCAAAATCCAAAGACCACCGTTAACCACCGTTCGAACCACGACAGACCACAGTTCACCACAATCGTTCATCCAAAGTTCATTAGCCTTACGCTGTTATTTTCCAGACAACCAACAAAGAAGACGATCTGCACAAAACCAGTCCATATCCTGATCTGTGTCCGCGTACCATCGTTCTTCTTCGTTCTGTCTGACTATCTTATTTCTTATGTTATGTTTTACTGTATAATTATGTGTGATAATAAACCTAGCTTCCCGGGTTAGGAAGCGAGCCTATTTTATATAATTGTGTTATGTAAGCTTTCCAGTATAATTTATCTAAGCAGTATTTTGATTCCTCTCCTTAATGTGCTTTAATCTTCTTGTACAATTATTAAAGTGATATTTGTAGTTCTTTGTTAAAATGCAGTGCTGAGACAAGGTTCTAGACACAGGAAGTCAAAACGGGTTAACGACTAGAAGCGAGTATCTCGCGTATAGGTTACCCAGTCTCCAATAGGAATTGTTAATAATGCGATTAATTTATTAATAACTTGAGTAAGGATTGTGCTTGTTGTTTAAATTAATCAGGATTTATTGCACAAGGAATAGTCAATAAACTAATTAAGATTCTTGAGTTTATTGCTAAAGAGGGAAAGTTATATTGATATAATTGGTTAAAATAGGTGAGCAGCACAACCCAGGATGCTTCTTAAAAACACAAAATGATTTATAATTTCTATTTCTTTTCTGTTTTGATTAATTGTTTTATTATTGTCTTATGAGTTAGCTGTTAATCCTTTCCTTAAAAATGATAAAATATGTTTAATAGAAATCTCAGTCAATTTACTACACTATCAGTTATCCACAGCGAGGTCCCCAAGAGTACGACAACCCACATATCCACTATTCCGCAAAATGATAGGTACACTGCCTAAGTGGTAGAAGTTATAACACACTTTATCCCAACAAGTTTTTGGCGCCGTCGCCGGGGACCTCCGACACGGTTAATTGATGGTTTTTAATTTGATTGAGATATCTGTTTAATTTTCTTTTCATTTAATGTAATTTACATATTTTTTTTTAATTTTACCAATTTTTTTTATCTTTTTTGTTTCATATTTGTTTTTCTATTTAGATAATTTTTACTTTTGTGTTTATTTTCTATTTTTAGTTCTATTCTACTTGGTATTTTTATTTTTGTTTTTGTAGGATAGTTATTGATTATGGAGAGCGGCTACGATGAGGTGAGAAGATTATTGATCAATTTGGAATGGACGCACATGCAAGAGGAGATGTCCTCATATCAAAGGTTAGTCAAGGATTATCAACCACCTCAGCAATCAAATCGAGAGCCATACTGGTGGGAAGTCGACCAGGCTAATACGCAGTACAAAGATGCTCAGTTGGGTTATGACTACTTCAATCAGAATGAACAACAATCAACACAAGGGCCAGATGAATTTTTCCTGAGTCAGGCCAAGCCGCTAGAAGAGATTCCAGTGGTGACTCCAAGGAGTGTAGATCGATTTGAGCCAGATATTATTGAAGCTACAAGTTCTGATGAGGAGATAAAGAAACTTATCAGGACATTTTCTCCGACGCCGAGTTGGAGCAAATGTCTGAAAGTTACAATTCTTCTCCATCTCTATCCCCAGCACAAGAGAAGCAATTAATGTTTGAAGGTATTTGTGTCAGCCAGTCTGCAAAGAGGTTTATCCTATTGAGCCTCATCAACTAGGAGAGGAAATTTACGTCCTCGAATCTGAGGAAGGAACACCGCTACCACCAGTCTCTCATAAACTCTCACCCTGCTTCCATAAGCCTCAACAACAAGAGGAGGATCACTAGTGCAGAAAATCTTTTTTACCACGGTTATTTTGCCTATATACCACGGTTCCAAACCGTGGTTAATAGGCACGTCGTATATTCAAAAATGACTATAAACCACGGTTCAAAACTGTCGTTTAAACGCTAGAGTAAAAAGCACGGTTGTACGGCGACCGTCGTTTAAATCCGTTCTGTCGTGGGGAAAGACCGATTTTATACCACGGTTTGACTTGATAACTATGGTATATAAGCCTTTATACGACGGTTCTGGAACATAACCGTGGTATATTACCGTTTCCATTGCATTTTATACGACGGTTTTGCTACTAAACCGTGGTTTATAATGTCGTTCCATTGTGTTAATAACCACGGTTTTTACATAACCGTGTTTTTTTTTTTTTTTTTTTAGTTTTTTTGTTTTTCTAGCCTCTACCACAATGTGTTTTCCAACACAACCCAATTTACAATCATATATACAACCTGTACAGGGCATCCAACTGGTATTGCCCTTTGATAACCAACCACACTATATATGACCATAAACCAAGTTGCCAGTTTGAATTGCAACATTGAAAACGAATTGCAAAACAAAACTTTCAAAATAAGAGAGAGTTGAACTTTACAAACTCTTTGAGAGTCTACGTTGCTTCAGCACAAACAAAAGTGTAAGTCTAACTACTCTAGGATAAGATCTAAGTAACACTCAAGTAATTTTTACACCAAAACTGCGATAGATGATCTCTTACAAAGTCGAGATCCACTTTGGAATACGTGCTCCCTGCTTTGTGAAAAAAGAAACGATCTGTCCATAAAAAGAAACTGATCATCATTAGTACACAATTTTATTTCAAATGCAATAACTTTAACTAAAACTTTGATTGGTATGGTTTACCTTGTCATCAGCACCAAGCGTGTCAATATTTTGTACAATCTCGAACATGTACCGCATCACATAATAGCCACAGCTTCGTGAATCAGGCTGTTGAGGACACTGTCATCACACCATCCATGGATTACCAACTTTAGATAGATCAAAAAATTAAACGTTTAACTTTAATACAAAAATGCATAAATTAAATGATTACTTACACGTATGTAATGGAAGTCCAAGATGGAGAATGGTTTCTTCGCATCACTCAAACCAAACTTATGACCCCTGCATAAATACATCATTTTCAAATGAAGCCATTTATTGTCAATAATCTAGGACAAGCTTAAAATAAATACAGAATGCATTAAAATTTTGAATACTCACTCCTTCAAATATTTCTCTACAGCGATCTCTCGAAGGTCATCAGGGCCGCCCAATGGGTCTAGTATCAACAAGCATGAGGTGTCGATACACAACACCATCAACATCCAATGATTGCTGCCACAGATAAAACAAAGAATGTTTTGTAGAACAATATTTTTAATTATCACAATTAGGAAGCAAAAAATTCCAGTTATTGTGTACTTACATCTGATGATATGGGATCAGCAAATATTTGCTTCTTCTTCGCACCGCAGCACAAAATCCCTGCCTCACGTGCTGTGCACATCCTTGCGCATCCAATGCGGCCTGATTTGCTGACATCAATTGCGGGCACAAGAAAGAGATGGAAGATAATCTCTTGTTCGATATCAGTCTAGTAGTCAAACACCTAAACAACGTTTTTTTCATAAGATATGTTAAATAGCTTAAAAAAATGAAAGATAATTTATTAATTTAAAAGATACTTACACACAATAGGCCTGAATCACAGAGATGTTAAGCAGGTCTCCCATCAAAAATTCTCTTAGATCGCTCACGGTAATCATCAGATCTCTAGGCTCGGGGGAGTGGAAAACATGCTTAGACACTTTCATGTTGAAATTGGTAGACAGACTGCGGCTTCGTCATGAAAAAGTCATAAAGGCATTTTTGTTTGTCTGTCAACCTCTTCAATACTTGGGTGTCAGAATGGGGGATCTCCTAGTAGTCATATCGAAAGTTTTGACCACTTCCTTTCTCACACCCTGACCTCCTCATTTGATTTCCACAACTTCCTTCCCCTTACCCACTTTCCTCTCTTCTTAACCGTCTTAATTCCTTATCAATCTAATAGTATACAAAATTTAAATAATAAACATATCAGTCAACAGTCAAGTTAAAAACTAAACAGTAAGCATGTAATTAAATAGTTTACCTTGCCACTAACATCAATGAGAAATATGGCCATGGAACAACTGAAGATTTTGCTTGACCTATTTTACTCCACTGATTCCACTCCAACGGAAGGGGAGAGTCCTCATGACCTTGCACAATATCGTCTACCATCACACGAGCATGAGGTGGATGGGCTTGAAATGTACTACAGTGTTGGTTCCGGTCTGTAAAACCCGACCGAATGCAACATGCACAGTCCCACAATCCAACACTTGAAACAAATGACATGATTTAGCCACCTACATCAACTCACAACAGTAAGCAAGCTAATAAAATTATATTGTTTTAAAAGTAATGTTAAAATAACTAAGGAGGAAAAAGAACAAACCGAAAGGTTTGATAAGGAAATGTGTCTCTGGTAGGAGAAGAAGGTGCAGGATGATCGACCTCGGAGTATCCGCCGTCGTGGTAGGAGCAGACGTCGTGTAGGATCATCGACAGTATCTGCGTCGTGGTAGGAGCAGACGTCGGTCTAGCAGTAGGTGTCGGTGTAGGAGACGCGGCCACTATCGATCTATCCGTTGTCGCGGTAGGAGTAGACACCGGTGTAGGTGTCGGTGTAGGAGCATGCACCTGGCCCAATACTAAAGCCTCAAGTCTTCGCAGGCGCTCCTCGTAGGCTTGACGCTCCTCAGCATGGCGTCTTTCCGACTCAGCGTGACGTCTTTCCGACTCCTCCAACCGGTCATGCACCCGTTCATCCACCATTCTCTCTACATTTCATCAGCCTATGGTACTCTCGATCGAGACGTAGGAAACACGTCTTTTTGGTGAACTTGAACTTCCCCTCAAGCCCCCGCACTCGCCCTGGATGATCCTTTTGCCAAGGGCCTATTCATGGATCATCCTGAGACGGAGGGCCAAACCATCTCCCATCACTCAGTAGAGCCAGACTATTTTAAATTAACAAAAATATTAGAAATGAACTTACTAATTAGTAAACAACAACTTTTAATAATATATACTTACAATCTGGGACGCCAACTCTGGCAGTCTCGCTCTGCGGGAACACATATACTACTCCGTCGTCATTTTTCTTCATGCGACCCAGTATAAAATGTTTGCACCCTACTTGCATCGTCAACATCATCAATAACTGACTGAGTGCCGTCTTCATTAGTTTTCGTCAGTAAGCCCCTCGCTCTTCCACTTCTCCAACCGCCCCGTGTATCCAGCTCGCCCATGAAGTGCTTGTAGATTCTTCTTCGCCCGGTTACGTCTCACTTGTTCTTGACGTAACTGTTACAAAATTTGTATATTTGTAAGTTATACATAATAAAAAAAATATTTGTTAAATTTTATTCCTTAAATAATTAAGAAAGAATAATTGTAAAAGTACCTTAAACTCTTCAGTCTGGCGATGGTCGTAGAATATCTTTCAGTCCTCCTCCGTGATCATACCATCATACACTACCCACGGCGGTGACCTCTTGGAGCCCGGTTTGGTAATCCAGCCATCTACCAACCGATGCTTGAACTGTCGCATGATGTCGCTAGAAGTGATTCAATCTTCGTCCGAAGTTCATCCGCGACTTTGTACTTCTTCTGCACCATCTGCCACAGGATGTCTTTGTCTGCCTTTTCTTGATCTTTCCAATCGTTATTAATCGAGCAATGGGATTTTACCATCAATCCCAAGTAGGAAGCAAACTGCTGCTTCGACCCACCACGATGTCGGAGGTACTTGTCCCAGATCAAATCGATGGGAGAATCTTTCTTCTCCTTCAACCCACGGGTTGGTCCACGTCCCTTCCGAGGGTTCTGCGAAGTAGATGCAGTGGTGGTTCTTCTTAGAATGCAGCTGGTGGTTCTTTAGTAGGGACGTCATCGTCAATATCATCCAACCCCAACAGTAAGTCCTCGTCAACTCTATCGTCAGGATCCATAATCTGAAAATAATCAACAATTAACAAGGTTAATACGAACATCTACTGAATCAAATATTAAAACATGACAAAAATGAAATAATATAATATTGTCAACCAAACTTACAAAAAATAACATTTCATCGTTCAATCTCCCAATCCTTCATTGTGGTCGGACCTTCGATATTCAAAATTAGTTACATTATCTACCTCCATCGGCAACCGAATAGGTACATCTGTTTCATCTTCACAGTCGTATTCATCCTCATCAACAATATTATCAATCCCAACTATCGATCTTTTACTCTGCATTACAATAGACCATCTGGGATTAGACTGATCACGACAGTAGAATACTTGTTTTGCCTTTGATGCAACAATAAAGGGTTCATCAGTAGGAGCCGCTGTCGTTAAATCAACTAGCTTCATACCATGATCCTCCTCACGATATCCCTGTTTGTTGTCCACCCATTTGCAACGAAATACGCAAGTTTCATAACTAGTGTAATTCAAGACCCAATATCCTCAATAACACCATAATATTCGTTCTTCAGTGTATTACGACTTGTTCTTGTGAAAATGTCTTGTGAAGCGATAAGATGCACACCACTGTTCTGGTTTGTCGATTTACAATCTTGACGTGCAGTAAAAAGAAAATCCATTTACATCATATCCTTCATAAGACAACACATCGAGATTTGGACCAAGTGCCAACAACTGGATCATTTCATCCACGTTCCTTGAATCTTCATACAACACCTTCTGTCTGAACCACTTAACAAATGTTGCATTCTGCTCTTTTTTTAATTTGGCATTACTCATCGTTGGGTGTTTTGTTTTGAGGTAGGCTAGATGTGCATCGAAATGCGGTTCAACACTTTAGATGATTCAACACAACCAGATGTGCCTTGTTCAATGTATCAATATCAACTCTACATAATTTTTTCCCACAGGTACCAACCCCTTTAAACCTGCCATCATGTCTTGCTTTCGGTAATCCATAACATCAACACCGTCTAAGTAGTGAGTGCAGAAGTCAACTACTTCTCTGTTACTGTCCCTTCAATTATGCTTCCCTCTGGACACCGACGGTTTTTCATTTTCTTTTTCAGTATACCCATACTCTCTCAAACGGATACATGTATCGAAGGTATAACGGACCACAATGTTTGATCTCTGTAACAAGATGAACAAGTAGATGCACCATAATATCAAAAAACAAAGGAGGAAATATCATTCCAACTGACACATGGTGATCACAAGGTCATTCTATAGTTTATCCAGTGTCTCCACATCAAGTACTTTACATGAAATTCCTTTGAAGAAAACACATAAATTTGTAATAGTTTTCCTGACATCAGCTGGAAGGATTCCACGGAGAGCAACGGAAGTAAGTGCTGCATCAGCACATGATAGTCGTGAGACTTCATCCCTACCAATTAAGATCAGACATTGATACCAAACTTGATATGTTTCGATGAGTAACCGGATGCACTTTAATATAACGAAGAGAACTACAAAAACTTATTTTCTCTTCTTTGGATAATGTATGACAAGCGGGAGGCAAGAATTGTTTTTCCCTCTTTGTTGTGGTGCGAGTTCTTCTCGTATACCCATTTCCAGATCTTTTCTACCCTTTAAATGGTCTTTTGTCTTCCTTTCACGTTTAGTAGTGTCACAGATACACTTTCACCAATGTTTTTCTCCACGTGCATAGCATCAATGCAATGTCTCACCTCTAAATGTTGCCAATATTCAAGTTCCCAAAATATTGATTTTTTCTTCCAGATGCTCCTTTTCAGTGGCTTTAATTGGTGGACCGAAGTTGTTCACAACATTCTTCAACTGATTGTAAGTCTCAGCAGCAGATAGTGGTGGTCGTGCGACTGCATGATCCGTTTTTCCATCAAACTCTTTTTGTCATCTTACGGTATTTGTGCCCTTTAGGGAGGAATTTCCGATGGCCCATGTACACATTTTTTCCACTGTGTTTTAACCGTATACTGCAAGTTCTATCTCCACATATAGGGCACGCTATAGAGCTCCTTTAATTGTGTATCCCGAGAGGTTGCCCGTATGCAGGGAAATCATTGATTGTACAAAACAACATAGCCCAGAGCGTGAAGTTTTCCATACCATATGAATCATACACCGTCGCACCTTCATTCCACAACAATTGTAAATCGTCAATAAGTGGTTGCAAAAACACATCAATTTTGTTTCCCGGTTGTTTTGCACCCGATATCAACAGAGAGAGGAGAATATGTCTGGGTTTCATACACAACCATGGCGGCAGATTGTATATTGTCAATAAAACAGGCCAAGTACTGTGCATACTGCTCAAGTGCCATAAGGGTTCATCCCATCAGTGCATAAACCAAGTCTTAAGTTCCTTGGGTCTGTACCGAATTGAGGGTATATTCTGTCAATGTTTTCTCCATTGTGGTGAATCGGCTGGATGTCTCAATTTACCATCATCCTTTCTATGGGTAGCATGCCATCGGAGGTACTCAGCATCTTTCTGAACTGCAAACAAACGTTTGAATCGGGAATTATCGGTAGATACCACAACACCTTCGCAGAGAGCCCACGTTAGTGCTTATGTGGTTTCTGTCACCCTTTTTTACATAGCGTGATTCCCTACATTCAGAGCAATGGTCATCCAACTCATTCTCCTTCCAATACAACATACACCCATTTGGACAAGCATGTATTTTTTGTTTTTATATTCCATACCCATCGGACACATTAACTTCTTTGCTTCATAAGTTGTTGTGGGTATCACATTGTCCTTTGGTAGTACATCCTTCAACAGTTGTAAAAGATCTGTAAAACTGACATCACTCCATCCATGTCTCGCCTTTAGATTGAATAGTTTATAGGACATGCTCAATTTGTTTTGTGTTTGCGTTTCACATCCACTGTACAACGGTTCCTTTGATGCTTGCATCAGATTTTCGAATGTTTTAGGTTTGTTGGAAAAATGTTGTTCAACATCTTCCATCATTGCATTAAGGTCCTCTTGATCATCTGAATCACTACCTAGTGAATCATCTTGAGTATCCCCAAAATCGTGTGAAGCATCCATTTCTGATTGTTCTGCAACGACGTTATCAGCACATTCAAACACTTGTACTGAATGTTGACCATGCAGTATTGTTATGGCTTCATAATCATCTGTAAACCCTTTGTGAATCAGATGATCCTTAATTTTGTCCACACCTCGGTATTTGAAGTCGTTCTTGCAATCGACACAAGGACATCGAATATATCCCTTATCCCTTGGTTTAAGATTGTCAACAAGGACTTTGCAAAATTTATTGACCCCTTCTAGGTACTTGATGTCCAATCTGTCACTGTACATCACTGAGCGCTCCATCTCTTTTTTCAACACACACCAGATGTTGTGAACTTGTTCCATTGATCTCCTCTTTTTTATTTACAGATTTAACAACCTAAACCCTATCCAATCACCTTCGATCTCACCTAGGAACAAGTTAATAATATACAGTAGTTCAGTGATAATTTCGGCAGCATTACCCTACAGTTCTCCTAGTGTAGATATATATATATGAATTGTTTCAATTCACATATATATATGTACACTCGAAGAACACTACGGTAATGCTGCTGAAATTATCACTGAACTACTGTATATTATTAACTCATTCAAACCTAGATGGTGAGATCAAAGGTCATTGGACAGTCCCAACAGGGACTATCTAAGACATACCTCTATCAGGTAAATCTCAGACAGGTAATTCTATGGTTGAATTGATATTCCATTGTTTTAATAGGAAAACAAAAATAAATTGAAACGTTTTAAATACCAACCTGATGAGTACTGGATGGTCAGCGCGAACAGCACAAGATAGAGAAGAGACAAGTAGACAGATGTTCTTGCACGTAGTATATGACACCTATTCAATGAAATAATAATAAGGTTTTAATTTTATAAAAACTTGAATAATGAACATATAAACAACGATGGAATTAGAATCAGCTTAATTCTGGAAAAAATTTGGCATGACCTTTGCGTATTTTTAGACACTCCACATTTTTTTAAGGCAGAAACAAACACAGTAGCAACAATAACATTTATTCTCCTCAAACCATACGAATTATTATCAGACAGACAAGTATATAATAATATATATGATCAATGAACAAAACAACCACTCCATTTCAACTTAATCTCACATTTCACAACACTATGCAAATATATATTCTAATGATTGCAGAATGCAAGTAGAATTTAGTATAACGTTTATTCGTGACAATATATAAGTATTTGTTTCTAAAATCATAATCAGAAACGCAAGTGTTTTAGTGTGGGTTCTGATCAGGCAAACCGGGGCAGAGGTTGACAACAGTAGATGGTGCGACAAGTAGACAATCCGACCGTGTGTAGTGACACCTATTCAATGAAATTAGAATATAAGGTTTTGATTTGAAAAAATATGAATAATTGAACAAATAAACAAACGAATATATTTTCAATAAACCATGTTATTGAAACATTTTTTAAAAAACTAACCTAATGAGTAGGGATGATCAACTCAGAAATGTGATGGAAGAGGAATTTTTCAACCGTAGTAACACGCACCACCTATCCAAAAAATAAGAATAAGGTTTATTCTGGAAAAAATTTGGCATGACCTTTGTGTATTGCTAGAGACTCCACACTTTTTTTAAGCAGAAACAAACACAATAGCAGCATCAGATCAAGGTTCAAGTGATTCCCAAATGTTGACTAGTACACTCCATTTATCCAGTAATCCAAAATTTACATAGAACTCTATCGTCATACTTTCACTCAAACAAACTGGAATGTCCAGAAACCTTATTTCAAATTCGAAACCTTAAACTTTAATTTGAACCATAATTCGGTTTTAGTGTTGCTAATTAGCATAACCGCATCAAGATAAAAAAATATAATCCAACTACATACATTGTTTTGAATTTGTGAACTTCCATAATTTAAGGAATTAGTAAACACTCACCCGAAAACACTAAATCCAGAATCGACCAACCACAACCAATTTTCCAAAATCATCAAAAAACATGAGTAATCTTCCTAAATCACAAGATTTTGCCTATGGTAATCATAGCAAATGTGCTGAAATAAATTGCATCCCTATCTACAAAAATAAATTGCATCCCTATCTGGCGACACTAGTGGAAAAAATGTTTTTTAAACCACGGTTATTTGGCCTATATACCACGGTAAGGAACCGTGGTTATGCTCACGTCGTATATTTCAAATTGAGATATACCACGGTTCGTAACCGTGGTTAAAGTGAGCGAAAAACCACGGTTTTCTCGAAACGTCGTTTAGACCCCTTCTCCCGGCAAAATTCACTGACTTTTATACCACGGTTGTGAGTCTGAACCGTGGTATATAGTGCATTATAAATTACGGTTTTACTTAAAACCGTGGTATAAAGTCTATAGAAATCAACAATAACCACGGTTCTACATATAACGTGGTTTATAGTCTGCGATTTTTTTTTCCGATTCGCCGGCGCTTTAGCGCCGCCGCCTCCGATATTTCTCAACAGAGAGCGCAAACGAAAGAAAATGAACAGGCCAGAACATGTATTTACTTGTTTGTGTATTAGGGTTGCTAAATAATGAGTGAAGTTTACATTATGTTCCTTGTTTGTCGGTAGGTTGCAATTAACCGTGAAAGAGATGAGAGAGCGCGCGAAGCGCCGGTTAGGGTTGCACAAAATTACCGTGAAAAACATTGTTCGCCGGCGATTTTATTACAGAGGCGCAGAGCATGTCCTTGTTCGCGTTTTGGTTTGCAAAAAATTACAGAGGCGCAACATGTGTTTCCTTGTTTTCCAGTATGGCGAAGAGCATGCATGTTCGCCGGTGGGCTGAAAAAATTACAAAGGCGCGCGCAGAAAGAAGAAGAAGAAGAAGAGAAGAAGAAGAAGAAGAAGAAGAAGAAGAAGAAGAATAAGAAGAAGATAGAAAGAGAAGAAGAAGAGAAGAAGAAGAAGAAGAAGAATAAGAAGAAGAAGATAAGAAGAAGAAGAAGAAGAAGAATGAGAGAGAGTGAGCTTAGGTTGTAAAAGAGTGAGGAGAAAATATATATAATAAGAGAAAGTGAAAGCTCGCATTCATTTTCGGCGAAAATTTGAATTCCCGCGTAGACTATATCCCACGGTTCTAACAAGGAACCGTCATATAAAGTTTCTTGACCACGACTAAAAACGACGGTTTTGACAAAACCGTGGTATATAGAAACCCTATATACGACGGTTCTCCAAGAACCGTGGTATATTGACTCCGGCATGTACTATATACCATGGTTGCCCTGAAACCGTGGTATAAAACTAACCTATATACGACGGTTCCGGAAAAACCGTGTATATGCGCCTCTTGTATGCACCTTTAACGACGGTTTTCTATTAGAACCGTGGTTTATAAACTTTAAACCACGGTTTTCCATGTAACCATGGTTTAAACGCCGTCATTAAAAACATTTTTTCTCTACTAGTGCGAACAACAATATACATGCCTCTTTTCATTCTCTAATTTGCAGCCCTAACTGTCGAACAAGAACATTTTCGTTCCAAAATTTTGCAACCCTAAATGATGAACAAGAGCATACATGCTCGCGCCTGTATTCATTCTCTAATCGCAACCCTAACTGTCGAACAAGAACATACATAGTTTGCGCCTTTCTTCATTCATTATATACAAACCCAACTGGCAAAATACCTGCGGTGGCTACAACATCGGTGGTGAGCAGAGACGAGAGGGGGAGCTTCGGGAGGGCGGCGTTGGCGGCGCGCTTCAGTACCCCAGAGGGGGAGCTTCGGGAGGACGTGCGACAAGACGAGGGCGGAGGCGGTGGAGCGAGCTGGTGACCGTGAGCAGGGCGACGGCGGAAGGAGGGCAAAACGGCGAGGGGTGGGAGTCGTCGACGGGAGAGGAGGGGAGTCGGGCCGGAATCGCACAGAGACGGGATAGTCGGGAGGAAGAAGAAGAAATGAGGCTTCGGCTTTTTAATTCAATGACTTTAAAAACGGTTAATACACAAACCGTCGTTTAAAAACCTATGTCACGAGAGGAATAAATGACGGTTCTTAGATAAACCGTGGTTTTAAAGTGTTGGCGCAATACTTTAACGACGGTTCAATAGTAACCGTGGTTTATGTTGATTATATACGACGGTTGTAACGGGAACCGTCATTTATCTTCTAAGGCGTTGAACTATAAACGACGGTTTCTGTTGAAACCGTCGTTTATATAGTGAGCCAAGCAACATAAATGACGGTTCTCTAAATAACCGTGGTTATACACTTTAAACGATGGTTTCATTATTAACCGTGGTTTAAAGTCCGTCATTTAAAATCTTTTTTCTACTAGTGGATGTTTAGATCCCAATTTGAGGAAGAAAAGTCATCACCACCTGGTCTCCTGTTAGAACTACCGTTACCGCAGTACCTCCTCAAACACCAGGTTTTGTGGAGTATTTATTTTCCTATTTTATTTACCGAGGTGACATTCTGTTTCGATCCAGGTGGTTTGCTTTTAATTACTGCTAACTTCGTTTTCCTGTCAAAGCTGTTGTCTACCTTTATTTTTGATCCAGGATAACGAAGCGGGAGTCGAGCCAAAGACTATAAATACGGGCAGCTTACTGGGAGGCAACCTAGTGGTTAAATTTTATTTCCCTACTATTTTTTGTTTATGTTTTGTCTTCCATATTATTCCTATATATGTTTTTATAATAAAAAGGGAACGAGAGAGAACGAGGAGAATTAACTTGAGTTCTTCTGGCTGTTTAGAATATTCATTACAGGAACATCTTGCACTTTCTATAGCTGAACTCAAGTGTGGGGGGGGGGGGGGGTACTCTACATACTCTGCAAACTCTAGGGAGTACCTATCCATACACCGCTCTTTAAATTTTCAAATATTTCCTATTACCATGCTTTGTGATCATTACCAAGATAGTTTGCGTGCCCTGTTATTTTAAATTCTTCTATGCAATGAGGGCATTGCTTTGGTTCAAGTGTGGGGGAGAGATAGTAATCAAAGCTTGCTCTTAAGTTTGTCTCTTTTTTCGACACTGTGTTTAAATTTTTTAAGTGATTAATAATCAAAGAAGGAGCCATAGAGGGAGTAATGCTGGTTTTAATAGGTTTAAAGGGTACAAAAAAAAATTATTATTACTCTGCTCCTTACTCAATGCTAAAAAAATTATGAGGAAATTATCATTTGAATTTTTGTTTTGACTTTGAGCCTAGTTTTTAATTGGAATGAAACGGTGGAAAAAGAACAAGAAAGGTACTCCTCTGATCCAAACAGGCATATTCTGATCCAAAACAGGCCTCGTCCACTCGGTTATTAAGTTCTTAGGGTGCTTCATCACCCGGCTACCTAAGGTACTCGGTATCTGGGATAGTAGACCCAAAACCGCTACAAGGGTGGAGAGAAAAGTCTGAGGTAAAAGAAAAATGAACTTCAAAATTGAAGTATCTGTGCATTCTGTACCCAAATGATAAAAACTTCTTTTTATGGATCATGAGTATGTGGCATTGAAAGGTATAATGGAATAAGATTTACTTCATGCCCCATGTCGTTCAAGGAATTTGAAAGAAAATGGATTGGCTCAGGGTTAAAAGCAGAATTCTCATGGTACTGTTTCTCTTTCTTTTGTAGGATTTCAGGGTTATTCTCAGAAACGGAGAAATATATTTAAGAAATTTAATGTTATTAGTACCCTTTTAAAATCTGAAAAGATTGGCAATTACCTCTTCTGTGCTCTCCTTACTTGATTATTGTCTGTTTAACTTGTTTAAACATTATGCCAAAGATTTGCTTGAGGACAAGCAAAAGATAAGTATGGGGGAGTTTGATAAGTGAGAAATACATCTATTTTTAGGGATATAATTCTTCCCATTTTCATAAACAATTCATGTCATCTTTCTCACTTATCATATGTTTTTTTCTTAGATTTATATTGATGTGAACTGATACATTTTATGTGTCTAATGCAGGTGTAACAGCCCAGGGTCCCACATGTGTGATATTGTCCGCTTTGGCACACGGCCGCCGCAAGTCTTGTTCTTGGGTTTCACCCCAAAACGCGTCACACAAGGGAGAGGTATCCATGCACCTATAAGGTACACTTTGTGCTCCTCCCTAATCGATGTGGGAGGTAGCCCATCTCTGGGTGCTACACTCCGTTCTCCTCCCGTTCACGGGAGCCCAGCGTCCTCGCTGGCACACACGACCTGGGTCCGGCTCTGATACCATCTGTAACAGCCCAGGGTCTCACATGTGTGATATTGTCTGCTTTGGCACACCAGCCGCACGGTTTGTTCTTGGGTTTCACCCCAAAACGCGTCACACAAAGGAGAGGTATCCATGCACCTATAAGGTACACTTCGTGCTCCTCCCCAATCGATGTGGGAGGTAGCCCATCTCTGGGTGCTACACTCCGTTCTCGCAACATAGCAATACATTACATATGTATACTACACAAGGATTCACATTCACCCATGGAATATAATCCTTAACTAACATAACAAGGTTGTTAGTTGTGTTAACTTGCTCTTAGGAAATACCGAGCTAGGAATTAGAGACTTAGGGCTAAGGGTGGAGTGGTAGCGTGAGAGATGCGCTAGTTAGGAACTTCCAGTATGATCTGGATACCTACAATACCAAACCGCCCTCCACAACCCCCTGCATTAAAAGCTCGGGAAGGAACGCCAGAGAGATGGGGAAACCCAATCTGGCAGTTAGTAAATATTTCAATAAGAACTAGAACTTGACATGCGGTAGATCCCGAGGACCGGAAATCCGGAGACGGATCCCGCTGAAACGACAATAACCGCACTCAATGGCGGGAGACCGAGACATCCTAATCCAAGGAGACCAGAATCTGTGGCAGCTTGGGGCGACATGCTTAGCAGTCGCGAGTACCCAGCTGGCTGAGCACCAGCAAGAAGGAAGGCGTCAACCTTACAACGAGGCGTAATAGATGAAGTAACGAAACCGGGACGCAAGTCTACGGACCGACACAGCAAATAATACCATTAACGGCATATTAAGCGACTAAAAATCTAGTCAGGAGTAGATACACCCACCCTGCCACACCCAAAGAGGTTGCAATACTTAACTGATATAGCTTAGACAGCTACAAGCATAACTACTGGATATACCCGAATTGGACTACTGAAGTGGTACCTAAATGACTTAACCTCAGTAACCACAGTAAAGACGTGGGACGAGCAACGAGGTAGAACGCAGAACTGAGTAAGCAAGGGAATCCGATACTGGAGAAGTACCTAAATGAATGACAGTCTTGTCAAGATGAATGAGAAGCAGCTCCTAGGAGAAGTTATCCAACTAAAGGATCAAAGGAAAGCCGACAAGGCTACCAATATAATGCGAACAATACCGTGACCGGTATGAGTTAACCTAAAAACCGCCTGTACCGTGCACTTGCCACGACAAGTGCAGTAAAAAGAGACCGTTAAAGGATCTTAACAAGTGACAAGTACTTAGCAAGTACCAAGGTGGCAAGAAAAGCCAATATAGCACCACAAACCTTAAGAAAGGCCTAACGGCCTGACCACTGTATTAAGGAGAATACCAGTCGGCGAGAAGCTAGATCTGGTAAGAAGCAACCGGCATTGAAATGTCGTGAAGATTTCATTTTCAAAACTCAAATTTTTCTTTCAAAACATAAAATTTTCCAAAACCCCCAAATTTTAAAACCAAACAAAGAAGCACGGTAAGTTATCATAGGACGATACAAGAGAAGTTGGCAACAAAATACTTCACCTAGGCGTGTGACCGACACTACAAGTGTACACAAACGAGACATGGAACGACCGCACTCGAAGGAGCTTGCGGGCCTGACAGACCAGTTATGAGTTAGTCGGGTAAGTGGTAACGTATCCATAACTTATCCAAGATACTCCATGTATGTATACAATAGTAGAGGAGGAACACGGGAAGTATCCCACCTCATACTACGGATGAAAGAGCCAATTCAAACCCAACAGTTGGACCCCTTCGTATGATCGAAGAACCCAAAGAAGCTTACCAAGCTAAAAGAGTCTAGAAACAGTAAGGTGATGGAGCTAAGGATATAGCGATAATAAGTGCGGGAAGCCAGAGTATTAAGTATAGACATTGGATATGTCTCAAGAAATTACATAATAACTGGAATGAAGACCAGCGTAAGCAATATGGTGAATGCCTAAAATGAACAATATTAATGTTCGATAAACGGGATAGAATTCCCACAGTATACCTCACTGAAGAGAATAATGACCTGACCAAGAAGGTAAAGGAAAAGTACCAAGGATCTACCCAATAATGCGAGACATTACAACCCTAAACGGGATAGTCAAGTATATAACGCAAGGCGGAGTAAGGAACTGAATATACCATGAATTCAGGCCAGATGAGATGGCAAAACTCAGTAACACCCAGGAGCAATCCGAGAAGGGTGCCGAAGTCAACAGTAGTGAACGAAACATCATGTTGAGAACACAAGTGTTAAAGCAAACACTCGGGTAGAACCTGAAGGGATCCCTCGTAACACGGGATACACTAATTGCCGGAGGCATGAATTAATATCAAAATACAAAAAGGGCCTTCCAGGTACGGAAGTGTGGTGAGACAACCATATCAAGAGCCCAGTAATATCTTCCAAACCATTAATGGCATACGGAGAAGGAGAAACCTTTTGAGAAGCCCGCATAGAGCGTGGCGAGGCAATGTGGCTTGTAAGCCGGTAAAACCAACTACAATACGTAGATCCAAACGTGACAAACCTATGCATAAAGGCATAAAAAGGAATTGTAGTGAATAAGCCACTACTTTACCATGGGGATACCCCTCATTATTATGGAGCCTAGGGTGCGGCAATTGTGTGAGTCCTCCAGAGAAAGACTACCACCTAAGAATGTAATGTGAAACCGCTAGAGCGGTGTAGTCAAACTTGAGCATGTGTTTATTGTCAAGGAGTAATACGAACAGAGATAGTATGTAAGAAGGCTTTGATAGCAGTGGAAAGAAACGAGAGAGTAATCGGTTAAGTAGCAAACACAGTATGTGTGCAATACGAATTGCAGAGTAAACAATGCGCAATAAGCATAGAGAGGTTAGAGAAGTATATTTATTGAGTCAAGTGAATGGCAAGCCATAGTATTAATGGCGGGAGTACATGAACGGAAGCTAAAGTAGTAGCGGATGCCATATAAGCGAATGTTCTAATGAGTAGAGCATGATATGCAGTAACAGATAATGATACGGAGCTGATGATAAAATGTGGTAAAGGAGACATAATCATTCCTATCTCATGAGAGATTTACTGTCAAGGGTTTACGTTTTGCACTCTGTATGACTGAGTGTTTTGGTATTGCACTTGTGCGGTAATGATCGAGTGGGAGAGCCAGGAATTGAGAAATGTCAACGAAGCCTGTTGAGTTTGAATCTAGAGAAATAACCGTGAGGCCTTTGGCCAAAGATGCACGAAGAATGTGGGCCATAAACCACAGGTCCAGGACCGATGAATGGTTATGCAGAGTAGTATGAAGGAAGAATTGTTGTACAGAAATAAATGAATAAACATAATTGAGAAGCACTATTAAACGAGGAAGCACTACATACTGAGTAGTAGCTTGATCTCAACCGACAATAAGTCAGAAAAGGTAAGTGAATAACCACGAAGGTATACAGAGTATATGAAATAGATTCCAAGAGCTGGAGAGAAAACCTATAACTCATCGAATTCGCATACGGTAAGAGATACCTAGCGACGATTGAGAAACCTTTAATCCTAAGTCAAAAAGGGATAAAAGGGAGTGGATAATACATTAAGAATATAAAAAGGGCGAGTTAAGCTCTAGCTATTAGGTCACGCAGCAAAAGCTAGTGGGCTGTAATTAACAGGTTAAGTATACCTAGCGATTGTGAGTAATTGGCTAATCCTAAACGCCTTGAAGCCTTAGAGGCTAGAACGAACCTGGTTATGAGTTAATTAACCGCATTGAAGTTAAAACACTTCATGATATTCGAATTAATGAACCAATGTTCAATAATAACATATGGTCTGTTACGCGGGCGTAACCCCTTTTAAGGGGGGTAGGGCGAGAAACCGCTTAGAGTATGTTTTACGTATAGGTGCGTAAACTACTATGTGCATGGCACAAAAGAAATTATTTTGATGGTTGGAACTCATGTTACATAAACATGTGTACCCATTCGTTGTGTAAGTATAAGTATTGTGCATGAGAGATGCAAGTAACGAGTATATAATATTTATGAAAAGAGGAGTAGAGAGACTCCTGGGGAATGAGAATCCCTTTAGTATTTGTCTATTGAGATTAGACATGAGATATTATGAGTATGAACCGGTATGAAACCGGTGTATAACCTAGTAAGAGGAAGTGAGTTTCCCTAGGTAATTTTATTTGAGAATGAGTATGGAGTGAGTTCCATACTTTGGAGTTGTATGTTGGGTGTTTTTTAAATCGAATAACAATTTGAGAAAATGACCCATTAGTTGCTTAGGTAAATTAAGCAAAGCAAATTGATTATGACAGATGAAAAGGAACCTAAGTTCTAGGACTTGAGATAAGTTAAAAATAGAATGCTTATGATATGACTAGAAAGAGGGGAAAGGGGAAACCGAACACAAAGTGGGGTGGAAGGATAGGTCAACACTGATGCTGATCACATCAGGTTGGATGATTCTTGAAGCTCCCTATAAGTGGTCACAAGTAATCACGCTAAGAAAGATGCAGCCACCATAACCGAACTTGGAGTTGTGTGATATTTTGAAAAGAATTTTCAAACAGAATTTGAAAAGGGATTTTCTTCTAGTATGAAGATGGAAATGAAAACTGGTTTTTAAACCGCTATCACCCGCCGATGGCTACGGCCTTAAGTCTTGATGACGGCAGAACGGTGGGCGTGTATTGGTTTTGAAACCATTGCACCGTACGTGCGGCGGTCCTAAGTGACCGGTTGGGGCTGGTGACAGTGTGTGATTTTTCCAAAGGCAGCGGGACGGACAGAGTACCTGAGACGATCCTGTGTTGAGTGAGTCAACCAGAGTGCCTGAGGATATGTATATGTGTAACGTTTTGATCAGAACCGAAGGGACCGTGGGCCAGAGAGTAAGTGCCCAGTAGTCATGAAACGGTCGTGGACCAGAGAGCGTAAGTGTCCAACGTGACCGGTACCTGAGGGATCAGTAATGTATTACTCAATATGGATTCGAGGACTGTAGTGCCTTCTTGTCTTTGGACCGATTCCATGGAGAGAGTATAAAGAGTATTTTTGAATGCTATACATGTTGTGATATGTTTGTGGTATGTGTAGTGTGTGAAATGAGACTGATTGTGGAGTCTGTAAGGTATACATGTATTATAACCTTGGCATAGCGTGCCCATGAGAGTAACGATATAAGATTCACAAACTTTGAGGACAAAGTTCCTAAGGGGGGTAGATTTTAATACCCGGATCTAAAAATGGTGATTAAATTACTCTAATATGATTATTAAAGGCCTAATGGTGCCTAAAGAGTATTGGTAAAGAAAATAAAACCAAAAGAAAAGAGAAAATGCGCAAAACGCGAAAAAACGCTAAAACGCGCATTAAATGAGTATAAGAGATATATGATCTCGTTAGGGTCTAACATGGATTCCTAAGGCTTATTAGGCCTAATTAGTATACGGGAATAATTCCCGAAGAAAAACGGATCCAAATAATGGATTAAAAATGCTAACGGAGTTTCAAAGCACGTTTTCGAGAAAACCCGAAAAACGTGACTTTAAGCGGTCAAATGGACCAGTAAAAATTATGGTTGACTATATAACTATAATTCAATAGTAAGGAAGCTTAATAACCATTTAAAAAATGAAGAAAGAGAAAAATCCAAAAAAACGGGCCCGGTTAGTGTTTAGTATCATGTGCGTATTAGGGGTGTTACAGTAAAAAATGAAAAACGCTACCAGCTAGTATTTTGTGTGGGGCCGATTTTAATTAGCATACACACACACATTTAATTAGCTTGTTAGCTTATTAAGTCACAAGAGGACAAAAAATAAAGTAAGGGAGTGAATAATGTAAAAAGTGATATTTTACCCTCTCTCTTCTATTCTCTGATTCACTCACGTTTTTCCCCCCTTTCCAAACTGAGTCTTCTTCTCCTCTGTGAGTTCCATGGCGATTTCAACAGAGAGCACACAGCCATCATCTTCCCTCTTCACTATCTTGCTCATTTCTCCTCTAAATCACACAAAAATAGCACCGTTAGATTCCTCTCGGTATGGGCAACATTTTCCACCCAACAAAAACTTGAAACTCTCATCTTCATCTTCATGGCCGTGGGTCATTTTGCAGCTTGGAGAGGTGATTTTGGATCTCTCTCATCTCCTTAATATTCTAAGGTAAAAATAAACTCAAGTTTCCATCTTTCTAGCTTATTCTTGCAAGATCCCAAAAACAAAATGCTCACGTTGAGATTTGCTCCATTTTCCAGACGGTTTTTGGGTCTTCAATAGAGGGGTGATATTTTTGCTAGTCTTGCTGTAAAAAGTTTGCCCTCAAGAGAGTAAGGTAAGTCCTTAGTGATAAAGCCCTAAAACTAACTCTTGAAATATTAATTCGGTGAGAAACGTGAGAACTAAACTAGCTTGTTATGTATGGCATGGGAATAAGATTGTAGATAACAATCGATACCATTTGTTGGTGTGGAAACAAGAAGAGAATGAGAGAACCAGAGAAGGAGGAAGAAGAGAAAAGAAAACAGAAAACTAACAAGGTATTGAACTTACCTTGAGATGGTTTTGTTCTCTGTAAACATATTTTGTAACGTAAATAATGACCTTGTATGGTGTAGTTATGATACTACAATATTGCTTGTTAAATGAAGAAGTTTTAATGATGTTTAAGTGTGGTTAGTAAGCCTTGAGGCTAACTGGTACATAGGTGATAACAGAGGGGAACTTAGCATGATGTAGCAGTGGTTTTTAATGTTGTAATAACAAGGATGAAAAACTGATCTTGGTGGCTGTTGTAGTGTGGAGAATGCTTAGGAATGTAGACAAACCTTGTCAAAATTTGCCTAGGAATGTATGGGCTTGAGTGTATTGATGCGTGGAGTTGGAATGGAAGGAAAGAAAGGATTGGAAAAACTACTACAGAAACAAAGAAGCTAGAGGTGCTGTTGTGCATCAGTGTAACAGAGAGGGTGGAAATGGTGTAGTTGTGCATGAATTAAGTGATAAGTTTTTTCCATGATTTAAGGATGTTAAGAACTTGATTAAGGTGTTAAAATATGTTGGATTACATGTGGAATGATTAGGAAGAGATTGGGTATGAATTAGGGGTTGAAAAGATGTCAAAAACTGTAAATTTTGACAGTTCCAGGGGTGGTCCGGGTTTGCAAATCGGTACGCAAACCCGGACCATAGCAAAAAATAGGCAGAAAGCCATCCCAGGGGGTGGTCCGGGTTTGTAAACCCGGACACAAACCCGGACCACATGTAAAACTGTCCAGAAACTTTAAACCGTGTCTGGTCCGGGTTTGTAAACCAGGACACAAACCCGGACCAGTGTAAAAATGTACCAGAAAGTGTTTTTAAGTGTCCTAATGATGGGGAAGTGAATGGTAATGGTTTTAGATGATGTTTAGGCCTTGTTTGGTGACTAATAAAGGTCCTAAGAAGTATAAACAAGTGTTGGAAGTGAGTGAGAATTAAGAGCCTAAATTGACAAGAGTAAAACTAAGTGTAACGGGAGTAATATTTGTTTACCTACCGTAAAGCATTGATGTTAATAGAATCACTTGATATGTGATTAGTGATTCGGGAGTGAGATCCGAGGAACGAGTGGTGACCCGGTAAAGTAAATCCATGGTGAAAGGTATGATTTTCTCATACTCCGCGTGCTAACCGAGTTACGTTGATTTGTGTGTTTGTGTGCCGGCTTAATCAAGACTAAAGCATGAAAATAATCCATTGTTTGATTATGTATGTCTTGTTGTATGTTGAATGAGCTAACATACTTGTATGCCGGTGTGGTCTAACATAGAGTAAAGACCGACTCATAGTGAGTAACGTTTGGCTAGAGACCCATAGATCGGGTCGATGCTTATGATAACGAAAACGTGCAAACACACAAACTATCCGTTAAAGTATAACGAAAATGCAAACATATGAACTCCCTAGATTGTGGTAATTACCCGATAACGGTTAGTAAACCATAATGACACAAACCACGAAACAAATGAGAGTGGAAAGATAAGTGAACCTCCCTCAAGAGGATTAACGACGGTTCGAAGATGTGAGCTAGTAAAGAACTTAAAAGAGACCTAAGGGATTAGTAGCTCCCTTGAGACATGGTCAACCTCCTATATGAGGATTTTACCGATTTAAGAAAATAAGCGAAAGTATGAGTAAGTGGAATGTATGGGTAACTCTTAAAACCTAAGATTAACCGAACTAAAGTAATGTTCCCAAGTCATTAGAAACATCGAGAGTGATGCTTCTAGACTAATATACATAATATTATTATAACTCCGAGAGAGGAGTGTATGGGAATGAGAGTAGCCCGAGAGTAGTCGGACCTAAGTAAAAAGAGATAGGAACTAAGAGAGAGTTCCGTGAGCTAGTTGAACCTTCCCACCATGCTAGACCCGGAGTAGGGTCGAAACCGGGGAAGTAAGACTACGCTTGAGAGCCATGAGTTTTGGCCTAAGTATGTATTCAGAGTAACAAGCGTGACGTAGGAGACCTGTAGTGTCTCGAGAATCTACAAGAGCTTGAGTATGAATAACCCAAGAGTGTGGGTGAGATAATGAGTATAAATAACCCAAGAGTATGGGTGAGATAATGAGAATAAGTAACCCGAGAGTGTGGGTGAGTATAGTACGAGTAGCCCAAGAGAATGGGTGTGTATATGAATAAGTAACCCGAGAGAGCGGGTGAGGTATTGAATAAGTAAACAAGGCATAGTGAGGTATAACCCTCAAGGCCTAAGAGTAAACAGATACAACTAACAACCTTGTTATGTTAGTTAGGAATTGTGTTCCGTGATTGGATGTAGATTCCTTGAGTATTACACGTACTTATTGTATTGCTATGATGCATGTTGTTTGACTAAAATGAACTCCATGTATATCCGACAAGTGGTCGGCGTACCCCGGTTAGCGCTCGGGGTATGCGAATTTCATATGCAGCGTTAAGCTGAGCCCCTAGGGGCAACGTTTTTATTTTTCAGGTACACCGAAGATGTTACAGTTCGAGAGTAGGACGGGGTCGGTGGTTTGCATGGGTAGTTAGATTTATTTACTTATGTATTGATATAGGTGTAAGACCGATTATGTTGTCGGCATCCATATATTGTAGACTCGGTATAGTAAAGAAATTATTCGAGTAAAGTATTTGTATTATGTATTCGGTTGTTCCAGTCCATCAGACCGTTACTGTATGTGAAATAGGCCTGGTTAGTCATATGGGTGGCTAACGGCGTTGTATCATCCTTCGTTGTAATAGAGATCCGCTGTGTGAGTATGGGTAATTTGTGATTGTTCTAGAGGTAATGACGTGTTTAATGGTTGGGGTGTTACAGCAGGAAAATTACAATACACCGATATATATATAATATCACATACTAGCCGCATTGCACTTCACCGATGATACGTGAGATTATTTATTTGGCAACGTCCAAATAATGAGGAGACATCATTCACGCTACTACAAATTGTTTCAATGATTAGCGATGATACTCACGATATGCATACAAGAGGTGTCCGCCTAAATAAGGCAGGACATGAAACATTCTGTCCGTGAATACGTCCGTGCAAGTATGACCAGACAAGAGTCATGTCCGTGGAGTTATGGGCGGACAAAGACCGGACATGGGAAGCAAGGTCCATGGAATTATGGACGGACATGAGTAGAGACGTCCGCCCCGTGTCCATGGAGAAAAAGGCGGACAAGAGACAACACGTCCGCCCAAAGATGGTCGGACAAGACACGGGCAAGAGGAAGAGACCGTGAGTGACGTCCGTGGATTTAAACCCGGACAGAAGGCCGGACAGAGACACAACTGTGGCACGTCCGCGGATTTAAGGCCGGACAAGACTAAGGAGCAACTGTGAGATGTCTGGGGAAATAAACACGAACACAGACGCGGACGCGTGTAAATGTCTAGACCCAGATCCAGAAATTAACGCGACAGACTTCGGTGCTGTTTATCTTCTTCGCACGGCCTACAGACATATCCATCTACCCGATGAGCAATATCAGGCGCCTGCCGACGATTCCTCACGCGTTTTGCCGCCCCAATCCACTCCTCAATTCCCTCACGTGGTGTTCCCCCTGTCTTCTTCCTCCTCCTTCCTTCTATATAAACCCTCGCTCCTTCTGCAACAGAGGAATCACTCCCTTCCTCAAAATCCAAAGACCACCGTTAACCACCGTTCAAACCACGACAGACCACAGTTCACCACAATCGTTCATCCAAAGTTCATTAGCCTTACGCTGTTATTTTCCAGACAACCAACAAAGAAGACGATCTGCACAAAACCAGTCCATATCCTGATCTGTGTCCGCGTACCATCGTTCTTCTACGTTCTGTCTGACTACCTTGTTTCTTATGTTATGTTTTACTGTATAATTATGTGTGATTAATAAGCCTAGCTTCCCGGGTTAGGAAGCGAGCCTATTTTATATAATTGTGTTATGTAAGCTTTCCAGTATAATTTATCTAAGTAGTATTTTGATTCCTCTCCTTAATGCGCTTTAATCTTCTTGTACAATTATTAAAGTGATATTTGTAGTTCTTTGTTAAAATGTAGTGCTGAGACAAGGTTCTAGACACAGGAAGTCAAAACGGGTTAACGACTAGAAGCGAGTATCTCGCCGTATAGGTTAACCAGTCTCCAATAGGAATTGTTAATAATGCGATTAATTTATTAATAACTTGAGCAAGGATTGCGCTTGTTGTTTAAATTAATCAGGGTTTCTTGCACAGGGAACGGTCAATAAACTAATTAAGATTCTTGAGTTTATTGCTAAAGTGGGAAAGTTATATTGATATAATTGGTTATAATAGGTGAGCAGAACAACCCGGGATGCTTCTTAAAAACACAAAAAGATTTATAATTTCTATTTCTTTTCTGTTTTGATTAATTGTTTTTATTATTGTCTTATGAGTTAGCTGTTAATCCTTTCCTTAAAAATGATAAAATCTGTTTAATAGAAATCTCACTCAATTTACTACACTATCAGTTATCCACAGCGAGGTCCCCAAGAGTACGACAACCCACATATCCACTATTCCGCAAAACGATAGGTACACTGCCTAAGTGGTTGAAGTTATAACACACTTTTATCCCAATAGGGAGACCAACAACGAAATCCATCGAGATGTCCTCAAACTTCCAGCAAAGAATAGGCATGGACTGCACTAATCCGTCGGGTCTCCTGTGCTCAAACTTAACCTTTTGACAGGTCAAGCATCTAGTTACATAGTCGGCTACGTCCTTCTTCATCCCGCTCCACCAGATATGGACCTTCAAGTCCTTGTACATCTTCGAAGAACCGGGGTGGATGGATAAGGACGAGCAATGAGCCTCCTAGAGTATCTTCTCCTTCAGATTAGAAGACTCTGGAATACATAACTGGTCATTCAATCGAATCATGTCGTCGTTGCTCTGTTCGAAGTCGTTGTTATACCCAAAATTTTGACCCCCCTGGTTAGGGTCTACGAGGTTTTGGTGTTGTGAGGGGCATTTCAATCAAGTAATGAGAGAATCTGGCTTGATCGGCGCATTCCAGGGCATGCGGAGCAGTTTCGTCATTGTCAGTGGCGTTTTCGTAATTTTTAAGGCTCCTAAGACCTCCTGTAGGCTTTCTCTCTCCTCCAAAAGATGCCTAAATCAGCTTGAAATGCTTTGATAATTTAACCCATGATAGAGGATGACATTTTAAGAATAATGGCGTTGGAATTTTGATTTTTCGAATTTCCAATAATTTTCATGCAATTTCTAACTGAATGTGACGAGAAATTAAATTTAAAAATATTCCAACATTTAAAAAATTCGATTCCACTTTAGAAAAATCATAATTGCCATCCTTGACACGTGGTTAAAATTTCACAGCAAAATTCCTTTGGGAAGTCATTTAATTAAAATGCCAAAAAATCTTACTTTTACTAGATTTTCTTTATAGGCTCTTAGAACCCTAGGCAGTCAAAACTCTTCTCCATAGCCAGCCTCCCACGTTTTTGCACCTTCAAGCACCAAAACAACACCGAAATCTCACCGAAATCAACACCAACACACGTTTTCCAATTCCCAACACATCAAAAATCATCAAACATCAACCAAACCACCTCCAAACGTGAAGAACACCTTCAACAATCAACAACCAGAAGCTCGGGTCGAACTCAATCCGGAACCTGCACCATCGGAGCCTCCGAAGAATCCCGACGTGAAGAATCCTCTTGAATTCGAGGGTAAAATAGGTTACAATTCTACTTTTCTAACTCTCCGTGACCTTATTAACTCTTTGTCAAAATTTGGGTTCAAACTAACTCTTTTTGGCTTCTGTATCGCTAATTGTTTTAGCTACTGCCTTGTTACTTGTTTACTAAGTTTCATGTTAATTTTGATTTCAAATTTTGTTCTTTCAGTTACTAACGTGTTTAAAATCTTTTAGGCTACATACCCATACAATTTGTGTCGAAAACACCGTCGGGAACCGCCTGAAAACCCCTGTCTGTGGGTGGTCCGAGACCTCGGACCTATGATCCGGGACCACGGACGGGTTGTCCGTGGCCACGGACGGCGGCGGGATTTTAAATTTTCAAAATTTAGGTTTTTTTTAAAAAATGTCCGGGCCCACGGACAGCTTGTCCGTAGCCCTGGACCTTTTAAAATTACTTTTTTCTTTAATTTTGACTTTTCTGTATAATTAGGTTAACTAGGGTCCGTGGTCTCGGACCTGGTGTCCGTGGCTACAGACATAAACAAAATTTGACATAATTCTACCTCCGGAACCCTAGTTTAGGTATTTTTAGTTTCCACTTTTATTTTCAGTCAAAAAAATGTTAAAAATAAAAAAAAATCATAAGCGCGCGCTTAGGTTAAAGACGACTCGTAATAAGACGTAATTAAACTAAGTAGAGGAAAAACGACTTCTAGGGGTAATGAAACTAATTGAACCCTAATTAAGTCGAATACCAAGCCCCCGAACCCAACTCTCCTTTCCTAATTTGATCTAGGTAAAAATTAGGTGGCGACTCATAATAGGTTCCAGTGAGCTAACTTAGGCTTTAATAATTAATGTTGTATGACATAGTTATTAATCTTAGGTTATAAGTGGACCTAAAACCCGGTTAGATCCTAGTCAATCTAATCAACATAGGATAGGGTTTAAAATCGAGGCTCCCAGACTGATGACTCTGCTGGGGACAAATTCCTAATATTAACTTGTTTAATCTTAAGAGAGAGTGCTTAACTCGAAACATTGTTTATTTATGGCTTTATTACTTTGTTTGTTTATTTTCGTGCGCACTTTGATTCCTGCACCTTTGCATCATGTGAGAGCGAGGGTCCACGTAAACCGATTTCACCCCGGGACCCGTTTGAGGGTCCCCTGTCAGGGACTCACACCTTCAAGGTGATGTGAATAGGTGGGGGAAAAGAGGAGGGTGTCGTCTAACCACACCCCCTTAATACCTGGGCTTTAGCCCCAAGCATTTTCCTGGCAGTACCCTTACCTAGCCCATTGTTTGGTCAGTCAAAGACCCGACCGATGTGAAAAAATGGGGAAGCCCAAAGAGAGTAACGTGCAAGCCCTATTCCTTTGTGGCGACGTGGGCCTGTGCCCCATGCACCTCTCCGGATCGGTCTATACCCGTTGGACTGAGTCATTCTATGAGGACATTTGCATCACCTCCTTATGCAAGACTCCTGTGTATATGTTTTTTTTTCTGGGCCTCAGGCCCACTATTTGTGTCAGTCCTTCAATCTCTTCTAGCCCAAATGAAACATTTAAAGGGTTTTGGTAGTCCTAATACTTCTATCACCCCAAAACAAAAAAAAAACAAAAAAATCCTTTAGGCTGATTCTTGTTACAAGCCCAATTCTTGTAATACCCACTCGTGAGACCAACGAATCTTGTAACCCAAAAGTTTATTCCAGAGCAGACCCTACCAAAATTTTAGAGTCCAGCATTCAGTGAAGCACACTAACTCTCAGCCTGTGTTTCTAAGTTTAGTCCCAGTCTCACTCTCGCAATGCTGACTTATCTTTTTGCTCAAAACAGGCAGCACCCCTCGCAGCTAGGATGTCATCTGGAGTTAACGATCGAAGTACACAGCTCGCTGAGCTTATGGATTTGATAGGGAAACTAGCTGAGTTAGAACTTATCCACAGGAGTGCCTTGGAGGAGTTAAGCTCAGGATTTGTGTCGGCTGCAAGGGAAGCGAGAGCTCTCATTCATGCTCTCGGAGAAATCATCCCTTTAGATCTGGCCCCCAATGAGGATGGGGTCAAGTCACTGGAGAACCAGGAACCGCAGCAAGAGCAGGCCGCGCAGGTGCCCGTCATAGATCTGCAGCAGCCGCAGAGTCAGATTTTGAGAGTGCTTCTAGGGCGGAGGTTAGTTCAACTCAAAGCCCCGCGGTTTCGCGGGCGGCATCTAGGGGCATTTCCCGAGCAGTTCTGTCGTTTCCACCTACTCACGGGCCACTCCACTGATGATTGTCGTAATTTGAGGTCTAAAATTTTGTTATTGGCCCAAGAAGGAAAAATCCAGATTGCAACCCCAATACCGGAGCTTCCCCGCAAAGCCGAAAGGGAATTCACACCCATTGGTTGTCCCTTAAGCCAGGCCTTTGAGGAGCTGCAAGACAAAGGGCTAATACGACCGCTCATTCCTCGCCATGAAGAGACACGAAAGGGGAGTAGGCTCAGTCAATTTTGCATGTACCATTAGCTAGCGGACATGATACAAATGATTGCAAAGCACTGAGACATCGGATCCAAGACCTCATCGATCAGGGATGTCAACGTTTGGATGACCTCGAGACTTCAGAATCTGAAGTTCAGTGTGCTGCCTTTACTGTTTTCTAGGATGACAAAAAGCCGGCCCGAGGAGCAGGATGGAAGCCCATATCCATGGTCAGCGTTGTCCCAGCAAATGCTCACATTACCCGGTCGGGCAAGCACTACGGATCACCTGAAAGGCCGTCGCAAGGGGAAGAGCCGCTGTTGTCTCCCCCGGTAGCTGAAGAAATTCCAGGTGAGCGAGAACTCCTTCAGAAGCTGAAGGCAACAACCATTACTATGGTGATCTGGTCTTTACTTACAATCTCACTAGAGCACCGACGGGCCATTTCCAAACATTTGGGCGGGCCAGAGGAAAGTTTAGCCCCGGAAAGGATGGTCGCGACTCTTTGGCAAAAGCAGGAATAGGAGATCAGTTTTCACAATAGTGAGATCTCCGAGCACTCGGGAAAAGCATTGTATATTACTATTTGGTGCGGGGCCTTCAAGGTGCCAAAGGTCCTCATTGACACAGGAGCAGATGTCAGCATCTGTCCTCTGAAAGTGGCAGAGGGTATGGGTTACGACAAGTTTGAGTCTTGCCAAATAGTGTTACAAGGGTATGACGACAACCCAAGACATGTCTTCGGCCTACTGGATCTTCCACTCAAGTTTGGGACGGTTATTCATCCAGTGAAGTTCTTGGTTCTACAAATTCCCTATTCTTTTAATCTGATTCTAGGACGGGATTTCCTTCAATACTTGAAGGCCGTCCCTTCTACGGTGCATCAATGTTTGAAGTTCAAAAGAGACGGGAAGGTTCATGTCGTTAGAGGTGAACCACATCAAAAGGAGTTGCCTGTTTGCATGTTTTAAGAGGAGGGTTCATCCTATCTAAACAGGTTCAGCGTTGTACCAGAGCAGCCCGACCCAACTTCTCTTCAGAAACCTAAAGTCGGACCAGGGAAGGTTATCATGGAGAAGTATGGTTATCAAGAGGGTAAAGGCCTTGGCAAGGATCTCCAAGGAATCCAGACGTCCTATCTCCGGCAGTGAACCCTGGTCGCCAAGGACTTGGTGCGTTAATGGACCCATCTTTCATTTCAGCAATTGAACTATCATCTTTACTCATGTTCTCATGTTCCCCATGTTTACAGGATACGGTAAGTGCAAACGATTTAATTTGATGTATTAAAAGCTAAGAAATAATCCTAGAAAGTAATAAATCAATAGACCGTCGGGTTGCAAAATCCCGGTCGTAATAGTATAGCAATTTATGAAGCGACCAGGTGTCAATCCACGGGACTTGATGTGGTAAGTCTAGCCTTAGGCAGTGGGTAATTTAAGGGGGGTTTGTTTTGGTTTTAAGATCAATAATGGGGTTTGTTTTGGTTTTAGGATCAATAATAGACAAGAAAGTAAATAGCAGATAAATTAAAGTGATAGATGTGGGAATGTGAACGGTACTCTAGGTCCAGGGAGTTGTTTCACTAGCTAGGTTCTACATATTCTACTGCTTAAGCGGAGACTTGGATCGGCTTGTAATTCTCAAGTATTAATTTTGTATTAAGTCTTAATTCCAGGTAGCACATCTAGACAGGGCATGTAGTTCTAGTCTAGTCCTAGCAAGTATATCTAGATGGTTTTATTGTACAAAATTACTAGTCTGGATTTTGGTCCGGACTAAAGCTCCTAGTGACTAATGTAATCTATCCGATTGCAATTATCACAGGTAACAGGTTAATAGGACCGTCAATGCTAATCACCGTATCTGATCATAACATGATTCGAGGGCTGATAATAAATTCATGACGCTTATTAAAAGCACTTAAAAAGCATTAACCTGAACAATCCAAATAGTCTCAATAAAGTAGTAAAATAATGCAGAGTTTAACTAATTACAACATCCCTTCCCCTAGAGTATATCCTCTTAGCTAGACATAGCGATTATAATCATAAATAAGAGAGAGTTGAGAGAAATCATCTGTTACGAAGATCTTCTTGCTCGCTCCGTCCTTTGTCCTTGCGCTATGTTGGTTTGGAGGTTGGTCTTGGTGACAATGGGGTGAATCTGGTGAAATGGGGCGAAAGTGGAAATTTTGGTGAGTTTTGTGATGTGTCCGGATCAATTGGGTCGGACGAAGATCCGGATGTGAGATGTCCGGCTACGTCGGGTCGGACGCAAACCGGACGTGGTGACTTTGGGTGAGTCCGGATCCGGACGTGATCCAGACACGGCTAAAATGTGGTGAATGGATGCGGATTGTGTGTGTGGTGAAAGCGAAGGTTTACGGAGAAAGTTTAGCGAATGGCAATGGAATGAAGATGGAATGTGAGTGAAAGATGCAGAGTATGGAGGAGTTTGATGAATGGAGATGGATGTATGTGAATAAGTGGGTTAACAGAGAGGGAGAGATGGAGTTAGACTCTGAAGTCTGGGACGATTAGAAATGAAGGCTGAGCTGGGTTTAAATAGGGTTAGAAGAGAAACAAAGGTTAGTGGAAGTTTGGTAAGTTGACAATTATTGGAGCATGGCCGTGTCTTAATAAATGCTGCAGTATGGTCGCCTCACGATAATTGCGTCTGATAATTGCGCCTCGTCTGATAATTACGCCGAAAGGCTAATTATCAGTGCAGTGCATTTTTATTTTTCAATTCTGTGTGACGTCCGGATCTGTGTCCGGATTCGGACTTGACACAGAACTTTTAGATCTGAAACTCGAAATATGTCCGGATCGCTGTCCGGATCCGAACAAGACAGAGAAATCTCGGATTTGGATTTTAGGTCACATCCGGCTTTGTGTCCGGCCAAACAGATTCGGACAGGAGAGGTCCGGATTTGCGTCTGGCTAAACCCATCCGGACGTGGCCAATTTTTGTGTCTCTTCTCCTGATTTGTTCCCCGTTTGTTGTGTTGTAATCCTTATGATGTAAAATCTTCATTTCCTGGGTTTTTCCTATATTAAGCATATAAAATACATCAGTTCTTATCAAAACATCAATCTTAGGAAAAACACATAAGAAGTGGGAAACATGGCCTGAATTGTTACAAATTATAAGGTATTTAAACCCTAAAAAGCCTATATGTTTCACACTTATCAACTTCCTCACACTTAAGCTTTTGCTTCTCCTCAAGCAAAATAGGAATAAGAACATCTCTAAAAACCGTCAAATAATCTCAAATTTTAAACACGTGCAGGGCGAAATCAAACAAAGTGATAAATGAAAGAATAATCTTGCTCTCTAGAGGTAGGTTTTCACAAACAGTGAAGCAAGAAGAATTTTGTAAAAGCATAGAGAAACTAGATTATAGAAAACAAGTTAACTTAGCTTGAGACTTTCCACCAATTTTCATTCCTCTAACCTTTGGATGACAAGGGGTGTGAAGTAATGTCTTATTCCGCAATACCTTTCAACACCACGTACTCGTGATCAAAAACAAAAATTAAACAGCAATAAACTTTTCTTTCATATGCAAAAACATTCTTCTTCCAAGAACTATATTCAAAACAAACGAATAATTGTGAATTGCAGAGTTATTCCGTAACCCAGACTTTTCTCCCTATCCTTGTAACGGTGTTGGGCCAACTATCCCAGATCCCGAGACCTTAGGTAGATAGGTGTTAAGGCACCCTTAAGACTTAATAACCGGATAGGCGAGGTCTGCTATTGTTAGGAAAAAAAATTTTGATCAGTGGAGCACCTTGCCTTATCCTTTTCATTCCAAACATTCACTTCATTTCCAAGATCCCAAGCTAAAATAATCTAATTTCCACAACTAGCCAATCTACCATATTTTAGTGGAAAGAGAGTATTTTTTTAAAAAATTATTTATACAAACCTCATCAAGCGAAAATATTCCTACAGTTTTCACTTGGTTTAATTTCACTTGGTGTGCACAGGCATTAGAGCAGCAAAAAGAAAGTGTGGCATTAAAGGACAACTACTATGTTTTCAGGGAAAGGTCTTTCCTTCATCACACTTAAGAGGAGTAATGTCCTCATTGGTCATAGAAGAAAAACAATGAAAAGAGCTTTCAAAATATGCTAGACTCATAATAGATGTATATGCAATAATTAACCCTCAACGCAACAAAGGTGGAACATTAAGAAGGTAAATTAGGAACTGAGACTCCCCTGATGTTATAGAGGGAGGAATATGTTCTTCCTCACACTTGAAGTTTTGCAGGGGTCGAGATATTCCTCATGAGTCACAGATAGTAGGCATGTTGTGTAGAGTAAAAGTTGCTAAATTTTCACTAGCATGTACAGCCACAGAATAAAGTGCATTAACTCGAACGACAGAGAGTATGTGAATCGTATGAGTTATATTTAGAGAAAGAATACTCCCCATAGTTCAAGTTTAGCAGACGGTCGCAAGTAGTGTGGTTCCATTTCCTATACTTATAGCCGTTTGCATCGCAGTAGAGGTGACAAGTAAAGTGATCATTTAAGAACGTTGTATGGCTTAGATAAACATGAAATTTAGCAATTGAAATAATTTAAAACACTGCCTAATATAATCATTACCACTTCACCTGCAGTTTCGTGTTCTACTGTTAGTTTGAACAAACAAAAGTAAAATAAATCAAAGAAAAAGAAAAGTACAGAAAAACAAACAAAAGAAAAGAAAGTAGTCAGAATAGGAAGGCGGTCACTGAGGCGGTGGTGGTGGTGGACGTCTCGCTCCCAACTGGGCCATGAGCATCTGCATAAGCTGGTTGTTCTGGGCCTGCTGAGCCACTGCCTCTCTCTGGTGAGCAGATGCCTCTGCCATGAACCTAGCAGCCTCTCGGTGTAAGGCATCACTGCGCTCCAAGCGCTCAGTGATCATAGTCTGGGTGTCACGGATGGAGGTCTGCTCTGCCTGGAGGTGGTCCTGCGTTTGGCATCTATGTGTCCCTCCATGCGCACCTGGCGCTGCTGGACATCCCCGAACTGCTGCTGCACATCCCCGACCTGCTGCTGAACAGCTCCAAACTGCTGCTCCATACCCCCGAATCTCTGCTCCATCCGCTGCTGCTGCTGGAGAATGGAGTCGATCAGAGTCTGCATCTCAGGTGGCATGCCCATCACTGGGGCCGTGGGGGCGCCATAGTAGTAGTGGCCGGAGTAGAGCTGGAACTCGCAGATGTACTAGTGGATCCTAGGCCCGAGCTGCCCTTCATCTAGCTGCCGTCGTCAAGGTCTAAGAAGCCCCATCTCCTGAAGGTCGCAAGGGAGATGGGTGTCTCACCCTCCCTCATCGTCATATCAGTGAAGATCTCCTCGGGGAGGGTAGAGGCAAGAAGATGCTGGATGAAAATAGGAAAGATAGGGGTGATCTTCTTCTTCTTCGTCCATAGATAGGTGAAATACCCCTAATATTTAAATAATTAAATAATAATAACTATATATTATTTATGGGATTATTAAACCCTAAAGAGAGTATATAAAAACTCAGGCGTTAAGAACGCACCTAAAACTCCTTAAGGTCAAAAACGTGCGTTAAAGCCTGACCTTAAGTAAATAAATTATATAAGCTATGAACAACATATAAAATCAACCAAGGATCATTATGTGACCTTGGAAACACGAGTCCACAGTTTGAACTGAGTAAAAATACGAAATACCCGGGAATTCTCTTAAAGGCCCCCTTAAGGCCCGAAAGTCCCGGAAATACCATATAAATTAAAATAAAGTATTACACCTCATTTAAAATGCTTAATAATACCTTAATGAACATTTAAGACAAAGTTCTCAAGATAAATTCTCAGTTAAAGACAAAATACTCGGGGGAGTTTCTTAACGCTCCTTTTTGCTCGGTTAGCCCGAGAATCGTGTTCTAAGTTGGTATGACCCCATATAACTCAATGTAACACCTTAAAATATTATTATTGACTATAAAAATGTCAATAAACACTTGGAACACATAGCGACTAATTAATTCTTATAAAAATTCTTAAAGCACAAAAACGCACCTTCGGGTGTCACGAAAATGCGTTTTACGCAATTACCTTGAAGTTTTTGAGGAGCCACGAGTTAATAGACTTAAAAGTGGATAAAATGACCATCTAAATCAATTGATGTCAGTACTAAATTCATTGTATAAATGGGGGCGATTTTTGGGACAAAAAGTTACCGAAAATCAGCATTTTTACCTTAAAACCTTCATCCTTGATTATATTAAAAATGTACCAATTAAATGCTGGAACCTATTATACATATTAATATGGTCTTAGTACAATATAGTGTAACAAAAATCAAATTAAAAATCAAACCCATTTGGCCTCTATATGGGGCGTTTTTTTGGGTGTTTTTAGGCTAGTTTTTGCTTCAAAAATTGCCTTATGTTAATGTGACTCACCTAGCATATATTATATAATTATGTAACAAATAAATCAGTCAATATAGACCCTCACCATCGATTTTCCTGCAAGAAGAATAATGAACATTAGTTTATATTAAGACAAAGAAATTAAATACCCAACTAGTCATACATTTGACTAGTCAATTAAACAAGATAATTCAAGTGGGTCACATGGCTCATTGCAGCCGATTTTGACAAGGGAGATGAGGGTCTGATTGCTTCATTTATTGGTCAATAATAATACATACCTAACAAGTATAATTCATGGCTCAAATCAAGACAAAAACCAATTGTTCCTAAAGCTAGTGCTGTCCGATTTTGACAAGGAGAATGAGCTTTGATTGCTCTTTGATAATTCAATAAAACACTTACCTAACACACAGTACCTCTTGTCTCCAATCAAGCAAAAAAATCTGGTGCCAATCTGCTCCAATTCAATCGTAGAAGCATGGGAAAACAAGGACAAAATAACTAGTAAATCAAAAGAGGAAACAATTACCCACTTCTCTTGTCTTCTAGTTATCAATCAGCAAATGAACCTCTATTATTCCTCTTCAATCAACCAAAATCTGTACCAATTTAGAGACTTTTAGTAGCCAAATTCTAAGTCAATTAATCAAAGAAATAAGACATAAAATAATGCATCAATCATACCAATTATTTCCAAAGTAATTCATTGTCTTTCCCACCTTATTAACTCACGTAAGCTACACTTCCTCATTGCCCATTCACGATTTGGTAAGTCTTCTTTCCTAACTCCTCTCTTTTCTTATTCCATTCTAAGTTAATTCCTTGAGCTCTTAAGCTCCATTAATGGAGGTTAAGATCTACCTTCATTTTATGTCAAAACTCCTAGCTAATTCAACAAGACAAGAATCAAGTAACAGATCTGTGCAAGAGGTCTGACTTCGGGAGAGATTCTGGAATTTTCAGTAAGTGATCTCGAAATCTTCCCAACATCAAAGTTGTTCCTCTTCGAATTAGCTTTCCATTCATATAAGAATCATTAATTTCCATGGTGTATTCAGTTCTGGGTGAACAAAAGAAGGCAAAGTGGTTCGCAGCAGTGAATCTGTTCAATAGGTCTCAGTTCGGGAGTTATTCTGATTTTTCCGTAAGTCTTCTTGAAATCTTATCAACACAAAGTTGTTCCTCTTTGAATTAGCTTTCCAACGATATAGAGATCATTAATTTTCGTGGTCATTTCAGCTCTGGGTGACAAAAACCGTAGAGAGTGCGCAATCTGGAAATTTTGGTAAGTTATGGTGAAAATCCTAAACGAGTTCCTTAACCTATCTCCGAAAATTATGAGCTTCTAAACCTTGTTTCTCTTCATCATTTCATGAAGGAATCTAGCTCTATAACCATCCCAAGGTGTATCAAAAATACCTTGATAAATTCCTAAGGTAAACTCTTGTAAAAATTACTACAATTATTATTTATAAACTCTTGTTAGAAGTCTAACAAATGGATCTCCTAAATGTTTACAAGGAGCCGAAAATTCTTCAACAAAAGCATTTGGAGAGCTTGGAAATCCAAGGAAAAATCAAGTACAAGAATTGTCTTGATTTAAGGGTAAGTTTGTATAAACAAGGTTTATTAAGTTCAAGTTTAAATTAAGCTTCAAACTTTAGTATAACAATCATGTTTAGGCCAAGTTAATATTAAGGCCGAAATTATGTAACTAAAATATCAAGAAAAATAATTTATAACATATAAAGTAAGGTTATTACCTTAAGGTATATTTTTGGGTCACAAAAAAATTAATTATTGTTACATAAATATTAAAACCGAATAGGTTAGAGATTTTATGTTCTATTTTTAGTTTATAATCATTCTAAGTCTTTAGCATAATTTTTAGAAGTGTTATATGACTTGTATACAAATATATGTACTTATTATGAAGCTTAATCAAGGTTTAAAAACCATATGATGAAATTAAATTAGGGCCGAGAGCATTATATGAGATTTGGGAAATTTTAACATATATATAAGTGTATTAACTTATATTATAAATTTTGGGAATATTAAAAATAGCTACAAGTATTCAAAGGGCTATTTTAGTAAGTTATGTGGCTAAAATGTGAATTTTGAAAAGTTTAGTGTGTAAATTATAATTGCCGAAAACTTGAGGGGTTATTTGGCATAATTATGATATAATATAAGGTAGGAATTAATATCATGAATTTTGGTGAATTTAAATAAGTGTTTAAATAACATTTTATAAAAGTTTTGGGGTGAATTTGTAATTTATGGAAATATAGGTTGAAAACCGAATTTAAATTGGGGCGGATATGTAATTTGCGAAAGTATAAGGGTATATTGGGTATTTAAGAAAAATTAAATATTTAAACTATAGCTTATAAGTTAATATGTAACTTATATTAAATTTTAGGGTTAAATGGTGAATAAGGAAAAATGTTTACAAAAAACGAAACTATAAATGAATATATATTGATTTGCGAAAACTATTGGGCACAAAATGTAATTACCGGAAGTTGTGTGGTTAATTAGTAAATTATAGAAGTTATATGGCTATTTGGTAAATTATAAAAGCTATTTGGTACAAGTAATAAATACCGAATTATTATGGTGGTATTGTAATTTAATAAAAGAAAAGAGTTAAATTATGTAATATAATGTATTATGGGACATTATGAAATATAATATAAGGATTATAAAATAAAGGCGGTTATAACGTGAATAACTATATGATATGATATAAGAGATAAGTTGAAATAATTATGAGTATGTAGTTAATGAGATAAAGTTATAACGTATAACGATAATTCATTATCACATGTGAACTTCACATAAAATGATGAACTGTTAGGGTTTCTAGAGCCGCTGTTTAAATAACCGGGGGAAAACAAATAACTTACAGACTTAGTATACAATGAGAATAAACTCTACAGTGACTGTACTGTAATAATTAGTGGACAGTCATATTAATAAGTATACGTTATTTCATGTATGAACAACAGTGTACGGGAAAGAGTTACTAGAGCAGGAATTGTCAAGCTAGCAATTACCCCAGTGAACGGTATGTTAATTGTGTGGTCTGAATGTCCTAAGGATTATCCTAAGGTCCAGACATTATGTGTTTAAGTGTTTAAGAACGATATCTATGATTTTATGTGAATGATATTGTACGTGGTGTTGCTTAAATTGTTGCGTTGTATTTATACGCAAAAGTCCTGTGACTAAAAGTTTGTACATCTAAACTGTAAAAAAAAAGACTAACTGACCTTCAGGTATTATTGAACCTAACAAAGGACTAACTTATTATGAGAGGAATCTGGATCGTTTCGACTTTCTGGTTGCGCATTGTGATCACTACGAGAGACTTCAATGGGGAGTCACTCAAAGGAAATCCATCAGCCACATTCGGGGATGGCGGAATGCACTGCCGTTGGTGCACACTTTCGACCGAATCGGTCAATATTTATCCAGGGCCATAAGGTCAGCTGGTAACGGTTCCCTTGGAACCCAGTGGACATATTGTCAATCTTTCACAGGTTATTAAATGGATGGTTTAAAAGGTTAAGGGTCATGTGACCCCCTAACAAGTTCAATTGTTAAATATTTACATCTTGTCTGGTGTGGATTATTGTTGATGTGTATTATCATACACTTTATGTTGCAGGTGGAATGTTATGTGATTGCTCAGTGTTTACAGTATTTCTATTATCCTTGTAAACCGGATTATCTGTAACGAATCTAATGTCAAGATGGCTAAACGACTTAAGGAATCTAGATGACTTGGGACTACATTTAGCATACCAGCATAGTTTGTTGAGCCCTTCATTGGGCCAAACATTTCAGGTTATTGAAGAATACACAAGCCGGAGTGCGGGTAGCAGGGTGGCAGCTGTGTTTACATAAACACCTGTCGTTTGATTATGTACTGTATTTTGAGATTGTTGTATTTCATTTAGTTGCTCATCTAGTTAGAATATAGTTTGTAATGATCAGGGTGCTCAGTATCTCTTCATCACGGCATTGAATAGTTGATGGACAGTGAGTGGATGCCTTGTTGCTCACAAGGGTGAGTAACGGCGTGTAACACCAAGTTAGGTAGTTTTATTTTCCGCTGCGACGCTAATTATTCTGCTTCGACTCGCGACGTTTATTACAGGTTTAGGATTAGGGGTGTTACAATAGGTCACCACCTTATGCAACTGCCTAAACATCACGAAAGGTAGCGAGATCTGCTAGGCTGGTGGATGTGGTGAGGCCAGGAGGTAGTCTAGGAGCACACAATCCTCGTCAGAAGCATCATTCCCAGCCTGAGGCCGGATCTGATGACTGAGGATCTCTGCTAGGGTCCTCTGGGGAAGGGAAGGAAGGATAGCATACGAGAGTACAATCTTATTCTCCTCACCCCGTCGGCGAGTAGTACTCCCGACCTCTCGTAACCACCTAGACTTACTCTCCCTAAGCGAGTCCTCCGTAAACTCTAGATGTGCGTCCGAATTATCCGGGAGGAGTAAAAGAGTAGCAAAAGTCTCAGGGGTTACCTCCACCTGGAACTGGCGTACGTAGGAGGTGATGCTATGTGTCGTGTCTGACGCCACAGCATTGCGTAGAACTCGCGTACTAGCTCTGGAGAGAAAATTCCCACGCCCATGCGCAAGATGCTGCTTGAAATACCCCAAATTAATAAAACATGGATTAAATATTTAATCACATTAATTAAGGCCTAAACATGCCTTAAAAGTCAACTGAGAACAACAGTGGTCAACACGAATCAAGATGTTGCACCCTTTGACTGTTAAGGGTAAATAAATACCCAAATGAACTTCTTAGGACCTAAAAATTTGTCCTAAGCATATTAACACATTACTAAACACATTACAATTGTTGGACAACACTCCAACACAAAGAACAAGCATTTACATGCTTCAAGGTCAAGAAGGGCAAAAATGTGCTCTAAGAAACCTTAAAGGTCTAATGACCTCTAAATGATATAAAATTGGATACCACGATCAAATATCATGTAAGGAACACAACAAAACCGTTGTCAAAGAAAACGAAGCTCAGAAAATCCTTGAGACACAAAATGTGCACTAAAACTTCTTAAAGCACATTTTTGTGTAATTGCCTTCTAAATTGATTTTAAATGGGCTAAAAGGTTATAATTACCTTTAAATATAATAAAATATCATATTAGGAATTTAATTCCAAGAATTTACAAATTTTTACAAATTTAATATTAAAATATTAATAAAACCCTACAGTGGGGCCCGTTTAGGTCAACATTGACTAAGTTGGTCAATGTTGACCATTGACCACGAATTGGACCTCTTAAAATCGGTGAAGAGAGCCTCCTAGCAGACCAAGAGACAATTCCCATGTGACAATTAAATAAACCTCATTACTTTTACATAAAATAAGAAAAAACATACTTTAACATATAAAACTTAAAGGTTGTCTACCACTTGCTTACCCATGTGAGTGCAGCCGTTTGAGAGCCTCTCCTCTCCCTTATTACACGGTGCTCCAAGAAAGAACAAGACAAGAGTGGTGAGTCACCTATTCATTAATTGATTAAAGTAACATTAACATTCCATTATTGAATCAAATAAGCACAAATAATTCACCACCTTTCTCCTATCATGGCCTCCTTGTCTCCACCGATTAAGCCTCCAATAATCAACTACAATCAATTAGTATGAGTCATCAAGTCACTAAAATCATAAAAAAATGCAAAAAATGTGTTTTAAGCCAAATTAGGTCATTCTTTCTCATTAGTCCCATTCCAACCGTGGGACTCCTTGCCAAACTATCTCTTTGGCTTCCTCTCAACCGTAGGTAAGCACTCCAAGCACCATTGATGAGAGCTCAAGCTCTAGGTAAGCTCCTAATGCATAAAAATGCCCATTTTATTCATCTTTCTTTCCTTTTTCCATTGATCTACACTCCAACCTTTTCTATACATTTATGTAGAGTGTTTTGGAGGTTAAAGGAAGGATAAATTTCAGCCATAACAAGATCTAAGGAGAAGAGTTCAAGTTTTGACCATTTAAGGTAAAAATGTGCTCTAAGCACATATCTCTTCTTCCTTGTGAATTTTGGTTGAAAACCTTGGTTCCCTAGCCTTATTTTTCTCTCCTTGTCATGTGGATTCAGTTGGTATACCAATATCTACAAGGAGTAGCTAGATCCAAGCCAAAAACACCATTTTTGGCATCTTAAACAAGGTAAATCTTAGTCATCTTCCAAGCTAACTACCCCAGTTTTATGCCTTGTTTTTAAGAGAGTTTTGATACTCTTTCTTTGCTGGAAAAATAGGGCCGAAGTAGATCTCTAACAAGCTTGAAGATCTAAGGTAAAAATCAATGATTTTCATGACTTAAATTACTTCTCATGGTTAGCTCATGTGTGGAGTTTAATCATGTCTTGTTTTCTACATGAAGACAAGTAAATCAAGCTGTGGAGAATTTCAACTTAAGGTGGCCGAACCAAACAAGGTTCTATCTAAGCTAAATCAAGGTATAAATTACTTAAAACCTTAACTTGATACATTAATACAAGTTTAAGCTATTTCTAATTAATTGTCGTGAGTGAAGAGGTATAATAAGGTCATGTTTGACCTTAAAATGATTAAGGAATGGTTTAATAAATTTTATAACTAATTAAACAAGCATAATTGTCAAATTTAAGACATTATGTGGAAGTTTGGTAATTAAATGAAAAATCTATGGTGAGGCCGAGATCTATATGTATTTTTGGGACATTTATGTGTAATTTATTTTGTGAGCAAATGTTGTAATAAGTATTTAAGCCATTTTATTTATGCATTTACAAGCTTTTATTTAAGTTTAGGTGATATATAACTATTACCGAAATGAATAAGGGGTTAAAGTGTAATTAAATTAAATTTGGGGGATTTATAAAAATAAGGCCGAAAATTAGAGGTTAAAAGGATTTAAAAAAAAGTTTATGAGATTTTATAAAGTTTTGGGGTTAAATGGTGAATTTTGGAAACTTAGGGGTTGAAACCGTAATTGTTAGGAATTAATGGTCAAGGAAATAAAGGAGGTCAACCTTGACCATATGATAGGTTTTGACCAAATTAGATAAGTTAAATAACTTATTTAAGGTTTCATAATAAAGATATGTATCTTATGGTAATATTTTTATAAAATATGGTGAATATGTTTTACAAAAATTAAGGGTGTATAATGGTATTATAAACACCCATGGGCTATTAGGAATTTTTAGGAATTTATTGAGTTGATTTTGGAATTAAAATGAATATATGTATAATATATAGTTATTATGTCATTATGACACTTTGGAGAAATATAGATGGTGGAATGGTAAATACCGTATATGGGTTAATAAGGTAATAATAACCCTTTGGAGAAATTTGGTGATTTTTAGAATTATATAAGAGTTATTAAGAAATATGTATAATATATGGTTTTAATGATATGGTAAAACTATATGTTATAAAGGGCCAAATGGCAATTATTGAACAGTTTTGGGTCTGTTCGGTATTTTATAAATATTGACCATAGGTTATATTTATATTAAGGTTAGAATGTTATATTAAAAGGAATATATAACATGGTATAAGTTTTGGGATGATTTTGTAAATAAAAGAGACTATGGTTTATGAAAAAGAATAAGGTTTAATATATGTGCCTATGTGGCAATATATAATAGTTTTGTATAAAAACTATAGGTTATAAGTTAAAGGAAATAAAAATATCATATCAAATGATATTAGCATATGGTATAACATTACATGATGTTATGTGGTCAAAATAGAATTTAAATAAATTCAAGGGCTTAACCGAATTGTTAAAGGTGGGAGAATGAATTTTAGACTAAGGTCTATAATGTTATAAACGTTATAACAATTATATGGTATAAGGTGATTTTTTTAATGGAATTAATACAAATAAGGTATTCACATTAAATGATGTGACAAACAATAAGTAAATGAGATTTATAAACTAAGGTATTAATGGAATAAACCTTAGGAGTTGTAAACATACAACATAAAATGTTACATAATATTAGGATAATAATCTTAATATAAGTTGTATAATATCATACAACTAATGGGAATAATCATCTAATAAAAGATGATAAAATGTAACATAAAATATAAGAGTTTATTAAACTCATGGGAATTACCTACGTGGTAAAATATATACATACACAAGAATAATGTATATAAGGATGGATATATATAATGGTTGGAAACCATATAATATAGTGGTGGTGGTTATTTAAAAAAAATATATAGTTACAAACTATATGTTATGAGTTTTTGAATGCAAACATAACTTGCTAAGATAATAGACTATATAATACAATGTGTTATAATGGAAGGTGAAAAAAAAATAAAAAAAAATAATATAATACAATCATGCATGCATACATGCAACTATAGGTTATGTACCTAAACTAGATGGTGGATAAGGTTAAAAGAAATGTAACGAATTAAACTTAACAGTCGAAATGTTTTGACATACGAGTTTTAAAGTAACAAAGCCAACCGGTTTAGAGAAACCCGTAGCAAACAACTGTAGAAAACAGGGGTGAACTGTCGGGGTTACTTATTATTCGGAAATACCGGATGTAGTTAGTCATGGAGACTGACTTATAGTTTTAATACCGTTTAGATTATACTTCTGACAAGACGCTTCACGAGCTAGTGGACTATACGGAGCATAGGATCTTGCTGATTCATACTCCACCGTAATACGATCAGGGTGAACGGTATGTAAAGGGGTTTGATCCGAGTTGTCCTAAGGTTGCTCCTTGGGCTCGGATTTGGTTGATATAACTTGTGTGTTATGTGTGTGGATACATGTATGTGATTAAGTGTTACTGCATTATTTATTTATGCACGAGCGTCCTACGGGACTAACACTACGTCGACTATAGATCGACTTATATAAACATACATATGCGTTGTGATGACATGACGGTTACTTGATATAATACCATGATATTAATATTAAGTATATGGTAACCTAAGTAAAACACTTAGGGATGAGTCACGACATTGTCCGTCTCTAGAGCATGGATCTCGAACATGAATATAACCTAGATTTCTTCTAGGTATACGTGAGACCCATTGGACAGCTAATTAATAATTATATTCTCCATAAGACTAGGAGCATATTTTAAACATTATGAGAGAGAGATGGTATGAGTTGAGGTGAGGAATCCCGGTAGTTTACGAACTACTTGGTTGCGCATTTGTGATCACTGAGGGGTTTCCTAATTGGATTCCGCTCCAGGTTATATCGAACGAGCCCAAACTGGATCGTGGATCAGGTGGCTACGGCCTTTTTATGGACGTCTTACGAGACATAAGAGAGTCAGGTGTCTCCGGACCTCTGGCGAAATGAGCACCTTTGTGTGTACGGGAGGACTACTGTCCATGGTGAGGTTATCGGGTTGTCCTAACATGACGCCCAACTGATAATAATAATAAAACATGGTTGGATGGAGCCTACAAGGCTAAGGTAAATTAAATATGAAAACTGTACGCTACGGCGAATGTACATTGTACATATGGATGGGGCCTTGAAAGCCAAACTAAAATAAATTAACAATGGATGGTGAACGCTACGGCAATGGTACATTGTACCTTGTACTGGATCATTCGATACGTTCGATATACAATTATGGTTTGTGATATTAAATGATTGTTTGGATTGGATGGATGGTTAAATGTTTATGAGTATTTGGATGGATGATTGTGTATATTATACATGTTTATTACAGTATTGATATATCTGTAAAATGGAAAAGCATGAAACCGATCTAATAATAAGATGGTTAAAATGACAAGTGACCATTAGGGTCCAGGCCCAGCATACTCAGCGTCTATCGCTGATACTACACTCATGCAGGTTGTTGATTATCGCTAGAGCCGAAGAGCAGGAACAGGGTAATTAGAGTTCATTTTAATTACCGCACATGGAGTTGTATTATGGTAAGGCTATGTATTTTTCAGGATTGGGTAGAGGCTCACTTGTCGATGTTTATGGTTTATGGACTTAGTATGATGTATAGGAGTTTTCTCGTTATCACGGCGGTTAGCTATTTGTTTATGTTGGAAGTTGGATGTAGTTTGGCTTCGTTGCTCGCATGGGCGAGTAATGGCCGGTGACACCCGAGTGAGTTTTGTTATTGTTATTTATTTTCCGCTGCGAGACGTTTTATTTATTGCTACGTGAGAGATTATATCGTGTTTTAAGGAGAGGGGTGTTACAAAAGTGGTATCAGAGCGGAGTACCGCTCTGATGACGAGATAATAGGTTAAGACAGTGAGCTTAGGACTTGGGAAATTATGGGAAACGCTTGGGAGATATGAGACGATTCATCTTAGAAAGATATTGAGTTTAGTAACGCAAATTGCGTGATAGGTTAGCCTTTAAGGCAATTCAATATCTACTGGTTATGTACGGTAATTTACCGAGTATTTATGTGACATACTGTACTACAGATGTCTGGGGGAACTACAGGGCGTGGTACTGGAAGAGGTGGAGGCGGTGACCCCGGCATTCCAGGAGTTGCTGAGATGGTTGCAGCCGTTCTTGCACAGCTGGGTACTCAGATAGGAGGAGCACCAGCCCACCCGCCACAGCCCAGGGAAAAGAACTGGCTGAAGTCAGTTAGCGAGACCCGACCACCTACATATTCAGGGGAGCCAGACCCCGTAGCTTTGGAGCGTTACATTGTTGAACATGATAAAGTATATGAAGCTTTACATGTACCGGACGACAAGAAGGTCGCCATTGCTGCTTTCCATCTAAAGGATGCAGCCAGCACTTGGTGGAGGTTGGTCAAGGACCATCACCTGGCTACGCCCGACTTTTCGTGGGCTGCCTTTGTAGAGTTGCTGAGAGGGAAGTACTACCCAGCTCACCTCAAACAGAAGAAACGCCAGGAGTTCGAGACATTGTCCCAGGGAAGTCTGACCGTGGATGAGTACTACGCTCGATTATCGCTCTGATGACTGAACTACCGAGCTTAGGGAGTACCGAGTTAGGATTTAAGTACTTTGGGTTAAGGGTTGAGTGATAGCGTGAGAGATACGCTAGTTAGGAACTACCAGTGACTACTGGAAACCTACAATATCCTTCCCACCCTCCACAATCCCTGTATATAACTTGGGAAAGAACGCCAGAGAGATGGAAGTCCACTCTCATACTCGGGAATACCCGATCTGGCTGTTATTAAATACCTTTAGGGTACGAAGAACCTGTCATACGGTTGATCCCGAAAACTGGGAATCCCGGAGACGGTTTCCATCTAAACAGTGTTAACCGCATTTCATAGCAATGAATGAAGGATCTTGTGTATTGGAGAATAGAATTTCCGGCAACCTGGGTCGACATGCAGAGCAGTCGAGAATAACCAGCTTGCAACGCACCGACCGTGCAACAGGCAAGAAGTGGATTAGTGAAACCCGAGACGAGTGTCTACGGGACCACAGTTGATAAACAATACACCAACGGTATACCAACCGACAAAGGAACTACAACGTAGTGCCCAAACAAGAGACAAGTCTCAGTAACCACGACAAGTGCGTGGAACGGGCTATAAGGAGGATACAATACTAAGACAAAGGGGTCTCCCAGAATGGGAAACACCCTAGTTGATGATTGTCATGTGGAGACAGTGACAAGTCACCTAGACAAGTTATTATTATCAGACAGTAAGATCAGTAAGGGCCAACAAGGCCACTGATGACAGTAGAATAAAAACAATACCACAACCGGTACGTGTTGAACTGATAGCCAGTTAGCATGGCGCACTTGCCATAGCAAGTGCTGCTATAATAGGGCTGTTCAGGAAATTTATAACCACTACAAGTACTTAGTAAAGTACCACGAAGTTAAGTGTGAACATTATAACCAGGGAAGGGCTTAACAGCCTGACCTTTGTAATTGGAAGTACACCAGTCAGCAAGAAGCTAGACTTGGTTAAGGTAAGAAGATGTTGTGAAACCATGAAAATTTTTCTTTCAACCCAGATTTTTACAAACCCTTTTCTTTTCAAACTAGATTTTCTTTCAAACCAACACTTCTTTCCAACCTTCTTTTAAACCAAACCAATAAAACCAAGGACAGTGGACAAGGATACAACAATGGATAAACTTTCCCTCGATTAAGTTCGGGAAGTAAGGAATGAATATTGTCACGGGACAATATAAGGGAGTTGACAACAGAATACTTCACCTAGGCGTGTGACGGACACTACAAGTGTACCAACTGTGTTGTGGGACGACCGCACTCCGATAGGAGCATGTGGGCCTGACAGACCTACTTATGGGTTAGTTGGGTAAGTAGCAATGTATCAGTATGATACCCCATATATGTATACGAGTAGAGCCCGAAACACGGGAAGTAGCCGACTCCGTCTACGGTTAGCAGTATAAATCAAATGGGAGCTAAGGATTACAAGGAATAGTTGAAGTTAAGGAACTCAGTTAAGTTAACGAGACTAAAAGGATTAGTGAATTCCTCTCAAGGAAATGTTTAAGAGTCAGCAAGTGTGAAGGGCACAAGCTGTTATGTAAAGACATCACATATGTCTTAAGGATCCCTAGGAATAAACATGATAGCTGGAACGAGACCCAGCCTGTGCATGGCAAGGCAGATGCCTAATGTGGACACATTAATGTGCAATGAACGGATAAATTCCCAGAATAAGTACCTACACTACCAGGAAATGTTAATCTTCACAGAAGAAGATAATAACCAGTAAAGAACGCGAAAGGCGTAGCTAACGGAATGTACCAATAAGTGTGAAACAAATGTAAAGGCACAACTTAACAACACCCAGGAGCAATCCTTGAGGGGTGTTTGCATCAACAATGGTTGAATGAAATGCATGATAGAAACACAAGGGTTGAAATTAACACCCAGTTTAGACATAAGTTGTCAGGAGACGGACTGACAATCCTAAGAGACATCCCATGAAAGGAAATGTGATGCAACAACCTTGTCATGGATGCCAAAACAACCTCTAACCAGGTGATACTGTACAGAGAAGTACATGTGTGTGGACAGCCTACAATGAGCCAGCTCAAGGCAAATAAGGCTTATAAGCCATAAGTAAGATATGTTATATGAATTCGGTTGATTGTAAAAGTTTATGTTGTATAAGTGAATAGAGTGGTAAACGAACCACTGCATTAAGAGTGGGGATACCTCTCGATATTGTGAGACCGCAGGAGCGGTAGTTATGTGAACCAAGCTCAAGAAATATGTTAAAATGGACAATTCTCTTATTATCTAAGAGCAGTTAGCTTAATAGTATGTGTGTATAAAGTGAAACACCGAGCTGAATAACGCCGGCTTGTGACTCGAATGATCGATGCTCAAGGAGCATTCAGTGGTCATCCAAATGAGGGATGAACCATGATGTGAATAATGTAAATTTATGTGTGGAAGTTAATGTGACAGTAAATACTATGTGAGTTAGTGTTATACAATAAGTGAGAGCACGGTGCGCAACAAGCGACCGTTGTATAAATGTTGTCAAACGATAATGTAACAGATAAAACCAGTTAAGAGCTAAACTCAGTGGAGATGCAAGATAAGTGATGTTAAACAGACTGGGCAATAAGCCAGTGGTAGGTACTGTGTGATGAGGAACTCAGTGTGAATTCCATGGCGATCGCATAAGGGATTTACTGTCAAGAGTTTACGCCTCTGCACTCTGTATGACTGAGTGTTTTGGTATTGCACTTGCGCAGTAATGATCGAATGAGATAGGAATTGGAAACATGTTGATTGTGGACAAATAATGTTATAAAGGCCGACGCATAGGAAATGCAAGGACATCAATAAAAAGTACTTGTACAAAACCAAACGTGGAAATATGATTAACAGTAAGTGATACAGTACACTAACTACCAAAATCGGTATGGAATATACCCCAAATATTGGAAATAACTGAGAGAGCACTACACACTAGGTAGTAGCTCAATCTCAACCGACAATAAGCCGCAAGGGAACAAGTCGGTCATTGTGAAATACATAGTGGTATACACAGTAAATTGTTATGAAAGTGTATAACTCACCGAATCCGCTCAGGGTAAAAGATACCGTGCGTCGGTTGAGAAACCATTGATACCAAGATGAAGGTGACAATTGGGGATGTGTAATACAGTAAGAATAACAAAAGGGAGCAATTAAGCTCTACGGTCATTAGAGTTTCGCAGCAGAAACTAGTGAGCCAGTGATTCAAGTGTTGAATGTACATGGTGAACATGAGTGAATGGCTAATTATTAATGCCTAAAAGCCTCACAGGCCAGGACCGAAACCGGTTATGAGTTATAACTGCAATGCGAATTCTTGGTTTAGGGACTAAACCGCCAATATGGTTAAGATCCTCTAATCAGAATCCATTGTCTAATAGACCGCGTGGAAGTTAAGATACTTCACGACGGCAAAACATTTTAAGCTAATGTTTAGTGATTGATTACGTGGGCGTAATCCCTTTTAAGGGGGGTAGAGCGCAAAACCACTTAGTGTATATTACCGTACAAGTGTACGTAGTGTATGTGATTCATATTGTGCATAGCACAAAATTATTGTTTGTTTTGATGATTGGTGTGTGTGTTACGTAAACATACACATTCATTCATGGATTAATTGTGGTGATTGCGCACAGATGATGCGAATACCATTGTGATAAGTGTGTGTGTTTATTAACAGTTGTGAGTGATAGTACAAGTGTGGGAGTAGAGAAACTCCCGGGGGAGCAAACCCCGACAGTGTATAAATGTGAAATCGTGTGTTGTATTTTGATAAATGTAAAACCAGGTGTTGTATTTTGGATAAAATATATGTGTATATGTATATATATGTATACTTAATAGCGATGCATGAAAGGGCATGATACCGACATAGAACCTAGTGGGAATAAGATTCCCTAGGCAACAGGATTAAAAGTGAATGGAGGTAACTGATAGACGGAGTTCTATCCTTTGGAGATGTTGTGATCATGACTAGAATGATTCAAAAGATAGAGAAAATTGGAAATGAGTGATTTACTTGATGCTTGAAAATGAAGTGGGAGGTGGAACTTGATTTGCATGCGATCAAGGGAAGCCGAACACAAATTGGGGTGGAAGGATAGTTCACTGATGCTGATCACATCAGGGTTGGATGACTCTTGAAACTCCTATAAGTGGTCACGAATAACCACGCTAATAAAAGAAGCAAAGAGCTTAAGTTGGACTTGGAGTTGCGTGTGTTTTCAAAAGGATTTTAAATTGGTATTTATAAAACGTTGATGGATACTTTACATAATTAAAGTCTTCTTACTTAACCTCACAAAGAAATTTTAAATTTAAGTGATGTTTTAAACTCCCAAGGGCACGGGGACGGAAGGTGTCATCGCGACCGGGTTCTGCGGGATCATAATGAATATCAAGGATATTTTTGATTGCTATACATGCTCTGACATGTTGTGTGGTATGTGTAATGAATGTTGTTTTGACTTGGATTTCCTAAAGTGTATACTATCAAGGCCTATGAGTTTAAATGTGTGGTGTTAAATAGACCTACGTGTCTAAAGACTGTTATGTTATGGGGACCTGTGTGTGTCCAAATGTTGTGATGTTACCCGAGACCGTAAGTCCAAGGGGTTGTTATGTATGTGTAAGTGTTGTTAAGATACCCGGACCATAGAGTCCGAGGTTATCATTGGGATATGTTATGTTATGTGTGGATGTGAATGTGTTGCCCGGACCATCAAGTCCGAGGTTGTGAGTGTGTAAAGTGTGTTGGTTAAGGAAGTTTATTTCCAGGTGGTGATTACTGTGTTCTAATCTAATGATGTGTGGAAAGTGTGAACTTCGAGGACGAAGTTCTTTTAAGGGGGGAGATTGAAATACCCCAAACCTTGATATGTGGTTTTAAATATCAAATTATGTTATATAAAGGCTAAAAAGTGCCTTAGAAACATCAGTGAACAATTTAAACATAGTAGTAAAGTGCAATAAAGCACTAAGACCAGTTGAGCAAAAACATGCTCTAAGCTATGAGTGAACTTGGTTAGGACCCAAAGAGTCTACCAAGACTTGATAACATTTAATTATGATTTAATGAGGCTAAATAAGTCCTTAGGAAACTTTGGTAGACAGTTAAACCAAATAAAACATAAGAAAAATACCTTAAAGTCAATATGAGCAAAAATGTGCTCTAAGCTTGGGATGAATGTGTATAGGACCTAATGGTCATACCTATACCTTATTTATATGTTAATGAACATATTAAATCAATTACTAAAGAAAACCAAGCTTGAAAACAAGTTAAAACACAAAATGTGCTTTAAGGAGTCTTAAAGCACGTTTTTGAAAAATTGTCTTGTAAATGAGTTTTGAATGGCTAAATGTCCATCATTACTCTTTTAATTAACATGTGTACTATATAGTATCACATTTGGGTGGCCATATTAGTGGGAAATCAAAAATTTCACTTCTATGTGCCTTGTTATTGGTGAATAGTGATTTTTATAATAGTTTGTAACATATAATGTATAAGTGATAAATTGGTCAACAAAGACCAAAACACCACTCCTAGGCTAATGGTGGCCGGTTTTTGTAGTGTGAGGAGTCACCAAGTATGTTAACTTGTAAGTAAATAAATGTGACTCATAGTTACTATTTGCTTTAAGACTTAAATATCTCAAAAAGTAAGTTCTATCTCATTCTCTCATTTCCCTTCCTTTCTTCATTCACACGGTTTCTCTCTCTCCTCCCTTCTTGCTCTCTCTCACGGTTTGGCTAGCACACCAACACCACCATTGAAACCAAGCTTTGAAACTCTTGTCAAATCTTGCTCTCTTGTCCAAATCAAAAAAACAAACACCACCATTCTCTTAGTTAAGCCAAGCTCTACAATCTTGTCTCTTCAAAACTTCAAAACCTCCATTTCGGTGCCAAGAGAAACCACCATGGGAGGAGCTTGAGCTCATCTTTTCACATATTCTTGTCTCTTTGCTTCAAGGTAAGGAAACTCAAAGAAAATCCATGTTTCCTCCATGTTTACATGTTGTCCGAAAATTCACCTCACAATGGTGTATTTATCTTGCTTGTTTTAGATTCATTTGAATCTTCCAAGGGCTAGGAGGAGTCCTCTCTTGATACTTATTCAAGTTCTCTTCCAATTCCAAGGTAAAACAGTTACCTTAAAGTGTTAAAACAATATGTGTAACTAGGGTTTACAATGAGATGAAGCATAATGCTTGAATACTCATTCTATTGTTTGTATAATGTTTAATAGTTGAAAAGGAACCAAATGCCCTACCGGTTTGTAAGGAAACAAGGAAGAAAGTTGTGAGGAAAAAGAGGTAAACAAACTATCTCAATGTAGTTTTAAATGCCTTAGGAAAATGAGCTTGATTTGCTTGATAAAATACCTAAGGAGCCAATGGTGAGTGACCTAGTAAAATGTTCTCAAGGAGACTAGTAAAAGAACATATGTTTTGGTGTATGTATTTGCAGGTCAAGGCATTATTTATGTGGGAAATTCAGTGTTTAAGGTTATGCAATTTAAGGGCCTAAGAGCCATGTTATTTAAGGGCCTAAGTGCCAAGCAATTTAAGTTATGCACTATATTGTGATGTAGTGCTTAATGTGTGAAGTTTGTGTATAAAAATGTGTTTGATGGATTTTAGGTGTTTTGAATGAGATAAGGTAAAAACCTAAGTGTTTGGATGTGAGTATATACAAGAGAAGCTATGGCCAAATTTGGGAAGATGTGTAAGAAGTTCTAAGTGTTTTAAGGAAGTTTTGGTGAACTAGGAAGTGTTAAAGGTGATTGAATGTTTACTTGAGAAGAAAACATGTGTTATGGTGATTTAGAGTGATGCAAGGATTTAGGTGTTGTCTTGGAAGTTCTAGGAGTTCAATGGGTGTTTTGTGAATGTATTAAAGTCTTGGAGGAGAAAGTGTTTTGGGATAGTAGTTATAATAGGTGAGAAGCACCATTTAGGAACCTAGTATGAATGTTGAAAGTGTTAAGGAATTTTACAAGGAAATAAGTAAAGGCTTAAGGAGTTAGAAAATGAGTTTCATGGATGTTGTATGTGGATGTAAGGTTACCAAAGGATGTTAGAACACATTAAGAGGCCTTAGGAGAAGTTTGGTGAAAATTGGCAAAGTTTTGGTAAGTTTAGAGGGCGACCGACCCAGGGGCCGACCCAGTTTTGGGTCGGTCGAGCCTCTGTAAAATGTTGGGAAAAGTTCGGTGATGGTCCGACCCAAAAGGGTGGGTCGGACATGGGTCGGTCGGTCAAGTTTCAAAGGTGGAAAAATGTTCGCACATGGACCGACCCAGAATGGTGGGTCGGACGTGGGTCGGACGGGCATGTCTGTAAGGAAGTAAAAGGGGTCTGTAATGGACCGACCCAGCCGTGGGTCGGTCGGTGGGTCGGTCGGACCAAAAACAAGGTTTGAGGTTATGAAATGATGTGTGATGATGGGGATTGGTAGGTAATGATGTTATAAGGATGTTAAGGACATGTTAGGTGAATTTTAATGACAATTAAGTGGGTTAAAAGTTGTATTAAAATGTGAGAGTAAAACAAGTTAAAAATGTTAAGTTATGTAACTAAGTTAACGGGGAAAAATTAGGCATTGACATTAAATGATCAAGCAAACCCCGATGTTAATGAAAACACGTGTGATGTTAACAGTTGTTCGAGAATTGCTCGAGGAACATATAAGGACAGGATAAGTGGACTCCGGTGACAGGTATGGTTTTCTTGCAACCTGTGTCCTAACGGATTACACCGGCTTGTATGCCAATGTGTTTTTCTGTAGTTTGCCACGTTATGATATAAATCATGAACGAGTTTACAGTCATTATTGTTATTGTATGTTTACGTGCCGATACCGGTAACCTCTAATGCGCTTGAAGGGCTAGTTAACCACTATTAGGTAAACGTAAGAGAACGGTATCCGGTAATAACGTTTCCGACTTAAGGGACGTTCTAACCACGGCTATGCGTGAGTTGGTTATGTGATGTTTGTGTGTGATGTTTGTACGTGAAGTATGACTCTCTTTTCCCTTGTGTATGTCTGACAAGACTTAACTCAATGTTTGTGATTGTTTAATAAAGTTCAAAGATGAACTTCTAATAAGTGCTAACGGGGGGAATGAGGAGTCCGGTCTGTTCCGGCCACGCGTGTGAGTATGGGGGTCGTTGTCATAGCAGGTTCGATCCTCTCTGTATGTATTGGTTGTTTTCCAATTTGGTTCCCAACCTACCTTTAGCTTAACCAAGGCTATTACTGACTCACGTCGGGCCACAGGGGCATACTATTGTTATGTTTGTTCGGTGTGCTTGGATCACTATATCCGAGACACCTTGTGTTAAGTTAACCGTTCATTTAACGAGACGGTAACGAGTTATGTAACGAGCTTATCATGAGACTGGCAACAATCTCTAGGCTCACCAGTATGTTGGTGATGTTTGGGTCGGTTCCTAAGTGAATCATTCCCGTTGTGTTATGTGTTTTGTTGTGATGCAATATTTATTGCGGTGTTATGTTGTGCACATGGAAACGTGCAAAGTGTTGTTAAGTGTTGTTACGTAGTGTATGTTAATGTTGTAAAATGTGAAGTGTGTGGATCATGGAAATGATTCCAAGTTGTGATAAGAGGCATTTGAGGATAACCCGATTTAAGGGTACATGTCGTCTATTAAGGAAGTAGCTCCATTAAAGGAGGAGCACTCTAGGGATGGTGATTACCATGAGTGACTCATTGAGTAGGAGGTATTATCCGATTATTGAGCCCATTGAGGCGAAATGTTTAGTGTTGTGTGTTTGTTATGTGATGTATGTTCGTTGTTACATGTATGATTAAAATATAATCAACCGCATGCTAAGACGACAAGTAGTTGTGCGTGGCCCGATAGCATGTGGGCTGCGGGATTACCATACCAGCAAAGGTGCTGAGCCCCTTGGGGCCACCCCTTTCTCTTCTCTTCTTATTTCAGGTACAGAGAGCTGGAAGCCGTCCGAGAGTAAGACGGGGTAGACATTGTACATGGGTATTCATTTAAGTATGTATACAGTAGGTGTAGTAAGACCGATATTGTTGTCGGCACCAGTTTAAAACACTCGGTATAGTTGATAAGGTGTATATTATTGTTGTTGTTAATGGAAAGGAATAATAATGTATAGTTGCTCGGGAATTTAGCCCATCAGACCGGTACATTGTGTATGTACTAGCCTTGTTGGCCACGTGGGTGGCTAACGGCGTGTAACACCAGCAAGTTAAGTAATGTGATGAGGTTGTTCTTCCGCTGCAATTTGTTGTAAGTATGTTATTGTTGGATGGGGTGTTACACATTGGTCTGCTGGACTTTATCCCCGGTGTTGATTACTCAGAGACCGTGAAGGTCGAGAAGTTTCGGGGGGGATTGTTGTTTCGCATCCAGATCGCGATGGGTGCTACCCTCTACACTACCATCCAGGTACTAACATGAAAGCCACAAAATTCTTTACTTGCTACATTACCAATTAACTTTGTGAGAACTTACCAATGAGATTCCAGGAATGTTATGAGGCTGCCTCGAGGACGGAGCTAATGCTCCAGACTCGGGAAGAGACTCTCGGGGCCAAGGAAAGGAAGAACCCTGAGGGAGAGTCTGAGGGTGGAGGAGCATCTCCAGGCGACGGCCAAAAGAAGGGAAAGTAAGGACTTATCCCATTCTAGATTATTTATCATATTAAATACCTTATGAATGCTAACCCGAAACCTTTAACAGGAAGTTCTTTCCAAAGAAAGGGCAGCAGGGTCACCAGGGAGCTAAAGGGAAAGAGCCCGTCCTTCGGTTGACCGGCCCAGCTATTGATGGTCAGCCTTTGAGATCTGCACCTCCTAAGGGTGAGAACACCTATGTCTTAAATTGAATTGTGACCTTAACCTTTATATCATCAGATACTAACTTAAACTAAATACTACCATCAGGCACCGGACAGCCCCAGCGCCATTTTTACTGTAAATGTTGTGGGAAGGACCATCCTGGGGTCGACTGTGAAGGCCGCAAAGTCGAATGTCGGTGCTGCCACAAAGAGGGCCATAGGGAATTCGAGTGCTGGATGAACCCAGAGAGCCGTAATTACAGGCCACCAAAGAATACTCAGAAGACCTCAGTTGGAGGATCTGGAGTACCACGAGGCGGTCAGGATGGCAAGACATCTACTGATGCTGGAGCCCAGAGAGGCAACGGAGTAGATAGGGCATGAGTACCCTGAACTCCATGAGACCGCTGGTGGAAGACTTTTACTTACTATGTTGTGTACTTATTTTGGATGTTAGACAAGCTATGTTATAAATATGTGGGAGTGTGTCACTGACCACTTGCCTCTTTGTGTATGACCTTTGGGAACTAGTTTTGTGAACTTGATACGAGTAACCATGGAACCTTGATGGAATATTGTATATATGAATAGGATTTTAATGCTTACATTATCATGTAGCCCATACTCGACGACACAGAGTCAATGAGACCAGTGATTACTGAACAATAATTTCCACCTTCATGGCGCACTTGCTATTGCAAGCGCTATGACAACTAGATCACTGAAATTTCCATCTGCCTTGCGCACTTGACAGAGCAAGTGCAGCAACAACAACTACAAATGCAACAGCTATTACTTTTATCCTTTTATTATATGTATACCAAAAAAAAATGTTTTCCAAACTTTTTCATACAAACCTTGAGGTTAGAAACCTATGTAACTTTGGAAGGACCGTTAGTCCAACCACTGCAACTGGAGAAACTATACAGCCACTGTGATGGTAAACCACACCAGCTTAAATTGTTGCGAATTTTCAGACAAGGCTTATTAGCCACATACCATCAGTGTATACCCGCATTTAATGCTAATCACTACTAGTGATAAATGTTTAGTCCTTATGGACAAGCATACCCTTTGTAGATGCACCACCGTCAGTGAGGATGGTTGGGAAGTGAAGAGCCAAGTTGCTCAAGCTATTATGCAATCTGCAATGCATCCAATTACATGGATGAGGGGACAAATATGAATTATGGATGAGATATGATCATGAGAAACAGGAAAAAAAAAGAATATGTAATGTACTCAATGAGATTGAATTAGGAGAACCAAGTTCGCTAAATGTAGCGCAAATTTTACTTACACCGAGCTGGATAACGCCGGTTAAATGGCACGAATTACCACTGATGCCACTAGGGCAATAACACTTATTACAAGATAACCGATAACATAAACTAATGAACAAAAAAAAGAGAAGAAGAAGAGAAAAGAAAACAGGATATCCATCAAAGGGAGCTTGACAATAGAATACTTCACAATACGCGTGTGACAGACATTACCAGTTTACTAAATGAGACATGGGACGACCCCACTCCGTTAGGAGCATGTGGGCCTGACAGACTTATTTATGAGTTAGTCGGGTAAGTAGTAATGTATCAGTACGGTACCCCATGCAAGTAGACAAGTAGTGTTAGGAACACGAGAAGTAGTCAACTCCATTCTACGGACAGTAAGACGAATTACCTCGAAGATGGACGAGAAGAGCCGCAGTTGAACCAACGGGCTAAAGAAATCATGAACCTTCAGCAGAGAGCAGTAGACAATGTACAGTGAAGACAGGGAAACAGTTCAAGAACATGAATCCAAAAAAATAGGAAAACCCATTACGGAAAAATAATATGTAGAACCCTCAAAAGGATCAAGCAAACTTTTGCAATCCAGAGGAAGTCTACCAGATGATATGGACATAAACGCGTGACTACGCGAGGATAAAAGACAAAGCTATATAATAGCAAATACCTTAAGCAAGGAACAGTGGATTTGGAATGTACCACTCGCAGGATAATTCGCACATCTTATCTGGTTGACTCATGAGATATTAGCTGCTAAGCGTTTACGCCTCTGCACTCTGTATGACTGAGTGTTTTGGTATTGCACTCGTGCAGTTATTAATCTAGTGGGAATACAGAAAGATGAAATGGATATCAACACGAGTGCGTATAAAGAAAAAAGGAAGAACTACAACAGCGTGTTACTCCGGAACAAAACCACCAGGAGACACGGATGACAAGCTTTATCTCCGTGGACATTTAGGCTGGTACGTCTTAATATTATAAAGACAAGTGCAAGAGCACTAAGTACTAACAGTAGCCAATGTCATATTATACCTCATGCTGAATATCAGCGAGAGAAGACACACGCATGTATGCTAGTGATCCAAATAAGAGGATGCACAACAATGGAAAAGGCAAACTGAGCCTATGTTCATGGGTCTACACCTCATACGGAGCGAGTGGGCCCATTAGAATGAACTTGGGAGAGAGCATAAATGGATCAGTGCCTCAGTTTTATATATTGTGGAGCCTTGAAGGGCTAGAGTCATACCCGTCTCTCTGATATGAGGATAAACCACGAGTTGGTGAACTCTTTGAGAGCCAAGTACCCAGCGCTCCTTGTTGAGCGGCTGTGTATACTTGTGGGGTACGGGGGCGTAACCCTTTTTAAGGGGGGTAGAGCCTCTTGGCTGTGCACATGTGAGCACTAAGTTTTGGTTGTTTCGTATGCATTGCATACAAAGAATTGGTGGTACAGTGAATTGTTTCGTATGCATGGCATACAGTGAATTAGTTTTGTTGGTTATGGTTGGTACGCGGGGTGTGTGTTGTTTGGTTTGTTTGTGTGTAATGTGCACTTGTATGTATGTATCTTATGAGACACCAGTATGAATGTTGTGGTTACACCCATGTGTGTAACACTGTTCTTATGCTATTTGTGATATGTATTCATATTGTTTTATAGAATGATTACATATGGTATCGCCTAGATACGAAATGAATCATTAGATATGGAATGTGGAACAATGGAATGTTATGGACACCTCAGGGAGGTTGTCAGGGTTTATAGAACTGATAGGAAATGATGGTGCTGATGGATCACCTATACCCATATATGATTGAACTAACGCCACAACGTGATGGCTATGTGCTGTATAAGCGTAATACGATGTGTGTAAATGATATATCACATAGATATACATTGGGAATAATGGGTAGTTATACATTTATATACTTACCTACTTGATTAAAGACTTCGGGACGAAGTCTTTTTAAGGGGGTAGATTGAAATACCCCAAATTAATAAAACATGGATTAAATATTTAATCACATTAATTAAGGCCTAAACATGCCTTAAAAGTCAACTGAGAACAACAGTGGTCAACACGAATCAAGATGTTGCACCCTTTGACTGTTAAGGGTAAATAAATACCCAAATGAACTTCTTAGGACCTAAAAATTTGTCCTAAGCATATTAACACATTACTAAACACATTACAATTGTTGGACAACACTCCAACACAAATAACAAGCATTTACATGCTTCAAGGTCAAGAAGGGCAAAAATGTGCTCTAAGAAACCTTAAAGGTCTAATGACCTCTAAATGATATAAAATTGGATACCATGATCAAATATCATGTAAGGAACACAAAAAACCGTTGTCAAAGAAAACCAAGCTCAGAAACTCCTTGAGACACAAAATGTGAACTAAAACTTCTTAAAGCACATTTTTGTGTAATTGCCTTCTAAATTGATTTTAAATGGGCTAAAAGGTTATAATTACCTTTAAATATAATAAAATATCATATTATATCATATTAGGAATTTAATTCCAAGAATTTACAAATTTTTACAAATTTAATATTAAAATATTAATAAAACCCTAAAGTGGGGCCCGTTTAGGTCAACATTGACTAAGTTGGTCAATGTTGACCATTGACCACGAATTGGACCTCTTAAAATCGGTGAAGAGAGCCTCCTAGCAGACCAAGAGACAATTCCCATGTGACAATTAAATAAACCTCATTACTTTTACATAAAATAAGAAAAAACATACTTTAACATATAAAACTAAAAGGTTGTCTACCACTTGCTTACCCATGTGAGTGCAGCCTTTTGAGAGCCTCTCCTCTCCCTTATTACACGGTGCTCCAAGCAAGAACAAGACAAGAGTGGTGAGTCACCTATTCATTAATTGATTAAAGTAACATTAACATTCCATTATTGAATCAAATAAGCACAAATAATTCACCACCTTTCTCCTATCATGGCCTCCTTGTCTCCACCGATTAAGCCTCCAATAATCAACTACAATCAATTAGTATGAGTCATCAAGTCACTAAAATCATAAAAAAATGCAAAAAATATGTTTTAAGCCAAATTAGGTCATTCTTTCTCATTAGTCCCATTCCAACCGTGGGACTCCTTTCCAAACTCTCTCTTTGGCTTCCTCTCAACCATAAGTAAGCACTCCAAGCACCATTGATGAGAGCTCAAGCTCTAGGTAAGCTCCTAAGGCATAAAAATGCCCATTTTCTTCATCTTTCTTTCCTTTTTCCATTGATCTACACTCCAACCTTTTCTATACATTTATGTAGAGTTTTTGGAGGTTAAATGAAGGATAAATTTCGGCCATAACAAGATCTAAGGAGAAGAGTTCAAGTTTTGACCATTTAAGGTAAAAATGTGCTCTAAGCACATATCTCTTCTTCCTTGTGAATTTTGGTTGAAAACCTTGGTTCCCTAGCCTTATTTTCTTCTCCTTGTTATGTGGATTCAGTTGGTATACCAATATCTACAAGGAGTAGCTAGATCCAAGCCAAAAACACCATTTTTGGCATCTTAAACAAGGTAAATCATAGTCATCTTCCCAGCTAACTACCCACGGGTTTATGCCTTGTTTTTAAGAGTGTTTTGATACTCTTTCTTTGCTGGAAAAATAGGGCCGAAGTAGATCTTTAACAAGCTTGAAGATCTAAGGTAAAAATCAATGATTTTCATGACTTAAATTACTTCTCATGGTTAGCTCATGTGTGGAGTTTAATCATGTCTTGTTTTCTACATGAAGACAAGTAAATCAAGCTGTGGAGAATTTCTACTTAAGGTGGCCGAACCAAACAAGGTTCTATCTAAGCTAAATCAAGGTATAAATTACTTAAAACCTTAACTTGATACATTAATACAAGTTTAAGCTATTTCTAATTAATTGCCGTGAGTGAAGAGGTATAATAAGGTCATGTTTGACCTTAAAATGATTAAGGAATGGTTTAATAAATTTTATAACTAATTAAACAAGCATAATTGTCAAATTTAAGACATTATGTGGAAGTTTGGTAATTAAATGAAAAATCTATGGTGAGGCCGAGATCTATATGTATTTTTTGGGACATTTATGTGTAATTTATTTTGTGAGCAAATGTTGTAATAAGGCCATGTACTTTAGGCCATTTTATTTATGCATTTACAAGCTTTTATTTAAGTTTAGGTGATATATAACTATTACCGAAATGAATAAGGGGTTAAAGTGTAATTAAATTAAATTTGGGGGCTTTACAAAAAAAAGGCCGAAAATTAGAGGTTAAAAGGATTTAAAATAAAGTTTATGAGATTTTATAAAGTTTTGGGGTTAAATGGTGAATTTTGGAAACTTAGGGGTTGAAACCGTAATTGTTAGGAATTAATTGTCAAGGAAATATTAAGGAGGTCAACCTTGACCATATGATAGGTTTTGACCAAATTAGATAAGTTAAATAACTTATTTAAGGTTTCATAATAAAGATATGTATCTTATGGTAATATTTTTATAACATATATGGTGAATATGTTTTTACTGAAAATTAAGGGTGTATAATGGTATTATAAACACCCATGGGCTATTAGGAATTTTTAGGAATTTATTGAGTTGATTTTGGAATTAAAATGAACTATATATGTATAATATATAGTTATTATGTCATTATGACACTTTGGAGAAATATAGATGGTGGAATGGTAAATACCGTAAGTATATGGGTTAATAAGGTAATAATAACCCTTTGGAGAAATTTGGTGATTTTTAGAATTATATAAGAGTATTTATTAAGAAATATGTATAATATATGGTTTTAATGATATGGTAAAACTATATGTTATAAATAGGGCCAAATGGCAATTATTGAACAGTTTTGGGTCTATTCGGTATTTTATAAATATTGACCATAGGTTATATTTATATTAAGGTTAGAATGTTATATTAAAAGGAATATATAACATGGTATAACTTTTGGGATGATTTTGTAAATAAAAGAGACTATGGTTTATGAAAAAGAATAAGGTTTAATATATGTGCCTATGTGGCAATATATAATAGTTTTGTATAAAAACTATAGGTTATAAGTTAAAGGAAATAAAAATATCATATCAAATGATATTAGCATATGGTATAACATTACATGATGTTATGTGGTCAAAATAGAATTTAAATAAATTCAAGGGCTTAACCGAATTGTTAAAGGTTGGAGAATGAATTTTAGACTAAGGTCTATAATGTTATAAATGTTATAACAATTATATGGTATAAGGTGATTTTTTTAATGGAATTAATACAAATAAGGTATTCACATTAAATGATGTGACAAACAATAAGTAAATGCGATTTATATACTAAGGTATTAATGGAATAAACCTTAGGAGTTGTAAACATACAACATAAAATGTTACATAATATTAGGATAATAATCTTAATATAAGTTGTATAATATCATACAACTAATGGGAATAATCATCTAATAAAAGATGATAAAGTGTAACAAAAAATATAAGAGTTTATTAAACTCATGGGAATTACCTACGTGGTAAAATATATACATACACAAGAATAATGTATATAAGGATGGATATATATAATGGTTGGAAACCATATAATATAGTGGTGGTGGTTATTTTAAAAAAAATATATAGTTACAAACTATATGTTATGAGTTTTTGAATGCGAACATAACTTGCTAAGATAATAGACTATATAATACAATGTGTTATAATGGAAGGTTAAAAAAAATAATAATATAATACAATCATGCATGCATACATGCAACTATAGGTTATGTACCTAAACTAGATGGTGGATAAGGTTAAAAGAAATGTAACGAATTAAACTTAACAGTCGAAATGTTTTGACATACGAGTTTTAAAGTAACAAAGCCAACTGGTTTAGAGAAACCCGTAGCAAACAACTATAGAAAACAGGGGTGAACTGTCGGGGTTACTTATTATTCGGAAATACCGGATGTAGTTAGTCATGGAGACTGACTTATAGTTTTAATACCGTTTAGATTATACTTCTAACAAGACGCTTGACGAGCTAGTGGACTACACGGAGCATAGGATCTTGCTGATTCATACTCCACCGTAATACGATCAGGGTGAACGGTATGTAAAGGAGTTTGATCCGAGTTGTCCTAAGGTTGCTCCTTGGGCTCGGATTTGGTTGATATAACTTGTGTGTTATGTGTGTGGATACATGTATGTGATTAAGTGTTACTGCATTATTTATTTATGCACGAGCGTCCTACGGGACTAACACTACGTCGACTATAGATCGACTTATATAAACATACATATGCGTTGTGATGACATGACGGTTACTTGATATAATACCATGATATTAATATTAAGTATATGGTAACCTAAGTAAAACACTTAGGGATGAGCCACGACATTGTCCGTCTCTAGAGCATGGATCTCGAACATGAATATAACCTAGATTTCTTCTAGGTATACGTGAGACCCATTGGGCAGCTAATTAATAAATATATTCTCCATAAGACTAGGAGCATATCTTAAACATTATGAGAGAGAGATGGTATGAGTTGAGGTGAGGAATCCCGGTAGTTTACGAACTACTTGGTTGCGCATTTGTGATCACTAAGGGGTTTCCTAATTGGATTCCGCTCCAGGTTATATCCAACGAGCCCAAACTGGATCGTGGATCAGGTGGCTACGGCCTTTTTATGGACGTCTTACGAGACATAAGAGAGTCAGGGGCCTCCGGACCTCTGGCGAAATGAGCACCTTTGTGTGTACGGGAGGACTACTGTCCATGGTGAGGTTATCGGGTTGTCCTAACATGACGCCCAACTGATAATAATAATAAAACATGGTTGGATGGAGCCTACAAGGCTAAGGTAAATTAAATATGATAACTGTACGCTACGGCGAATGTACATTGTACATATGGATGGGGCCTTGAAAGCCAAACTAAAATAAATTAACAATGGATGGTGAACGCTACGGCAATGGTACATTGTACCTTGTACTGGATCATTCGATACGTTCAATATACAATTGTGGTTTGTGATATTAAATGATTGTTTGGATTGGATGGATGGTTAAATGTTTATGAGTATTTGGATGGATGATTGTGTATATTATAAATGTTTATTACAGTATTGAGTATATCTGTAAAATGGAAAAGCATGAAACCGATCTAATAATAAGATGGTTAAAATGACTAGTGACCATTAGGGTCCAGGCCCGGCATACTCAGCGTCTATCGCTGATACTACACTCATGCAGGTTGTTGATTATCGCTGGAGCCGAAGAGCAGGAACAGGGTAATTAGAGTTCATTTTAATTACCGCACATGGAGTTGTATTATGGTAAGGCTATGTATTTTTCAGGATTGGGTAGACGCTCACTTGTCGATGTTTATGGTTTATGGACTTAGTATGATGTATAGGAGTTTTCTCGTTATCACGACGGTTAGCTATTTGTTTATGTTGGAAGTTGGATGTAGTTTGGCTTCGTTGCTCGCATGGGCGAGTAATGGCCGGTGACACCCGAGTGTGTTTTGTTATTGTTATTTATTTTCTGCTGCGAGATGTTTTATTTATTGCTACGTGAGAGATTATATCGTGTTTTAAGGAGAGGGGTGTTACACTGCTGGCCCCAATACCCTCGAATATGGCGGTAAGCCCGGCCGGAGTTGATGCTTCGTCGGTGATGCGTCTCTCAATGACGAAGGCTCCACCCTGATCATACCAGGCCCGGGTGGCAGCTGATCGGAAACCATCAGGTCAGAGTGGGGTCCGGGCCGGCTCTGACTGGTCGTCGGGTCGTGGGTTCCTGGAAGAGGACCCTGTCTGTGTAAAACCCCCTCTAGTGCGAGCCATCTAAATGATAAACAGAAAGCAGTAAGAAATCTAAACAGCAAGAAAAGAGAAGCATCAGGCACACCAAAAACCCGAAACCAATCGAACAGTAAGTTCTATTTGAACACATTCTTGCACACAGTTAATGTATGGATATCAAAGCATTAAAACAGTCAAACATAGCAAACAATATCATTAAGCAACAGAACATTTTCTAGAAAACAGTTGCAGAAAATGGGAAAAATTCAACATGTCCGGATCCACGTCCGGGTCAACTTAGCCGGACGCAGATCCGGACGCGACAGGAAACCTAAAAAAAATTTTCATCGTGAACAAAGCGACGAATGCACAAACCAGAAGCAGAAATCAAACAAATTTCACAACAACGTTCACGGTTTCTCGTCCCAACAACAAATCGACATCAAAAACACTAAATACTACCTAATCTACTTGTTTTTTACAGAACAGAATTCGAAATTTGTTTTACAGTCGAACAAAAACCTGGTTCTGTGCGGTTTTTGGTTTCGAAATTCTGAACGGGGGTGCGGCGACTGGACGATGGCGTCGTGGTGTTTGTGTCTAGGCAGCGCCGGTGCCGGGAGTGGTGCAGTGGTGGTGGTGTTTTTGGTGGAGGTGATAATGGTGGTTGGGTTGACTGATATGAGGGTGTAGGGAGGGAAACGAAGAAGAACCACAACAGAAGAAAAGAAAAGAAGGTAGAAGAAAGAAAATTAAAACCGGCGCGCGATTTAGTGCCGTTCGGCTTTAGCGTCCGGATCCGGACGTGACTGGGGTTTTGTGACCGGAGTTGTGTCCGGCTAAGGTGAGTCGGACACGTTAAAACGTCCTTTTTTATATTAAATTAAATTAAAAACTATGGATCTAAAACACCTCATTTATAAAAATGAAACATTACCATAAATAATCAAAAATAAAACAAACACAAGAAATGCAGAAATTAAATAGCAAGAGTGCTAAAAGACTCCTTGATTCGTGGTAAATACTGCCATGATATTTCCTCACACTTGAGTTCAGTCAAGCACTAGTTTAGCTCATTGTAAATTTTTGAATCTGCAAGGCCAGAAGAACTCAAGTGGAAACAGATAAAGCTATTAGTAGAAATTAAGAGCCAAGGCTCTTTCAATATGCACAACAGCTATTAACGAACCACAAAAAACAGTAAAATAAATGACTAAACTAAGGAAGTGAAAAGAGATACAAACCGGTGGGTTGCCTCCCACCAAGCTGCCCGGAGTTAAAGCCTTTGGCTAGACTTTGCAGGTAGTCTCAAGGAGGGCCACCACAGCAGCCAGCAATAGCTTTCTTCAGTTTGAAGTACCATTGCGGGCATGGCTTTTTGGATGTTTTTGGAGGGGGAGCTGTACTATAGATAGCAGAAATAGATTTAATGGAAGAAGAAGAACTTTCAATAAAGGATATACCTGGTGCAGGAAGCTGAGAAGAGGTATCGCCTAGGTATTTCTTCAGTCGAGCTCCATTCACTTTGAATACTTCCCCTGATTTGTTTTCTAGTTCGTATGCACCATAAGTAGTGATCCCCACAACTTTGAATGGACCTGCCCAATGAGATTTCAACTTGCCAGGAAAGAGGCGCAACCTGGAATTATAGAGAAACACTAGATCCCCTACTTTGAATTCTCTCTTATGGATAATTTGATCATGGATTCTCTTTGTGCGCTCCTTATAAATTCTGGAACTGTCATAGGCTTGCTCTCTGAGTTCTTCGAGTTCGGACAGTTGAAATTTTCTTTTATCTAGCAGCATGTAGATCAAAATTAAGGGCTTTCAATGCCCAGTAAGCTTTATGCTCTAATTCTACTGGAAGATGGCAGGCTTTTCCATACACAAGTCTGAACGGAGACATCCCTATAGGAGTTTTAAAAGCAGTCCGATATGCCCACAGAGCGTCATCCAACTTAATGGACCAATCCTTCCTTGATGCATTTACAGTGTTCTGCAGGATCCATTTTAGCTCACGATTAGTCACTTTTGCCAGACCATTAGTTTGGGGGTGGTAAGGTAATGCCACCTTGTGGGTCACCCCATATTTAGTCATTAAGGAATCGAAGGCTCGGTTGCAGAAGTGAGAGCCACCATCACATATAATTGCCCTGGGCACCCCAAATCTTGTGAATATGTGTTTCTTCAGGAATTTCACCACTGTCTTGGAATCAGCCGTGTGGCATGGAATAGCTTCTACCCACTTTGAGACATAATCCACAGCTACTAGGATATATTGGTTTCCATGGGATGAGGGAAAGGGGCCCGTGAAATCTATGCCCCACACATCAAAAAGTTCCACCTCAAGAATACCTTTCTGAGGCATCTCATGCTTTCTAGAAATGTTTCCCATCCTTTGACAGGGATCACAATGGGAACAGAAGTGGTGGACATCCTTATGTAGAGTGGGCCAATAGAATCCGCACTCTAATATCTTTGCAGCTGTTCTTGTAAAACCATGATGGCCACCCGCCTCTTTAGCATGACAGAATTCGATTACACTCTGGATCTCCTCATCTGGAAGGCATCGCCTCATCAAACCATCAGCACAAATCCTAAACAGATAGGGATCCTCCCAGGTATAATGGCGGTTTTCTGATAAGAATTTCTTTCTCTGGTTGTAGCTGTAATCGTGAGGGATCAATCCAGAAGCAAGAAAGATCGCCAAATCTGCATACCAAGGTTTCTTTACCTTGCCAATCATGAACACCGTCTCATCAGGAAAAAACTCGTTAATTGGAATTCCATTATCAGGGATATCAAGCCGAGACAGGTGATCAGCAACTCCGTTCTGCTTCCCCTTTTTATCCACAACTTCTAAATTAAATTCTTGGAGAAGTAAGATCCACCTCAGAAGTCTTGGATTTGATTCATTTTTCTGGAAAAGATACTTGAGGGCCGAATGATCGGTGTGAACGATCACCTTGCTTCCTAGCAGATATGGTCGAAATTTATCCAATGCGAATACCACAGCTAACAACTCCTTCTCTGTAGTAGTATAATTTCTCAGTGCGTCGATCAAGGTCTTGCTAGCATAGGTGATTACTCTCAGCATCTTATCTTTCTTCTGAGATAGGGCGGCGCCAACATCATAGTCGCTTGCATCTGTCATGATCTCAAACGGTTCTGACCAATCTGGTGGGACCACAATCGGAGCTGAGCAGAGTTTGTCTTTGATGGTCTGAAATGTTGTCAAGCATTCCTCAGTGAACTGAAACTTGATATCCTTCTGAAGCAGGTCTGAGGGGGTTTAGCAATTTTTGAGAAGTCCTGAATAAATCTCCTGTAGAACCCTGCATGACCAAGAAAAGATCTTACATCCAAATTGAAGTCGGAGGAGGTAGCTTTTCGATCACCTCTATCTTGGCCTTGTCGACCTGGAGGCCTTCTCTTGACACCTTATGCCCAAGAACTATTCCTTCTTGTACCATGAAATGGCACTTTTCCCAATTCAGCACAAGGTTCGTGTCCTCACAGTGAGCCAAGATCTGGTCCAGTTGCTCCAGACAAACATCGAAGCTTTGTCCATAGATAGAGAAATTGTCCATGAATACTTCGATACTTTTCTCGATAAAGTCATTAAAAATCGCCATCATACATCGCTGAAATTTGGCAGGAGCATTATAAAGACCAAAGGGCATCCTCCTGTATGCAAAAGTACCATAAGGACAGGTGAAGGTGGTCTTCTCCTGATCCTTTGACGCAATGGGAATCTGAAAATAACCACTGCACCCATCAAGAAAACAGTAGAACTCTTTCCCAGCTAACCGTTCCAACATTTGATCAATAAATGGTAACGGGAAGTGGTCCTTCCTTGTGGCTTCATTCAAGCGCCGGTAATCAATGCACATCCTCCAACCTGTGGTTTGTCTTTGAGGTACCAATTCACCTTTCTCATTGGTAACTGCAACTATTCCTCCTTTCTTCGGAACAACCTGGACTGGAGACACCCACTGGCTCCAGAAATCGGGTAGATAATGCTTGCATCAAGAAGCTTCAGTACCTCAGCTTTTACCACCTCCTTTAGATTTGGATTTAGTCTCCTCTGGGGCTGCCTCACTGCCTTATAATCTTCCTCCATATAAATCCGGTGAGTGCAGAAACCCGGATTGATCCCTTTAATGTCAACAACTGACCATCCCATGGCACTTTTATGCTTCTTTAGCACCTCTTGAAGTCTAGTTTCCTGCGAAATAGACAAAGATGCAGAGATAATAACAGGCAGGGTGCTACCCTCTGCCAAGAAAACATACTTAAGATGGGAAGGGAGAGATTTAAGTTCAAGGGTAGGAGGCTTCTCTATTGACGGAATAGGCCTTTGAATGGGTCGATCCAATTTTTCTACAGGTGGAGAGAAAGAGCGAAAGTAAGACTTCCCTTGATTTAGCTGCTGGACGACCGTGGCCATCTCAAAACTTGCTTTGTCATCCTCAATGGATCGACTTAATACCTGCTCTAAAATGTCAGAATACTTAAACAAAGAGTTAGAAGGATCAGTACTCCTATGGATGTGGTCATCCTCAAGATCATAAGAATTATCAATTAATTCAGTAGAGAAAACAGCATGAGAAGAAGTATTTTTCTGCATCATCTTATTAATGTCAAAGCTTAATTCTTCGTCATGAAACTTCAAGGTAATCTTTCCCTTGTCAACATCTATAATAGTTTTTGCAGTTCTAAGGAAAGGTCTACCGAGAATCAGAGGTACCTCAACATCTTCATCCATGTCAAGGATCACAAAATCTGCTGGAAAGAAAAATTTACCTACACTAACAACTACATTTTCTACCATACCTCGTGGTGTGATCGATGATCTATCAGCCAACTAGAGTCTGAAATGAAAGGGAACGAGCTCACCAGCATGAAGTTTTTTGAACATGGTGTATGGCATCAGGTTGATGCTCGCTCCTAGATCGCAGAGACCCTAACCGCAATCCATGTCTCCAATCGAACAGGGGATGATGGGCTGACCAGGATCACCAAGCTTTGGAGGCAACTTCTGTCGGATAGCTGCTGAACAGGTTTCGGTCAGCTAGATGGTGTCCTTTTCCTTATATTTACTCTTATTCGAAATCAGATCCTTCACAAATTTAGCATAATCCGGCATCTATTTAATCGCATCTATAAGAGGAATATTAATAGTCAGCTTTCGAAAGACGTCTAAGAATTTTCCAAATTGTTCATCGAGCTCTCGCTCTTTGAGACGGTTTGGAAAATGAAGTTCGTTTGCAAGTGTCTTTCCTTTTGTATTTTTAACAGCAGTTGTATGTGAGGAAGAAGGAATAGGAGCCTGGGTCTCCTCATGTACTACCTCAGGAGGGGCGGGATGCCCTGATGGTACACCGGCAGTATTAGATAGGGGCTCGGTATCCTCATCAGTATGGTCTCCTGCCACTTTATCTTTGGTTAAGTTTCTTCCACTTCTTAAGGTAACTGCTGCTAATTCTCTAGAATCCCCGCAGTCTGAGACCGATACTGCCTTCAACTGTTGTTTGGGATTGGTGTCTTCTGGAAAGGTAGTGATCCAGAAGGTCTCTGCTGTAAGAGAAACTGAGTTAGCTGGCTCATTGTTCCCTGCATCTCAACCATGGCATTTTCTAATTTTTGCTGACCAGCTGTCAGACTCTGATTAATTGCAGCTTGCTGTTCCTGAGAAGCCATCAGTTTGTCCACCATTTCCTTCAGACTAGCATTGTTTGAGCTTAATGAAGGTTGCTGAGCCTAAGATTGCTGTGGCCTGAATTGATTATACTCAGGCCTAGCAAAGCCTGGTGGTCCTCCCTGGTTTGTCCTCTGAGGCTGCATTTGATGTGAATTTAGTGCATTGTTTGGATTCCCGTACCTGAGGTTTTGGTGCTGATTCTGCACCCTGGGTTGCCTGCTGTTGAATTGTCCTATGACATTGGCCTCCTCAGTCTGCTTCATTTCGGCTACCAGTGGGCAGTCCTCGTAATCATGTGCATCGCCACAATGAGAGCAGCAGAGTTCATTGACATTTGTAGAGATTTGCTTGGCGGATTGCTTAGGGGTTGGCCCCATGGTGAGCTGCTCGAGCATTTTTGCCATGCTTCCGATCGTAGTTTTTATCAGTGCTTGCTCGGCGGCTAGCTGTTCCATCATCGGATCCGGAGCTCGGGAAGAACTGTGACCTATTGAGAATACTCGTCCTCCATTATTGCTCCATTGACGAAGCTCTTCACAGTATGTCTCCATGGCTGCCATGAAATCCTCCCCGCTTTTTGCTAGTAGGTTCCCTCCTAGGGCAGCTCTTATCTCACCTCTGTTTTCGTCTTTTAGCCCTTGGAAGAATCCCTGAGCCAATGAGGTGATATTCTGACCATGGTGAGGGCACTGGCGGAGTAGCTCCTTGAATCGGTCCCACTCCTCGCAGACTGTCTCACTACCCATCTGTCTGAATGCCATCAGGTCGGCAATCATCTGTCGTGTCCTGGAGATGGGAATGTACCTCTCGTAGAATTTGTCCATCATCTGCTCCCAGGTGGTAATAATGCCTGTCGGTAGTGGATGGAACCATTTCGAAGCTTCTCCAGATAGGCTGTGCTGGAACAGACTCAGTCTGGCATACTCCTCCAATCCTTGAGATAAGCCAAGGGAGTCCAAGTGCACTAGAAATCGATGTACATGGTCTAATGCATCCGCTGGGTCGGCACCTGAGAATGTTCCTGCAGGGTGATTTCGAACAGCATTGGATTGATGAGAAGGTTTTACCTTTTGCCAATCGGCTACAAGTTCTGCAGTTAGATCTGGTAGAACCACTGGGCCTCTTCTTGGTGTGGTTGGTGGTCTGTTTATCCTTCCCATCGTGTATTGGGCCACTTCACCTCCTCCAATTTGGTCATGATTTGCTGCCATGTTGAAATCAAGCTGCCTTCTTGCTCTCAGGGCTTGGAGGTAGACTCTCTCGATTTCGGGATCGAAGTCTGTATCTGGGGGACCAGTTGAACGCGTTCTGCGCATCCACTAGGTACTTATAAAATGGCACAAAAATAAATTAAACCTAAACACAAATAATAGACAAAGCAAATAATAATATACAAGTTGTTGTAATAAAGTAACAATTTAACCAAGGCTAGGGACTAGACAAAAGTCAAGTCCCCGGCAACGACGCCATTTTGCAAACGATTTAATTTGATGTATTAAAAGCTAAGAAATAATCCTAGAAAGTAATAAATCAATAGACCGTCGGGTTGCAAAAATCCCGGTCGTAATAGTATAGCAATTTATGAAGCGACCAGGTGTCAATCCACGGGTCTTGATGTGGTAAGTCTAGCCTTAGGCAATGGGTAATTTAAGGGGGGTTTGTTTTGGTTTTAAGATCAATAATGGGGTTTGTTTTGGTTTTAGGATCAATAATAGACAAGAAAGTAAATAGTAGATAAATTAAAGTGATAGATGTGGGAATGTGAACGGTACTCTAGGTCGAGGGAGTTGTTTCACTAGCTAGGTTTTACATATTCTACTGCATAAGCGGAGACTTGGATCGGCTTGTAATTCTCAAGTATCTATTCTGTATTAAGTCTTAATTCCAGATAGCTCATCTAGACAGGGCATGTAGTTCTAGTCTAGTCCTAGCATGTATATCTAGATGGTTTTATTGTACAGAATTACTAGTCTGGATTTTGGTCCGGACTAAAGCTCCTAGTGACTAATGTAATCTATCCGATTGCAATTATCACAGGTAACAGGTTAATAGGACCGTCAATGCTAATCACCTTATCTGATCATAACATGATTCGAGGGCTGATAATAAATTCATGACGCTTATTAAAAGCACTTAAAAAGCATTAACCTGAACAATCCAAATAGTCTCAATAAAGCAGTAAAATAATGCAGAGTTTAACTAATTACAACATCCCTTCCCCTAGAGTATATCCTCTTAGCTAGACATAGCGATTATAATCATAAATAAGAGAGAGTTGAGAGAAATCATCTGTTACGAAGATCTTCTTGCTCGCTCCATCCTTTGTTCTTGCGCTATGCTGGTTTGGAGGTTGGTCTTGGTGACAATGGGGTGAATCTGGTGAAATGGGGCGAAAGTGGAAATTTTGGTGAGTTTTGTGATGTGTCCGGATCAATTGGGTCGGACGAAGATCCGGACGTGAGATGTCCGGCTACGTCGGGTCGGACGCGAACCAGACGTGGTGACTTTGGGTGAGTCCGGATCCGGACACGGCTAAAATGTGGTGAATGGATGCGGATTGTGTGTGTGGTGAAAGCGAAGGTTTACGGAGAAAGTTTAGCGAATGGCAATGGAATGAAGATGGAATGTGAGTGAAAGATGCAGAGTATGGAGGAGTTTGATGAATGGAGATGGATGTATGTGAATGAGTGGGTTAACAGAGAGGGAGAGATGGAGTTAGACTCTGAAGTCTGGGACGATTAGAAATGAAGGCTGAGCAGGGTTTAAATAGGGTTAGAAGAGAAACAAAAGTTAGTGGAAGTTTGGTAAGTTGACAATTATTGGAGCATGGACGTGTCTTAATAAATGCTGCAGTATGGTCACCTCACGATAATTGCGTCTGATAATTGTGCCTCGTCTGATAATTGCGCCGAAAGGCTAATTATCAGTGCAGTGCATTTTTATTTTTCAATTCTGTGTGACGTCCGGATCTGTGTCCGGATCCGGACTTGACACAGAACTTTTAGATCTGAAACTCGAAATATGTCCAGATCGCTGTCCGGATCCGGAAAAGACAGAGAAATCCCGGATCTGGATTTTAGGTCACGTCCGGCTTTGTGTCTGGCCAAACAGATTCGGACAGGAGAGGTTCGGATTTGCGTCTAGCTAAACCCATCCGGACGTGGCCAATTTTTGTGTCTCTTCTCCTGATTTGTTCCCCGTTTGTTGTGTTGTAATCCTTATGATGTAAAATCTTCATTTACTGGGTTTTTCCTATATTTAGCATATAAAATACATCAGTTCTTATCAAAACATCAATCTTAGGAAAAACACATAATAAGTGGGAAACATTGCCTGAATTGTTACAAATTATAAGGTATTTAAACCCTAAAAAGCCTATATGTTTCACACTTATCAGTAAGAGCGCCAGAGGAGGAAGCGATGCCTGATTGGATGTTCCTTGAAGAATAGGCCATTATTTAGGAGTAGTTAGTCATTCACTTCCCGCTTTGGGGTCAATAGAAGTCATTGTTATTTTCCTTCCGTTGTCTTACATAACTTCTTTCTCACTATAGTTAGTTTAGTTATTCTTTGTCCATATTGTTGGTATTCAATGTCATTCTTACTTCTTTTGGTTATCAATAAAGTTCCTTCTTCGTTCGTGTTTTAATGTTTAAACATTTGTTCATGTGTTAAAAAAGAAAAAAAACTCTCGCTCATAAAGCATGTCCGTAATCATATAAAATGAAAAATCTTTGTTTTTCATGAAACCCCTTGTACAAAACCACCTTCCCATCCAAGCATTCACCACCTCCATTACAGCCACCACACATGTCACAGCATTCCATCATTTCTACCATTTCCCCAGACACATAAAAACAAAACTGCTGCCACCAAAAGAACAAATGGATAAATCAACCCCATCATCGCTCACCACCATCATTCACCATCACACATGCAATCACCCTCCATAAATAACTTGGGCATTCTAAGGTGTGTTAAATAAACCCCACAGCAATATCGGGGGCAATCTGAGTTAAGGAACGATAATGTTTATCTCTTTTGTTTAAACGTGCAAACAAGTTTCTAAGTGTACGCTTCGCGAGAGTGCCTTGAGCGGTAAAACCAAGAGTGAAAGAGTGTGTCATTTTTACACGACTCCAGAGAGATCACATTCAAAGGTGAGGTAAACGGCATGACTCCGACCGAAGGAGATAATTTGTAAATTTATGCTTAAACCTATGAAAAGTAACAAAGAACGGATACACAACTATTAGGGATGACGAAGCACCTAGGTACAGCACCACACATCCAAAAAGCTTGTGGACCCTGACATTAAACCCTAGGCACTCCCGTTGAGCTTTTCGTATACATCCTTTTTTACAACATTACAAACTCCACAAACAAGCTAGCCAATGATGAACAACCGACCCGGTGACCAAAGGAAGCAAGGAGCCCGACTTCCGAACAGCAACTTCACAAGTCTAAACAAGCAAAACTGCTACCAACATGATGAAAAGATCCGTAAATGGTCCCAAAGTGATACAGGATCCAAATGAGCTGACATCAAAAACAGCTCTCAAAGTTCAAAACCGAGAAACACAAGAACCCCGAGGGAAAGGAGATTGAAAGAAAGGCAAACCTGAAAAGCCTCGAAGAAATCCAAAATCAGAAAAAGAGAGAAGGTGCAAGGAATAACTCAAAAATCCCAAGTTCCAAGCTCATAAGCGAAGTCATCACGAAGTAGCCAAACGACTTCAAGACAAAGAAGGCAAGTCCGGAGAAGGTGCAAGTTGCAGCTTTGCTCACCCTTATAGCTTCACATATCCTAAACATTCCTCCATCGTCCTTTTGTCTTTCATCACACCTCATAGCCACGTTATAAGCTTAAAAGACTTCTAACTTAATAGTTGTGTATCCAATCGCGTGAAAGTAACAGGTTGAACGCGTAAAGCTAACAGATGCCAAATTCAATGGTTGAGATGTCTTGGCCAAAAGGGGAAAACGAGTGTAAGTATTAAACACTTTGAGTGTAGGGCAGAAAGCACCACATCAAGATAAACCCTGACCTTGCGAGAATGAGACGTGTTTTTACGCAGTTAATCAAAGAAAATACTGGAGGCAGTCGATCGGAAAATCGATCGTTCCGATCGATTGCCACAAATCCTAAAAAACTCATATTGCCTTAAGGAAAAGATATTGGGGGCAATTGTTGGTCCCAACAATTGCAACAACGACCCCGATGGAGGCTAAAAAAACCGAAACCCAAAGGTTCAAACGCCTCTCATATCACTCAGGCCCATCCTAAGCCCTACCTCCACATCAAACTCCCCCAGGCCCGTCCTAAGCCCTTCCTCTACATTCAAACATTCACAGGCCCGTCTTAAGCCCTTCCTCCACATTCAAACATCCACAGGCCCGTCTTGAGCCCTACCATCTCCTGGTTTGACATAAGCCTTGATCCTTCCATATTTACTTAGACCCGCCATGCACTTGACCCACCTTCACTTAGATCCTTCCTTAGGCTCGTCATAAGACCTAGACCCCAACCTTTAGGCTCGTCATAAGACCTAGACCCCAACCTTTAGGCTCGTCATAAGACCTAGACCCCAACCTTTAGGCTCGTCATAAGACCTAGATCCCATCTTTAGGCTCGTCATAAGACCTAGATCCCAACCTTTAGGCTCGTCATAAGACCTAGAACCATACTTAGGCTCGTCATAAGACCTAGATCCCATATTTAGGCTCGTCATTAGACCTAGAACCATCTTTAGGCTCGTCATAAGACCTAAAACCATTCCTTTAGGCCCGTCATAAGACATAGAACCATTCCTTTAGGCTTGTCATAAAACCTAGCTGCATTCCTTTAGGCTTGTCATAAGACCCTTTAGCTTACCCACTCCCATCAAACACATTGCATTCATCTCATTCATATAGGCTTGTCATAAGACCTAGTTGCATTATCCAGGCGCGTCACAAGACCTGGCGACTGGAAAAGTTGGCGAGGTAATGGTAATAAATCCTCCTATGTTATGTCAGCTTACTTTGGGATCAACGAATGGTGGGCAAAGGCAATAAGTCCCCAGGGTTTTTACCAGGAGTTATCCCTGCACACCGGCTTGGGGGGCAATGGCAATAAGTCCACATTTGGTCCAGCCAGGAGCATCGGCACGGGTTTCGGTCCCCAGAAGCATCCGAGCATCATCAACATCATCGGCTTCATCAGCATCATCAACAGCATCAGCATCATTAGCGTCGTTAGCATTTCGACATTCTTGCATTTGCATACCACCCAGTTTTCACGTCCTAGGTAGTCAACGCCTTATAATCGCTTGACATGGCTTTATTTCATTTATTATAGGTAGTCAGCGCCTTAAAATAGTTTGACATCATTTCATTTATTATAGGTAGTCAGCACCTTAGAATAGTTTGACATCATTTCATTTATTAAAGGTAGTCAGCGCCTTAGAATAGTTTAACATCATTTCATTTATTATAGGTAGTTAGCGCCTTAGAATAGCTTGACACATCTTCACTTATAGGTAGTCAGCGCCTAAGAATAGCTCGACAACGTTTTATTGCTTAGGTAGTCAACACTTCCGAATAGCTGGACGTAGTCAACGCGGTTTCGGACAACATGGAGGATTCTGTGGAATCAAAAATTTTGGGGCATCACTCAAGCATCAACCAGACTTTTCACATCCATTACAAAGTCCAGTTGACGGGGGGCAATCTGTTATACCCAAAATTTTGACCCCCCCTGGTTAGGGTCTACAAGGTTTTGGTGTTGTGAGGGGCATTTCAATCAAGTAATGAGAGATTCCGGCTCGATCGGCGCATTCCGGGGCATGAGGAGCAGTTTCATCATTGTCAGTGGCGTTTTTGTAATTTTTAAGGTTCCTCGGACCTCCTAAAGGCTTTCTCTCTCCTCTAAAAGATTCCCAAATCAGCTTAAAATGCTTTGATATTTTAACCCATGATAGAGGATGACATTTTAAGCATAATGGCGTTGGAATTTTGATTTTTCGAATTTCCAATAATTTTCTAGCAATTTCTGACTGAATCTGACGAGAAATTCAATTTAAAAATATTCCAACATTTAAAAAAAGGATGACATTTTAAGCATAATGGCGTTGGAATTTTGATTTTTCAAATTTCCAATAATTTTCTAGCAATTTCTGACTGAATCTGACGAGAAATTCAATTTAAAAATATTCCAACATTTAAAAAATCGGATTCCACTTCAGAAAAATCATAATTGCCATCCTTGACACGTGGTTAAAATTTCACAGCAAAATTCCTTTGGGAAGTCATTTCATTAAAATGCCAAAAAAACTTACTTTTACTCGATTTTCTTTATCTTTAAGAAAGTCTATATAAAGGGATAGGTCTTTTGATAAAGGGAGAATCTCATAGGCTCTTAGAACCCTAGGCAGTCAGAACTCTTCTCCATAGCCAGCCTCCCACGTTTTTGCACCTTCAAGCACCAAAACAACACCAAAATCTCACCGAAATCAACACCAAAACACGTTTTCCAATTCCCAACACATCAAAAATCATCAAACATCAACCAAATCACCTCCAAAACGTGAAGAACACCTTCAACAATCAACCACAAGAAGCTCGGGTCGAACTCAATCCAGAACCTGCACCATCGGAGCCTCTGAAGAATCCCAACGTGAAGAATCCTCTTGAATTCGAGGGTAAAACAGGTTACAATTCTACCTTTCTAACTCTCCGCGACCTTATTAACTCTCTGTCAAAATTTGGGTTCAAACTAACTCTTTTTGGCTTCTGTATCGCTAATTGTTTTAGCTACTACCTTATTACTTGTTTACTAAGTTTCGTGTTAATTTTGATTTCAAATTAAGTTCTTTCAGTTACTAACATGTTTAAAATATTTCAGGCTACATACCCATAAAATTTGAGTCAAAAACACCGTCGGGAACCGCCTGAAAACCCCGTCTGTGGGTGGTCCGCGACCTCGGACCTATGGTCCAGGACCACGGACGGGTTGTCCGTGGCCACGGACACCCACGGACGGCGGCAGGATTTTAAATTTTCAAAATTTAGGTTTTTTTAAATAATGTCCGGGCCCACAAACAGCTTGTCCGTGGCCCTGGACTTTTCAAAATTTCGTTTTTCCTTAATTTCGACTTTTCTGTATAATTAGGTTAACTTGGGTCCGTGGTCTCGGACCTGGTGTCTGTGGCTACGGACATAAACAAAATTTGACCTAATTCTGCCTCCGAAACCCTAGTTTAGGTATTTTTAGTTTCCACTCTTATTTTCAGTAAAAAAAAATGTTAAAAATCCAAAAAAATCATAAGCGCGCCCTTAGGTTAAAGACGACTCGTAATAAGCTGTAATTAAATTAAGTAGAGGAAAAACGACTTCTAGGGGTAATGAAAGTAATTGAACCCTAATTAAGTCGAACACCAAGCCCCCTAACCCGAACTCTCATTTCCTAATTTGATCTAGGTAAAAATTAGGTGGCGACTCATAATAGGTTCCAGTGAGCTTAGGCTTTAATAATTAATGTTGTATGACATAGTTATTAATCTTAGGTTATAAGTGGACCTAAAACCCAGTTAGATCCTAGTCAATTTAATCAAAATAGGATTGGGTTTAAAATAGAGGCTCACAGTCGTACTTCTGACTCTCAAAATAACTCTCTTCCATCTTCTGCCTGATACTCTGCATATACTGATCGCTCTCCCGTGTAGCTCGTATCTCATCAACCAGACTGCTGCCCGCAAATAGAGTAAACAATGATTGTGCTCGGCGGCTCAGGGCATCGACTACAACATTTGCCTTGCCCTCCTTGTATCTCAGGTCTATGTCGTAGTCCTTCAGGAACTCGACTCATCTTCTATGTCGCATGTTCAGCTCCTTCTGAGTGAAGAGATGCTGTAAACTCTTGTGATCAGAGTAGACGCTGACTGTCACACCATAAAGATAGTGGCGCCAGATCTTCAAAGTGAAGACTATTGCGCCCAACTCAAGGTCATGTGTGGGGTAGTTCACCTCGTGATTCTTCAGCTATCGGGATGCGTAGGCAACAACCTTCCCATGCTGCATAAGCACACAGCCTAGACCGGTTCCAGAGGCATCACAATATACCTTGAACCCATCGGTGCCCTCAGGGATAGTTAGAACGGGTGCTGATGTCAATAGATCCTTTAGTGTCTGAAAGGACTGCTCGCACTCGGCAGACCATAAGAACTGGGACTCCTTCTTCATAAGGCTAGTCATCGGTTTGGCCACTTTGGAAAAGTCCTTCACGAAACGTCGGTAGTAACCGGCCAAACCCAGAAAGCTGTGGATGTCTGTTACCGTCTTCGGCCTCGGCCAACTCTTCACTGCCTCAATCTTGGCAGGGTCTACAGATATCCCGCTTGGTGAAATAATGTGTCCAAGGAATGATACGCTGTCTAACCAGAACTCACACTTCGAGAGTTTGGCATACAGCTGGTTCTCTCTCATGATGCTCAAAACCTACCTCAGATGTAACTCATGCTCCTCCTGGGTCTTAGAATAGACCAGGATATCGTCGATGAAGACCACAACTGAACTGTCAAGCTGCTCTCTGAAGAGACAGTTCATCAAATCCATGAAGATTGCTGGCACATTCGACAACCCGAATGGCATAACAGTGAACTCGTAGTGCCCATACCGAATTCTGAAAGCTGTCTTCTCTACATCTCCCTCTACAATCCTAATCTGATGGTAGCCAGATCTGAGATTTATCTTCGAGAACACACTGGCTCCTCTCAGCTGGTCAAACAAGTCGTCGATCCGTGGCAACTGGTACTTGTTCTTGACCATGACCGCATTAAGCTTGCGGTAGTCGATGCAGAGTCGCATATTGCCATCCTTCTTCTTAACGAATAGCACTGGAGCACCCCAAGGAGAAACACTAGGTCGTATGAATCCCTTGTCGAGGAGGTCCTCCAGCTGTAGCCTCAGCTCTCTCATCTCAGCCGGATCCATACGGTAGGGCGCCTTAGCAATAGGGCCCGTACCTGGCAACAAGTCGGCGACGAACTCAACTTTCCGCACAAGCGACATGCCTGGCAGCTCATCAGGGAACAAGTCGAGGAAGTCTACCATGACTAGAATGTCTGAGTCCATCACATCGCTCTGTCTCGTGTGCTGAACATAATAGAGGAATGCCTGTCTGCCCTTCCTCACATCCTTCATCAGGGATAGCACTGACACGATCTTCACAGTTGGCTCTTTCCACACACAGCGGTATGACACTGTCTTGCCGCTCGGCCCCATCAGCAGTTGTCGGTGCTCTGCACAGTGTAGGCGGCCCTTATGCTTCTGCAGCCAGTCCATACCCACTATAACGTCAAAGCCCAGATTCTTGAACTCGACCAAGTCGATAGGAAAGGTCTCAGTCATGATGCTGATCTCTAATCCCGTGTACAGTCTAGTGCATCCAACTCTCTCCTTAAAGGGAAGAGTGACAGAAAAGTCAGAGAGCTGTTCAGGGGCTGCCCTCAGCTTCTTCGTGAATGTAGAGGAGATAAACGAATGTGAAGCCTGGGAGTCGAACAATATGGAAGCACTAACACCATCCACAGGAAAGGTACCTGAGATTTTCTCTCGTATTAGCATCGAGTCAGTTAAATTACTTATTTATTGTTGGTTGTTAATTGTCATACCTGTGATGACATTACCGGACTCCTTGGCTTGCGCCATATCTAAAATGCTTTAGGTACCCTCCTTTTCATTTTTGTGGTCTGGAGTTATAAGTTAACGGTATCAACATATGTAAAACATATGCTTGAAGGAACATAAACTTTTATTTCATTTATCCAATTGGTATTACAACATGGTTACACACTTAGCTATCAAAATACATCAATACTGTGTGAAAGTTAAATTTAAACGGTCGGGTCGGATGTGGATGTCATTCACTAGAGCTGGGGGTGTGGTATTGAGCTTAATGCTCTTGATTACATGATATACTAGCCTTAATTATCCACCGAACACCAATACATCCCCAGACTTGAGGACGATCTTGCTTGCTAGATCCGTCCTCTTCTGGTCTCCATAGATGAACTCAGCATCATCGCCAATGGAGAATGACACAACCGGTATTCCTCTGGTGATGGACTCGGTCATCTCATCACGGTCTTGGTGCATCCCAAGCCTTCCTCCCTTCTCGTTGTAGTTGATGATGCATACATCGGGTGTCATGTGGGGTAAAGGGTAAGTCTCACAGTCTTGAGCAATATCCATCGCTTTACTCACCAAGGTTAGGAAACTCTCAGGTATTCTAGGTATTGATACGCCATCTACCATCCTCACCTCTCTGTAAACCCTCGCTTGCGAATCCCAATCATTCCCTAAGCACATCATGTGCAGTTTCATCTTAGAACCACTACTAAATACAGAGGGTATAAAATCCTCCCAAACCCTTACCCAAAGTTCTACACTCCTCTACTATGACGATTTGTTCATCTAAGGCTAGGAACTCTCTGAGAAGTATCATGCCCGGTCTGACCACATGACACAACTCGCCAGGGTACTCCCGTCTTTCTTCCACGGGTCTAGGTGATCTCGGTCTTGTGAGTGTGCGATAGCAGATAACGAAATCTCCTAAGAGGTAAAAGGTTTCCTAAGTAAGTCGTTTATCTAAGCATTAATTAAAACACGCATACATGCTAAGGTGAAGCGTTTAACACTTAGTCATGCTCTCACACAATGGTTCAAGGTTTCAAAAGCTAACCTTCACCGTGTTGCGTACTTGAACCACCGCCCGAAGCTCCCGCTGCATTCAGCGTACGGTTGCCCGGCAGGGTTGTCTTCTAGGTCTGCTGCTGCCCCTTCTAGGCTATGGGCGTCTGCCCCTTCTAGCCACCTTGAGCTCCAACTCCTCCAGCTACTGTGCTCTGAGTCCCCTTAGCTGGGCGGTACGCTCGGCTCTCCGGATTCACAAAGCACTCGAACGACCGATGACCCTTCCTCCCATAGTGGTGGTAGTCCACCGCTTGCCCGAAGCAGTCAACACCCAGGTGGTCTTTACCACAGAGCTTGCAATGGAAGTGGCGCTGGGGTGCAGAACCTATTATCATACAACACTTGGATTAATAATAGAAAGGTATTGGATGGTCTAATTCTCAACTCACTCATGAGGTTAGATCGCTTACCCTTGGGGGGTGCAGATCTCAGTGGCTAGACATCGTAGGTAGGTCCGGTCAGCATCCGAACCTTCTCCTTACCCTTCTGACTGGCCTGCTCCTTCTTCATCTCCTTCCAGGAGAACTTCTTCTTCCTGTTATCGTCAAAGAATTAGGAATTGCGGATATAATAGCAGGCAAACAAGTAAAGTAATTTAATAACTTAAAAGTGGTTCTTACTTCCCGCCCTTGCCGCCACTGCTCCCAGTCACCACCTCAGCCTCCTTCTCGGGGGCCTTATGCTTCTGCCCCTGGGAATCATCCCTGCTGTTCACCAACAGCTCGGTCCGAGAAGCAGCATCATAGCACTCCGATAATACAGTAATGAGTGTCTTGACTCTTGAAATAAATCATACTGAGTTGCAATGCACAAACTGTTAATTCATTTACCTGAAAAGTAGGGTATAGAGCAGCACCCATGGCTGCCTTGATTGCATAGCGCAGACCACCTCTAAACTTCTCCACTTTTACTGTGTCAGAATACACCACACCTGGGATGAAGTCTAATAGCCCGATGAACGAGGAGTAGTATTGATCCACTGTCAGACTACCCTGCCTCAGTCCCTTGAACTCCTCCCCCTTCCTCTGCTTCAAGTGAGTGGGATAATATTTCTCCCTCAGCAACTCCACATAGCCCGTCCAACCAAAGCCCTCAGTAGCAGTGTAGTGAGCCTTCACGGATCTCCACCAAGTACTGGCGGCGTCCCTCTGGTGAAAGGCTGTTATCCCGACCTGGTGCTCAGCAGGCACATGAATGGCGTCGAAAGGCTTCTCGTGCTCAATAATGTATCTCTCCAGGACGGTAGGGTCAGCCACTCCGTCATAAGTTGGCACTCGTGTACCAGCAACGCTCTTCAGCCAGTTTGGCTCTCTCGGTGCGGGTGGGGGTGGGACTATAGGTGGCGCTCCAATCTGGATGCCTCCCATCTGGGCCAGCTGTGCAAAGACGACAGCTACCGTCTCAGCAATGCCCACAGGCTGGGTCTCAGAGGACCGCCTCTAGACCCACCGCCTCTACCTCTGCCTCTGCCTGTCGGACGACCTCTAGTAGACATCAAAAAGATTCATAATTTAGTCAACACTCGGAAAAATACCGTACTTCCACCATTCATAAGTTCACATGGCCATAAAAGGCGTTAAAACAACTTGCTCTCCCATCTCATGATCCTTCTTGATCTCCACTTTCTCAACGGTTTCTCGTAATTAAATATCCTAGGCTCACAGTACTTAAACTACAATCTCTTGTAATCAGAGTGGACCGTGCTAATAAGTTAATACTTAAATCAGGGGATGTATTAGTTATGGGAGGAGAATCAAGGATGTTATACCATGGGATTAAGAGAATCAAGCTGAGTACAACACCGTCAGTAGTGATTAATGCGACGCACATGAGACCAGTATGGTTAAACCTAACCTTTAGACAATATAAGCTATGTAATGTTTTAAGTATGGAGTAAGGAATGAGATGTAAGAAAGAAGCACATGTTGTAAACATGATAGTTATGAATAAAATAACAGTATTGTTCATATTAATTCTTACGACTCTTGTTATACCATCATTACTCATGAAGCTTGTGAATACAATTAGGTTTTGGACTCGGTACGGAAGGTGCGCTAAGCATACTTATAGAGGCACAGGCCAACGCAAGCGGTACTATCCTCAACGGCACCTTTCCGATTAATGGGATTGAGGCATCTGTTCTCTTCGACTCAGGGGCCTCGCATACCTTTATCTCGGCATCCTTTGCAAGAAGGTTGGGGCTAGACGCTGATGAGCTACCCGACTTCATGGTTACGCTCCCGTCTAAGGAGAAGGTTCATTGCACTCGCTACTACCGAGGAGCCATCGTTAGAATTAAAGGGGAAGACTTTCCAGTCAGTTTTATTGAGTTCAGGGAGTTGGGATTTTATCTTCGGGATGAACTGGTTGGAGCGGCACAAGGGTCATACCCTCTGCACCGAGCATCGACTGTTGCTTAGGAGTCCATCTTGGGTAACCATATTATACCGCCAGAGGCCCAGAGAGCCTTCGACCAAGATCATCTCCGCTATGGCAATGTATAAAGAACTGAGGAGGAAGGAAGAAGTATATCTCTGCTATGTCCAGGACATAGAGAGGGACCCCGAGTTCGATCCCAACTTACTGGTAGTGTCGGAGTTCCCCGATCTCTTTCCACGGGAACTGCCTGGTATGCCACCCACTCGGGAGGTAGAGTTCACCATCGAGCTGCTACCTGGAACCGGACCGATAGCCAAGGCACCATACCACATGGCTCCGGCAGAAATGAAAGAGTTAAAGGATCAGTTGAAAGACTTGCTAGATAAGGGATTCATAAGACCAAGTGTATCACCATGGGGAGCGCCAGTTCTCTTCGTGAAGAAGAAGGATGGTAGTCTCCACCTTTGCATCGACTACAGAGAGTTGAATGCAGTAACCGTGAAGAATAAGTACCTACTACCCCGCATTGATGATCTGTTCGATCAGTTGATGGGGGCATCCGTGTTTTCCAAGATTGATCTTAGATCGGGGTATCATCAGATAGCCATTAAGTCGGGAGATATTGAGAAGACGGCATTCCTGACACGATACGGCCACTGCGAGTTTACAGTGATGCCGTTTGGTTTGTCGAACGCACCGGTGAAGTTTATGGATCTGATTAACCGCTTGTTCCAGGAGCAGCTGGACAAGTCGGTTGTGGTATTCATCGACGACATTCTAATACATTTGAAATCAAGAGCTGAGCATGAGGAGCATTTGAGGAAGGTATTAGAGATACTGAGGGAGAACCAGCTTTATGCTAAGTTCTCCAAGTGTGAGTTTTGGCTTGACCAGGTCTCTTTCTTAGGTCATGTCATCTCAGATGCTGGGATCTCGCTGGATCCAGCAAAGATTGATGCCGTGCGTACCTGGCCGAGACCGAAGACAGTTATCGACATTCAAAGCTTTTTTGGTTTGGCAGGTTACTATTGGAGGTTTGTTAAGGATTTCAGCAAGGTCGCGAAGCCGATGACCATTCTGATGAAGAAAGATGCACCGTTCGTATGGATGGCTAATTGTGAGAGTTCGTTTCAGAGTTTGAAGGACTCACTGACCACTGCACCGGTTCTGATAATTCCAGACAGTACGGAGGGCTTTGAGGTTTATTGTGACGCATCTGGCAGAGGCTTGGGTTGCGTGCTCATGCAGCATGGCAAGGTGGTGGCTTATGCCTCACGCCAGCTGAAGAGACATGAGGAGAACTACCCTACTCATGACTTAGAATTGAGAGCAGTGGTATTTGCCTTGAAGATTTAGCGCCACTACTTATACGGGGTTAGTGTGACGATCTACACCGATCATAAGAGTTTGAAATATATATTCACTCAGAAGGAGTTGAATCTTCGACAGAGAAGATGGTTAGATGTTTTGAAGGACTATGACATTGACCTCCAATACAAAGAAGGGAAGGCCAATGTTGTAGCTGACGCCTTGAGTCGTCGAGCACACTCACTCCATTCGGTAGTTTGTTTCTCCAGCTTGGTTGATGAGGTGCGAGAGGCTCAGAGGATAGATGAGTATATGAGAGGATTCAGACAGAAGCTGACAGAGGGTACCTTTGAGAGTTAGAAATACGACTTCAGACTTTATGATGATGATCTGATCAGACTTAAGGGCCGGTTATGCATACCACGAGGCAGCAAAGATTTGAAAGACCGTATACTTAGAGAATCACACTGTTCTTCAGTTTCCATCCATCTGGGAGCCTCTAAGATGTATAAAGACGTGAAGAGATACTTCGGGTGGTCAGGGATGAAGACAGATGTTACCGAGTTCGTCTTGAGGTGTCTTACATGCCAGAAGGTAAAATTCAAGCACCGACGACCGGGTGGAATGGTACAGTCGATGCCAGTTCCAGAGTGGAAGTTTCATGATATCTCCATGGACTTCGTAGTCGGACTCCCACCTGCTAGGGGAGGTCTGAACATGATATGGGTGGTGGTGGATCGCCTTACCAAGGTAGCCCGATTCATACCGATGAAGGATACTTGGAAGGTAACCAAGCTACCTGAGTTGCTTGAGAAGGAAATTATGAGACATCACAGAATACCGAAGACCATAGTGTCAGATAGAGATACCAGATTCCTTTCAAGGTACTGGAGAGCTACAAGTGAGGCGTTGGGTACAAAATTGAAGTTGTGTACCGCGTTTCATCCTCAAACAGATGGTCAGAATGAGCGTACGATTCAGACACTCGAGGACATGCTGAGGGCATGTGCCTTATACTTCCAGGGCAGTTGGATTGACAAGTTGCATCTGATCGAGTTCTCTTACAACAATATCTATCATGCTTCGATCAAGATGGCACCTTTTCAAGCGTTGTACGGTAGACCGTGTCGTACACCGCTCTGTTGGGATGAGTCGAGTGAGACGGTCATTATAGGACCAGAATACTTAGAACAAGTTAAGGCTGAAGTTCAGCAGATCAGGGAGAATATGAAAGCTGCTCAAGATAGGCAGAAGTCGTATGCTGATGTTTGACGATGAGACCTAGAGTTCGTAGTGGGCGACCGGGTATTTCTGCGGGTTTCACCGATGAAGGGTGTATTTAGATTTGGGCAGAAAGGCAAATTGAGCCTGAAGTTCATTGGTCCTTATGAGATTACGGAGCGAGTGGGCCCAGTTGCTTACAGGTTGAATTTGCCTGCCGAGCTGGGTAAAGTGCATGACGTCTTTCATGTCTCACAACTGAAGAAGTACATGCACCACCCCTCCCATGTGTTAGAACCTGAGAGGTTGACGTTAGAACCGAATATCAGATCAGTGGAGGTTCCTCAGAGAATCTTGGATAGTAAGACTAGGGACGCTCGCCATAAGTCAGTGCGACTGGTGAAGGTTCTCTGGTCTAACCAGGATGTCGAAGAGGCCACGTGGGAATTAGAGGAAAAGATGAGATCGAAGTACCCTTTGCTGTTTACTGACTAGATTGTCTGTATAGGGTACGGGACGTACCCCTTTTTCAGGGGGGGTAGAGCTTCCTCGCTTTTGAGCTAGTAAACGAACATGTTTGTTGGTTGTTTGGTTGTTGTAAGATGTGGTTTGTGTAAGTTATTACACTTGTGGTAAGTTTAAGATATGTATAGTATTGGTGTATTGTACTTGTGGAAGATCTTTGGGTCTTAAGATGTGTGAATGTGAATATAAGATATGGTATTAAGATTAAGGAAATTGAGTACCAGGAATGATTAAGTATATATGTGAACTTTGGGGTCAAAGTTCTTTTAAGGGGGGTAGATTCAAATACCCCAAACCTAGATATGGTGTTTAGATGATAAAATAAGATATACGAAAGCTAAATAATTCCTTAGAAGCATTAGGAAACAATTAAAACTGAAGAAAACACAAGGAAACACCATAAGAGCAATTTAAGCAAAAACATGCTCTAAGCTTGGAGTAACTTGGGTTAGCACCCAAATATCATTTTTAGACCTTAGTAACATCCTAATGGTCATGTTAAACAATTACCAAAGAAAACCAAGCTCAAAAACAAGTTAAAACACAAATTGTGCTTTAAGGACTGTTAAAGCACATTTTTAAAAAATTGTCGTAGAAAGGGGTTTTATGTGGCTAAATGCTCATGATTACTCATTAATCAACTTGTGTACTACTTAGTATCACATTAGGAAGTCTAAATCAATGGGAAATCAAAAATTTCATAAATATGTGCACTAATTTATGAATAGTAACCAAATAGTGCTTAGTTTAGTCTTTAGTCAACTAAGTTTAATTAAATGGTCAAAAAAGACCATGACTAGCCTTAATTAACAAGGGGGCTGATTTTCTAAGGAGGTTAGTCACCACATGAGTAAGTAAGTTAGTAAAATAAGAGGGGAAAAGTAGTAAGGTACTATTTACTTTTAACAAACAAATATCTCTTTTAAACTTACCTCTCTCATGCTTTCTTCATTTCTTCTTCTTCCCACCGATTTCTTCTGCTCCCTCTCTTCTTCCTTCACGTAAGAGCATCCCCCATACTAGCTTGACCTTGCCTTGCCCATATCTTTCTCATTTTAGCTCCAAAATCAAAACCAAGCACATAGTTCTCTTAATTCGCTCAAGCTCTTTCTGTCTATCCTTTCAAATCTCTAAGAGCTTCATTTTGGTGCCAAGCCAAACCACCATTAGAGGAGGAAAAACAAGCTTGAGGAGTCCATTTGCTTCTTCATTCTCTTAAGGTAAAAAAAAATATGCAAGAAAAATCATCTTTCCGCCATTTCTTCTTCATTACTGAAAATTTCCACTCACGGGGCTTCATTTTTATGCCTTGTTCTATCTTGTTTTCTATTCTCCAAGGGCTATAGGAGGTCCTTATTGATTCATATCCAAGCCTATCTTAAGACTTCAAGGTAAAATATTCATTTTAATACCTTAAAACACATTTTTAACCTATGGTTTATTCCTTAAGGTTAGTGTATTACTTAGCACTCATTTGAGTCATTGGATATTGACTAGAACATTGGAAAGGAGAATAAAATTGGTGACCGAGATTGTTTAAGGAAAAACCTAAGGAGGAAAGTTTGTAAAGCTTGTAAAAGAACAAGGTAAATTGATTACCTTAAGGTGTTTTATTGTTTAAGGGAATGGGATTTAGATATATGATAAGCTTAGCTTAGAGTTCACATTAGAAAAGGGGTATAAGACCCAGGAGAAACAATAATTATATTTGAGAACTTGTGATTAAAGAGCAAATGGGAAATGAGATAGTTAGACATTTGAGAGGTGAATTACAAGAGCATTTATATTTCAATGGGAGCCTTGGTGTGTGTATTTGCAGGTAAAAGGCTAATATATGTGGAAATTCAGTGGTTAAGCTTTACGGAATTTAAGGGCCTAAGTGCCAAGCATTTTAAGTTATGCACTATATGATGATGTGGTGTAGTTTTGGTGTAATTTGAGGGTTAAGAATATGTGGAAAGAATTTGGGTGATCAAGATTATTAAATGGTAAAAACCAAGTGTTTGGATGTAGAAATATACTAAAGATGCCATGTCAAAATTTGGTGAGAAAACAAGGAGTTTAAAATGTGTAAATGCAGTTTGATGACCTAGAAGGTACTAGGAATGCTTAAGGCTTAAATTGGTAAACGAAAGTGAACTAGAGTGTTCTTGAGTGTTTAAAGGACTTAAGGGTTGTCTTGAAGGAATTAGAGTTTAAATGAGTGAGTTTGATGCTCTGGGGTTTTGGTGGAAGTGTGGTTAAGTCTTGGCCAAGTTTTGGTAAACAAAGGATGAATAATGCCTTGTGAGAATCTAGGTGTAAGCTTGAGGAACATAGAAGGAGTTTATGTAAAGGAGGTGTTGTGGAGCAATAATCCTTAGGAGTGGTAGTAATGTTTGTGAGATAGCATTTTGGTTAGTTTGAGTTGTAGGTATGATATACCACTTAGAAAACCTAAGGAAAATATAACAAGTGTTAAGAGATTATGTGAGAAATTGGGTAATAAGTTTAGATGAGGAATTAGGCAAGTTTGGGATGTTATTTTGGTATTAGAATATTCCTAAGATCATATATGGACTTTGGGTAAAGCATCGATGAAGAGAACAAGTGCAATCACACTTAGAACAATGCAAATGGTTAAAACCTGCAGCTGGTCCGGGACCTAGGTCCATGGTAAAGTCCCGGACCATGCCTAAATTAGAGCCGAGAGTTCATCCAGCACCCTGGTCAAGGACTTAAGTCCTGTAAGAAGTCCCGGACCACCCCTTAATTCACCCCCGAGAGTTTCAGCCTAGATTGGTCCGGGACTTAAGTCCTGTATGAAGTCCCGCACCACAACATAAAATCAGCCGAGAGATTGAACCAAGTGTTGGTCCGGGACTTAAGGTAAGGACCAAGTCCCGGACCACCCTAAAAATGATGTTTAAGCTTTGAAAATGTTAGGAAATGCTGGGGATTGTTAGGCATTGATGTTATAAAGTTATTTAGGACATGTTTGGTGAGTGTAATGGCTACTAAGAGGGTGAACAAATATAATCGATAATGAGAAACGATGCACTTAAAAGTTTGAGTTAAAACCATAAGGACTTAGTGAGTAACAATGGGTAAATGTGGGTGTCTAGGGAAGTTAAGTAAATTGTGTTAAGTTGAGCTAAGTAATAACCTAAAACTGAATGAATGTTTTAGGACTTGTGAATTGGGGCTTGGAAGGAGATTAATCAAAACAATCGCCGACGGTGAACAGTACAGTTTTCTTGTGACCTGCTTGCTAACGAGGTATCCCTCGGCTTGTGTGCTATCTGTTTATTTGCTATAACTAAGACAAGATAAAGCATGCAACCGGTTATTATTGTTCTCGTTGTGTGTGTGCGTTTTCTTTACACTAACCCCCGAGACTTGAGATTAGCTACTAACTAAGCTTAGTACCTATTGAATTGAGGAGAGGAATTATAATTTGGTAACTGTTGGTTAATACCTGTTAAGGTTTAACTAACACATGGTTTGTAAGATTTTCACTAATTGAAACTTAAGAGGAATGAGGAATCCAGGGCTGACTCAGGTCATGCATGTTAAGGAAAGGGAGTCGGTATCTGAATCAGATCCGACTTCCGCTTAAGGACTTGTCTTTGGACTTGTTGCCTAGGGTCGAATGTCAGCTTAGGTACATTGGATTTCTAGTCCAAGGTAGGAGGCATTAAGATGGTCCGGTAGGATCACCTAAATCCTAAATTTTAAGATAAGTTATTTATTCAACCAATGGAGTTAATAGCTCATTGGCTAGGTTGTCTTTTGTAACACCCCAACCGCTAATCCTTCCATTATCCTCTAATCATACTCATAATTACCTTAATCGCAGCGGAATACTTACTTACTCCCGGCGGGTGATACAACACGGTTAGCCATCCAAGACTAACAAGGCTACTACTACTTACAGTAACGGTTTGACGATTAGAATATACCGAATACATAATACTTACTTTACAACGCCAAATATTTACTTACATTTGATTACCGAGTATCCAAAATATACAATTACATTCCAAGACTATTTTCCCAAAAATTAAGAGTTTATACGTCTACTCCTTTCTATCCAGACACAATTCATTATCCAAAAAGTGTACCACATGGTACCCCGGCTACTCAAAAAGGCCTTAGCCGTGTACAACTCGGTACACCGTTCCAATCTACTAACTACCCCCAAAAAGAATTCAATCCGGTCCTTACTCGACCATCACGCCTCGCGGGTACCTGTAGAATAAAAACATCCCCCTAGGGGGTCAGCTTACGCTGAATATGATAACCGCATACCCCGCGTACTAGCGAGGGTATGCCAACTATTTGGTCGAGTACATGCGGTTCGTTTCATTCATACATACATGCTTTATACAATACAATTCGATACATTCATTTCACAAGGCATAAATACATTCAATACATGCAAGGAAGACATCACAAGTCAATCATTCAGACTTACCGAATTCTCACTGCAATGCGGAGATACACTTCTCCAATACATACAAGGTCTTGTTAGCTTCATTACACACCCGGGTTAATCGGGTGTTCAATACTTTCTTACTCAAGGTCAATGACTTACAATAGTCAAGACCAATACTCATACAATACCTTACTTCTTACTTACTTTACTCAAGTTAAGTCGGTATGACCACCGGGCAGGGATTACTACATCCCACCACTGGGCTTTAGGGTGGCCCACTAATCTAGGATGCTACCCATTCAAGGGATTTGGTCCATGTAAAAGATTACAGCCAGGATTCGGATCCAACCTCTTGTGTTTCCTTATCCTCACGCGTGGCTGAAACTATATCAGACTTCTACTCATTCCATTTTACTCATTACTCAAGTTAGGAGTTAGATGGTTAGGAGTTAGCAGAAGTCATTACTTTCATATCATACACCGATACACTACTCAAGTACGCAACATTTACACATACTCTTCATTCTCATTCATATATTTCATGAATTATACAAACTAAATGTTCAAGAGAATACAACGAGAACAATATAGTTCAAACACAATTAAGTGCAATAAAAGTCTGATTTGTGCGTTTATCTTATTGGTGATCACATAAGCACACAAATCGGGGTAACCATGTTAGGATACAAGGCATGAGGAAATCATACCGTTCACCGTCGTATTCGTACTACCGGGTCCTTCGGTGTTCACAAATCGAATCCTATAACATACATGGAGTTGTATGGTTAAAGACTTATTGTATGTTTAGTTCCTAAACCAATACCTTTCCCCTAGGCATACTTACTAAATCTTACATGTTACAAGTGGTTACGAATTCATTCCTTACTCTGGGTTTGCTTCCTTACTCATGTACAAGTTCTCTTATTACCCTTAACCACAATGGTATATACTTATATACATATGTGCAGGTGTGTGCACATATATGTATACATATGATAACTAGGGTTAACACATTTTTTTTTATAAGTTTGGGCCGACCAACCCACCGTCCGACCCAACCTCTGGGTCAGTCCATTCCAGTAAGTTTCCCGTTCTTCAGACTTTGCCCGACCGACCCAAGACTATTCCGACCGACCCATACACCTCTGGGTCAGTCCATTATAGAAAGTGTTCGGCCCTGGAACCCATCGTGACCGACCCACGACCGACCCTACCTCCTGGGTCGGTCGAAGTCAGAAACTTCATCCCAGTGCCTTTAGGTCCCGACCGACCGACGATCGACTCACGGCTTCTGGGTCGGTCCGTTCCCGAAAGTTTTGGTTCTGCTACTTATGCCCCGACCGACCCACCGACCGATCCAACCTCTGGGTCGGTCGGTAGTAGAACATGCCTACAGACTTTGTTTTTCATTTCCTTTCTTACCCATTCCTTCCTCAATCTTCCTACATACATCCCAACATGTTTTAGTACTAATGAAACCCTCTAATTCACCTTAGTTCATCCCCAAAACTCATTACTCAATCTTAGATTCTCTTACACATTCTCCTCATTTCTTTTCAACACTTGCAACAGTTTTCACCTCTCCATTGCTACAGATTTTTAAACTTTCTTCTACTCTCAATGCTTCCTCAACTAATGCCACTCTTAGCATTCTAAATATATTAACTCACATCCTAGTTCCATCCCATTGACAAGCTCCTTTCCAAATCTGTTTCAAGGTACTAAACTCCCACTTTGGACTCTCCAAATACCCCTAGTTACTTCCTAGATTACTTCCTCTTCTTACATAACTAAGTCCTTTAGTTTCTAGACAAATTTGGACATAGTCTCCCCTATAATTTTAACATTACCCACACATTATTTCGGCTCACAAATGCTCACTCCTATACCTGTTTATACAATGTATTATGCCCATATTTCAACTCCACTGAACACCATTAAATTCCTGCACATACACATATACTGCCCATGGTTTTCCCAAGCTTTTAAACATCATTTACAAACTTCAAAACTGTTACATTAACTTTCCTCATTACACTATAGCATACTCATTACTCATTACCAATTTCATTACTCATTTTTCATACTAAAACTGTTACATTACTACACATAAAACTAGCTCAAGGTAAGAGTAATTACCTAGTGTTTCTAGCTTTTCTTTTCCTTCTTGCCTTCTTCTTCCTTTCCTCTTTCTTTTCTCTTCCCACCGGTTTTGTAAATCAAACTCTCCAGCACTACAACCCATTGATATACACATTTCAATACCAAAACTAACCTTAACCATCTTTAAACTTTAAGGTATGTTTTAGGGTTTAGAAACTTCATTACCTTTCAAGGATGTAGATAAAGTTTTGGAAAGCTCAAGAACAATATTTCTCACCCTCCAAGAATGCCAAAATCGGCTAGAGTACAAAGCACCACAAGGGTTTAGTTTAAAATTTCGTTTTGCCCACAAGGGCTAGAGAAAGATGAGGTTTCAAGAATATTTTTACCTCAAATTGATAAGGAGATGAAGGTGGTTCTAATGGTGGTCTTGAAGCTCCAAATGCAGTACACCCATGGAGATGAAAGTTCTTGTTTTCGAATTTTGAAAAGAGGATAGTGTTCTCCATGGTGAGAGGAACACAATGGTAGTATTTTTGTAATTTTTGGAGAAGGTTTGGACACTTAACAAGAGGAGAGAAGTGAAGGTTTTTGGTGGTTCTTCAAAACTCCATGGCTGGCCGGTTGAAGAAGAAGAAGAGAATAGAGAGTGAGGGAGGGGGTCTGTACGTGAGTGAAGAAAATGAGGGTAGGAGAGAGAGTAAATAAAGTGAGGGGGTTACTTTATTTGTTTTGTCTTTAGCAAATAAGGAAGAGGTTAAGAGAGTGTGTGAGAGAGGAAAGGGGCCGGCTGACACAGCACACACACACACTCTTTACATTTTTATTTTAATAGTGGACACACTAGTTTGCATTATTTATGTTTCTACCCCACAACTTCCCGTTTTTGACAATTTTTACTGTTTTCTAATTTTATTGATTTTATTGGTTCTAGACCCTCACTAATATTTATTAGTGACTATTTAGTTGACTAAAATTGTTACGAGTCTATTTGACCCGCTTAAAGTCACGTTTTCCCGGTTTCCTCGAAAAACGTGCTTTAAGGTTCGTTAGCGTTTTTAACCCATTTTAAAGGTCTGTTTTCTTCGGGATTTGTTCCCTCATGTTTATTTAAGTGTAATTAAGCTTCTAAAATTATAATCAGCCTAATTAATCACTACTTTTAATTACGGGGTATTTCATCTTTGACCCGACAAAAATAAACATTGAGGTAATATACGACCAATTCTATTTAAAGGACGGTTTGTATCCTAAGACTGAGATGAGGTTTAAGAGAACACTTTTGAGTTGTTCATTGTTTGTGGACTGTGATTGTTCATCTATGGATTATTGTTTTATTGCACTTCATATTGTGATTGTGTATCTAATCAATTTCCATGCTTTCGACAATTAGTCGTTGTATCCCCGTTAGCTTGGGGGCCACGAGAGAATAGTACCATCAATTTTGCTGCCCCCCCCCCTTTGGGGGCTGTTTTTATTTTACAGGTAAGCGTCCCATGAAGAGTCACCCTGAGAGTAGGGGCGGTTAGACTTAGGTTGGGCTTTTATTTTGAGTAAGGGTTGCACCTGTGCACCCGTCTGTTGATATCAAGACTTATGGAAGTTATGTTGTCGCTTGAGATACTATAACTCGGTTGGTGAATATTTTGGATAGTTGTATATAGTTTTGGATTAGTAGATGTAAACGTTTAAGTTCGGTATAATCTGTTGTTCAGGCCGTAGCAAGGTCCTGGTGCTAGTTTAATTCCGCTGCGACGTTATAATTATGTTGTTAAGTTTACGATAACCACGATTGGCTTAGGACGGGGTGTTACATTAAATATACAGTTCATGCATATTTATTCACACATTCAGATATTCAATCTTATCACAGAATTCACAGAAGTCTGAACTGAGGAAGCCTTCAGAGACAATCAAGGACACATAACAACATACCGTTCACCCTGAGTTTAGAACGGTGGAGTATGAATCAGCTAGATCTGATGCTCCTTGTGTCGTCTCTAACAGTCTAATAATATGCATAACACTACAGATCAGTATCCCGTATAACAACATTGCTCTACGGTACCCCGTACCATCGCTAATCCCTCCCGGTTCATTCCCCGTCATTTACTAACAACGTTTGTCGGGTTTTCGGTTTAACTCGGGATTATTGAACGCTATATTACATGCATGGTTACATCGTGGTATATTAATATACTTAATTAAACATACATTATCACATGTAATTTAATATACATCGTATATTATATAGTTTGTCACTATATTGCGTAATAATCTTGGTCATATATTATACATCTGTAACACCCCTAATCTTAAACCAGTAATGACGTCATAACTCGTAGCATAATAAATAGCAAATCGCATCGGAAAATAAAACTATCTAACCTTGGTGTTACATGCCGTCACTCACCCTTGTGAGTAACAAGGCATCCTTACTCTTTCCAACAATACAACTGCTCACGCTGTGATGAATAGATACTGAGCACTCTAATTATTACAACCCAAATCCAATTAAATGAGCAACTAACTGAATACAACAACCCTCTTAATACAATACATAATAAACCAACGGTGTTTGTTGAAAATACTTCAGCTACCCCCGTGTCCCGCACTCCGGCTTGAGTCTTCTTGAATAACCTGGAATGTTTGGCCCATTGAAGGGCTCAGCAATCGAAGTGCTGGTATGCTAAATGTAGTCTTAAATCATTTGGATTCCTTAAGTCGTTTTAGCCATCTTGATATTAGATTCATTACATAAAATACCGGTTTACAATGATAACAGTAATAACTGTAAACACTTAACAAACACATAAAAGACCATCTGTAAACATCAGTGTACAATAGTACACAACACCAACAACCACACAACAATAATCCATAGCAATAACCAATAAGCACATATTAATAATCCTTAGTATTAATGTAACACCCCTATTGCTAATACTGTCATTACCGTCCAATCTCCTTATACAATCCAGACTCACGCAGCGGATACTTACATACATACAGTGGGTGATACAACGCCGTTAGCCACCCACGTGACTAACAAGGCTACTACTACTGTTACATACAGCATCGGTCTGATGGACCGGAATCCCGAGTACTACATAACTACGACACATACTCCATTTACCATATAAGTACTACAATCTTCATTCCATACAATACTCCATGTACAATACAATTTAATTCACATACCGAGTCTACTAGGATCCTCATACAAGTATAATACCTCTTCCAAACTCATACATACTCACTAGGAGACTACTTACTACCCATTCCTCACAACTACTTACTTTCTAGATACAAGGTTGTGTCGCCGGTCACTCACCTTGACCACATCCGCTTCGGGTACCTGCACACTAAAAACGTTCCCCCTAGGGGGTCAGCTTTCACTGCGCATGATAACCGCATACCCCGCGTACTAGTGAGGGTACGCCGACCACTTGGTCGAATACATGCAGTTCATTTTCATACAAACATACATGCATACATGCTCTTACACACAATACAATAATACTTACGCAAGCATACATACATACACTTCATTTCATACAAGGAGTACAATACAACCATCCAATACATACTTACCTTCTTCCGATTTACACATACACATTACATACACGATATGCAATACTTGTTAGCTTCATTGGTCCACCCGGGTTAATCGGGTGGAGATTACTCTTTTACTCGTTACTCCATACATACGCATACATACTCATACTCATACTCATACATACTCATACTCATACTCATACTCATACTCTACTCATACTCATACTCATACTCATACTCATACTCATACTCATACTCATACATACTTACTTACTTACTCTTACTCATGTTAAGCTGGTATGGCCTCTGGGCAGGGACTACACCGTCCCACCACCAGGCTTTAATTGACTCACCGATCTGGGATGCTACCCACTTAAGGGATTTGGGCCGCGGACCAGTTTAAGAGTCAGGAATTGGATCCAACCTCTTGTGTCTCCTCATCCTCACGCGTGGCCGAAACTATATCGGACTTCTACTCATTCCAATTTACTCACTTAAGTTAGGAGTTAGGTAGTTAGGAATTAACAGAAGTCAACATTCAAGCCACAATAATACAATACCCATATACACATACATACGAGGTACAATACATTACACAAGTACAATACGAGGTTCGAATACCATTCATCATCATTCATATATTCATGAATTATACAAACTAGTGCTCAAGACAATAAATATCAAGAACAACATAAGTCAAGCACAGGTAAGTGCAATATAGTCCGATTCATGCATTTATCTTATTTAGGCGATCAAATAAGCACACAAATCGGGTAACCAGATTAGGATACAGGGCATGAAGAAATCATACCTTTCACCGTTGTACTTGTATCCCAACGTTCCTCCGTGTTCACAATTCAAATCCTATATATACATACAACAAATAATTAATCTAACTATCATTAATTTAATTCGGTTACCCTTACGCTTCCTAACACATACTTACTAAGTCTTCACATTCTTATACTTACATTTTTATTACTTACTTTTAATTACTTAACATTGGTTTCTTACATATATATGCACATAGTAATGTGGGTATACACATACATGTATATGTATATAACATTATTTAATTTAATTAACTTAATTTTTTTTTTGTATGACTCGACCGACCTTACCCAGGGTCGGTCCCAAGGTCGGTCGAAGTCAGTAGGATAATACGCTGGAAAATTACAGGGCCAACCGACCTTACAAGTCCGGTCCCAAGGTCGGTCCATTCCAGTGAGATACCTGACGTGAATTTTTTTTTGCCCGACCGACCTTGCAAGTCCGGTCGCAAGGTCGGTCCATTCCAGTAACTTACAAGATGGAAAAATTTTGTGTCGACCGACCTTGCAAGTCCGGTCGCAAGGTCGGTCCATTCCAGTAGGTTACAGACGGGAGAATTTCTCTGGTCCGACCGAACTTGCAAGTCCGGTCGCAAGTTCGGTCCATTCCAGAAGCTTTCCCGTCTTTGTAAATCTGGGCTCGACCGACCTTGCAAGTCCGGTCCCAAGGTCGGTCTGGCCCAGTATTTGCATTTTTATTTCTGTTTTCAGTTCTATCATTCACCCATTACTTCCCCATTGTTCCTACACTTAATCCCACATGTTTTACCACTAAATAACCCTCTTAATACACCTTAGTTCATCCATCAATTCCTTACTCATTCCTACATCACATACACAATTTCTCCCCACTTTCTTTCAACACTTACAATAGTTTTCTTTCCTCTATGCTACAGATTTTCATACTCCATTCTACCATCCATTACTTCTCAACCAATGCCACCATTAGCATTCCAAATACATTTCCAAGCCATTGCAATACCTATACCCAAGTCCAACACTCTTTTTACCAATTCTTGCACAATAATCTTTCCTAACTTCTCCAATGCATATTAATACACCTTGCTACTGATTTTGTACTGCCTACTTCTCATACTACTAATACCATTCTATAGCTACTAAACACCTCTACTAACTCCAATACACACCTTGGTTTTCCCATTTGCCAAGTCATCCATACATGTACATATTCCTACCAAAATTTGGCCATAGTTCACCTACTTTCCTTACTTCTCCACACTCACATTTTTCATCAAATTCATTCCTAATCTAGCCACACCCATACAAGGGTCCTACCAGCACACAAAGCCATACAAACCATCACAATACGTCAATACTCCATCATGCATCAATACCAATACTCATACACAATATACTTGGCTCTAAGGCCTACAACTTACTTACTAGTTCCCTAATACTCAAAACTTCATAAACTCCAATACTAATACCATAGTGTAGGTTCTTTTAAATTGGTTACCCATTCCCATTACTCTAATACATTAAATCTTAACCTTAGGAGAGAGCCCTTACCTTGAGCTTACAATTCCTTCATTCCTTTTCCACTTCTCCTCTTCTCTCTTTCTTGCCCAAATCGGCCATGTGGGGAATGGAGTTGCCAAACTCCATTCCCATCACCCAATGAACACAAAACAACTACAATTAATATACTAACCCTTAAATTAATGCTAGTCCAATGAATTGTTTAAAGCAAGATTTCTAGGGTTTACCTTCGGAGTGTTTTAGAAGGGGTTTTAGCCCTTGGTTCAAGAAGGTGAATCCACCACCATTGCTAGGTTGATGTTTTGCTCAAATGAGAGAGAGAAAACAAGGCATTACAAAGAGGCAAAATCGGTTATGGAGTAAGTGGAGAAAACATGAGTTTTTCATATAGATTTTTACCTTAATGGAGAGAGGAGACTCCAAGCTTTACATTGGTGCCATTTTTCTTTGAATGGGGAAAACCCATGGAGATGAACTTCCTCATTTTTGGATTTTGAAAAGAGAGAAGTGTAGAGGATGATGAGGGGATTACAAATATGTAATTATTTTGTGATTGGAGCTCACATGGAGGTAGAGCATGGGAGAGATGTGGGAGTTGCCATGTTGTTGTTGGGGGAGCTCCAAAATCGCAGCCCAAGGGAGGAGGAAGAGGGAGAGTACGATGGAGGGGGAAGAGGAAAGAGAGAGGTGAGTGAAAATGTGAGAGTGAGGTGAGAGGGAAGGGAAATAAAGTAGTTTTTACTTTATTGCTTTTTGTTTTTTGGCTCACTTATTAGTTAGCTAGTTACATGTGTGTGTGAGGGAGTTATTTGACTGATAAAAACCGGCCCCCTACAGTTTTATTAGCTGGAGCGTTTTTCGTCTTTTACAGGAAACGCTTGTTATTTTACCCGGTTTAGGTACTGTTCACTAACCGGGACCGTTTTCCGGAATTTTCTCGTTTCTTTATTTTTATTGGTTATTAAGCTTCCATAAATGCTTAATAATATTTATTTAATGACTTATATTTTTTACGGGTTCGTTTGACCACTTAAAATCACGTTTTCGGATCTTCTCGAAAAACGTGCGTTAAAGCTCTATTAGCGTTTTAATACATTATTTGGATCCGTTTTCTTCGGGATTTGTTCCCATATATTATTTAGGTCTTATTAAACCTTTAGGATCCGTATAATACGCTAACCGAGGCCTCATACCTCCTATGGTCATTTAACACTTATTTAGCGTTTTTCACCTTTTAAGCGTTTCTTTATTTCTTTGGATTTATTTTTCCTTACCAATATTAATTAGGTACCATTAGGCCCTTAAATAAGTATTAGATTAATGTTAATCCTTATGTTTAAGTTCGGGGTATTTCAATTAACCAATAAGCACTCATTAATAATCCATAACAATCACCAAACAAGATACGCGTATTAAGCTGTACTTATTAATTAGCCACTTGCCCCTTATCCTTTAAACCAACCATTTAACCTTTTCCAATTAATTTCCACCTCAATTGTCATGTCAAGTCAAACCTTAATAACTTATTAAGGGACGAATGTCCCTTGTGTTCCATTGGAACTGTTTACCAGCTGACCCTGTGGCCCTGGTTAATTGACCGATCCGGTCAAACCTGTGCACCAACGGCAGTGCCTTCCGCCATCCCCGAATGTGGCTGATGGATTTCCTTTGAGTGACTCTCCATTGAAGTCTCTCGTAGTGATCACAATGCGCAACCAGAAAGTCAAACGATCTGGATTCCTCTCTTTATAAGTTAGCCTTTTTGTCAGTGACATAACAACCAATCCTTGAGTTAAGACTATAATAGTTGACCATCTGTAACACCCCTAATACGCACATGATACTAAATGAAATCGCAGCGGAACAAAATGACTAAACAGTAACTAACGCTTCGGTGCTACAACGCCGTCAACCACCCACGTGGTTGACAAGGCAGAATAAATACAATTGTACCGGTTCTGATGATCAGACTCCCGAGCATAAGACTAAACCATAAATACTTAATATACAATACCGAGTGTTTACATATCTTTCCTGTATAACATCACTGTAACTGCAACAACCAAATGTATATAACGCCACAGGAGCACAGGCGCATCCCGGGCCAACATCCAAAAGTATACAAAAGTAATCACATCCTAGGATCTAAAGCCACTCTGCTTCTTCGATCCTCATCCTGCAGTATAAGAAATATGGATCCCCCGAGGGGGTCAGCAACCCTTGCTGGTAAGGCTAACGCGCAGCCCATCGGCTACCGGGATACGCGCACAAATTGTCATGATAACATGGAATTTATTTACATACATATCATAACGTACATAACATGGAGCATGGCATCAGTAGTGCACAGCTCATCATCACATACACAGTGGATCTTGGTTCCACAATAACAACCCACAAGGGTCAAATAACATAAGAGCCTAGAGAGTGATTCACCCTCATGTTAAGCTCGTTAAACACATCATTACCGTTCTGTTAGGCCGAAAACGAGTAACTTAAGTCACAGATGGTTCGGATTTAGTGACCCGAACACACCACACAAACCAGGTTCCCACTAAACCGATCATAAGTCAGAATAGGTAAGCTTTGGAAGAAGCTAGCGGGAGATCGAACGCCAAATTAAGGAGAACAATCTTAACAACATAAGAGTCGAATCTGATTCAGATATCTACTCTTAACTTACATGCATGACCGGGTAACCGGATTCCTCACTTCCCAGTTAACACTTGTTAGAAGTTCATAGTGGAACTTAACATCCAACACACAATAGGTGGTAAGTCATGTTAGACACACACAAGGGAAATGAGTCACAACATCACATCACAATAATAAGAACAACTGTAAACTCATTACATGTTTAAATCTTATAACGTTGTAAACACACAGAAAAACATACAACACACAAACCGGTGTAAACCGCTAGACAACAGACTGCAAGAAAACCATACCTTGGTCCTTGCCTCGTTTGGTTTCCTCCGTAGGTCACTCCTATACATAATTCAAGAACGTCGGTTAATTTAACTTACTTAACTTCCAAATTCACTAAGTGTTTAACATAATTGTATGACATGTTTTAATGTCTATCTTACCATAGGTTACATTCATTATACACCCTAGGGTTAACTACATAAGTCACATTCTTTTTTTTTTTTTACAAGTTTTGGTCCGACCGGACTTGCCGACCGGACTTGCCTAAGTCCGGTCCATTCCAGTACCCTTTTACCGTTTGAAAATTCACTCCGACCGGACTTACATGTCCGATCCTATGTCCGGTCGATTCTAGAGACTTATAACCCGTACAAAATTCATGCCGACCGGACTTGACAAGTCCGGTCCCATGTCCGGTCCATTCCAGAAACATTTTTCCCTCACAAAACACAAGTCCGACCGGACTTGTAAGTCCGGTCCCCCAAGTCCGGTCGATTCCAGAAACATTTTCCGGTAGTGTAACAGGGCCCGACCGGGCTTGCAAGTCCAGTCGCAAGTCCGGTCTACCCCAAATCCTTATTTTCCTTTTTACATTCAACTCCAAACTTCACCCCATATAACCTAGTACCCCCTAACCTCATTTGGGCACTTCAAACACAACTTAAACCATCCTTTAAACACTCACAAACTCTTTTTCTAATTCCTTAAACCTTTACTTATTTCTTCATAAAATTCCTAACACTTACAACATTTTACACTAGGTTTCTAAATGGTGTTTCTCACCTATGATAACTACTATCCCAAAATGTTTTCTCCTTATCTTAACATCATCTCCCAAGCATCATCTCTCAAGCATCATCTCTCACACTAATTCCTTATATCCTTCTTGAAACTCTTTCCTAGTGTACACTTCTCCTTATTTTGCCAAAGTTTGCCTAAGTCTTTACCTAAGTCCCAAAATGACTTTGGTACATACTAAAATCTCAAGCTCATGCCTAAGTCCTTGTTACATCCTAAATCACCTTAATGCATGTTTCCTACACAAGAACCACACTTAACCATTTTAAATACTCCTTAACTTATCAAACTCATTTTAACACTTAGAACTTCACATTTGTTACCTAAATTTCGACATAGGTTCTCCTAGAACATTACTAAACCAAAACACATTGTTTTTACCAACAAGCAACCAAGAACACTAAAAATCCATCAAGTACTTGTTATACACAAACTTCACTCACAAAGCACTACATCAAAATATAGTGCATAATTTAAATTGCATGGCACTTGGGCCCTTAAATGACATGGCTCTTAGGCCCTTAAGGTGCATAAATCATAAACATTGAATTTCCACAATATATTTGCCTTTAACCTGCAAATACCTCAACAACACATATGCCTTTTACTAAGCTCTTGAGAACACTTTACTAAGTCATTCACCATTTGCTCTTTAGGTAGTTTAATAAGCATTTATAAGCTCATTTCTCCTAAGGCATTTAAAACAACATTAGGTTAGTAGATTTACCTCTTTTGCAAAATAACTTCTTTCTTGTTTCCTTTAGAAAACCGATAGAGTACTTGATTCCTTGACAAGTTCTAAACAATATACAAACATTATAATGAGTATTCAAGCTATAAGCTCTCCATCTCATTGTAAACCCTAATTTCACATTGTTTCAAAACATTAATGTAGTTGTTTTATTCCTTGCTCTTTGAAGAGAGTTTGAATATCTAGCAAGAGGGACTCCACCTAGTCCATGAAGAGTTGGAATGAAGCTAGAACAAAGTCACATAAAAAGTTCCTTCAATGTGTATTTTCGGACATGACAAAAACAAGGAGGAAATGAAGTTTTTATTTGATATTCCTTACCTAGAAGCCAAGGAGAGTAACAATATGTAAAAATACAAGCTCAAGCTCCTTCAATGGAGAAACTCCATGGCCCCGAAATGGTTGTCTTGAAGTTTGGAGAAGATAGGAATGAAGAGCTTGAGAGGAAGAGATTGGTGGTGTTTGTTTTTGATTTGGACAAGTGAGCAAGGTTTTACAAGAGATCAAAGTGGGAGTTTCAATGGAGGTGTGTGTATTACCGTGAGAGAACAGCAAGAAGAAGGAAGAAGAGGTGGGAAACCGTGTGAGCAAGGAAAGAAATGAGAGAATGAGATAGAATTTGCTTTAGAAGATATTTATACCTTATAAAGTAAAAAAGTTTATTTACTTATCTTTACTTACTTAATACATTAATAAGAGAGTGGTGAGTCACCACACTTAAGGAAAACCGGCCCCCTTATTAATATGAGGGTATTATGGTCTTTCTTTGTCAATTTAATTACTTATACAAACATATGTTACAAAATAGCTTATAAAAGTTACTATTCATAAAACAAGGCAATAGAGTGAAATTTCTGATTTCCCATTAATATAGACACCCAAATGTGATATTATATAGTACACATATGTATTTAAGAGTAATGATGGACATCTAGCCACTCAAAACTCATTTACAAGACAATTTTTCAAAAATGTGCTTTAAGACTCTTTAAAGCACATTTTGTGTTTAAACTTGTTTTCAAGCTTGGTTTTCTTTGGTAATTGGTTTAATATGTTCATTAGTATATAAATGAGGTCTTGGTAAGTTCATTAGGTCTTAACCAAGTTTATCCCAAGCTTAGAGCACATTTTGGCCCTTATTGACTTTAAAGCACATTTTGTGTTTTCTTATGTTTAAGTTTGTTTACTAATGTTTCTAAGACTCTTTTTAGTCTTAATACACCATATTTAAGTGTTTAAACAATATATTAAGGTTTGGGGTATTTCACCATCAGTTAGGTTCAATAATACCTAAAGGTCAGTTAGTCTTTTCCAGTTTAGCTGTATAAACTTCTAGTCATAAGACGTTCGCGTAAAAGTATAACGCTACAAAGTTGAGCAATACGGTATACAATACCATTCACATAAAATCGCAGATATCGCTCTTAAACAATTAACACATAATGTCTGGACCTTAGGATAATCCTTAGGACATTCAGACCACACAATTAACATACCGTTCACCGTGATAACAGCTAGCTTGACAAGTTCCTGTTCAGTAGTTCCTTCCCGTACGCTGTTATTTAAACATGCAATACCGGGTAATATTAATATAACTATTCATTAAATATTACAGTACTGTCACTGTAGTGTTTATACTCGTTGTATAATAACTCTGTATGTTCTTTATTTCTCCCTGTTATTTTACAGTGACTCTAGGTAGTTCAACAGTTCGTTATTTTATGTGATACTCACATGTGATAATGAATTCCCACTGTACTGTATATCTTTATTTCATTAATCATACATCCATAATTATTTTTACTTATTCTTTATATTATATCCCTTGGTCATTTTTATTATAACCAAAATTATTTTATAAACTTTATATTATACTCCTTAATATACCATATTGCAATATAATACCTAGTTTTACTTCCTTTCTTATTAAATTACAAAACCAACCTTATTAATCCGGTATTTATATTTTATACTCAACGACTCTATAAATTATTAAATAACCACATATAGTTTTAGGTAACCTTAATTTGAACCCATTAACTTTTACAACCTATCAAACAACCATATACTTTTATAATTTGCTAAACACCCATATTAATTTTCAGAAATTGTAAAACAATTATATTAACTTCTATAAATTGCCATGTAACCTTATAACTTTTATAGTTCACTAATTATCCACATTAACCTTTGTAATTATTAATTAACCATCTTACTTTTACAATTTACCAAATACTCTTACCAATTTTCGGTAATTACAATTCAAGCTCACCAACTTTTATAAATCACTAATTAAGCCCATAAGCTTTTCGGTTTCAACATATAGTTTTCTATATTTACACTTTTAACTCCAAAACTTAATATAAGTTACATATTAACTTATAAACTATAGTTTTAATATTTAATCATCTTTAATTCTGAAAAGACCCATATAAATTCACAAATTACATTTGTGCCCCCTTAAACAATTCGGTATTATACATATACTTTCATAAATCACATATTCACCCCAAAACTTTTATAAACTTATTATTTTATGTCATAAATCATTTTAACCCAAAGTTTTTTTGGTCAACACTTTGACCAAGACTTAATTTCACAATTAAAACCTTAATATACCCATAAAATCATAAGTAATTCTCGGCCATACCTTATATTTTCCAATAATTACAAAATAGCCCCAACACTTTATAAAATGTTATTTTAACACTTGTACGCTTATTTAAATTCACCAAAATTCATAATACTAATTCCTACCTTATATTATATCATAAATACATCAAATCCACTCTCTTATTCTCAACAATTATATTAAGTACACCAAACTTTTCAAAATTTACATTTTAACCACATAACTTATTAAACTAGCCATTTAAATACTTGTAGTTATTTTTAATACTCCCAAAATTTATAATATAAGTTAATATACTTATATATTTCGAAAATCATCAAAATAAGCCATGTTATTCTCGGCTTTGATTTTATTTTACTATATAGTTTTAAAACTTGCTTTAAACCTTATAATAAATACATATAAATGTATATAAGCCATATAACACTTCTAAAAATTATGCTAATGACTTAGAATGTTTATGAACTCAAAATAGAACATTTAGTCCTTAGATAATTCGGTTTAACTATATATGTATCATAATTAATTTTTGTGACACATATTTATACCTTAAGGTAATAACCTTACCTTATATGTTATAAATTATTTTCTTGACAATATAACCCAATATTTTCGGCCTTAATTTACTTAGAGGTTATGAAATACCCCAAACTTAGATATGGTGTTTAAGTGATAAACTAAGTTATAACGAGGCTAAATAATGCCTTAGAAACATTAAGAAACATTTCTAATTAAAGAAAACATAAGGAAACACCAAAAGAGCAGTTTAAGCAAAAACGTGCTCTAAGCTTGAAGAGACTTGGGTGAGCACCCAAATAACATTCTAATACCTTAGTAATATCCTAATGGTCATTTTAAACCAATTACCAAAGAAAACCAAGCTTGAAAACAAGTTAAAACACGAAATGTGCTTTAAGGAGTCTTAAAGCACATTTTTGAAAAATTGTCTTGTAAATAGGTTTTGAGTGGCTAAATGTCAATCATTACCCTTTAATTAACATGTGTACTAATTAGTATCACATTAGGAAGTCTAAATCAATGGGAAATCAAAAATTTCACAATTATGTGCCTTGTTTAGTGAATAGTAACCAAATAATGCTAGTTTAAGACATTAGTCAAAGTAAGTCAATTAATTGGTCAACAAGGACCACAATACACCTTGTTTCACTAAGGGGGCCGGTTTTTAAGTGTGACTCATCACACTTATCTATCTAAGTAATGAATAAAGCAAAAGTAAGTAAAAACACTATTTACTTTTTAACATAATATCTTACCTTTAGTAGTCCTCTCTCCTCCTTTCTTCATTCTTCACCATCTTCATCGATTTCTCTTGCTCTCTTTCTTCTCTGTCACGAAAGAAGCAACCTCCATGTTAGCTCCATCTTCTTTTGCCCACATCTTGCTCATTTAAGCTCCAAAATCAAAACCAAGCACATATATCTCTTAGTTAGCTCAAGCTCCTTCTTCCTATCTTTTCAAAACTTCAAGAGCCTCATTTTGGAGCCAAGGAAAATCGCCATTAGAGGAGGAAATTCAAGCTTGGAGACTCCATTAGCTTCTCCATTCTCTTAAGGTAAAGAATATGTAAGAAAATCTAGGTTTCCATCATTTCTTCCCTTGTCCGAAAATTTATACTCATGGGACTCCATGTTTATGCCTTGTTCTAGCTTGTTTTCTACTCTCCAAAGGATAAAGGAGGTCCTTCTTGCTTCATATCCAAGCTTGTCTTGAGAAACCAAGGTAAAACAATCACCTTAATACCTTAAAGCACATTTTGTTTAACCTAGGGTTTGTTCCTTAGGGTTAATGTATTATCTAGTACTCATTGGAGTCATTGGATATTGGTTAGAACATTGGCAAGAAGAGTTTAAGTGGTGACCGAGATTGAGCAAGGAAAAACCTAAGGAAGAAAGTTTGTAAAGCTTGAAAAAGAACAAGGTAAATTACTTACCTTAAGGTGTTTTATTGTTTAAGGGAATGGGATTTAGATATGTGATGAGTTTAGTGTAGAGTTTACATTAGAAAAGGGCTATATATAACCTAGGAGAAACAATGACTATGTTTGAGAACTTGTGACTAAGGAGCCAATGAGAAAAGAGATAGTCAAACAATGTTGAGATGAATTACAAGAAGCATTTTATTTCAATGGGAGCCTTGTTGTGTGTATTTGCAGGTTGAAGGCAACTATATGTGGAAATTCAGTGGTTAAGATTATTGTCTTTTAAGGGCCTAAGTGCCAAGCATTTTAAGTATATACACTATATGATGATGTGGTGTAGTTTTGGTGTAAATTGTGTGTTAAGATGTTGTAATGAGAATTTGAGTGATCTTGATTGTTTGATGGTGAAAGACCAAGTGTTTAGGTGTAACAGTATACTACAGAACCCATGGCAAAATTTAGTGGAGAACCTAAATGTTTAAGATGTTCTAAGGAGATTTCGTGACTAGGATAGCACTAGGAAGTTAGAGGTTGTCTCGAAGGAAAGAATGAGTTTAAGGTGTTCTTGTGAGTTAGAATGACTTAGGCATCATCATGGAAGATTTAGGAATCAAAAGAGTGTTTTGGTATACACCAAAGGCAGTTTAGGAATGTGTTTAGGATATATGTAAGTCTTGTTAGGAGAAGAGGAAATAATGTGTTAAAGAAGAGGGAACAAACCTGAGAAGAAACTTCAAGCAACTACATAAAGGAATTTTAGATGGTGAGAGATGATGTTATAGTGGTGAGGAAACATTTTGGCATAGTGGTTATGATAGGTATGAAACACCACTTAGAAAACCTAAGGAAAAATATTACAAGTGTTAAGAGATTATGTAAGAAATTGAGTCATAAGGTTAGAGAAGGAGTTGGGCAAGTTTATGATGTTATTTTGGTATTAGAATATGTTTTAGATCATGTGTGAAGATTGGGTGATTTATAGATGAAGAGAACAAGTGTAACAACACTTAGAATCATACAAAAGGAGGAAATCTGTAGCTGGTCCGGGACTTAGGTCCATTGTGAAGTCCCGGACCAACCCAAAAATAAGGCCGAGAGTTTTAGCCTGTAAAGGTCCGGGACTTAGGTCTTGTAAGATGTCCCGGACCACCCCCCTAATTTACCCCCGAGGATTTTAGCTTGCAATGGTCCGGGACTTAAGTCCCATACAAAGTCCCAGACCACTACATTAAAATAGCCGAGAGTTTGAACTAAGTATAGGTCCGGGACTTTGGTTGAGAACAAGGTCCCGGACCACACTAAAAATCATGTTTAAGCTTGGGAAGTGTTAGGAAATGGTGGGAATGATTTTGAATCGATGTTACGAGGTTATTAAGGGCATGTTTGGTGGGTGTAATGGTTACTAAGTGGGTGAACAAGTATAATAGATAATGAGGAAGTGATGCACTTAGAAGTTAAGTTAAAAACCATAAGGCTTCGTGAAAAACAATGGGTAAAAGTTGATGTCTAGGGAGGTTAAGTAATTGAATTAAGTTGAATTGAATAATAACCTAAAACTGAATGAATGTTTTAGGACTTGTGAATTTGGACTTGGAAGGAGATAAACCAAACAATCGTCGACGGTGAACGGTACAATCTTTCTTGTGACCTGCTTGCTAACGAGGTGTCCCTCGGCTTGTGTGCTATCTGTTTTATTGCTATGACTAAGACAAGATAAAGCATGCAACCGGTTATATTTGTTCTCGTTGTGAATGTGTTTTCTTTACACTAACCCACGAGACTTGAGATTGTTACTAACTAAGTTTAGTACTTACTGAGTTAAGGATAAGAGTTAAGTATTGGTGAATGTTGGTTAATACCTGATAAGGTTTAACTAACACATGGTGGGTAAGATTTTTACTAACTGGAACTTGAGTGAGGAAACCCGGGACTGACTCCGGTCATGCATGCTAAGGAAAGGGGGACGGTATCTGAATCAGATCCGCCCTCCGCTTAAGGACTTGTCTTCGGACTTGTTGCCTAGGGCCGGTTGCCGGCTCAGCTACGCTGGACTCCCGTCCAAGGTAGGTGGCATTAAGATGGTGCGGTAGGATCACCTAAATCCTAGGTTTGAGACTAAGCTACAACCATTCCCTTCTAGGAACGGTTTGTATACTGAGATTAAGTTAAGGTTAAGATTGAGGTAAGATAAGGAACTGAGGTTAAGGAAATCAGGACTAAGGAGGGGGTTACTAACCCGCTTGATAGGGGAACGCTTGTGTCGTTCATTGTGTGTGAACTATGTATGTTCATCTGTGGATTGTTGTTTATTGCACTTCATATCATGCTTGTGTACTTAATCAATTTCCATGCTATCGACAATTAGTCGTCGTAGCCCCGTTAGCTTGGGGGCCATGAGAGGGAGTACCAGCATTCGTGCTGACCCCCTTTGGGGGCTGTTTTTACACTTGCAGGTAAGAGGCCCATGAAGTTGCACCACAAGAGTATGAGCGGTTAGACTTAGGATGGGTTGTTTATTTTGAGTACGTGTTGCGCTTGTGCTCCCGTCTGTTTATATTGAAACTAATGTAAGTTTGTGGCTATGACTTTGATACTTAACTCGGTTGGTTGGTGGTATTTTGGATGGTGATGTTTGGTCGGTTTTTACTTTGGTTAAGTGTTGTAAATTGATACGGCCGATATATTCTAACGATCAGACCGTGGCAAGGTCCCGGTGTATGTTATTTCCACCTCCACCGCCACAACCCCGGGAACCGAATTGGGTGAAGAGTCTTGCAGACCTTCGACCCACACACTTTAAGGGGGAGACCGATCCCGCCAAGCTTGAGGCGTACATCTCCGAGCTGGAGACCGCCTTCGAGACCCTTGACGTCCCTGCTGGGATCAAGGTGCGTCTGGCTGCTTTCTATCTGAAGGGGGCGGCAGGCGATTGGTGAAAGCTGGTGAGGGCCGAGCATGTGGCCAATCCAGAGTTCGGCTGGGAGCAGTATACCGCCTTGCTACGAGCAAAGTACTACCCCGCCCATGTCCAGACGAAGAAGCGCTTGCAGTTGGATGCGCTAAAGCAGACCGACAAGATGACGGTGGACGAGTATTACTCAGAGTTCACCGCCTTGCTCCGTCTCCTGCCAGGTCTTGGATATTCAGACCAGATCCTGGTGGACCGCTTCTATGGCGGGCTTAGCCATCGACTCCGCTACGGCATGGGGCCAACGAGTTACACTACCTTGCAGGAGTGCTATCATGCCGCTGCTAAGGTTGAGATAACCGTCCAGCTGAGGGACGAGGAGAATGCTAAGAGGAAGAGTGTCGGTAAGAGCACGGAGAGCCAAGGGCAAGGTGGGTACAAGAAACAGAAGTACCAGCCTCAGGCCCAGAAAAATCAGAACCAAAAGGGGAAGGAGGAAAAGGAGAAGGCTCCGGAAGAGCCATTGAAGTTGACGTACGCTTACGCAGCTACACCCTTGCGCTCTAGGGCGCCAAAGGGTAAGGGAGTGATATTGAGAGAGTTAAGAGACAAGTAGTAACCGTTTGAGATATGAATACTAATATTATGAATGATCAGGATCTGAGACTGAAAAAGGAGCCGGTGGTGGCTACCAGCGACGCTACATCTGTAGGTGGTGTCACAAAGACCACCCCGGGCTCGATTGCAAGGGGAATAAGGTGGAGTGCAACTATTGTGGGGTATACGGTCACCGAGCATACGAGTGTTTCCGGAACCCCGCTAGCAGAGCCTATAGACTCGAGACTAAGGCAAGGGCAAGACCGATCAGGGGGCTAGATCTGACGGTCAGGGGAGGGTGCAGCAAGCTGCAGACAAGAACCCACAGGTGACCCAGAAGTCGGGACCCACACTACACTTTGTGGACCAGGACGATGAGCCTGAACCCTCAACGAGGCCAGGTACCGCTATAACCACTTAGTAATAAAATTACCTGCTTACCGCATTATCAAGCATGTTGGGTGAATAATTGAGTTAAGTGAGAATGAGATGAGATTATAATTTAAGTAAGATATAACCTACTACCACTTTAGGAAGCTTCAACATCTACTATCCAATACCATCTACACCAAACCCGGAGTACACCGACATAGAAACCATAGACTTTCCAACCGAACAATGTCAGGTTATCCGCCCAGGTATGATTTTATTAAGGGGATACCTGACACCTGAAGCACAAATAGCCGTCATCAGAAGATGGAATCAACTAGGAATGGGACCGGGAGGTTTTTACACACCGGAGTACCCAGGGGGAGCAAGGATGAAATTAAAAATGATGAGCCTAGGCAAGGATTGGAATCCGTATGCCAAGAACTACCAAACCACGAGGATGCAAGATGGAGTCTCACCACCGGGAATACCCGAAGAGTTCCATCCAGTTATTACACAAGTCGTGGAAATCGCTCAGCAGTTGGAAGCTGAACCGATTCCAGACATTCAAGCAGACATTTGCATTGTGAACTTCTACGAGAAGGAGGGGCGACTTGGACTACACCAGGATAAGGACGAGACAACGGAGTCTCTCGAAAGAGGGATACCCGTAGTGTCTTGGTCCATTGGGGATGATGCAGAGTTTTTATACGGCGAGCAGAAGCGTGCGGACCGTGCAAATAAGTTGGTACTTAAGTCTGGAGATGTGTTAGTTATGGGAGGAGAGTCAAGGATGTTATACCATGGGATTAAGAGAATCAAGCTGAATACAGCACCATCATCAGTAATCAATGCGACACACATGAGACCAGGAAGATTAAACCAAACCTTTAGACAATATTAGTCATGTAATGCTTTAGTATGGGATAAGAAATGAGATGTAAGACTTAAGCACATGTTGTAAACAGGATAGTTATGAATAAAATAACAGTGTTGTTCATATAAATTGTTACGACTCTTGTTATACCATCAATACACATGAAGCTTGTGAACACAATTAGGTTATGGACTCTGTATGGAAGGTGCGCTAAGCATTCTTACAGAGGCACAGGCCGACGCCAGCAATACTATCCTCACCGGCACCTTTCCCATTAATGGGATTGAGGCATCAGTTCTCTTCGACTCAGGGGCCTCGCATACCTTTGTCTCGGCATCTTTCGCGAGAAGGTTGGGGCTAGACGCTGATGAGCTACCCGACTTCACGGTTATGCTCCCTTCTAAGGAGAAGGTTCGTTGCACTCACTACTACCGAGGAGCCATTGTCAAAATCAAGGGGGTAGACTTTCTAGTCAGTTTTATTGAGTTCAGTGAGCTAGGATTTGATGTTATCTTTGGGATGAACTGGTTGGAGCGGCACAAGGGTCGTATCCTCTGCGCCGAGCATAGACTACTACTCAGGAGTCCGTCTGGGGTAACAATATCATACCGCCAGAGGCCTAGAGAGCCTTCGACTAAGATCATCACCGCCATGGCAATGTATAAGGAATTGAGGAGAAAGGAACAAGTGTACCTCTGCTATGTACAGGACATAGAGAGAGACCCCGAGTTTGACCCCGACTTACCGGTAGTGTCGGAGTTCCCCGACCTATTTCCACGGGAACTGCCCGGCATGCCACCCACTCGGGAGGTAGAGTTCACCATCGAGCTGCTACCTGGTACCGGACCGATAGCCAAGGCACCATACCGCATGGCTCCGGCAGAAATGACTGAGTTAAAGGAACAACTGAAGGACTTGTTAGATAAAGGATTTATTAGACCCAGTGTATCACCATGGGGAGCGCTAGTCCTCTTCGTGAAGAAGAAGGATGGTAGTCTCCGCCTCTGCATCGACTACAAAGAGTTGAATGCAGTGACAGTGAAGAATAAGTATCCACTACCCCGCATTGACGATCTGTTCGATCAGTTGAAGGGAGCATCTGTGTTTTCCAAGATTGATCTCAGATCGGGGTATCATCAGATAGCCATTAAGGAGGGAGATATTGAGAAGACGGCATTCTGGACACGATACGGCCACTATGAGTTTACAGTGATGCCGTTCGGTTTGTCAAACGCACCAGGGAAGTTTATGGATCTGATGAACCGCTTGTTCCGGGAGCAACTGGACAAGTCGGTTGTGGTGTTTATTGATGATATTTTGATATACTCGAAATCTAAGGCTGAACATGAGGAACATCTGAGGAGGGTATTGGAGATATTGAGGGAGAACCAGCTATATGCTAAGTTCTCCAAGTGTGAGTTTTGGCTTGACCAGGTCTCTTTCCTAGGTCATGTCATCTCAGATGCTGGGATCTCAGTGGATCCAGCAAAGATTGATGTCGTACGTACTTGGCCAAGGCCGAAGACTGTTACCGACATCCAAAGCTTTCTCGGTCTGGCAGGCTACTACAGGAGGTTTGTTAGGGATTCAGCAAGGTCGTGAAACCGATGACCAGTCTGATGAAGAAAGATGCACGTTCTTATGGACGGCTGACTGTGAGAGATCATTCCAGAGTTTGAAAGACTCACTGACCACTGCACCGGTTCTGACCATTCCAGACGGTACAGAGGGCTTTGAGGTTTACTGTGATGCATCCGGCAGAGGGCTGGATTGCGTGCTCATGCAACATGGCAAGGTGGTGGCATATGCCTCACGCCAGTTGAAGAAACATGAGGAGAACTACCCCACACATGATTTAGAGCTGGGAGCTGTAGTCTTCGCCTGGAAGATATGGCGCCACTACTTATACGGGGCAAGTGTAACGATCTACACCGATCATAAGAGCCTAAGATACATATTTACTCAGAAGGAGTTGAATCTTAGACAGAGGAGATGGTTGGAATTATTGAAAGACTATGACATTGACCTCCAATACAAAGAGGGAAAGGCCAATGTTGTAGCAGACGCCCTGAGCCGTCGAGCACACTCACTCCATTCGCTAGTCTCTTTCTCCAGCTTGGTTGATGAGGTGCGAGAGGCTCAGAGGACCGATGAGTATATGAGAGAGGTCAGACAGAAGCTGACAGATGGTACTTTTGAGGGTCAGAAATATGACTTCAGACTTCACGACGATGATCTGATCAGACTTAAGGGCCGATTATGCATACCACGGGGCAACACGGATCTGAAAGACCGTATACTTAGAGAATCACATTGTTCTTCAGTTTCCATCCATCCGGGAGCCTCTAAGATGTAGAAAGACATGAAGAGATACTTCTGGTGGTCAGGGATGAAGACAGATGTTACCGAGTTCGTCTTAAGGTGTCTCACATGCCAGAAGGTAAAATTCGAGCACCGACGACCGGGTGGAATGGTAAAGTCGATGCCAGTTCCGGAGTGGAAGTTCCATGATATCTCCATGGACTTTGTAGTTGGACTCCCACCTGCTAGGGGAGGTCTCAACATGATATGGGTGGTGGTGGATCGCCTTACCAAAGTAGCCCGATTCATACCGATGAAGGACACTTGGAAGGTGACCAAATTAGTTGAGTTATTTGAGAAAGAAATAATGAGACATCATGGGATACCAAAGACCATAGTGTCAGATAGAGATACCAGATTCCTTTCGAGGTACTGGAGAGCTACCAGAGAAGTGTTTGGTACAGAACTCAATCTGAGTACCGCGTTCCATCCTCAGACAGATGGTCAGACTGAGCGTACTATTCAGACACTCGAGGACATGCTGAGGGCATGTGCCTTAGACTTCCAGGGCAGTTGGATTGACAGACTACATCTGATCGAGTTTTCATACAACAACAGCTATCACGCTTCGATCAAGATGGCACCTTTTCAAGCGTTGTACGGTAGACCATGTCGTACACCGCTCTGCTGGGATGAGTCGAGTGAGACGGTCATTATAGGACCAGAGTACTTAGAGCAAGTTAAGGCTGAAGTCCAGCAAATCAGGGAGAACATGAAAGCTGCTCAGGATAGGCAGAAGTCGTATGCTGATGTTCGACGACGGGACTTGGAGTTCGCAGTGGGAGACCAGGTATTTCTGCGAGTTTCACCAATGAAGGGTGTATTCAGGTTTGGGCAGAAGGGCAAATTAAGCCCGAAGTTTGTTGGTCCTTATGAGATTACGGAGCGGGTGGGCCCGGTTGCTTACAGGTTGAATTTACCTGCTGAACTGGGTAAAGTGCATGATGTTTTTCATGTTTCACAGCTAAAGAAATACATGCACCACCCCTCCCATGTGTTAGAACCTAAGAGGTTGACATTAGAACCGAATATGAGATCCGTGGAGATTCCTCAGAGAATCTTGGACAGTAAGACTAGGGACACTCGCCATAAGTCAGTGCGACTGGTGAAGGTTCTCTGGTCTAACCAGGATGTCGAAGAGGCCACGTGGGAATTAGAGGATAAGATGAGGGCGAAGTACCCTTCTTTGTTTACTGACTAGATCGTCTGTATAGGGTACGGGGCGTACCCCTTTTTAAGGGGGGTAGAGCTTCCTCGCTTTTGAGTTAGGAAACGAGCATGTTTGTCGTTTGTTTGGTTGTGTAAGATGTGATTTTGTGTAAGTTGCTACACTTTGGTGATAAGTTTGAGTTATGTATAATACTTATGTATTGTATTTGTGGTTGACCTTTGAGTCTTGAGATGTGTGAATGTGAATATAAGATGTGGTGTTAAGATTAAGAGAATTGAGTACCGTAAATGGTTAAACATATATGTGAACTTTGGGGACAAAGTTCTTTTAAGGGGGGTAGATTGAAATACCCCAAACTTAGATATGGTGTTTAAGTGATAATGTTATAAAGCTAAATAACTTAGAAACATTTCTAATCAAAGAAAACATAAGGAAACACCAAAAGAGCAGTTTAAGCAAAAACGCGCTCTAAGCTTGGAGAGACTTGGGTGAGCACCCAAATATCATTCTAAGACCTTATTAATATCCTAATGGTCATTTTAAACCAATTACAAAAGAAAACCAAGCTTGAAAACAAGTTAAAACACAAATTGTGCTTTAAGGAGTCTTAAAGCACATTTTTGAAATATTGTCTTATAAATAGGTTTTGAGTTGCTAAATGTCCATCATTACCCTTTAATTAACATGTGTACGAATTAGTATCACATTAGGAAGTCTAAATCAATGGGAAATCAAAAATTTCACAATTATGTGCCTTGTTTAGTGAATAGTAACCAAATAATGCTAGTTTAAGACATTAGTCAAAGTAAGTCAATTAATTGGTCAACAAGGACCACAATACACCTTGTTTGACTAAGGGGGCCGGTTTTTAAGTGTGACTCACCACACTTATCTATCTAAGTAATGAATAAAGCAAAAGTAAGTAAAAACACTATTTACCTTTTAACATAATATCTTACCTTTAGTAGTCCTCTCTCCACCTTTCTTCATTCTTCACCATCTTCATCGATTTCTCTTGCTCTCTTTCTTCTCTCTCACGTAAGAAGCAACCTCCATGTTAGCTCCATCTTCTTTTGCCCACATCTTGCTCATGTAAGCTCTAAAATCAAAACCAAACACATATATCTCTTAGTTAGCTCAAGCTCCTTCTTCCTATCTTTTCAAAACTTCAAGAGCCTCATTTTGGAGCCAAGGCAAATCGCCATTAGAGGAGGAAATTCAAGCTTGGAGACTCCATTAGCTTCTCCATTCTCTTAAGGTAAAGAATATGTAAGAAAATCTAGGTTTCCATCATTTCTTCCCTTGTCCGAAAATTTGTACTCATGGGACTCCATGTTTATGCCTTGTTCTAGCTTGTTTTCTACTCTCCAAAGGATAAAGGAGGTCCTTCTTGCTTCATATCCAAGCTTGTCTTGAGAAACCAAGGTAAAACAATCACCTTAATACCTTAAAGAACATTTTTTTAACCTAGGGTTTGTTCCTTAGGGTTAATGTATTATCTAGTACTCATTGGAGTCATTGGATATTGGTTAGAACATTGGCAAGGAGAGTTTAAGTGGTGACCGAGATTGAGCAAGGAAAAACCTAAGGAAGAAAGTTTGTAAAGCTTGAAAAAGAACAAGGTAAATTACTTACCTTAAGGTGTTTTATTGTTTAAGGGAATGGGATTTAGATATGTGATGAGTTTAGTGTAGAGTTTACATTAGAAAAGGGCTATATATAACCTAGGAGAAACAATGACTATGTTTGAGAACTTGTGACTAAGGAGCCAATGAGAAAAGAGATAGTCAAACAATGTTGAGATGAATTACAAGAAGCATTTTATTTCAATGGGAGCCTTGTTGTGTGTATTTGCAGGTTGAAGGCAACTATATGTGGAAATTCAGTGGTTAAGATTATTGTCTTTTAAGGGCCTAAGTGCCAAGCATTTTAAGTATATACACTATATGATGATATGGTGTAGTTTTGGTGTAAATTGTGTTTTAAGATGTTGTAATGAGAATTTGAGTGATCTTGGTTGTTTGATGGTATCAGAGCCAGACCCAGGTCGGTGTGCCAGTGGGCCCACGAGGGCGCTGGGCTCCCGTGAGGGGGGGTGGAGTGTAGCACCCAGAGGTGGGCTACCTCCCACATCGATTGGGGAGGAGAACGAAGTGTGCCTTATAGGTGCATGGATACCTCGCCCTTGTGTGACGCGTTTTGGGGTGAGTCCCAGGAACAAATCCGTGCGGCCTGCGTGCCAAAGCGGACAATATCACACATGTGGGTTGATTAGGCTGGGCCGTCACAGGTTATATATAATTTTTATACCAAAGTTTGAAGCTTAAATCAAACTTAAACTTAATAAACCTGACTTATATAAACTTACCCCTTAAATCAAGACAATTCTTGTACTTGATTTTTCCTTGAATTCCAAGCTCTCCAAATGCTATCTTGATGAATAATTTTCGGCTCCTTAAATATATTTAGGAGATCTATTTGTTAGACTTCTAACAAGGATTTATAAATAATATTTGGAGAAATTTTACAAGAGTTTACCTTTGGAATTTAACAAGGTATTTTTTATATACCTTGGAATGATTGTAGATCCAAGTTTCCTTCATGAAATAATGAAGAGAATATGGATTTAGAAGGTTATGTATTTCGAAAATTACTTAAGGAATTTTCTTAAGATTTTCAACATGAAAATATACCTTAACTTGATCTTGTTGTTCCTTGTGTTGTTGTTGAATTTAGGAATCTCCTTGGAGCATATATGCTTGGCGATTTCCTTGTAGGTTTGCTAGGATGTTTTCTTGCTTCAAGATTTACACGATTTAACTAGGAATTTACATAAAAATGGTGTTAGAGCTTAGGTCACCATTGATGGAGCTTTGAAGCTCTAAGGATTTAATTGATGAATGAAGAAGAAAAGAGAGAGTAGAGAGGAGCTCACCATTCGGCCATGAAAGGCAAAGGAGAATGAAGCTCTACGTTGGTATTTAGAAGAAGGTAATTGAAATGATTCTTCTTTTGCTTAATTAATTCCTAATTTGACTAGTCTTTGTACTTAGTTTATTCATGAATTATTAGCTCAATAAATGACCTCCACAAGTGGTTGTATTCGGCTGATGATAAGGGAGATAATGAAGCTTTGTTGGCCACTTGAAACTATAGGACAAATGCAAGTTAGGTAGATTTAATCATTTAGCATTTTTCTAAGTTAATTTGTTGTCTTCCTTACTAATCTTTTACGGTAATGTATGTATGCATAGACAACTAATTTTTTGACAATTAATAACATAAGGACATGGCTAGGTTAGTAGATAATCTAGCTTGATTTAATTAAGGCAACAAGACTTCCTTTTTTCCTTGTTCAAAATCGGACATAATAGCTAGTATAAGACAATGTATTTTGTTTGTATTAACCTTGAATTATGCTAGTTAGGTCATTGTCTTTATTTGAATAATTTACAGCAATCATTCCCTATTGTTGCTGATCACAATCGGAAGCCCCATGTGACATGGGAGCAACTTGACCTCCTTGTTTATTGCCTTTTATAAAAGTAGCACTAAGACTATTCTTTTGTATAGTTTAGTTTCATTACTTTTGCTTATCTAATCATCATTGTTTTTCTATTGCAGGTTGTACGGTTGTGAGGCTCCCATTAATTGATTGCACAAGCCTAGTACATAGTCACACGGTGGGTGCCAAGATGATTCATCATCCAACAACAAAATTTTAAGCCAAACTAGCCAAAACAGCCCCTAAATGTCGCATGAGATGGAGGCTATATGGAACAGATTTTTAACTTAATTTTTGTTACACTATATTGTATTAAGACCATACTAATATGTGTAATAGGTTCTAGCATTTAATTGGTACATTTATTTGATGATAAAAGATGAAAGTTTTAAGGTAAAAATGCTGATTTTAGGTATCTTTTTGTCTCAAAAATCGCCCCTGGTTGTGCTATGATTTTAGCACTGCCATCAATTGATTTAGATGGTAATTTTATCCAATTTTAAGTTTATCAACTTGTGGCTCCTCAAAAACTTCAAGGCAATTGCGAAAAACACATTTTTTGTGACACCCGAAGGTGCGTTTTTGTGCTTTAAGCATTTCCTAGTAAATAATTAGTCTCTATGAGTTCCAAGTGTTTATTGACATTGTTTATAATCAATAGTAATATGTTAAGGTGTTACATTGAGTTATATGGGGTTATATAAACTTGTAACTCAATTTTTGGGCTAAAGGGGAACTCCCGGGGTAAAAAGGAGCGTTAGGAAATTTTCCCCGAGCACCTTGCTTATTTTTGAGGAAGTAACTTGGGAACCCTCTTTAGAATGTTTAATAATGATTTTAAGAACTCTAATAATAATTTATATAGGGGTTCGTGCGACCTTTGCACTCCTCCTAGGCATTCCCGAGCCTTTATGGGGCCCACATCGGGAACTTCCGAGAACTTTGTATTTAACTGCGAATTTATCTTCAGAATTTCATTTCAAATGTTCATTATAGTGTTATTGTATATTTAGAACAAGTTGTAATGCTTTACTTTATTTACTAAGGTATTTTCGGGACTTTCGGGCCTTAAGGGGCCCTTAAGGGAACTCCCGGGTATATTGTATTTTTACTCAGTTCTAACTGAGAACTTGTATCTTAAAGATCATAAAATGATCCTTGGTTGAATTCATATAATGTCCATAGCTTATATAATTGTTTAACTTAAGGTCGGGCTTTTAACGCTCGTTTCTGACCTTAAGGAGTTTGGTGCGTCTTAACGCTTAAGTGTTATATACTTTTCTCAGGGTTTAATAATCCCCTAAATAATACTTATTTACCTTTATTTAATTATTTAAACGTTAGGGGTATTTCAGTCTACCCCCCTTAAAAGGACTTCGTCCCGAAGTCATAACCTATACTTACATATACTATGGAATCAAGTTCCTCGTATCTATTCCCTGTATGTCTACCATTCCTGGGTGTCAATACTATAGTGACACCTCTACATTCCATCTGTAATCCGAGTGTATGCAAATCATACATATACATAGCCTTACTTATGACCTTCAATATAATCGTAACACAAATAACTTGGTAAATACTGTAAGGTAATTAAGTGCTTCCATAAACATCCAAGTGTTACATAGAACACACAAATAATCATTCAAGTGTCACATAGGACATATCATTAATCACCAAGTGTCACATAGGACATATCATTAATCACTAAGTGTCACATAGGAGATACTAATAACCAACAAAATGTCACATAGTACATAACCATCTAACCAATTGCACACATGCGCAACAAATAAACACAAATAATCATACACGAAACCAATATAGACTGCAGATATGCAAGTCGCATGTGGTGCTCTACCCCCCTTAAAAAGGGTTACGCCCACGTACCCCTACAAGTATACACAAAACGAAAAGAAAATTGTTGGATACTTGTCTCGCATGGAGTCTTCTAACTCCCATGTTGCCTCTTCAATGTTGTGGTTTTACCATAGAGCTTTGACCATTCTAATGGCCTTGTTCCTGTTCTCCCTAGTGTTGGAGTCAAAAATGCGAACTGGGGTCTCCTCATATCTAAGTGTAGGATTTAGCTCGAGTGTCTCGGGCTCTAAGTTATGTGATGGGTGAGGCACATATTGCTTTAGCTGAGAAATGTGAAACACATTGTGCACCCTCCCTAACTTAACATATGAGTCTAATCTGTAGGCTAATGGGCCCACTCGCTCCGTAATAAGGTACGGTCCTACATACTTCGGGCTAAGCTTGCCCTTCTGCCCTAATCTAAAAATTCCCTTCATAGGTGAAACTCTAAGGAAGACTCGATCGCCTACTGCGAACTCGAGGTCTCTCCTATGGATCTCAGTATATGACTTCTGTTCGGTTACGAGGTATAGCCCTCAAGAATCTATGTAGTCTTTGACATGTTCTCTAGTGCATTAGTATGTTTTTATATTTGAATCCCGTATGTATGGGTGGAGGTGATCTACTATCTTGTAAATTGCCAATATTATTTCATGGCTTGTTTAAAACTATTTGAGTATAACACACTTTCATTAATCGCCTCTAGTAGTTGTAATCGTCGGCGCTCGGGTCTTGTATTAATATTGGGGCATACTTATAATCTCTTTCTTTAGGTTATCATCTTGTGATTCTGGTATTTGAGTAAACTGCCGCCATATACGGCTTTCGTTCTCAATGTAAAGTCTGAGCCACGGTCGAGCCGTGCATCTTATGTATATTATAGAAATATTTCTTGATATTTTTGACTCACCAATTGTTCATAGTATATACACGATTACTATCGTCTGTTCATCAGGTATATCACAGTAGGGTTCCTGTTAAGGTTTCTAACAAGGTGTAGTTTACTCTCAATTAAACATGTTATTGTGGTTGTGAATCAACTCTGGTGAGTATTAGTATAATGCTTCTACTCTTTATATTCTACCATGTTTATAGGTAGGTTCCCATTTAATATATTGGGTTGAATTCGTAAAGAAAGACATGGAAGTCAATCTTTCCTTCCAGATGGCAATTTGGCCATAACTCAGAAGGTAGCTTGATAATACTTTTATTATAGGTAATTTTCTTTTGATCTCATATTTAATTTATTAACATAGTTAATGGAACAATAATAGTTAGTGTTTCCCTCATAATTGATTATTTTTCTGACATACACGGAGTTGTTCTAGTTATTTACTCTCTTCAGGGTAATCTGGACAGCTTAACTCTTAACTTACACCTCCCACAACTCATATACTTCATTTATTAAATTTTTATATTAAAATTAGTAATAAATACTTACTTATCACAAAAATATTTGCGACCACTTGTAAGGAGTCTCAGGAATCATTCAACCCTGACGGGGTCAACGTCAATGTTGAACTATCCTTCCACACCATTTTGTGTTTGGTTTTCCCTTGATCTGACCAGGATCAAGTTCGACCTCCCATGTCCAATATCAAACAATCACATAATTGTCATCTTCCAAATTTTATCTTATTAAACTTTGTGACGTGGTGAATACTACATTTTCTCTTGACCGCTATGTAACTAATCCAATATCTATTATAACCTATACTCGAATCTAGTGTATTCCCAAATCCCCGGTACCATATTCCCTTGATCAATCATCAAGCGGGGAAGCCAGTTTTTCCTCTTGGCATAAAAGGTAAATTCATATTGAAGCATCTAGGCTCATCCTGTCTAATAACTATATCCATCAAACATTTCAACTCTTAAATCCATCATACAAGTAATAAGTTCCGTCATGGACTTGCATACCTTAGAATACTCTCTTCTCTTTAAAAGGCTTATCTAATATTTCACTTATCAGGGCTTGATTATTGCCAATACTTGATTATCATCACTTGGAGCAAAGACAGTCACAGTTAGACTTCAAGGAAAAGTTTTCATGACTCCATCCACAACTACAGTTCCATAAAGTATTATTTCCTTCACCTTAAAGCTTAGCTTTTTCTTTTTTTTTTAAAGTTTCGCACTATTTTCTCTCAGAGTTAATAAGGGATTGTAGGGTTTTCCAGTCTCGCACTGAGCGGTAAGCTCGGTGCCTGGGTATCCCATAAAAATTTCAATGTTTGCTCTTTATGTGAACTATTTTGACAATCTATGTAGTCTTAAATATCTTATTAGTTAATGTATTACTTTTCATGACATCTGCTCGTTATTTAGGCAGGTCATAATTTGTAGTTACTGTAAGTTTGGACAGTTGATAATGCCCTTCGGCAGTTCAAGTAAAACTAACTTGTTATTTCTCGTTGTACTATCTCACACCCTTTATCCCAAAGATAAACTCGGTTTCGTATTCGATTTAATACCCTTAATCCTATGGTACATTAACCTGGATTCTCCACTATAAATCAATGTGTCTCCTGACTTTAAAATAATTTTGTTCGCCCTAACATCCTCTTTTTATCACCATATAAAACTCAGCATCATCTCCCTGTGGAGAATGCTACAACCTGTATCCCAATCCTTACCCACACTCATCATATATAATTTAAGTTTTGATCCACTCCCATATCCTGGAACATAAAATCCTCCAAGGCTTATCCCCAAGTTCTACATTCATTGATAATTAAGTATTTCTTGAGTAAGATCATGCCGGGTCAAAGTACTTGGCATTATGCCTCGGGATATTCCCAACCTTCGCTCATAGGCTCAGGTGACCACGGGCTCATAGGTAAGGAAAATAAATATCGAAGTATTTCATTAGGTGAGAGGTTACCTAAGTTAGGTCTCTCTAAGTTTTGATACTTACTAACACATACAAGTCTAATCGACTGATAAATATAAACACACATTCATGCATCATGCATTAGGTTTAAGTTCTAGGCTTACCGGTGTCGCGCTGAGCGCTAGCCTCAGCGCCTGAAGTTCCCACTGTGTACAGGGTATTTCTTCATGAAATTATCTCTTTCCCTTCTAACTCCCGAATGAGGATGGCAGTCCTCCCGGTCCTCTAGTATAAGCATTGTTCTGCGGTGCCTGGCCTCCTCTTGGTCCGCCCGCTTCAATAACTGGTGTCCTGTGGGAACCTCTAGCTCCCTTGTATACTCGGCTCCCTGGATTGGAAAAACATTCATACTCCCTGTGACTTCTGAAATATCCCTAAGAATTATTAAATAAAAAAAGCTTAATTAAATAATTAATTAAGCTAAAATAATTATTTAAGGTTAAGAATGTTATTGAGATGAATTATCCAACTCATACACTTAAGGGATTAATTATTATAAACGAACGTAAGAATTAAAGAGGCTAATAAACCTCATATAAAATAATGAAAAAAAGAATATAATTAGAGACATAATGAAATAATAAAATAAAGTAAGTGTGCAATACTTACATGTAGGTGAATAATGGAAAATTCACCGATAAGTTGATATAAATAATGAAAATAGAATTAACGAGTATTGGGTCGTATAACCTAAGTTCGTACACGAAATAACAAATTAATAACATTATTAAAGGAGGGAATTAAATATATAAATTATCAAACCTATCAAATAATAAGTCATAAAATAATGTTATACAAGTGATATAACAATTCGGGATTTAATAAAAACCCGAGCAATTTACGGAATTAATTAGCGGTATGTAAATTGACTAATCAGTCAACTAGACAAAAAAAAAATTCCCTCTCATTGGGCTTTAAACTGATCCAGAAACAATAAAAAAAATGGGCTGACCACCCCAAAATGAGGCAGCTGGCCCTTCCTTTCTCGTACCACTCACGGTAATTTTCTCCACCCTAACTTGCTAATCTTACTACCTTCTCTTCTAAACCTAATCTTTTATATCTCTTCTTTCTCCTTCTGTAAGAGCGCCGCCTTCGTTCTCCTTCTTCAGTAAGCTTTCTACTTCTTCCTCCTAAGTTTTTCTTCCATTGTAAATTAAGAGAACCACTTCAGTATTTCATCCGGTAGAAAACCCGATATTAGCTGCACCTCTCGTCTTCCTACCTTCTGCGGCGCCGTTCTTCCTTCCATTTTTTCTATGAGTCCAATCCGAAAAACAAAGGTAAAAAATCTACATGTAAATTCGGTTTCTCCTTCAATAAGAAAAAAAAACTTGAACTCGTTTTCCTTCCTTCCCCCTCTTCTACTCGAATTCCCAGAGAACAATATCGACTTCAGCAAATGCGGTTGAAGATGGGTCTGGGAAGGTAACCGAGGGACGAAAGAAGAAGGGAACAAAATCGAAGAGTAAGGCCGCGTATTGGCATCAAAAGAACAAGGTATAATCTGAAACAAATGAAGAAAAGTAACTTAGATTAGGGCTCTGTTTGAAGTTTTGGTTTTACTGTGCAAGTTCCGGTAATTTTGGCTACAAAACGTGAATCTATCAAACTTAAATTGATCTGCGAACTGTATTTGGACATTCGAATTTCAGTGTTGGTTTCTGAGAATTTCGAACTCGTTGGATTCTTTATATTTATATGATGCTTTCTATCTGTGAATTTGAAACCCTAAAGTTGAGTTAGGGTTTCGGGATGTTGAAAGGAAAAAAAAATCTTAGTGAGAAAAACTGAAAGTTTTAGAAGATGTAAATAAGAGTTCCTAATTGATTTGTTGAAATTAAGAAAATTTGGTTCAATTAACAAATTTGAATTTTGAATTAGGGTTTCAGATTGGGGTAAAATAAGTGGGTAAATCAAAGATTTGGGAATCGAAAATTAGAAAATTAATGTTTATTATTAAATTGAGAGTAAGATTGAAAATTAGGCTTACGGTTAGTAACTAGGGTTTTATGTTAATTGGGGCAAAATTGACGATTTAGGGTTTCTCGGAGAAGAGTTTATTTTTCTGAAATTGATTTAGGGCGAATTTGTAATTTAAGGAAATATGGGCTGGAATTGTAATTAAGTTAAACTAGGGCTTAAATGTGAATCTTGAGAAGTTTTGGGCCGCAAGTATGAATATGAAGGAAAAAAAATCATGGGCCAGATTATAGATACGAAAAATAATAAGGGTGGAGTAAAATTTCTGGAAAATAAATTAGGCTTAAGAATAAAACTGTTATTTTAAGGAAGTTAGGAGCGTAAGTATAAATTGGGGGCACAATGTAAATAGGAAAAGATATAGGGATGAAATAGGAATTCTGGAAAATTTTAGGGTTGGGATAGTGATTTTGGTAAAATAGGTGCCAATTAGTAAATCCAGAAGAAAAAAATGTTGTTCTTGTAATTTTCAAAAAAAAAAAAAAAAAAAAATAATAATAATAAGTGTCCAACTTAAAATCTGTAAAATAAATGGGTTATTTAGATCTAGACTCTGGTCAATAAGTTAGCGGAGCTTACAAAAAAATATAGACAACAAATGTAATGTATTGGGCTGGAGTATAGTTAACTTATTTGGGCCATGAATTAGCTAGAGTAAAGGAAAAGACACATTGGGCTGAGAAGAAAATGAAATGAATGTAAGCCTTAAATTAATTAGGACAAGATGAAATTGAATTGGGCTTAAACAAATCTGTAACTTAGAAATTTAATTGGGCTTATAAAATAAACAATTGAAATGGGTATAATACAACCAGCTACCTAAATCTATAAAATTAATTAAGGGAGTTAGCATTAAGATAAGTTAAACTTAACCAAAATTCTGATCAGGGTTAATCCTAAATAACCAAACATAGCCTACTTAAGCTAGTAAGAATAAAAGAGTTAACTAGAATAATATATAAGACAAAGTTTAAAAGATTTATAACCTAGTAAATATAACTTAGATAAATTGGGCCAGTGCCCAAGTTGAGGCCCAATCTTAGATAGATAAGATTTCGAGGGCCTAATAATGAGATAAGGAATTTAGAGTTAGAAATAATTCTAGTTTAACTAGATATCTTATTGGGTCCAAGTTGCATGGTATATTACTATTCTTTAATATACCTTATATTATGCAACTTCTCCATTATGTAACAAGTTATTCATTTAAAACCTTATGACCTTATAGTAGATAATTATGTTAATGAGTTAACATGTATCATTTACTATTATATGTTCGTAAGCCATAATATATATATATAATGTTACTTGCGCCGATTATATATATGTATACACATTAATTTCTAATGAAATAAGAAACTTTATATTTGTACATATTATTCCTTATTCAAGATTTATTTAGTCATCCCAAAATCATATGATAACCATAGTATTTATGTCATTGTATACTATAGTTTATGTCTTCATTTTTAATATATATACATGCATGCGCTACAGCATGTATAGTCTTATAAACTATACTTTGATCACATAATATTATAAAGTGTTACATTTAGATCATAATCTTATAGTATGATATTTTATATAGGAAGTGATTTAATTAGAGTAAAATTGGGGTCAACTCTAAAAAACAGATGTGGTAAAAATAAAGTGGTAGGGCTAGAATCTAAGCTGAGGCTCGATCCCAAACTTAGACAACTAAAATGAATGGGCCTTAGATCATGGTAAGTCAGGCCGAAGGAAATAGAAATCGTAGGCAAATAAACTTGAGGGAATTAAGCAGGATTTAGTAAACGGTAAAACTTTAAGAAAAACATATACAAATGGAACCTAATGGGTTAGACAAAATGAGGCGTACTAAGTTTGAGTAACCTCTGAATTAGGCTCAAACTCGAAGTTGAGTAAGTGTTATGGGCTTGTTAAGGATAATTGCAAGTTGCTTAAATTATGATACAAATTCTGAAGAGAATCTGATAAAGAAAACTAGTAATCAGTATAGGACTATTCTGTTCAAATGAATTAGGCTATTATTTGGGCCGCATTAAATACGTTTAAGATTAAATAAAACTTTACAAAATACATGTATCTGATTATATCAACCACACACAAAATAAGTTATCGAATATAGTTTAAGTAACGCATATTCATAAGAGGATCTCGGTAGTACTGATTACAGATCCTTTATCACTAGTTTGGTGGAACAGGCAAGTAAAAGGGTTAGATTACTTAAGTAGGAAGGTCGAACAAGGAATAATGATGATGAGGATTAGAAATTAACAATGGGTTCTTCCCCTCATACTCTAGGATTCAGGAGAATGGGAACACTCATGTCAAGATGTGGATGAAGGTGTACTCATGGTTAGCATATCATAAAGCTGCATGTTCCAGGTATGTTGTTGTGTGATCCGAATGGCCCGAAGGTTACCACGGGTCCGGATAATTATGTGCTGTGTGATAAGAAGATATGAGTTTAAATTCTTCTGTGCAATACTATGTTGATTACATATAGCATGTTGATTGGTGATGGTAATTTTAATTACTTTACCATATGATATGATATCTCTATGACATCCGTGTGATTAATCGAATGAGAAAGGACTGTTTGCCAATTGAGTACTCTAATATGTAAATGGGATAGAGATACATGTAGTATCAAGATATATACATTAAGAGAATGTGTTACTACTAAGTAACTTGGAAAGAAACGTAATGGTGTTACAATATTATGAGATGGAAAGCTTACTTATGATGTTTATGGTATACCTTTCTAAGAATGACCTTTAGGAAGAAATTGGAAAGACCTTGACAATGCATTAACCCTATGATTTAAATGATCTGTGTTTTATGTATGACTACCCTAACCAGTATTTGGCTAACGGGGTAGAATGGGGTTATGAGAGTAGCTTAGGAACAAGAACACCTACGGGGTTCTTGGTCGCGCGTTATGGTGCACCGAGTGGATGCCGACAAACTGGCCCACTCAAATATTGGTATTGGTATTGGATGGTTGATATTGGTATGATGGTATGATTCAATGAGGCCTATGTGCCGTTGATATTGGTATGATGGTATGATTCAATGAGGCCTATGTGCCGTTGATATTGGTATGATGGTATGATTCAATGAGGCCTATGTGCCGTTGATATGTTAAGGGCCACTGCCCAGGTTGACCCACCTTCTAATAGGGTACGTGTCACTTCCTAACATGTGACACGTGTGAAACTATGTGAGGACACGCGCGATGGGATTTGGAGGATCTCTAACTAAAGCTAACAATCGCCCGAGGGCACTGACAACGACTGACTTGTTCTGATCTTTGTGTGAAACTTGCTCATGGTGACTGAGATGTTTATGTTATGCCTGGTTGACCTGCTTTGAACTTTATGGTTGAAACCTGAATATGGTGAATGTGTTGCTTATGTTATGTCTCGTTATATGATATGTTTATTGCTATGTTTAATTTGTATGTTAAGCATGTTGTTATATATTTATAAATCAGAATTTGCATGAAATGAACCTGCATGCTCACTTGGCAAATACCTGGGTTAATTCTGAGGGTTCAGGAAGATTGCATGATGACATACTCAGTAGCTGGGCTGACCCCTCCAAAAATGTTTTTTTTCCGGTGTGTAGATTGGAAATTCGAAGACGAAGAGCGGGCTGGGGTAGACTGATGTTTGGGATTTCTGATAAAACTTGGGCTAAGCCCTGAGTAGTAGAGTTGCTCACAGTTGTAGTTGAGTTTGAATTAGGCTGTTACCTGGTAAGCTATCTCTGTCATCACAGCGTTTGATCGGTAGTTGGTTTGTGGTTTTGAAGGCCTTATCACGTGCGTTGGGCACGTGACGGCGGTAGCATCTCTTTGGGTTTAATACATGGTTTGTAGACTTTCGCTGTAAATGCTTGAAAGGTTGTATATATGTAGATGATGTTTAGGTATTAATCGTGCTTATGAGGAAGGGATGTTACAAAAGTGGTATCAGAGCGTAGGAACGCTCTGATGACAGGAGATAGGGTTTGGAAACTGTGAGCTTAGGATTTGGGATTGGGTGTGTGAATTCGTGTGTGAGGCACGTTAGCGTAAAAACATTTAGAGGCTTTATAGCTGTTTATTGGCATTTACTTGAACACCTTGAGTAGGAGATAAATTATTGAAACTCATAATGTTGAATGGACTAAGAAAAGTCTGCCATTAGGGCAAAAGTCCGGCGAAGGTGGTGGGAAATGTTGGAAATGAACATAGCAACCCTGCAAAAATTGGTAATCCCACGGCTCCTTACGTCGCCGAGATTGTAATGTTAACAACGACACCTCGAGAAAACCATTACGATGAAGTGACCACACCCTTCAACCACCGCCTTGAATCCCCAGTAATGTCTATAAAACTGAATCAAACGAAGAATGTAGCTATTATGCTCGTTGAACCTAAATCCTAAGAATTAGATTGGCAGTACTAAGTGTAGGTCATGAGGGAGCGAGAAAAATGCGTAAATGCTGAAAGACAATGTTGAGTGCAAACAAAAATAAAACAAAACAAAAATCACAAATGCAACCTTTTACCACATGGATACTATTAATATAGGATGGAAAATAATTCCACATCAATATCCAACCATAACAGTTGCTAGTCAGATGACATAGCAACTTACTTTGAGGCAAATACTACCCGAAGCATCTCAAGATCCAAGAAACACCATAACCATCAAGTGTTTGCATAACCATAAACGAACAATAGAGTTTTCTCCTTAAGTAGTCCACATAGAGACATTAGGTAGAGACGTTCTAGAAAAGCCTATCTACCGCTTACTGATGGTTAGGGAAGTAGATAACCACAATACTATCCATAGGTGCCCATACTACTTCCAAATAAGAATAATACTTCTTAAATACGAGGAAACGCTCAAGATAAGGGCATAAAGAGCAAATAATAACATAGTGGATGAACTCCCCTAAAGAAAATAGTAGTAAGAAAAGGAGGGTAAAGAGGTAACTCTAGGAGAGATTGTCAAGTGAATACTAATTCAAGTAAAGAAGGTAATCAATGGAATAAAGAAGAGTAAATGAACCCGTCGAAATGGCAGAGATAAGAAAAAAGTTTTCCTAAATTATTGCATGAGACATAGAAAACCTGATTATTGTGGTCTCTGCTGAATGGATGTATGGACCTTGCCTTCAATTTAAGTCATAAATTCACATTTACACCCTCTTTAACCACCTTCAAAATAATAATAATAATAATAATAATAATACGGTTATCATGTTATACAACAAGAAAATAAAGAAAACGAAGTGTTACAACACTATTGTTAACCGACCACCCAATGACACCTAATAATACTAATTCTAACACCAGGAGATCCACTAAACTAGAAGGTTGCGGTACAAACCAGTTAACACTATAAAACCCTAGGTAAGGGTTTATTTGAGCAGCTCCTCATAGGTACTGAAACCTTACAAAATAGAGGAAAAAATATATAGTTAGGTACACTAAAGCATTTTGGGTGTGGTAAATTGATTCGCTGTCGAGACTAATGTACAGAGCGACATGAGAAATTTAGTCACATTGATTATTTATGTATGACCTTGATTGACGAGTTCATAAGTTTTAATGTCCAAGCTATAGCTACTGGAAATGTAGAGTCTTGGAAGAAAGGTTAGAAAGATCTTACCCACTATGGCATTTCATGAATTGAAACGGAAACTACATGCGAAATGTTTAGAAAGAAACGAGACCCCAACTAGAGTTGTCAGGAGACGAGGAAAAGGTGAGTGAGAAGGTATGAAGAATTACAAACCCTAATAGGAATTATCGTTGAAAATCACGCTATAACTTAATCCAATTATGTATTGGAAATACCTACTAATGTTTATAATAAAATTCTATGACAAAGGAACGTCTAAACTAAAACCTAGAATGAAATGAGAACCCTGAACCCATAAGCAAAAGGAAATTCCGCTGTGTCCATTCTCGTCTGATAGGGCACCGGACTTCTCGCTGAGAAATTGAGATAATTAAATTTATATGAAGTTGGGAAAAAGGGGAACATACTAGCTGTTGGAGGAGAGTCAAGGCGAAGACACTATTAGCCTAATGGATGAAACAAAGTTCTACTTAAATCACGCTAGCTAATGCTATTCAACTATGACTAAAATATTGAAAATAGACTTAAGGATGCATTAAATTGAGTGAGACCATAGACGTGAAGGACATAGCAATGTCATAGTGAAATAGTAAGGGACGGTAGAACCTTGAAGGTACATACTATGGATGTATGTCAGAAGAATTCCATATTTCAAGCCAAGAATTTAATAAAGAAAATAACCTACACGTAACCGATGAAACACAAATCGAAAATAAGAGTAAGATTATCATCGATATGACTTATACCAAAAGATAAGAAAAAAAAAGCACACTAGGCTAAGAATGCAACTAATATAACGCGTGGTAATAAATACCTACCTTATAAATGATTTTGGTGCATCCATATTATTCAGTTTTGGGATCTCTAGGTAATTGGTATCTTTGCTTTCTGAAAGAAGTTGCAAACCACCCATAAAATTGTAAGTGGAAGTATAAAAGTAAATTACAATGCGTAAAGTGCAAGCTACCACTTAAGAGCTAGAAGATAATGTTAATATACGGTACTTATAAAGAACCTACAAATAGAGTGGTATTATCTTGTAAGTATTTCGGGAGATGAATGAAGGTAAACAACATGCTTTTGTCGTGCATACGATAATGACACAAGTATAGGATGAACAAAAAGGATATAAGTAGTATTGAAGTTCATAAACGTAGCTTTCCAATGCATTATTGGGCAAGGGTTATTACTGAGACACCCTATTAGCTGACTCAATAAAATTTTAACGAGTTAACACACAATTGAATGACCCGTTGATAAGAGGAAAGATAGTGAATTCCATATGGAGTAATGATTGCCAAAGGCTGTCAACGATGGCGAACAACAACCACTGCCCTATGTCATAAAATTAACTATATGATTGACCCGTTAAGAGGGAATCAATACCTTGTTAGAAACAAGCATTAAGAGTTTATAGTGATATCAAGTGCACCGACAAAGTTCACAATTTTATGGACCATCCATTAAGTAATAGTTGAATGTCTCCTTTGTAAGCTCCTTGTCAGCGTTAGGATATGTCTCAGGTTTGAAGAAATATATATAAGGTCGTAACAATCGGCTACCTAGTCAGGAGCAGATGCTCAAATGGGTGATTATTCGTTAAAATTTGACGGTCGAGAGTGAGTTATTAAGGAGTTGATTAGAGTAGATGATGGATTGTGTAGCCCTAAGAGCAGTTTAAATTTAAAGAAAATAACCTATCCGGAATACACCGTGTATCCTTACACACTCATCTAAGGTCCATAGAAAAGTACTAAAAGCATAAACATGAAGTTTTGTTAGATTGGTTGGGATAACACATAATTAAATGTATGCTATAGAGCTTGATCTATCAAGAAGGTAGATTGAAGCATAAGAGACCTAAAGGGACTATTGTAACACATGTCTAATTTAGAATGAAAATTGTGAATATATTGAGAAAATTTGGCAGTCATATTGCTGCCAGCTTAGGGGAACCAAATACGAACTAGATAATTGTGAACAAACTTTTGAAAAGGAAAGACAAATTTCATTTCCATAAAAGATACACGAACCTATTCCACAAGAAGATTACTAAACACTATGATATCTAATATGGATTTCTGATTCTTCAATAAATTATGAGAATAAGTACGAGATGTTATGGAGTACAGGGCTGAAGCTAGTATTTTATGCCATCTTCGGATAGATGGTCAAACTAAGAGGACCATTTAGATATTAGAAGATATGCTATGTGCTTGTACTTAGGGTTTTTAAGACACTATTGTGCTAGAACAAAACCAGCCAAAGTTTGTCCCTTGACACAAATAATAAGAACAAGTAAAACAAAATACTTAAACGATACATGAAATATGAGAATTAGGATATCATAAAGAGGGGCTTAGAATTCGTGATGAGCTACCAAGTCTTCCTCGAGGTATAAATTGAGAGAAGCGTCTTTAGGGTTTGGGAAAAGGACAAATGAAGCCCAAATTATCTAGGGTCATACATTGCACGGAGCGTGTGGGCCCATTGTTATACACATAGACTTACATACAGAGTTAAGGAAATATATAACAAATTCTATACTCTTTGGCTCAATGAATAGGTACCCCATTCATTCTATGTATTAAACTTAAGAGACTAGAGCTGAATGAAGCTCTGTGATATTTAGGACCCCCACCTTATATATTTGGTTCTAACATCAAATCAACTAGAGACACAGTTGTTATGATGATAAGAGTGATTCCATAATACTTAGTATCCAGCGCTCTGATTTGAGCGTCTTTGGTATGTGGGGTACGTGGGCGTAACCCCTTTTTAAGGAGGGTAGAGCCACCTGACATTGTCGTGGCGTTGTGTTGTTGATTGTATTTTAGTGATGGATTGGTATGTGAAATACCCCAAACCTTAATATGTTAATTAACTATGTAATTATAATTTTCTAAGGCCAATTAAGTCCTTAAGATTATTGGTGAAGAAATAAAAACCAAAAAGAATAAGAAAATGCGTAAAAGTCACAAAAGGTGAAACCGCGTATTTAATTATTTTAGGAGGTACATAACCTTCGTTAGAGTGATAAATGTATTTTTATACCTTAATTACACATTAATAACATTGGGAAAATTCTGGAAGAAAACGGATTCAAATAATGCGTTAAAACGCTAACGGAGTCTTAAAGCGCGCTTTTCGAGAAAACCCGAAAACGTGACTTTAAACAGTCGAATGACCCCGTAAAAAAATTATAGTTGATCATATAACTATAAATACATTAATGGGAGTATAATAACCATTAAAATTAAATAAACGAGAAAATTCTGGAAAACGGGCCCGGTTAGTGAATAGTGCTAAACCGGGTAAATTAACGAGCGTTTTCTGTAAAAGACGAAAAACGCTCCAGCCTATAACAGTTATGTGGGCCGGTTTTTATTAATGTAGATAGCCCCTCACACATGACTAGTTAACTAATTAAATATGTCAAAAGCAAGAACAAAAAAATAAAAAGGTGCCCCCACCCTCTCTCTCCTCCCTCACTTTCTCTTTTCCTTTCTCTTCCTCTCTTTCTCCTTCCTCCATCGTTCTTCTCCTCCCCTCTGGTTCCAGCGATTTCTTTCCCCCCTCATGGCTACTCCATCTTCTAGCTCATGCCCAAGCTTCATTAAAGCTCCAATCACAAAAATAACTACATATTCTTCATCCTCTCATCATCCTATCACCCTCTTTTCAAATTCGAAAAGGATGAGTTTCATTTTCGTGGGTGTTGGCCATTTGAAGAGAAAAGCACACCATTTTGAAGCTTGAAGCTTCCTCTTTCTATCAAGGTAAAAATATCCATGAAAAAGTCATGTTTTCTCCATTTCCCACCTTGGCCGATTTTGGCCCTTGTAATGACTAGATTTTCCTCCTTGTTTGAGATTTTCTCCAAGCTTTAAATGGTGGTGGGAGTCCCTCTTTAGATTCAAGAGTTGAAAACCACTCAAAAATCAACAAAGGTAAAACCCTAACTTGTGCTCTAAGCCCTTTGTTGAATTGAGATTTCATAAGGGTTTAGATGATTAATGGAATGTATTTGTGTTTCTTGAATGTTGGAATGGAGTTTGGAAACTCCATTTCCATCTTGACCGATTTTGAGGAGAGGAGGAACAAGAGGAGAATTAAGGAGAAACTTGTGGATTAAGGTAAGGAATCTACCTTAAATGCCTATATTAATTGTTTGGAGTGGGTTTGGAAAAATAAAAGATGAAATAAAATCTGGAGCAAAAATGTGCTTGATTGTGGTTAGTTGGATTTTGTGAAATGTTGGTTTGAATTGAGGGCCTTGGAGCCAAATGATTTGAGTTGTGGTTATATGTGGTTCATTAAGTTTTGGAGCTAGATTGTGATATTGTTGAATTTGGATTGATATGGTGTGCTGGTAGGACCCTTCAAGGGTGTGGCTAGATTAGGAATGAAATTTGTGAGATTTGATGATTGGGAGTATGTAGATTTATGGGGAGGTTATGGCGAAATTTCGACAGAAAATAAGTGTTTTAAGGTGACTTGGTAAACTGGAGGAGCTAGGTGTGTAGTGGTTGAGTTGAGATACTTGATGACCTTGTAATGGTAGATGGAGAATGATATTGGAAGGGTGCAAAATCTGTAGCATAATGGTGGTAGGAACTTAAAATTCCAAGAAAAAGAATTAGTGTCGATAACTTGAAACAAGAGTGAACTTGGGTTTAGAGGATGCAATTGTCTAAGAATGATGTGTAATGGTCATTGATGCATTTGGTGAGGTTGCTAGGATGTAAAAACTAGCAAGAAGAGGTTAGAATTGCAAAAGAGTGCAAAATGCAAAATGTGAGAAATTGAGTTTGTTGAATTTGAACAAGAATTGGGTGGTGAATTGGACCAACGTTTTAGGAGTGTTTAAGGAGTGTTTTGAGGTGTTAAAATGTGTAGGAAACTTGTAGAAAGATTATGGAATGGTTAGGTGTGGATTAAGGTTGGTTTAGGGGTTGAAAAATGGATTTTTATCAGCTTTTTAGCAGGGTCCGGGACCTAGCCCTTGTATAAGGTCCCGGACCAAGCTTAAAAATACGCCGAGAATCGAGTTTACAGGTGGTCCGGGACCTAGGTCCAGGACCAAGTCCCGGACCAATGCTTAAAATGGGCCGAGAGTGAGTTATAGGGGTGGTCCGGGACCTTGGGTCCGGACCAAGTCCCGGACCAGTACAGGAATGGCTTATAATGTTTTTAAGTGTTCTAAAGGTGGGGGATTGATGGGTAATGGTTTTGGATGTTGTTAAGGACTTGTTTGGTGACTTTTAAAGGTCCTAAGAAGTATAAACAAGTGTTGGGAATGATTGAGAAAGCTGGGAGTTAAGTACACAAAGTTAAACCGAAATAACGGGATAACGGGGTAAGTACGGGAGTAACAATTATGACCTACCGTAACACCTTAATATTAGTTGTACCATTTGACATGTAAATAGTGGTTTAAGAGTATGACGTGAAGAACAAGTGTGAACCGAGGAACGTGAGAACGCCGGTAAAGTAATACCCCACGATGACAGGTATGGTTTTCTTGCAACCTGTGTCCTAACGGATTACACCGGCTTGTATGCTTATGTGTTTTCTGAGTGTTTGCCACTTTGCAAGATAAAGCATAAAATGAGTTTACAGTAATTCATTATTGTGGCGTAATTGATTCCGATACCGCTTAACCCTAGTTATGTGTTAATAATAGATAACCGACCTTAGGTTCACATAAGAGTTCGGTATGCGGAATAAACGTCCCAACCCACGGGAACGTTCTAACCACGGCTATCAGTGCGTTAGTATATGTTGTGATTATGTGTTATGTATGTGAGTTGTTTGGTATGTTGTTGTTGTTATCGGATACAGATATTCATGTTTGATAAAAAGGGATAATACTCCCCTTATATGTCTAACCGAGTTAGTAACACTATGTGATGTACGTATGTGATAAGTTCCATAAGGGAACCTCTAACTAATAAATATATGTTATGTATGGAGAGGAATCCGGTTGTTCCGGTCGCGCGTGTTGTTTGGGAGTTAATATATATATATGTAAATTAACATCCTGTTATGTTAAGGGTTGATTTCCTTCATTGGGTTTCGACCTCCCATTAGCTTAGCCAAAGCTTACCTACCCGACCTCCATATCGGGCTAGGAGGGAAATTATGTGTAATGTTGTTAGGGTGTTGACGCCTATGTTGCTTCGACTCCCTCTCTGTTATGTTATGGTTGTTTTTCCTACTTGGATTACAACCACCCACAAGCTTAACCAAGGCTTACCTACCTCATCACTATTGGAGCTAGGGGGAAATTGTGTATGTTGTGATCGGTCCTATATGAGGCCGCCACTCAAGTAAAGAAAGTATGTATGTTGTGCTCGGGCCTATTATACCCCGGCACATCCTAAATAAAGTGTAAGTCCTCTAAGAAGAGAGACACTAAGTTATGTGCGGTATAAAGTGAAGTGTGTTGTGGTGTTGGAGGTGCTAACCTTGTGTGTACCCCATTTATGGATGTTTGCTTATTAAGCATGATATATGTGTATAACTTGTGCACGTTGTCAATAAAATCAATCGCATGCTAAGACGACAATTAGTTGTGCGTGGCCCGGTAGCATGTGGGCTGCGGGATTACCATACCAGCAAAGGTGCTGACCCCCTTTGGGGGCCCCCATTACTTTTCAGGTACTATGAAGCTGGTAGCCGTTCGAGAGTAGGACGGGGTAGTTATTTGTATGTAGTAGTCAGGAGATTTGTGCAAGTATTGTAGGTGTAGTAAGACCGAAATTGTATCGGCATTGGTTAAGAAGCACCCGGTACAGTTGTAATGTAAGTGTACATTAAATGTTGGACATGGAACGGGATTAATGTGTAGTTGCTCGGGAGTTTAGTCCATCAGACCGGTACGATGTATGTATGTTAGCCTTGTTAGCCACGTGGGTGGCTAACGGCGTGTAACACCAAGGAGTTAAGTAATGTTGTGAGTTATGATTTCCGCTGCAAAGTATTGTTCAAGTGCGTTGTTGTAGTTGGGGTGTTACAGTAGTGTGGACATGCATTGTGACACCTTGGTGAATAACACCTTGGTGCATGCTGATTGACTTGTATTGTTTAAGGCATTTTGATACTTGTGAGTGAGTTATTGTATCTTGAAATACATTGATTAATTGATAATGTTGTGGTTATATTCCACATTGGTTACTGTGGCTATGTCCCACAGAAGGATGCTAGTAGTGACATGGTATGTGAGTGCTCATGGTAAAGATGACATGACGCACATTGGTATGGTGGTGGTGTGTATAAAGGAATTTGTGATATTGTTGGTAATTGTGAACGTTAATGTACATGGGAATGTAAGATTGAGACATGTGCTTGATTGGATGTTACTCGGTATGAGACCGAGGTGGGAGCCAGTTGAACCTGGTTCTATTGTTATGTTGTGTTAATGGTGAATATATTGTTGTGATTGTGATTAGATTTGCTATGTTAGTTCGTGAATTGATCACCAGATGACTAGAAGCGTGTAGGGTAATAACTAAAATCGGTTAATTGTCTGTTTGCTTGAATTGGACGTGCAAGGTTGAACTTGACCCTGGTCAGGTCAAGTGATACTGAGCACAAATTGGGGTGGAAGGATAGGATTCAATACTTACGCTGACCACGTAAGGGTTGGATGATTCCTGAAGCTCCCTACAAGTGGACACTCTAATTACAAATAGGTGTGAAATTTTATAAGTACGGATTATGGAAGTGTGAAGATAGTGGTGTGATGTTAGCTCATGCGATCATATATAGTACATTGATATGTGATAAGAAACAAGCATGTTACACGTAGTGGGTGAACACAAGATGCATACATATAAGTGAGAACTTGATTCCCTAGATAGATTTGATTAGAGAAAAATCGACTTCGGGACGAAGTCTTTTTAAGGGGGGTAGATTAAAATATCCCTAAGAATTATTAAATAAATAAGCTTAATTAAATAATTAATTAAGCTAAAATAATTATTTAAGGTTAAGAATGTTATTGAGATGAATTATCCAACTCATACACTTAAGGGATTAATTTTATAAACGAACGTAAGAATTAAAGAGGCTAATAAACCTCATATAAAATAATGAAATAAAAGAATATAATTAGAGACATAATGAAATAATAAAATAAAGTGTGCAATACTTATATGTAGGTGAATAATGGAAAATTCACCGATAAGTTGATATAAATAATGAATAGAATTAACGAGTATTGGGTCGTATAACCTAAAGTTCGTTACACGAAATAACAAATTAATAACATTATTAAAGGAGGGAATTAAATAATAAATTATCACAACCTATCATACATAATAAGTCATAAAATAATGTTATACAATGTGATATAACAATTCGGGATTTAATAACAAACCCGAGCAATTTACGGAATTAATTAGCGGTATGTAAATTGACTAATCAGTCAACTAGACAAAAAAAAATTCCCTCTCATTGGGCTTTAAACTGATCCAGAAACAATAAAAAAAATGGGCCGACCACCCCAAAATGAGGCAGCTGGCCCTTCCTTTCTCGTACCACTCACGGTAATTTTCTCCAACCCTAACTTGCTAATCTTACTACCTTCTCTTCTAACCTAATCTTTTATATCTCTTCTTTCTCTTCTGTAAGAGCGCCGCCTTCGTTCTCCTTCTTCAGTAAGCTTTTCTATTCTTCCTCCTAAGTTTTCTTCCATTGTAAATTAAGAGAACCACTTCAGTATTTCATCCGGTAGAAACCCGATATTAGCTTGCACCTCTCGTCTTCTACCTTCTGCCGGCGCCGTTCTTCCTTCCATTTTTTCTATGAGTCCAATCCGAAAAACAAAGGTAAAAATCTACATGTAAATTCGGTTTCTCTCTTCAATAAGAAAAAAAAAACTTGAACTCGTTTTCCTTCCCCCCTCTTCTACTCGAATTCCCAGAGAACAATATCGACTTCAAGCAAAATGCGGTCGAAGATGGGTCTGGGAAGGTAACCGAGGGACGAAAGAAGAAGGGAACAAAAATCGGAAGAGTAAGGCCGCGTCTGGCATCAAAGAACAAGGTATAATCTGAAACAAATGAAGAAAAGTAACTTAGATTAGGGCTCTGTTTGTAGTTTTGGTTTTACTGTGCAAGTTCCGGTAATTTTGGCTACAAAACGTGAATCTATCAAAACTTAAATTGATTCTGCGAACTGTATTTGGACATTCGAATTTCAGTGTTGGTTTCTGAGAATTTCGAACTCGTTGGATTCTTTATATTTATATGATGCTTTCTATCTGTGAATTTGAAACCCTAAAGTTGAGTTAGGGTTTCAGAATGTTGAACGGAAAAAAAAATCTTAGTGAGAAAATCTGAAAGTTTTAGAAGATGTAAATAAGAGTTCCTAATTGATTTGGTGAAATCAAGAAAATTTGGTTCAATCGAGTAAATTAGAGTTCAATTAACAAATTCGAATTTTGAATTAGGGTTTCAGATTGGGGTAAAATAAGTGGGTAAATCAAAGATTTGGGAATCGAAAATTAGAAGATTAAGGTTTATTATTAAATTGAGGGTAAGATTGAAAATTAGGCTTACAGTTAGTAATTAGGGTTTTATGTTAATTGGGGCAAAATTGAGGATTTAGGGTTTCTCGGAGAAGAGTTTATTTTTCTGAAATTGATTTAGGGCGAATTTGTAATTTAAGGAAATATGGGCTGGAATTGTAATTAAGTTAAACTAGGGCTTAAATGTGAATCTTGAGAAGTTTTGGGCCGCAAGTATGAATATGAAGGAAAAAAAAATCATGGGCCAGATTATAGATACGAAAAATAATAATAAGGGTGGAGTAAAATTTCTGGAAAATAAATTAGGCTTAAGAATAAAACTGTTATTTTAAGGAGGTTAGGAGCGGAAGTATAAATTGGGAAATTGGGGGCGCAATGTAAATATGAAAAGATATAGGGATGAAATAGGAATTCTGGAAAATTTTAGGGTTGGGATAGTGATTTTGGTAAAATAGGTGCCAATTAGTAAATCCAGAGAAAAAAATGTTGTTCTTGTAATTTTCAAAAAAAATAAAATAAAAAAATAATAATAATAAGTGCCCAACTTAAAATCTGTAAAATAAATGGGTTATTTAGATCTAGACTCTGGTCAATAAGTTGGCGGGGCTAAAAAAAAAAAAATATATAGACAACAATTGAAATGTATTGGGCTGGAGTATATTTAACTTATTTGGGCCCTGAATTAGCTAGAGAAAAGAAAAAGACACATTGGGCTGAGGAAAAAATGAAACGAATTTAAGCCTACTAATTAGGACAAGATGAAATTGAATTGGGCTTAAACAAATCTGTAACTTAGAAATTTAATTGGGCTTATAAAATAAACAATTGAAATGGGTATAATACAACCAGCTACCTAAATCTATAAAATTAATTAAGGGAGTTAGCATTAACATAAGTTAAACTTAACCAAAATTCTGATCAGGGTTAATCCTAAATAACCAAACATAGCCTACTTAAGCTAGTAAGAATAAAAGAGTTAACTAGAATAATATATAAGACAAAGTTTAAAAGATTTATAACCTAGTAAATATAACTTAGATAAATTGGGCCAGTGCCCAAGTTGAGGCCCAATCTTAGATAGATAAGATTTTCGTGGGCCTAATAATGAGATAAGGAATTTAGAGTTAGAAATAATTCTAGTTTAACTAGATATCGTATTGGGTCCAAGTTGCTTGGTATATTACTATTCTTTAATATGCCTTATATTATGCAACTTCTCCATTATGTAACAAGTTGTATTCATTTAAAACCTTATGACCTTATAGTAGATAATTATGTTAATGAGTTAACATTTATCATTTGCTATTATATGGTTCGTAAGCCATAATATATATATATATGTTACTTGCGCCGATTATAATATATGTATGCACATTAGTTTCTAATGAAATAAGAAACTTTACATCTTGTACATATTATTCCTTATTCAAGATTTATTTGGTCATCCCAAAATCATATGATAACCATAGTATTTTATGTCATTGTATACTATAGTTTGTCTTCATTTTTAATATATATACATGCATGCGCTACAACATGCATAGTCTTATAAACTATACTTGATCACATAATATTATAAAGTGTTACATTTAGATCATAATATCTTATAGTATGATTTTATATAGGAAGTGATTTAATTAGAGTAAAATTGGGGTCAACTCTAAAAAAAACAGATGTGGTAAAAATAAAGTGGTAGGGCTAGAATCTAAGCTGAGGCTCGATCCCAAACTTAGACAACTAAAATGAATGGGCCTTAGATCATGGTAAGTCAGGCCGAAGGAAATAGAAATCGTAGGCAAATAAACTTGAGGGAATTAAGCAGGATTTAGTAAACGGTAAAACTTTAAGAAAAACATATACAAATGGAACCTAATGGGTTAGACAAAATGAGGCGTACTAAGTTTGAGTAACCTCTGAATTAGGCTCAAACTCGAAGTTGTAGTAAGTGTTATGGGCTTGTTAAGGATGATTGCAAGTTGCTTAAATTATGATACAAATTCTGAAGAGAATCTGATAAAGAAAACTAGTAATCAGTATAGGACTATTCTGTTCAAATGAATTAGGCTATTATTGGGCCGCATTAAATACGTTTAAGATTAAATAAAACTTTATTACAAAATACATGTATCTGATTATATCAACCACACAAAATAAGTTATCGAATATAGTTTAAGTAACGCATATTCATAAGAGGATCTCGGTAGTACTGATTATAGATCCTTTATCACTAGTTTGGTGGAACAGGCAAGTAAAAGGGTTAGATTACTTAAGTAGGAAGGTCGAACAAGGAATAATGATGATGAGGATTAGAAATTAACAATGGGTTCTTCCCCTCATACTAGGATTCAGGAGAATGGGAACACTCATGTCAAGATGTGGATGAAGGTGTACTCATGGTTAGCATATCATAAAGCTGCATGTTCCAGGTATGTTGTTGTGTGATCCGAATGGCCCGAAGGTTACCTCGGGTCCGGATAATTATGTGCTGTGGATAAGAAGATATGAGTGCTTAAATCCTCTGTGCAATACTATGTGATTACATATAGCATGTTGATTGGTGATGGTAATTTTAATTACTTTACCATATGATATGATATCTCTATGACATCCTTGTGATTAATCGAATGAGAAAGGACTGTTGCCAATTGAGTACTCTAATATGTAAATGGGATAGAGATACATGTAGTATCAAGATATATACATTAAGAGAATTGTTACTACTAAGTAACTTGGAAAGAAACGTAACATGGTGTTACAATATTATGAGATGGAAAGCTTGCTTATGATGTTTATGGTATACCTTCTAAGAATGACCTTTAGGAAGAAATTGGAAAGACCTTGACAATGCATTAACCCTATGATTTAAATGATCGTGTTTTATATGTATGACTACCCTAACCAGTATTTGGCTAACGGGTAGAATGGGGTTATGAGAGTAGCTTAGGAACAAGAACACCTACGGGGTTCTTGGTCGCGCGTTATGGTGCACCGAGTGGATGCCGACAAACTGGCCCACTCAAATATTGGTATTGGTATTGGTGATGGTTGATATTGGTATGATGGTATGATTCAATGAGGCCTATGTGCCGTTGATATTGGTATGATGGTATGATTCAATGAGGCCTATGTGCCGTTGATATGTTAAGGGCCACTGCCCAGGTTGACCCACCTTATAATAGGGTACGTGTCACTTCCTAACATGTGACACGTGTGAAACTATGTGAGGACACGCGCGATGGGATTTGGAGGTTCTCTAACTAAAGCTAACAATCGCCCGAGGGCACTGACAACGACTGACTTGTTCTGATCTTTGTGTGAAACTTGCTCATTGTGACTGAGATGTTTATGTTATGCCTGGTTTGACCTGCTTTGAACTTTATGGTTGAAACCTGAATATGGTGAAGTGGCTTATGTTATGCCTTGTTATATGATATGTTTATGCTATGTTTAATTTGTATGTTAAGCATGTTGTTATATATTTATAAATCAGAATTTGCATGAAATGAACCTGCATGCTCACTTGGCAAATACCTGGGTTAATTCTGAGGGTTCAGGAAGATTGCATGATGACATACTCAGTAGACTGGGCTGACCCCTCCAGCAATGTTTTTTTTCAGGTGTGTAGATTGGAATTTCAAAGACGAAGAGCGGGCTGGGGTAGACTAATATTTGGGATTTCGATAAAACTTGGGCTAAGCCCTGGGTTGTAGAGTTGCTCACAGTTGTAGTTGAGTTTTGAATTAGGCTGTTACCTGGTAAGCTATCTCTGTCATCACAGCGTTTGATCGGTTGTTGGTTTGTGGTTTTGAAGGCCTATCACGTGCGTTGGGCACGTGACGGCGGTAGCATCTCTTTGGGTTTAATACATGGTTTGTAGACTTTCGCTGTAAATGCTTGAAAGGTTGTATATATGTAGATGATGTTTAGGTATTAATCGTGCTTATGAGGAAGGGATGTTACACCTTCCTTTTTGCAATAGCGGCACTCCACCTTCTTTCCTGCACAATTTACGCCTGGGTGATTCTTTCCACAACGTTTACAGTAATAGCGACGTCGGGTTGGCTTGTTGCCTCTAGGTGGTGCTGCTCTTAGTGGCTGAGCATCAATAGCTGGGCCGGTCAGAAAAGGGACCTGCTCATTATCTTTGACCATGGAAATCCTTCCGCCCCTTCTTCCTTTCAAAGAACTTCTTCCCCTTCTTGCAGTAACCGCCCGAGGTTGCTCCATCATCATCTCCTTCAGCACTTTTCCTTTTCATTCTTTCTGCATCAGAGTGGTCGACTCCTGGTATATAGTCTAACAAACTGGTGCACCGTGCGTAGTACTAGTCAACTGTCTGTCTCCCTTGGATTAAGGTCTTGATCTCTTGCCTTTTTCTCTGTTTTAGGTGTTCGGGGGAGTACTTCTCCCGCAACACTTCTACAAACTATGTCCATCCAAAGCCCGGTGTAGCTCTACGGTGGCCCTCAATAGACCGCCACGAAGCGTCGGCTGCGTCCTTCAGGTTGTATGCGGTGATGTCGACCTGCTGGTCTTCTGGAACTCTGACAGCCTAAACGCCCCCTGGTGCTCTACAATGAATCTCCAGTGCGGCGGGTCCGGTTCCCCTGAATAAGTTGGTACTCTTGCGTCTGCAACGCTCAACCAGTTGGTTTCCCTGGGCCGCGGCGGCGGGGGTGGGGTATGGCTCCCATAAATTGGACTCCTAGTCCTGGGCGAAAGTTGCCATGGCTGCTGCTAGTTCTGATATGTTGGGAACATCCGCCGGTTGTCGCGCTACTGCGTCCATTGCTGTCTCACGTGGTCTTTCGCTGGTCGACATCTAAGATAGTATATTATTATTTCTACTCGGTTGCTACACCGTCATACATACACAATCACAATCAAGTAAGTAAGCTAACTACTTGCAATTAAAATATCCCCAGGGTTTTTCTAAGTCACGAATCCTCACGGACGTTTCCTGTATCCCAATATTCCTATGCTCATTGTCCTAGACTCAGTATCTTTTCATCAGAGCGGTACTCCGCTCTGATACCACTTTTTGTAACACCCCTAATCTTAAACCAGTAATGACGTCATAACTCGTAGCATAATAAATAGCAAATCGCAGCGGAAAATAAAACTATCTAACCTTGGTGTTACACGCCGTCACTCACTCTTGTGAGTAACAAGGCATCCTTACTCTTTCCAACAATACAACTCCTCACGCTGTGATGAATAGATACTGAGCACTCTAATTATTACAACCCAAATCCAACTAAATGAGCAACTAACTGAATACAACAACCCTCTTAATACAATACATAATAAACCAACGGTGTTTGTTGAAAATACTTCAGCTATCCTTACTCTTTCCAACAACCCTCTTAATTCAATAACCTGGAATGTTTGGCCCATTGAAGGGCTCAGCAATCGAAGTGCTAGTATGCTAAATGTAGTCTTAAATCATTTGGATTCCTTAAGTTGTTTTAGCCATCTTGATATTAGATTCATTACATAAAATACCGGTTTACAATGATAACAGTAATAACTGTAAACACGTAACAAACACATAAAAGACCACCTGTAAACATCAGTGTACAATAGTACACAACACCAACAACCACACAACAATAATCCATAGCAATAACCAATAAGCACATATTAATAATCCTTAGTATTAACCAATAAGCACTCATTAATAATCCATAACAGTCACCAAACAAGATACGCGTATTAAGTTGTACTTGTTAATTAGCCACTTGGCCCTTATCCTTTAAACCAACCATTTAACCTTTTCCAATTAATTTCCACCTCAAGTGTCATGTCAAGTCAAACCTTAATAACTTATTAATGGACGAATGTCCCTTGTGTTCCATTGGAACTGTTTACCAGCTGACCCTGTGGCCCTGGTTAATTGACCGATCCGGTCAAACCTGTGCACCAACGACAGTGCCTTCCGCCATCCCCGAATGTGGCTGATGGATTTCCTTTGAGTGACTCTCCATTGAAGTCTCTCGTAGTGATCACAATGCGCAACCAGAAAGTCGAAACGATCTGGATTCCTCTCTTTATAAGTTAGCCCTTTTTGTCAGTGACATAACAACCAATCCTTGAGTTAAGACTATAATAGTTGACCATCAGTTAGGTTCAATAATACCTAAAGGTCAGTTAGTCTTTTCCAGTTTAGATGTATAAACTTCTAGTCATAAGACGTTCGCGTAAAAGTATAACGCAACAAAGTTGAGCAATACGGTATACAATACCATTCACATAAAATCACAGATATCGCTCTTAAACAATTAACACATAATGTCTGGACCTTAGGATAATCCTTAGGACATTCAGACCACACAATTAACATACCGTTCACCGTGATAACAGCTAGCTTGACAAGTTCCTGTTCAGTAGTTCCTTCCCGTACGCTGTTATTTAAACATGCAATACCGGGTAATATTAATATAACTATTCATTAAATATTACAGTACTGTCACTGTAGTGTTTATACTCGTTGTATAATAACTCCGTATGTTCTTTATTTCTCCCTGTTATTTTACAGTGACTCTAGGTAGTTCAACAGTTCGTTATTTTATGTGATACTCACATGTGATAATGAATTCCCACTGTACTGTATATCTTTATTTCATTAATCATATATCCATAATTATTTTTACTTATTCTTTATATTATATCCCTTGGTCATTTTTATTATAACGAAAATTATTTTATAAACTTTATATTATACTCCTTAATATACCATATTGCAATATAATACCTAGTTTTACTTCCTTTCTTATTAAATTACAAAACCAACCTTATTAATCCGGTATTTATATTTTATACTCAACGACTCTATAAATTATTAAATAACCACATATAGTTTTCGGTAACCTTAATGTGAACCCATTAACTTTTACAACTTATCAAACAACCATATACTTTTATAATTTGCTAAACACCCATATTAATTTTCAGAAATTGTAAAACAATTATATTAACTTCTATAAATTGCCAAGTAACCTTATAACTTTTATAGTTCACTAATTATCCACATTAACCTTTGTAATTATTAATTAACCATCTTACTTTTACAATTTGCCAAATACTCTTACCAATTTTCGGTAATTACAATTCAAGCTCACCAACTTTTATAAATCATTAATTAAGCCCATAAGCTTTTCGGTTTCAACATATAGTTTTCTATATTTAAACTTTTAACTCCAAAACTTAATATAAGTTACATATTAACTTATAAACTATAGTTTTAATATTTAATCATCTTTAATTCTGAAAAGACCCATATAAATTCACAAATTACATTTGTGCCCCCTTAAACAATTCGGTATTATACATATACTTTCATAAATCACATATTCACCCCAAAACTTTTATAAACTTATTATTTTATGTCATAAATCATTTTAACCCAAAGTTTTTTTGGTCAACACTTTGACCAAGACTTAATTTCACAATTAATACCTTAATATACCCATAAAATCATAAGTAATTCTCGGCCATACCTTATATTTTCCAATAATTACAAAATAGCCCCAAAACTTTATAAAATGTTATTTTAACACTTGTACACTTATTTGAATTCACCAAAATTCATAATATTAGTTCCTACCTTATATTATATCATAAATACACCAAATCCACTCTCTTATTCTTGGCAATTATATTAAGTACACCAAACTTTTCAAAATTTACATTTTAACCACATAACTTATTAAACTAGCCATTTAAATACTTGTAGTTATTTTTAATACTCCCAAAATTTATAATATAAGTTAATATACTTATATATTTCGAAAATCATCAAAATAAGCCATGTTACGGCTTTGATTTTATTTTACTATATAGTTTTAAAACTTGCTTTAAACCTTATAATAAATACATATAAATGTATATAAGCCATATAACACTTCTAAAAATTATGCTAATGACTTAGAATTTTTATGAACTCAAAATAGAACATTTAGTCCTTAGATAATTCGGTTTAACTATATATGTATCATAATTAATTTTTGTGACACATATTTATACCTTAAGGTAATAACCTTACCTTATATGTTATAAATTATTTTCTTGACAATATAACCCAATATTTTTGGCCTTAATTTACTTAGAGGTTATATATAATTTTTATACCAAAGTTTGAAGCTTAAATAAAACTTAAACTTAATAAACCTTACTTATATAAACTTACCCCTTAAATCAAGACAATTCTTGTACTTGATTTTTCCTTGAATTCCAAGCTCTCCAAATGCTATCTTGATGAATAATTTTCGGCTCCTTAAATATATTTAGAAGATCTATTTATTAGACTTCTAACAAGGATTTATAAATAATATTTGGAGAAATTTTACAAGAATTTACCTTAGGAATTTAACAAGGCATTTTTGATATACCTTGGAATGATTGTAGATCCAAGTTTCCTTCATGAAATAATGAAGAGAATATGGATTTAGAAGGTTATGTATTTCGAAAATTACTTAAGGAATTTTCTTAAGATTTTCAACATTAAAATATACCTTAACTTGATCTTGTTGTTCCTTGTGTTGTTGTTGAATTTAGGAATCTCCTTGGAGCATATATGCTTGGTGATTTCCTTGTAGGTTTGCTAGGATGTTTTCTTGCTTCAAGATTTACAAGATTTAACTAGGAATTTACATAGAAATGGTGTTAGAGCTTAGATCACCATTGATGGAGCTTTGAAGCTCTAAGGATTTAATTGACAAATGAAGAAGAAAAAAGAGAGTAGAGAAGAGCTCACCATTCGGCCATGAAAGGCAAAGGAGAATGAAGCTCTACGTTGGTATTTAGAAGAAGGTAATTGAAATGATTCTTCTTTTGCTTAATTAATTCCTAATTTGACTAGTCTTTGTACTTAGTTTATTCATGAATTATTAGCTCAATAAATGACCTCCACAAGTGGTTGTATTCGGCTGATGATAAGGGAGATAATGAAGCTTTGTTGGCCACTTGAAACTATAGGACAAATGCAAGTTAGGTAGATTTAATCATTTAGCATTTTTCTAAGTTAATTTGTTGTCTTCCTTACTAATCTTTTACGGTAATGTATGTATGCATAGACAACTAATTTTTTGACAATTAATAACATAAGGACATGGCTAGTTAGTAGATAATCTAGCTTGATTTAATTAAGGAAACAAGACTTCCTTTTTCCTTGTTCAAAATCGGACATAATAGCTAGTATAAGACAATGTATTTTGTTTGTATTAACCTTGAATTATGCTAGTTAGGTCATTGTCTTTATTTGAATAATTTACAGCAATCATTCCCTATTGTTGCTGATCACAATCGGAAGCCCCATGTGACATGGGAGCAGCTTGACCTCCTTGTTTATTGCCTTTTATAAAAGTAGCACTAAGACTATTCTTTTGTATAGTTTAGTTTCATTACTTTTGCTTATCTAATCATCATTGTTTTTCTATTGCAGGTTGTACGGTTGTGAGGCTCCCATTAATTGATTGCACAAGCCTAGTACATAGTCACACGGTGGGTGCCAAGATGATTCATCATCCAACAACAAAATTTTAAGCCAAACTAGCCAAAACAGCCCCTAAATGTCGCATGAGATGGAGGCTAGATGGAACATATTTCTAACTTAATTTTTGTTACACTATATTGTATTAAGACCATACTAATATGTGTAATAGGTTCCAGCATTTAATTGGTACATTTATATGATGGTAAAAGATGAAAGTTTTAAGGTAAAAATGCTGATTTTAGGTATCTTTTTGTCTCAAAAATCGCCCCTGGTTGTGCTATGATTTTAGCACTGCCATCAATTGATTTAGATGGTCATTTTATCCACTTTAATTTTATCAACTTGTGGCTCCCCAAAAACTTCAAGGCAATTGCGAAAAATGCATTTTTTGTGACACCCGAAGGTGCGTTTTTGTGCTTTAAGAATTTCCTAGTAAATAATTAGTCGCTATGAGTTCCAAGTGTTTATTGACATTGTTTATAGTCAATAGTGATATGTTAAGGTGTTACATTGAGTTATATGGGGTTATATAAACTTGTAACTCAATTTTCGGGCTAAAGGGGCACTCCCGGGGTAAAAAGGAGTGTTAAGAAAGTTTCCCCGAGCACCTTGTTTATTTTTGAGGAAGTAACTTGGGAACCCTCTTTAGAATGTTTAATAATGATTTTAGGAACTCTAAGAATAATTTATATAGGGGTTCGTGAAATACCCCGAACTTAAATATAGGGATTAAAATTTATCTAATACGTATTTAAGGGCCTAATGACGCCTAAGTAATATTGGTAAGGAAAAATAAATCCAAAAGAAATGAAGAAATGCTTAAAAAGTGAAAAATGCTAAATAAGCGTTAAATAACCATAGGAGGTATGAGACCTCGGTTAACGCCTTATATGGATTCTAAGGGCTTAATAAGACCTAAATAATATTAGGGAACAAATCCCGAAGAAAACGGATCCTTAAAATGGATCAAAAACACAAACGAATATTAAAGCGCGTTTTTCGAGGTAACCGGGAAAACGTGACTTTAAGCGGGTCAAATAGACTCATAACAATTTTAGTCAACTAAATAGTCATTAATAAATATTAGTGAAGGTCTTGGACCAATAAAATCAATAAAACGAGAAAATAGTAAAAACTGTCAAAAACGGGAAGTTTTGGGGTGAGAGTGTAATTAAAATAAGTTAGTGTGTCCACTATTGCAAATAATGTTTTAAAAACCCATGTGAGGAGGGTGTGCAGCCGGATGACTTATTAGCCCATACCCTCTCTTAATTCCCTCCTTATTTGCAAAAGGACAAAATAAATAAAACGCAAAAAGGTATCTCTCTCCTCCCTCACAACTCTCCCTCACGTTTTATTTTCTGCCCAGCACTCTCTTCTTCTCTGTTAGCCATGGCGATTTGAAGCTGCCACCCAGAGCCATCTTCTTCTCCCCTTTTGAAACCTCAAACCACCACCAAATGCTACAAAAACCATACCGTTGAATTCGTATCGTCAAGGAGATCATTCTCCACCCTTCAAAATCTAAAACCACCAACTTTATTTTGAGGGTATTATCGGTTAAGAGCTTAAAGAGCACCATTAGAAGACCTATCATCTTCTTCATGTTCTAAGGTAAGAAAAAGACAAAGCTTCACTCTTTTCCATTTTCCCTTGCAAATCCAAAACTCATGTGAGTATTATTATGCCATTGTTAGCCGATTTTGGCATTTCAAAGAGGAGTTGAAGCCTTGTCATTTTCTACTCAAAAACTACATTAGAAGCTCAAGGTAAGACCTACTAAGTGGTTTAAATGGTTTCTCACAAAGTTAGGGTTTAATAAGTGAGATAGAAAATTCACTAGTTTTGGTGTGTATGTGTGTGCTTGGTTACATGGTGTAGCTTGGCTTAAATAAACCAAGAAAAACAAAGAAGGAAAGAGGAGCAAGAAAGGAGAAGGAGGGAAAGAAAAAGGAATCAAGGAAACCCAAGGTAAAGAGAAGTCTCTGTACAGTTTTGATGTATGTATGCGTATAAGTATGTTGTTTTAACAATGGTTTAGACATCACCGTAACAGTAGGAAGAGTATGGGTATATTAATGTGAACGGTAATTGTAGTTTGAAGCCTTTGAAAACAAGTAAATGAGTTGTTAAGTGTAAATGGTATTGAGTAGTAGTATAGTGTGGAGGAATACCAAAATGTTTTAAAGCTATAAAAGACATTTAAAAGCTTGTATAAATCTGGAGGAAAGGAATGGTATGTGCAGGGAATTAAGTGGATGTTTAGCACCTGGTATGTGTATTGGAGAATTGTATGTTGATGCTATTGATGAACAGGTAATATAGGCAGTTTTGAGTGAATGAATTGATGTGGTGAGAATACTTGGGAATGTAGGGAACCTCTGTCGAATTTCGGTTAGGAGTTAAGAGACTTAAGTACTATTATAGAAGAAAGAACATGGATATGTTCAGAGAAGGAAATGTGGGGTTATTACCTTGGTTTGTATTTATGAGGAAGAGGTGTAGTTGAGTAGAACTAGAATGGAGCAATGTAAGTTGTCAAACTAAATTAGACTAGTGTAAAAGTCATTGAGTTGGTGGGAACAAGAGAAGGAAAATCTGTAGCAGTAATGGAGAAGGGGAAATTGTAACAGGAAGAGAAAAACTTACAGTGAGAGTGTAATGTAACAGATTTTTATAGAGTGGTATTAGGCTAGTTGAAAATGCTTAAACAAAGTTAAAACATGCTAGATTATATGTAGAAATATTAGGGAAGAGATTGGTAGAAGTTTGGAATTGAAACAAACTCAAAAACTTATATATGTTGCAATACTGTAACTAGTCCGGGTTTGCAAACCAGCACACAAACCCGGACTAGCATGAAAATTCGACAGAACGTTTTACAAAGGGATTTTCTGGGTTTACAAACCAAGACACTAACCCGGACCACCCCAAAAATACACCCGTAAGTTACCAAAACAGGTGGTCCGGGTTTGCAAAGTAGCACACAAACCCGGACGATGCAAAAAACTTACCCGTAACTCACCAAGACATGTGGTCCGGGTTTGTAGACTAGGAAGTAAACCCGGACCCGAAGTTTAATTCACCCGTATGTTGTTCCAACGAGTTGGTCCGGGTTTGTAAACCCGGACACCAACCCGGACCAACACTAAATTCCACCAGAATGTATTTTAAAGCTCAAGTAAGGATGGGTAATGATATTATAAGATGATTAAGACATAATTAATGATGTTTAAAGGTCATTAAGGCTATAAACAAGCTTAGAAAATAATTGTAAGTAAGTAACTTAAGTAAATGTATTTAAGTAACAAAGAGTTAGTAAGTATGCACTAGGAAACTTTTGGAAAGTAATAAGTAAGGTTAATTATGGATAATTAACCATCCAACTGTATGTATGTGATAGGATTCAAATAGTTGAACACCGAAGGGAGTCGGTGAGTCCAAAGTCAACGGTGAAAGGTATGATTTCTTCATGCCCTGTATCCTAATCTGGTTACCCCGATTTGTGTGCTTACTTGATCACCTAATAAGATAAAAGCACGAATCGGACTATATTGCACTTACTTGTGCTTGTTTACGTTGTTCTCGATATTTGTCCTGAACAATAGTTTGTATAATTCATGAAATATATGAATGATGATGTAGTGTATTTGAATCTTGCATTGTACTTATGTATTGTATTGTACTCTGTATGGAAGTGTATTGAGCAAAGTATTTGTATATGTGGCTTGAGTGAATGACTTATACTAATTCCTAACTACCTAACTCCTAACTTAAGTGTGAGTGAATTGGAATGAGTAGAAGTCCAATATAGTTTCGGCCACGCGTGAGGATGAGGAGACACAAGAGGTTGGATCCGATTCCTGGTTCGTAAGCTAGTCCACGGCCCAAATCCCTTAAATGGGTAGCATCCTGGATTGGTGAACCAAGTAAAGCCTGGTGGTGGGACGGTGTAGTCCCTGCCCAGAGGCCATACCGGCTTAACATGAGTAAGAGTAAGTATGTAAGTAAGTATGGATCAGTAAGTATGTATGAGTATGAGTATGTATGCGTAAGTACTGTGGATCGAGTAAAAGAGTAATCTCCACCCGATTAACCCGGGCGGAAAAATGGAGCTAACAAGTATGGTGTACTGTGTAAGTACTGTGTATGTATTGTGTATGCGCATTCCGGTGAAGGTAAGTATGGATGGTTGACTTGTATTGTATTCCTTGTATGTAATGAAGTGTATGAACGTATGTATGCTTGCGTAAGTATTATTGTGCTGTGTACAAGAGCATGTATGCATGTATGTTTGAATGAAAATGAACTGCATGTATTCGACCAAGTGGTCGGCGTACCCTCACTAGTACACGGGGTATGCGGTTATCATGCGCAGCGAAAGCTGACCCCCTAGGGGGAACGTTTTTAGTGTGCAGGTACCCGAAGCGAATGTGGTCAAGGTAAGAGGCCGGCGGCACATTCTGTACTTAGAAAGTAAGTAGTTGTGAAGAATGGGTAGATGTAGACTCTTATTGAGTACGTGTGAACTTGGAAGAAATATTGTAATTGTATAAGGATTCTAGTAGACTCGGTTAAGTATTGTATTATATGAATTATGGAGGAGTAAGTATTGAACGGAGCATTGTTGTATTTGATCGATGAATGGAGTATGTATTAGAGTGTGTAGTACTCGGATATTCCGGTCCATCAGACCGATGCTGTATGTAGCAGTAGTCGTAGCCTTGTTAGTCACGTGGGTGACTAACGGCATTGTATCACCCACTGTATGTAAGTATGTATCCGCTGCGTGTACCTGATGTGTAAGGAGATTGGACGGTAAGCATTGTAATAACGGTAGGGGTGTTACAAAAAGTGGTATCAAAGCGAAGTATCGCTCTGATGACTGGAAATACCGAGCTTAGGAAATACCGAGTTAGGAATTAGAAGCTTAGGGCTAAGGGCTGAGTGTTAGCATTAGAGATATGCTGTTAGGCACCACCGGTGAGTACCGGATACCTACAATACCAGCCCCGCCCGCCGCTAACCCCATTGTATAACTTGGGAAAGGACGCCAGAGAGAAGAAAAGTCCTCTCATACTCGGGAAAAACCCGATCTGGCAGTTGTGAAGCAATCACACAGTAACAGGAACCGACATATGGTAGATTCCAGGAATTGGAAGACCCGGAGATGGATCCCGGTTGGACAACAATACCCGCACTTAATGGCGGAAGAATGAGAACTCCAACCATAAGGAGACTACAACATGCAACAACATGGGGCGACGTGCTTAGCAGTCGCAAAACCTGGCTAACCAACCAGCAGCAGGAAAAGGAGCACTAAGCGTGCAACGAAGCGGAAAAAGGGAGCAGTAACGGAACCCGAGACACAAGTCTACGGGATAGTGATACTTGAATAGCACCACCAACGGTATGCTAGCTGACTAAGGACATAGTCAGGAGTGATTAACTCCAAAACTACAACGCCAAAAGATTACAATACCTGGCCGACATAGCTTACACAGCAACAAGGATATCCAAGGGATATGAACCGATAGGACAACGAGAGTAGTGCCTAAACAAGCTAAGGCTCAATAACCACGGTAAACTAGTGGGAAAGAGCAACAAGGAAAAACATAAAACTAAATAAATGGGTACCTCCAAGGATTGGAGAAGTACCCCGACCAAGACAACCATGTCAAGATCAATGGGAAGCTACTTAAAAGGATCGAGTACCCCAAACATAGATCAATATGATCTAGGGAAGAGTCAACAAGACTATTAAATACAAGTGGAAACCATACCAAGACCGGTATAGGTCTAACCAAAAACCAACAGTACCACGCACTTGCCACGGCAAGTGCAGTAAGAACAAGAACATGCAGAGGAACTTTAACACACCACAGGTACATAGTAATGTACCGTGACAGCAGTGAAGCAACTATAGGATCACAAATCCTGGAAGCTAGAGAAATCAAACCTTGGAAAGGCCTGACGGCCTGATCATTGTATTAAGGACATACCAGTCAGCAAGAAGCTGGACTTGGTCAAGACCACAAACATGGCTATGCCATGTAGAACTTCTTTTAACACCGCACCATTGTTTCAAAACCCAAAATTCTTCTTTCAAAACCACAACATTTCTTTTAAACCTTGGATTTTTAAACAAAACCAACAGAATTACGGTGAGTATCATAGATTGATACAAGAGGAGTTGACAATATAATACTTCACCTAGGCGTGTGACGAACACTACGAGTGTACCCAATTACGGGATGTGGGACGACCGCACTCCGAAGGAGCTTGTGGGCCTGACAAGTAGTCAGGTAAGTGGTAACGTATCAACATGGTAGCCCACGTATGTATACATGTAGTGTATGAAACACGGGAAGTAGTCAACTCTGTTCTACGGACCATGAGTAAATGCAAAGCAGAACAGCTGGACACCTCAGGCGATCAAGGAGAAGGAACTCCGCTAAGTAACAAGTATAAAGAACTCAGAGAATCCATCTGAAGATAAGGAATGAGGATTAAGAAGCGCAAAGAGCGCCGACTAGTAAGCATAGACATTTGATATGTCTGAAAGACATCAAGTAAATACACGACAGCTGGAAAGCATACCCAGCCTAAACACAGTAAGGCAAAAGCCTAACGTGAACACCACAATGATCAACAAACGGGACGGAGTTCCCAAGAACAACTACAAAACTACCAAGGAACATAATCCATCATTGAAGAGGATATTAAACCTAGTCTTAAACACTAGAGGAAGGTATAAACGGGCTACCCAAGAATGGGAGACGTTGCAACCCTAAGAGGGATAACTCAAACTACAATACCACAAGGCGGTATAGTAGACACAACATATCATATACATTAGCCGGATGTAACGGCATAACTTAACAACACCTAGGGGCAATCCTTGAAGAGTGACTGGATTAACAACAGTCAAACAAAGCGTCAAGATAAGAATACAGGAGCTGGACGAACACTCGGTTAGAACACCGAAAGGATTTCACTTAATAGGAAATACCGTAAATTACAAAAGGGCACTGAGTAACATCAGAATGCCAGAATGGGCCTCCTATGAACGGAAGCGTGATGTCACGACTTACCATGGAGCCCAGCAATACCTCTAGCCTATGAGGTATACAAGGAGTGGAAATGTGTATAAGCAGCTTGCAAAGAGCATAGCTTGTAGCAATAGGGCTTACATGCCACAAACCCACTACGTTATGTAAACTTGAACGGTTGCAAAACCCACACCATTTGATAACAAGACTTGCAAGAGATATTGTCTCATACGACAAGAAATCAACAACTGAACCATCAATTCAAACCCAACATCCTGAGTGGCTTAGAGTAATGGCCAACTCAGTGTCACTGTCACTAGAGCATCAGTCTAGTATACAGTTGACAAGCTTTTAATTACCTTCATGCCTTCTGTAGCAATGGTAGCACAGAGGCATAAGAATCATGATAATGCCAACATTGGCCTAGTCCACACTTGGACACTACGAGAAACCCAAGGGAAGGTACCCCTCGTTAGCCAAAAACCACCAATGTGGTGAAGATGTGAACCCTTAGAAAGGCTTCCATCTATTATTACAGTAAAGCCTACGCTTATAGATATTACCAATGGGAGATGGAATAAGGAAATGAGATTTCCACACCTTTATGACTTAAGGAGTAAGCATACTCCGTATGCACCCAAGCATGTGGTGAATTAGTGTAAACACCACCATGGTAAACCTAGTCATAAGATCTATGAGTGGAAACAAGCCTCTCAACAAGAACTTCATTTATCAATGATAGAACGGGACCAGAAAACCCTTGAAGTTTCTTGGGATGTCCCGGTGACGTACATACAAGTAGAACTACACAGCTAGAGCCTATACCCAATGCTCAGCACGGAAAGACAATAATTGTCAAGACAATCAACGGGAATGCACATTACACACCATGAATGACCAGCGCTCAAGAGAGCTTGTAACCCGATAAATTACTTCATCCATTATCAACCAAGATACCTGGTAAATTGTATCATAAATGATGATAGAATGTGAGGTAAGCTAACCTACACATAAAAACCTAAGTTGAATAAGACATCTCCACATTGGGAAGATGATAAGATTGCGGTATGCTACGACAACCGTCATACACACGAACACAGGAAACTCCTAGTGTATTTACACCATAAGGAAATGGTGCCAATGACAATAGCAATAAGTGAGGAGGAACTACCACAGTAGCAGAAACAGTAAAAACAATGTTGTACAATGAGTAAGAATACGGTGCGCAACAAGCGACCGCTATGAGGAAGTAGCAGATAATGACACGGAGTATAAGCATGAGATGACAGACAGAAATATTCTTTCCTATCACATAAGCGACTTACTGTCAAGCGTTTACGCCTCTGCACTCTGTATGACTGAGTGTTTTGGTATTGCACTTGTGCAGCTAAGGATCTAGTGGGATAGTAAGGAATATGAAAATGTAAACCGTAGTAAATCTTTCTTTTCACCACAAACATGGCATAAGCCAGTCAAGCAAGCTTAGCAACATAGAGTGCGGCCTAAGGCCAAAGAAGCACGAAGAGTGTACAAGACACTAATAATCACAAGATGTGAATTCCATTGGAATATAAGGTGAAAGGAGATAGAAGAAAGTCACTAGGACCGACGCATAGAAAATGCAAGGTCATACAAGTAAAGAACACTTGTACTGAACCAGGAGAACTGGTATAATTCAGAAGCTATTGACAACAGAGGAAGCACTACAACTGAGTAGTGACTTAGCCTCGCCCGACAATAAGTCGGAGGAGCTTAGCGAATGATCGTGGAAGTACAAATAGTATGTATACTAGATTACCAGAGAGCTGGTTATAAACCTACAACTCATTGAGTTCAAACACGGTAAAAGAATACCACACGGGTTAGTAAACCTTACTACCACAATAGAGGGATAAAAAGGTGAGGTGTAGAACATTAAATATAACATGAATGGTGAATAACCCAAGTTATCAGGGTCACGCAGCAAAAGTTGGGGGGCCTACCTAGGAGATAATATACCTAATAAGTATAGTAGAATGGCTATTAATGCCTTGAAGCCTAATAGGCTGGAACCGAATTAATTATGAGTTAAATAAACTCATGTAGGAATCCTTGGTGCAAAGACTAAACCATTGTTATGATTAAGACCCTTTGACAAGGGTGCATTATGTAACAAACCGTTAAGAAGCTAAAACGCTTCAGATTGCCCATTTGAGTAAACCAATGTTTAATGATAATAACATATGGTAGATTACGTGGGCGTAATCCCTTTTAAGGGGGGTAGAGCGAAAACCGCATAATGTGAATTTCATGAATTAAACACATAAACTATAATGTGCATAGCACAAATGAGAATTGATTGGATGATTGGTACTATGTTAAATAAACATAAGTATTCATTCATATTGAAATTGTGGTAATTAGGCATGAGAGATGCAAATACCATAGGATGGTTATACCTACCTTGTAACACCATGTAAGAGTATTAGTAAAAGAAAAGTAACGAGTAGTGGACGGAGCTCCACAAGTATTGTAGCCTTTGAAGAAGTAGTACGAAATGAATGAGAGTAGTAGATGAATGAAGTCTAAGTGTAGTGTATACCTGAGTAAGTTATTGGAAGTAAATTGAGAACAACTAAATTCTACAAGTATGATAATCCCTAGTTAGAATATTTGAAACGATGGAGAGTAATGGATGGAAGTAGCGAAGGTTGATGAAATGAGCACTTAGGTATTGAATCTCGAAGTAAAGTATTTGGGAAGTAGAGTGAGGATGATTGATGGATTAAATTCCATCCCTGGGAGTTGTATGAATTTGTATTTATGACTAGAAGAGTAAAAGATAGAAAATGGACATAATCAAATTAATTGCTTGTTTGAAACTGATGTGGGAAGTCGAACTTGATCCTGATCAGATCAAGGGAAACCGAACACAAATTGGGGTGGAAAGATAGTTCAACACTGATGCTGATCACATCAGGGTCGAATGATTCTTGAAGCTCCCCTTAAGTGGTCACAAGAATCACGCATAGGATAGATGTAATGAATATAAATTGAAATTTGGAGTTGTATGCTCTAGAAAGATTTCTAATTAGCTGTTGGGAAGGATTTTCCTTGGACTGAGAATGAGGACTTGTTGGAAGTTTATACCGGAGAAGATCGTAGTATATCATATTGTATTATTCCGAGGGTAGCGGGACATAGAGGAGTCCTGTGTCGAGATGACCTGAGTGCCTGCGGGATTGTGACGTGTATTGCATTGCTTTGGGGATAGCTTTGCACTGTATGTATAAAGTTTGTAATGAGGAACCGGACGGTTGATAGTAATATGGATTGGAGTAATTATTGTACATTGGTATGGTATGGAAAGGAGAAACATTGAGTAATGAATTGGGAATTGTAAGGAGGAGGAATGTATGGCTTCGGTATTAGGCAAGTATAAATGAGTAAGTATAGTAATCCCATAACCTCGAACAACTTTGAGGACAAAGTTCTTACGGGGGGTAGATTGAAATACCCCGAACTTAAATATTGGGATTAAAATTTATCTAATACGTATTTAAGGGCCTAATGACGCCTAAGTAATATTGGTAAGGAAAATAAATCCAAAAGAAATGAAGAAATGCTTAAAAAGCGAAAAACGCTAAATAAGCGTTAAATAACCATAGGAGGTATGAGACCTCGATTAACGCCTTATATGGATTCTAAGGGCTTAATAAGACCTAAATAATATTAGGGAACAAATCCCGAAGAAAACGGATCCTTAAAATGGATTAAAAACACAAACGAACATTAAAGTGCGATTTTCGAGGTAACCGGGAAAACGTGACTTTAAGCGGGTCAAATAGACTCGTAACAATTTTAGTCAACTAAATAGTCATTAATAAATATTAGTGAAGGTCTTGGACCAATAAAATCAATAAAACGAGAAAATAGTAAAAACTGTCAAAAACGGGAAGTTGTGGGGTGAGAGTGTAATTAAAATAAGTTAGTGTGTCCACTATTGCAAATAATGTTTTAAAAACCCATGTGAGGAGGGTGTGCAGCCGGATGACTTATTAGCCCATACCCCTCTCTTAATTCCCTCCTTATTTGCAAAAGGACAAAATAAATAAAAAGCAAAAAGGTATTCTCTCTCCTCCCTCACAACTCTCCCTCACGTTTTATTTTTCTGCCCAGCACTCTCTTCTTCCTCTCTGTTAGCCATGGCGATTTGAAGCAGCACCACCCAAAGCCATCTTCTTCTCCCCTTTTGAAACCTCAAACCACCACCAAATGCTACAAAAACCATACCGTTGAATTCGTATCGTCAAGGAGATCATTCTCCACCCTTCAAAAATCTAAAACCACCAACTTTATTTTTGAGGGTATTATCGGTTAAGAGCTTAAAGAGCACCATTAGAAGACCTATCATCTTCTTCATGTTCTAAGGTAAGAAAAAGACCAAAGCTTCACTCTTTTCCATTTTCCCTTGCAAATCCAAAACTCACGTGAGTATTATTATGCCATTGTTAGCCGATTTTGGCATTTCAAAGAGGAGTTGAAGCCTTGTCATTTTCTATCAAAAACTCCATTAGAAGCTCAAGGTAAGACCTACTAAGTGGTTTAAATGGTTTCTCACAAAGTTAGGGTTTAATACGTGAGATAGAAAATTCACTAGTTTTGGTGTGTATGTGTGTGCTTGGTTACATGGTGTAGCTTGGCTTAAATAAACCAAGAAAAACAAAGAAGGAAAGAGGAGCAAGAAAGGAGAAGGAGGGAAAGAAAAAGGAATCAAGGAAACCCAAGGTAAAGAGAAGTCTCTGTACAGTTTTGATGTATGTATGCGTATAAGTATGTTGTTTTAACAATGGTTTAGACATCACCGTAACAGTAGGAAGAGTATGGGTATATTAATGTGAACGGTAATTGTAGTTTGAAGCCTTTGAAAACAAGTAAATGAGTTGTTAAGTGTAAATGGTATTGAGTAGTAGTATAGTGTGGAGGAATACCAAAATGTTTTAAAGCTATAAAAGACATTTAAAAGCTTGTATAAATCTGGAGGAAAGGAATGGTATGTGCAGGGAATTAAGTGGATGTTTAGCACCTGGTATGTGTATTGGAGAATTGTATGTTGATGCTATTGATGAACAAGTAATATAGGCAGTTTTGAGTGAATGAATTGATGTGGTGAGAATACTTGGGAATGTAGGGAACTTCTGTCGAATTTCGGTTAGGAGTTAAGAGACTTAAGTACTATTGTAGAAGAAAGAACATGGATATGTTCAGAGAAGGAAATGTGGGGTTATTACCTTGGTTTGTATTTATGAGGAAGCGGTGTAGTTGAGTAGAACTAGAATGGAGCAATGTAAGTTGTCAAACTAAATTAGACTAGTGTAAAAGTCATTGAGTTGGTGGGAACAAGAGAAGGAAAATCTGTAGCAGTAATGGAGAAGGGGAAATTATAACAGGAAGAGAAAAACTTACAGTGAGAGTGTAATGTAACGAACTTTTATAGAGTGGTATTAGGCTAGTTTAAAATGCTTAAACAAAGTTAAAACATGCTAGATTATATGTAGAAATATTAGGGAAGAGATTGGTAGAAGCTTGGAACTGAAACAAACTCAAAAACTTATATATGTTGCAATACTGTAACTAGTCCGGGTTTGCAAACCAGCACACAAACCCGGACTAGCATGAAAATTTGACAGAACGTTTTACAAAGGGATGGTCCGGGTTTACAAACCAAGACACTAACCCGGACCACCCCAAAAATACACCCGTAAGTTACCAAAACAGGTGGTCCGGGTTTGCAAAGTAGCACACAAACCCGGACGATGCAAAAAACTTACCCGTAAAGACATGTGGTCCAGGTTTGTAGACAAGGAAGTTATCCCAGACCAGAAGTTTAATTCACCCATATGTTGTTCCAACGAGTTGGTCCGGGTTTGTAAACCCGGACACCAACCCGAACCAACACTAAATTCCACCAGAATGTATTTTAAAGCTAAGGAGTAAGGATGGGTAATGATATTATAAGATGATTAAGACATTAATGATGTTTAAAGGTCATTAAGGCTATAAACAAGCTTAGAAAATAATTGTAAGTAAGTAACTTAAGTAAATGTATTTAATTAACAAAGAGTTAGTAAGTATGCACTAGGAAACTTTTGGAAAGTAATAAGTAAGGTTAATTATGGATAATTAACCATCCAACTGTATGTATGTGATAGGATTCAAATAGTTGAACACCGAAGGGAGTCGGTGAGTCCAAAGTCAACGGTGAAAGGTATGATTTCTTCATGCCCTGTATCCTAATCTGGTTACCCCGATTTGTGTGCTTACTTGATCACCTAATAAGATAAAAGCACGAATCGGACTATATTGCACTTACTTGTGCTTGTTTACGTTGTTCTCGATATTTGTCCTGAACAATAGTTTGTATAATTCATGAAATATATGAATGATGATGTAGTGTATTTGAATCTTGTATTGTACTTATGTATTGTATTGTACTCCGTATGGAAGTGTATTGAGCAAAGTATTTGTATATGTGACTTGAGTGAATGACTTCTACTAATTCCTAACTACCTAACTCCTAACTTAAGTGTGAGTAAATTGGAATGAGTAGAAGTCCGATATAGTTTCGGCCAGCGTGAGGATGAGGAGACACAAGAGGTTGGATCCGATTCCTGGTTCGTAAGCTAGTCCACGGCCCAAATCCCTTAAATGGGTAGCATCCTGGATTGGTGAACCAAGTAAAGCCTGGTGGTGGGACGGTGTAGTCCCTGCCCAGAGGCCATACCGGCTTAACATGAGTAAGAGTAAGTATGTAAGTAAGTATGGATCAGTAAGTATGTATGAGTATGAGTATGTATGCGTAAGTACTGTGGATCGAGAAAGAGTAATCTCCACCCGATTAACCCGGGCGGAAATGGAGCTAACAAGTATGGTGTACTGTGTAAGTACTGTGTATGTATTGTGTATGCGCATTCCGGTGAAGGTAAGTATGGATGGTTGACTTGTATTGTATTCCTTGTATGTATGAAGTGTATGAACGTATGTATGCTTGCGTAAGTATTATTGTGCTGTGTACAAGAGCATGTATGCATGTATGTTTGAATGAAAATGAACTGCATGTATTCGACCAAGTGGTGGCGTACCCTCACTAGTACGGGGTATGCGGTTATCATGCGCAGCGAAAGCTGACCCCCTAGGGGGAACGTTTTTAGTGTGCAGGTACCCGAAGCGAATGTGGTCAAGGTAAGAGGCCGGCGGCACATTCTGTACTTAGAAAGTAAGTAGTTGTGAGGAATGGGTAGATGTAGAGTCTTATTGAGTACGTGTGAACTTGGAAGAAATATTGTAATTGTATAAGGATTCTAGTAGACTCGGTTAAGTATTGTATTGTATGAATTATGGAGGAGTAAGTATTGAACGGAGCATTGTTGTATTTGATCGATGAATGGAGTATGTATTAGAGTGTGTAGTACTCGGATATTCCGGTCCATCAGACCGATGCTGTATGTAGCAGTAGTCGTAGCCTTGTTAGTCACGTGGGTGACTAACGGCATTGTATCACCCACTGTATGTAAGTATGTATCCGCTGCGTGTACCTGATGTGTAAGGAGATTGGACGGTAAGCATTGTAATAACGGTAGAGGTGTTACAGTTCGTGCCACCTTGGCACTCCTCCTAGGCATTCCCGAGCCTTTATGGGGCCCACATCGGGAACTTCCGAGAACTTTGTATTTAACTGCGAATTTATCTTGAGAACTTCATCTCAAATGTTCATTAGAGTGTTATTGTATATGTAGAACAAGGTGTAATGCTTTACTTTATTTACTAAGGTATTTTCGGGACTTTCGGGCCTTAAGGGGCCCTTAAGGGAACTCCCGGGTATATTGTATTTTTACTCAGTTCTAACTGAGAACTTGTATCTTAAAGATCATAAAATGATCCTTGGTTGAATTCATATAATGTCCATAGCTTATATAATTGTTTAACTTAAGGTCGGGCTTTTAACGCTCGTTTCTGACCATAAGGAGTTTGCTGCGTCTTAACGCTTAAGTGTTATATACTTTTCTCTGGGTTTAATAATCCCCTAAATAATAATTATTTACCTTTATTTAATTATTTAAACGTTAGGGGTATTTCAACATCTCACCGTAGTATTTATTTTCCTAAGGTTTGTTTTTCCAAGTGTAATGTTATCCATATTTAATATACTTTGAATTATTTAACTCCTTATTATTCCATGTACAACATAACATTAGAATTTCCTTAACTAATGTTTATAATTCTTTTCTTCTTATCTTATATCATTTTAATTATGATATTATATGGTTATTGAACCATATTGTATTTCTCACTCCATAACATATATTTATATATATATGTATATATATATATATATATATATATATATATGAGTGTTATGGGACCATTTATTATATGGTAATCCTTTATAATATATTCATTCTTCCTTAATGAATATTCCTTATGTTATAAATGTTACAACCCTTATAACATTATAAACCATATTATAAATTCTTATTCTAAAATACTTATTATTACCGAACAGCACTTATGTTCTCTAATATTTACAAAATCCACCACATTAATTATATAATGTTACATTATAGTTATATAGCATATATTATGATATTTAAATCATTAAATCATTTATAACCTATAGTTATAAAATTAATAAAACACTAAGCAGACCATATTGCTGTCGGTTTTTATTTAATTCCACCAATATTTCAGAAATTACATAATCACCCCAAATATTATTTCTTTGTTACACTTATAATATATACCTTATATTATAATCTTTAAACCTTAATATAATTATAACCTATGGTTATAACTTCTTAAAATAGCCGAACTAACCCCATGGTCTGTTCTAACTTAATTTCCACCACTTAACTTTCTATATTCACCAAATCACCCCATTTTATAACATATAGTTTCCTAATGTCATTAAAACTATATATTATACATATATCTTAATAAAACCTCATATATAATTCCAAAAATTACCAAACTATACCAAAAGGTTATAAGCATCATTCCTAACCTTATACTTTTAGTATTTACGGTTTTTACCCCATATGTTACCCAAAAGTAACAATGATATAAAATATCATATCTTATACTTATATAATTCATACTAACTCCAAATTTAATCAAATAAATTCCCAAAAATTCTTAATAACCCAAGGTCTGTTCTAAACTCCATTTGGTACCCATAACTTTCGGAAATCTCCATTTCGCCCCAAAATTTATAAATTTTTTACAATTTTATACTTAACTTATTATAAGTTAGTATTTAATTCCATAAATTCCCAAACTTGGTCAAAGTCTCCTATATATTCAACCTTGACTTCTAAATTCAGTTTGAGTCCCAAACTTTTGGTAATTACTACATATACCCCAAACTTTCCTATTTTTAAAATTTCGGAACAAAACTTTATGAAGTGTTATAATTTTTATTTAAATTCATTTTAAACTCCAAATTTCATTCTAATACAGCCCACGTCCTTATATTTTTTTGTAATTACTTTTGGACCCCAAACTTAATGCTAAATGCATAAATTAAATTAAATAAGCTTTTAAACTTAATTAAAATGGCCTAATGACATGACCTTATTACAACCTTGAACTTCTAAAATAAATTACACTTTAAATGTCTCAAAAATACTTTCAACTCTCGGCCTTACCTCCAATTTTTCCATATTTACAAATTTTCCACATAATGTCTTAATTTGACCATTATGTTAATTAAACCATTTAAATGACTAGCTTATATTAACTAAGTCATTTCTGGTCACACTTAGGTTTAAATTAACCATTTTAACCAGTCCACTCTCGGCACAATATATAATATAAGCTTTAAAGCATATAATATATAGTTAAAAGTGTTATAGCTAGATTTATAAGATTTTTAAAGCTTGTATGGTCACGGCAGCTTGAGGGCTTGGTTTAGACAGCTTTTAATTAAGTTATAACAGCAAGAATAAGATATAGTTAGATTCCAAAAACTGAACCAACTATAAGAGTAATTTTAAGCCATGAAAACCTAGATTTCTCACCTTAAAAATGACTTTAACCAACCTCTCACTCCATGTACTGTCACGGCAGTTTGAAGGTGTGTTTATACACCTCTTGAAATGCATTAAACAGAAAGTAAATGTTATGGATCAGCTTAAAACAGAAACTAACCATAAGAGTTATTAAAGGTCTTAAAACATGGATTTTTACCTTAAATTTGAAGCTTTTACCAAGAGTTCCACAACCTTATTTTCCATAGGAATGACGGGTGTTAATATCTTAATAAAAGCATGCCAAAGTGGTGTATTAAATCACTCATACAGAAGCTAGAAGACTTACTCTTTAAACCCCCTTTTTAAGGTATCTTTGGGTGGTTTTGGACAACTTCAAGGGGATGAAGGTTCATCAACGGTTCTAGCATGTAAAAATGAATATTATAAAAGGTTTAGTTGATAGGAATCAGTTATAACAACAATAGACAGGAAGGTAGGTGCTTAGAGCACATTTTTACCTTAAGGAATGATTTTGCTTTGCTTCCTTCCCCAAGTTTGGTTCCAGCTGAAAATCACCCTCTCTTGCAACTTGGATTCAGCCTAGAATAATGGGGGAAAGGAGCTGAATCTTAGACCAATGGATAGCTAGTGAAAAGGGGAAGAGAATGAACTATCATATGAATCAAGAGCTTACCTTATGCCTTAGGAATGAAATTCTTTCCAAGCTTGCTCTTTGCTATCTAGCAGCAGAATAAAAGAGGTGTTGGGTGTATGATTTCGGCAACCAAGGGGGGAGTGAGGAGGAAAGAGAAGAAGATGACTTTTTAAGGCATTAATGGTAAAGCATGGGTCTTGTATAGTATTTGGTGACTAAGCACACTTAATGAAGATATTTTGATTCAAATTTTGCAAGGTGGCAGCCAAGGGAATGGGTATTGCCGGCCACATTGTGTACCAAGGGAAAAATGGTCTTTTTGCTTCCTTTTTAATGTTATGGCTTATAACTGGTAAATTTGGACTTATATCATGTGTTAGTTTGTTACCAACATGATTTCCTTGTCCTAAAGTGTGTAAAAATGTATTCTTCAGAAATTGGTATACTTTACTATTCATTAAAACTAGTAAAAATGTATACTTTGACTCACCTTTGATATTGATGTTCTTTTTGCACATCATGTGTATCTTGGAATTTTTTAATGTGTTAACATGTGTAACATGTGTTATTTAGTGTCCAAAGGTGTATACACTTGTGTTACAGGTGATATTTTACTCACTAGTCATTTTGACTTCTTAAGGTACATTTTTCCTTAAGTGTTTGTGTTCTTTGTTCATGAAGATGTGTATGTCATGATAAATCAATTGTAGGTTGATTTGCCTCCTTTAATATGCTCCACTTATGCCCATGTGTTTATATAAGGTTTAATACCTTCATGGAGTATATATTTATTTATATAAGTGTGCTTAGGAGTTTTCATGATTCTTGGATCATTAAGGCTTATTAGCCTTCTTAACTCATTAATTGTCTTTTAATTTAGTTTATGAACCTTAGGGGCATTTCAGCTGCCATATCATCAAGGGTATGTGTGAGCCTCGATTTTAAACCCCTATCCCATGTTGATTAAAGCTGATTAGGACTTAACCGGGTTTTAGGTCCACTTATAACCTAAGATTAATAACTATGTCATATAACAATAATTATTAAAACCTAAGCTAGCTCACTGGAACCTATTATGAGCGCCACCTAATTTTAACCTAGATCAAATTAGGAAAGGAGAGTTCGGGTTCGGGGGCTTGGTATACGACTTGTATAGGGTTCAATTACTTTCATTACCCCTAGAAGTCGTTTTTCCTCTACTTAGTTTAATTACGGCTTATTACGAGTCGTTTTAACCTAAGTGCGCGAACTTCTGCTTTTTTGTGTTTTTTTAGCGTTTTTTGACTGAAAATAAAAGTGAAAGTTGAAATTACTTAAACTAGGGTTTCAGAGGCAGAATTAGGTCAAATTTTGTTTCCGTCCGTAGCCACGGACCTAATGTCCGTAACCACGGACCCTAGTTAACCTATGTGAAAATAAAAGTCGAATTAAACAGAAAAAAAAAAATTTGAAAAGTCCGGGGCCACGGACAGAATGTCCGTAGGCCCGGACATAGTTTAACAAAACCTAAATTTTTAAGATTTTAAAATCCCGCCGCCGTCTGTGGGTGTCCGTGGCCACGGACAACCCATCCGTGGTCCGGGACCATAGGTCCGAAATCCCGGACCACCCACGGACGGGGGTTTTATGGTGGTTCCCGAAGGTGTTTTCGGCTCAAAATTTATGCACGTGTAGCCTGAAAGGTATATAATTCATTAGTAATTGAAAGATTGCAATTTGAACTCGAATTATGTACGAAACTTGACGAACAAGTAACAAGGCAGAAACAAAAGTAATTAGCAATACAGAAGCGTAAAAAGGTTAGTTTGAAACCGAAATTTGACAGAGAGTTAATAAGGTCGTGGAGAGTTAGAAAAGTAGAATTGCAACATGTTTTACCTTCGAATTCAGGAGGATTCTTCACGTCGGGATTCTTCGGAGGCTCCGATGGTGCCGGTTCCGGATTGAGTTCGACCCGAGCTTCTGGTTGTTGATTGTTGAAGGTGTTCTTCACGTTTTGGAGGTGGTTTGGTTGATGTTTGATGATTTTTGATGTGTTGGGAGTTGAAAAATGTGTTTGGATGGTGATTTCGGGGGATTTTTGATGTGATTTTGGTGCTTGGATGTGTAAAAACGTGAAGAGAATGAGACGGCTGCCTTCTTTGAGGGTCTAGGGTTCTTGAGGTTCTCATTTGATCATGGGATAAGGTTCCTTATATAGGCTTCCTTAAAGATAGAAAAATCCGGTAAAAACCGAGACTTACCGACGTTTTAGCTCAAGGGCTTCCAAAAGGAATTTGATTATGAAATTTTACACATTGTTAAAGGATGATATTTCTGATTTTTGTAAAGTGGAATCGAATTTTTTGGATATTGGAATATTTTTAAATTCAATTTCTCGTCAGATTCAATCAGAAATTGCTAGAAAATTATTGGAAATTCAAAAAATCAAAATTCCAACGCCATTATGCTTCAGATGTCATCCTCTATCATGGGTTAAAATTTCAAAGCACTTTGAATTGATTTGACCCTTATTTGGAGGAGAGAGAAAGCCTATAGGGGGCTTAGGAGCCTTGAAAAATTATGAAAATGCCCCTGGAGATGACTAAGCTGTCCCTAGTACCCTGAAATGTGACGATCGAACTGGGAACCCTCGCTACTAGCCTATTAGTAGAGACTCTCTTCCGGGGGGTTGAAATTTTGGGTACAACAGATTGCCCCCCGTCAACTAGACTTTGTAATGGAAATGAAAAGGCTAGTTGATGCTTGAGTGATACCCCAAAATTTTGGATCTTAAAAGACCGCTCGTGCAATCCGACAAGTTGCGTCGAGCTATTCTAAGGCGCTGACTACCTATGAATAAAGTGTTAGGGTGTCGAGCGGTTCTAAGGCATCGACCACCTAAAGGTAATAATGAAGTATTGTCAGACTATTCTAAGGCGCCGACTACCTATAAGGATGATATGATGTCAAGCTATTCTAAGGCGTTGACTACCTATAATGAATGAGATGAGGTCAAGCTATCCTAAGGCGCTGGCTACCTATAATGAATGAGATGATATCAAGCTATTCTAAGGCGCTGGCTACCTATAATGAATGAAGTGATGTCAAGCTATTCTGAGGCGTTGACTACCTATCAGTGATTGAAAATTGGTGTTGGGTCGAGTTCTTCTATTCGGGTGAGTTCTGCTGTTCTAGTGAGTTCTGCTGCTCTGGTGAATCTGGATCTTTGGCTGAGAATCTGTATCTCTGAAGAGTCTGTATCTTCGGCTGAGAATCTGTATCCCTGAAGAATCTGTACCTTCGGCTGAGAATCTGTATCCCTGAAGAATCTGTACCCTCGGCTGAGAATCTGTATCCCTGAAGAATCTGTATCTTCGGCTGAGAATCTGTATCCCTAAAGAATCTGTACCTTCGGCTGAGGATTTGTATCCCTGAATTGTGACGAGGAGTCTCATACGAACAAATGCAATGGTCATGTTGAAAGTTGATTATGAAAGTGCCAAACATGGCAATGGGGATGTGCATGTCAAAATACGATCAAAGTGTATGTAGGAAATTTGTCCAAAACAAGAAATTGTTGAAAAAGGTGCCAAACGTGGCAGTGTTCGAAGAATAATCTGTTTAATGAAAAGGAAAGCGAAATTATCATTTCCTGACCATAGACTTCGGACTTGTAATTTATCTCCTAGGAGATGAACATGCCATCGGTGGGGTATGGTGTATGATGTAAAGGTAAGGGCTTATGTGGGCCTGTGGTGTTTGATGTGAAGGTAAGGGCTTATGTGGGCCGGTGGTGTGTGATGGTGGTGGTGATGTTTGAGCTCTGGGTTCCAATTGGTGTTGTCATAGCAATTGTTGGAACCAACAATTGCCCCCAGTATTTTTCCCTTAAGACAATCTGAGATAGAGTTCATGGCAATCGATCGTTCCGATCGATTGCCCCCAGTATTTTCTTTTATTAAACGTGCGAACGAGTCTCGTCCTCACAGGGTCAGGGCTTATGTTTTTATGTGGTGCTTCCTAACCTACACTCGGCGTGTTTGGTGCTTGCACTCGTTCCTCACCTACAATCACAACTTCTAGACCATTGAATTCGATATTTGATGGATTTACGCATTTGATCTGTTACTTTCACGTGATTGGACACACAACTATCAAGTCGGAAGTCTTTAAAGCTTATAACGTGGCCACGGGGTGTGATGAAGGACAACAGGACCATGGAGGGGTATTTGAGGTATGTGGAGCTTAAGTGGGTGACCAAAGCTGCAACTTGCGTCTTCTCTCAGATTCATCTTCCTTGTCTTGAAGTCGTCTAACTGCTTCATGTTGATGTTGTTTTTGAGCTTCTGGACTTGGACTTTTGAAGTTGTCCTTTACACCATTTCTCTTTTCGTCTTTTGGATTTCTTCGAGGAACTTCGGTTTTGCCTCTTTGTTTGATCCTTTCTTGACTTTGCCTTCGGGGTTCTTGTGTTTCCCGGTTTTGAGTTTTGAGAGCTATTTTGATGTGAGCTCTTTTGATCCTGTGTCACTTTGGGACCATTTGCGGATCACTTCACCATGCTGATAGTGGCTTTGCTTCTCTGGACTGATTAAAACGTTATCTGAGAGTCAGGCTCCTCGCTTCCTTTGGTCACCGGGTTGGTTATTCATCATGGGCTGGCTTGTTCTGTGGAGCTTTGCAACATCGAAAGGGGATATATGAAAGGCTCAGCGGGGGTGCCTAGGGTTTAATGTCATGGTTTACAAGCTTTTAGCTATGTGGTGTTGTACCTAGGTGCTTCGTCATTCCTGATAGCTGTGTATCTGTTCGTTGTTACTTTTCGCAGGTCTAAGAGTAAATTTACAAACTATCTCCTTCGGTCGGAGTTATGCCGTTTATCTCACCTTTGAATGTGGTCTCACCGGAGTCGTGTAAAAATGACACGCTCGTTCACTCTTGGTTTTTCCGCTCAAGTCACTCTCGTGAATTCTCACTCTGAGACTTGTTCGCATATTTAAACGAAAGGTGAAAGATGACGAACTTAAACTCAGATTGCCCCTAGTATTAATCCAGGGTTTATAACAACAATTTGACAAATGTAGACTTGAACCGCTTCGTGGGTTGCTTGGATGTTTTGGGGTGAGTAGTGGTGTTTGGTTGGACATGTTCATCTTTTTAGAACAAAAGACGAGTCGTTTTGTTCAGTTGCCAAGAAATGACCGTTTCATGAACATTAGTTTTAAGAAATGTTTGCTAATGGGCAAGTTGCAAGGTGAACGAACAAATTTATTTTATTATCATTTTTGTGATTACAAACTGAAAAAGCCGAAAAAACTGAAATTTTAAAATCTAAACTTCATTAAAAGAGAAATGTGATAAACTTCCCACAAAATTGAAATGAGTAAACAAAACACTGCCAGACTTTGCCTACTCAACAAAACTGGAGTCCTTGCTCGATAAGTCTTCGATCTTGTGCTTCAATGCTCTGCAGTCGTCAGTACTGTGTCCTGGTAGTTGATGAAACTGGCAGAACTGATGGAGATGTTCCCCAGCTTGGGTGATCCCAGGACTAGGTGTGAGAGGCTGTAGTAAGTCTAGCTCTTGTAGCTTCACGAGTGCTTGACTGAGAGGCCGGCCAATGTCGGTAAACTGTCTCGGTGCAGAGAACCTCTTGGATCGGGGTGAGGCCTTGACGCTCTGTTTTGCAGCACTGGGTTTTTGTATGGTGCTCACTCGGTACGAAACTTGAGCTACTCTGGCCGGTCCCCTGACTTAAAGGTCTCGATACTCACACCCTGGGCTTTGGGTTGTCCCAGCTTCAGCTCGCCTTTGTGAATCTTTTCTTCCATGACCCTTACCTGACCCATCAGCATGTCGAAATTAGGGAAGTATGTGCAACTCAGCTCGTTGTTGTATTGTCTCTGCATATTGTCCACAATCATTCGAATTTGTTCTTGCTCATCCATTTTTGTAGGCATAGCAGCGGCTTTCATCCTCCACCGTTTGATGAAGTCGGACATTGATTCACTGTTTCCCTGCCGGGTACTGGCAAGGTCGGACCTGGTGACTTCAAGATTCTTAGCATACTCGAAATGGTGCAGGAAAGCCTCACAAACCTCTTCATAGGTTTTGGTGTTCATCCTCTGAGTCAAGTACCAACGTTGAGGTATTTCATCGAGATAACGGGCGAAAACCTTGGCCTTTTGCATGTCATTCAACCTGAGGATGGACATTTCCCTATCGAACATCGCCAGATGGACTTGTGGGTCTGAGGAACCCTTGTATAGAGCAAGTGTGGGTAGCTTCATCTTTAGAGGGAGATTAACCTCGGGGTACGATTCCATAGAAGAGTAATCGAAACCAGCTGGCTTGCTAGCTTTTTCCATGCGCTCAATCCTTTTCAGGGCCTTCCTTAATTCTGCAGTTAGTTGGCGGTCCGGGACGACTTGCCCTACAAATCTTTGTGCATCCTGGGCCTCAACAGAGTTAACTTCGATGTAGTCACGCTCGTTCCCAGAGTCAGCAATCTTTCCTGAAATGTTTTCCTGATGACCAACCTCAAGGGAATTGATTTTGCTTTTCAGCTCTTCGATGATGGTGACATACTTAGCCTCCATGTCATTAGTGGTGGACCTATGTTTCTGTTCCATGGCATCAAAGGCGGCCATGTACCTTTGCTCTAAGGCTGCAAACTGGGCCTCCATGCTGACTGGGTTTCCTCCCTCTGCCCTACTTGGGATTCGGGCTTATCTGTTGGAAAACAAAAGTGGATTGAGCTAAAATTCTGGACCGTGAAGAAGTTTTAGGTAAAAACTTGTTGGGCTGCAAGAAAAGCATATGAGCTGGAATGTTTCGAAGATTGTGGGTAGGCACTGAGGCCCGAAATGAGTTGGAAGGGAGGCACATGGGCCGGAATGATTCATGAGCTGTGAACTGGTGCCTAGGCTGAAATGTTTGAAGAGCGTGATTCTTGAGCCGGAATGTTCTGAGAATTGGGCGCTTGGGCCAGAATGTGTTTGGGCTAGAAGTAAAGCGCATGGGCCGAAGTGATTTCTAAACCATGTTCTGGATGTGAATTGGAATTTGGGCCGAGTGATTATGATTGGGCCTGAAGATGATACCCATGTCTAGGATCGTAGGTCAAAACCTGAGTGAAAAAGTCTTCCTGGACTAGAATGGGCCTCGAAAAGGAAAGGCCTATTAATAATTCAAATTGGGCCGAAAGAGAGAAATCACCTAAGTCTAAACTTTTGGGTCGAAGCCCAAATGTTTCACATATCAAACCAAACAGCGCCTCTGGGCCGCAAACAATAAAGCCGTAAATTCAGGTTGGGCTGGGTTGATGTAGGAAAAGTTCCTATCAATTCCTAGGCTGGGTAGTGGGCCGATCACACAAGCAGACAAGGCCCATACAAATTCCACATGTCCTCACTTGACACTTATCCAATTCGGGTATGGAGCGATCCGGAGAGGTGCTTGGGGCGTGGGCCCAGGTCGCCACAAAGGAATAGGGCTTGCACGCTATTCTCTTTGGGCTTCCCCACTTTTTTCACATCACCTGAAGGTGTGCGTCTACGGTCGGGTCTTTGACTGACCAAACAATGGGCTAGGTAAGGGCACTGCCAGGAAAACGCTTGGGGCTAAAGCCCAGGTATTAAGGGGATGTGGTTAGACGACATCCTCCTCTTTTCCCCCGCTTATTCACATCACCTAAAAGGTGTGAGTCCCTGACAGGGGACCCTCAAACGGGTCCCGGGGTGAAATAGGTTTGCATGGACCCTCACTCTCATATGATGCAAAGGTACAGAAATTTAAATTGCGCACAAAAGTAAACAAACAAAGAAATAAAGCCATAAATAAACATTTTCGAGTTAAGCCCTCTTTCTTAAAATTAAACAAGTTAAAATTAAGAAGTTTGTCCCCAGAGTCGCCAGTCTGTGAGCCTCGATTTTAAACCCCTATCCTATGTTGATTAAAGCTGATTAGGACTTAACCGGGTTTTAGGTCCACTTATAACCTAAGATTAATAACTATGTCATATAACAATAATTATTAAAACCTAAGCTAGCTCACTGGAACCTATTATGAGTCGCCACCTAATTTTAACCTAGATCAAATTAGGAAAGGAGAGTTCGGGTTCGGGGGCTTGGTATACGACTTGTTTAGGGTTCAATTACTCTCATTACCACTAGAAGTCGTTTTTCCTCTACTTAGTTTAATTACGGCTTATTACGAGTCGTTTTAACCTAAGTGCGCGAGCTTCTGTTTTTGTGTTTTTTTAGTGTTTTTTGACTGAAAATAAAAGTGAAAGTTGAAATGACTTAAACTAGGGTTTCGGAGGCAGAATTAGGTCAAATTTTGTTTCCGTCCGTAGCCACGGACCTAATGTCCGTAACCACGGATCCTAGTTAACCTATGTGAAAATAAAAGTCGAATTAAACAGAAAACAAAAATTTGAAAAGTCCGGGGCCACGGACAGGATGTCCGTAGGCCGGACATAGTTTAACAAAACCTAAATTTTTAAGATTTTAAAATCCCGCCGCCGTCCGTGGGTGTCCGTGGCCACGGACAACCCGTCCGTGGTCCCGGACCATAGGTCCGAGATCCCGGACCACCCACGGACGGGGGTTTTATGGTGGTTCCCAAGGTGTTTTCGGCTCAAAATTTATGCACGTGTAGCCTGAAAGGTATATAATTCGTTAGTAATTGAAAGATTGCAATTTGAACTCGAATTATGTACGAAACTTGACGAACAAGTAACAAGGCAGAAACAAAAGTAATTAGCAATACAGAAGCGTAAAAAGGTTAGTTTGAAACCAAAATTTGACAGAGAGTTAATAAGGTCGTGGAGAGTTAGAAAAGTAGAATTGCAACCTGTTTTACCTTCGAATTCAGGAGGATTCTTCACGTCGGGATTCTTCGGAGGCTCCGATGGTGCCGGTTCCGGATTGAGTTCGACCCGAGCTTCTGGTTGTTGATTGTTGAAGGTGTTCTTCACGTTTTGGAGGTGGTTTGGTTGATGTTTGATGATTTTTGATGTGTTAGGAGTTGAAAAATGTGTTTGGATGGTGATTTCAGGGGATTTTTGATGTGATTTTGGTGCTTGGATGTGTAAAAACGTGAAGAGAATGAGATGGCTGCCTTCTTTGAGGGTCTAGGGTTCTTGAGGTTCTCATTTGATCATGGGATAAGGTTCCTTATATAGGCTTCCTTAAAGATAGAAAAATACGGTAAAAACCGAGACTTACCGATGTTTTAGCTCAAGGGCTTCCAAAAGGAATTTGATTATGAAATTTCACACATGGGTATAGGATGATATTTCTGATTTTTCTAAAGTGGAATCGAATTTTTTGGATATTGGAATATTTTTAAATTCAATTTCTCGTCAGATTCAATCAGAAATTGCTAGAAAATTATTGGAAATTCAAAAAATCAAAATTCCAACGCCATTATGCTTCAGATGTCATCTTCTATCATGGGTTAAAATTTCAAAGCACTTTGAATTGATTTGACCCTTATTTGGAGGAGAGAGAAAGCCTATAGGGGGCTTAGGAGCCTTGAAAAATTACGAAAATGCCCCTGGAGATGACTAAGCTGTCCCTAGTACCCTGAAATGTGACGATCGAACTGGGAACCCTCGCTACTAGCCTATTAGTAGAGACTCTCTTCCGGGGGGTTGAAATTTTGGGTACAACAGTATGCTATTTGACTATTTCTCTTAGTATAATCTATTTATAAATTGTGCTACTTGTTTAATGATTTTAACACATTGTTGTAATTTGTGAATAGTCACATTTGCTTGTGCTAGTGATGAAGCACCCACGGATCTTACAATTTGACTCACTTGGTAGGGGTACCAAGAACCGAAGATCGCCAACATAATATTGAGGTACATTTGTTATCTTAAACAACAATTATTATTTATAACACCTCCAAACACTGGCCTAGGAGTTAGGGGTATTACACACCGCGTATTATTACTTAATAACGCAAGGCTCTAACTAACGCGCATACATAATCAGATTAAAGGCACAAAACGGAATACTTAAATAAATAAGTATTGACAATGTGTTGGAGAAACCAAATGTAAAACAAAATCATCAAAGTAACCAAAAGCGAAAGCTAACATCAGAAGCCCAAAGGCTGCAAATATCAAACGCAGAAGTCTAAAAAGAACTAAACAAATCAAAAACCATATCTAAAGCTGAGCAAAGAGATCCTCGCCGATCAATCTGCAATATTAGATAAAGTAGGGGAATGAGCAAACAACTATGCCCAGTAGATGACCAACTTCATCAACCAGCATGCTCAAAACATTTATAGAATGTTATCCAAAAAGAAGTAAACTGAGGAAGCCATATCCCTTAACAGAAATTAGAAGTTGAAGTCCACACACAAGGGACTAAACAGAGTTCAAACCACAGAAGCAGAAACAAAAGGGGACCCTAGTTGATCACAGCATTCAGACAGAACGAGCAAACAACTCATGAACAGAACAAGGAAACCTCACTCGTAAACAGAACAGGTGGAACACCTGTGAACAGAACAGGGAACATCACCCGTGAAACAGAAGGATATCCTACATAGCGCGCTACAAGACAGCTAAACCAGTCATCCAAGGGTTCAGATACAGAGATAACTAGGTCCCAAAACAGAAGCTCAAATACAGTTAAGCATGTGCACCAACGGCACTAGAAAGCACATGGATAGCTTGGAAATCAGAAGGGAATCCAACCCCGCAAACGGAAGTCAAAACGGAGCTCAAATGAGCAAGTTATGGTCAAAACAGTAGCATGTCCGAACTTGTGTCCGAACATCAACATTCGGACGCAAGTCGAGACTCAGAAGGCAAAATCAGACAGATATCCGAACTTGTGTCCGAACATGGAAGTTCGGACACAGGTCTAACTTCAAAAAAGGAGGCAGAGACAGAGGTGTTCGAACATCAAAACTCGGATGGATGTTCGAACGGTTTTCGAGAATCAAACACGCGTAATGTCCGAACATGTGTCCGAACGACAAAGGTCGGACACAAGTCGAAGCAAAATCAGAGAATGCAGAAGGGTGTGTCCGAACTTCTGTCCGGACTTACAAGTTCGGACACCATTCGAGACTTGTAAGTCAGGCTCGTCCTCGCACCCCGTCCGAACATCAAAGCTCGGACGGAAGTTCGGACACGGCAAAAACTTCAGAAATTCAAAGTGCAATAGGGCATGTCCGAACGTCAAAGCTCGGACAGACGTTCGGACATACCAAAAAGTGCGGTTTCCAGAAACGAATCGTACAACAAAATAGAGGTTTAAACACAACAAAACAGAAGCAGTTTGTAGAAAACAACCTTGGGGATTTGCAGGCATTAAAACGTCACTAAACAGACAGTTCGCAACCACAGCGCAAAGACAGAACACAATCAAAATTCAGAACTGGAACGAAACTCCCCGAGGCTGAACACACTAATTGAATCCATCAGCCACCTACCTCAACAATCAGCAGACGAAATCCCAAAATCTGAATCCGGAGCAGTAGAACCCAGCCAATGTAGGCACCAAAATGGAGACCGAAAATGTAATTCCAAACTCAGAATTCGACAGCAAGGGAACCAACGGGAAGAACTCGAACCCAGCCACGCATAGAATTGAAGATTCTGATCGTAATGGAGAAGATGAAGCAAACGCAGAATCCACCAACAACACAACACAATGAACGAATCAGCAAAACGCAAACGCAGAAGATGAGGGATGCTCTGAAGAACAAGAGAGAGAAGGGAGAATACGCTCTGATGTAACCTGACAGTTGAGGAGAAATCTGAACGTGATTTCAAAACGTGGTTGGATGGGTTATTAAGAGGATTAATTACTTAATAATCCTTACCCCAAAATAATAAATAGCAAAGGACTTCCTCGCCCTTGTCTTTCCTCCAAAGGACTTCCATGTCCTGAATTTAAAGTGATCCGACTTAAAATAAAATTGCGACGTAATAAAGTTGTATTAAAACCTTGGGTTATAACATCACCTCCCCCTTAAAAGAATTTCGTCCTCGAAATTAAACGTACCTACTGCTCGAAAAGGGTGGGAAACTTAGAACGCACTTAGCTTTTGACCTTCCAGGTCGCCTCTTCCTCTGACTGACCCGGCCACTGCACCTTCACCAAGGGCATGGTCTTACTTCTGAGCTTGCGAACATCTCGGGTGAAAATCCTCGAAGGAGCTGCCTGAAATACCCTGAACTTAAATATAGTGATTAAAATTATTCTAATCCATATTTAAGAGCCTAATAATGCTTAAGTAAAATTGGTAAGGAAAAATAAATCCAAAAGAAATAAAGAAACGCTTAAAAAGCAAAAAAAAATGCTAAATAAGCGTTAAATAAGCATTGGAGGTATGAGACCTCGGTTAGCGAATTATATGGATTCTAAAGGCTTAATAAGGCCTAAATAATAAATGGGAACAACTCCAGAAGAAAACGGATCCAAATAATGTATTAAAACGCTAGTAGAGCTTTAGCGCACGTTTTTCGAGAAAACCCGAAAACGTGACTTTAAGTGGTCAAACGAACCCGTAAAAATTATAAATCATGAAATAACTATAAATAAACATTAATGGAAGCTTAAGAGCCATTAAAATTAAAGAAACGAGAAAATCCGAAAAACGGGCCCGGTTAGTGAATAGTGCTAAAACCGGGTAAAATAACGAGTGTTTTCTGTAAAAGACGAAAAACGCTCCAACTAGTATTACAGTGTGGGGGCCGATTTTAATAATTCAAAAATCTCTCTCTCTCACACACACACACTAGACTAGTTAATTAATTCAAGGGTTGAAAAGTCAATAAAGCAAAAAGGTGAAAGTAGCAAATACTACTTTTTCGCCTCTCTCTCCTCTCGTTCTCACATTTCTCCTTCTCTCTCTCGTGAGTTCCCTCCTTTCTTCAGCAGCTCCCCACTTCTTCTTCCTCCTCCAGCTCCAAACGATTTTGAAGCTCCACACATGGCTTCCCTTACTTCCCTTGCTTCCTTAAGCCACAATAATGCTCCAAATCAAAAACCGAAAGTAGATTTGTGCTAGTTAGAGCAAGGGCTACACTTCCCTCTTTTCAAAATCTCAAAATGAGGAAGTTCACCTCCATGGGTTTTCTCCATTCAAAGAGAAAATAGCATCAATGGGTAGCTTGGAGTCTTCTCTCTCCATTAAGGTAAAAATCTACATGAAAAACTCATGTTTCTCCATCCTTCTTTTTAACCGATTTCTACCCTTTTGTAATGCCTTGTTTTCTCTCTCTGTTGAGCTTCAATTCAACTTTGCAATGGTGGGGGAATCACCTTGTTGAACCAAGGGCTAAAACCCCTCCTAAGACACTCCAAAGGTAAACCCTAGAAATCTTGTTCTAAACATTTCTATGAACTAACATTAATTAAGGGGTTAGTATGTTAATTATACTTACTTTATGTGCTTTGGGTGATGGGAATGGAGTTTGGCAACTCCATTCCCCACAAAACCGATTTGTGCAAGAAAGAGAGGAAGATGAGAATTGAGAAAAAATTTAAGGAAATATAAGCTCAAGGTAAGAGCTCCTTCTTAATGCTCAATTTAATGCATTAGAGTAATGGGAATGGGTAAACAAATAAAAGAACCTAAACTATTGTACTAGTATTGTAGTTGTGGAAGTTTAAGTATTTGTGGGCTAAGTATTTGAATTGTAGGCCTTGGAGCCAAATGTAATGTGTATGTGCATTGGGATTGTTGTTTGATGGAAATATTGATGTATTGGTAATGTATTGGTTGCTGGTAGGACCCTTGTAAGGGTGTGGCTAGATTAGGGATGAATTTGATGAGAAAGTATGTGTGTGGAGAAGTAAGAAAAGTAGATGAGCTATGGCAAAATTTTGGTAGGAATTGTGCATTTAGGGATGACTTGGTGAATGGGTGAACCAAGGTATGTATTGGGGATAGTAGAGATGTTTAAGGACCATGGAGTAGTAGTTGTAGTATAAGAATGAAAGGATATAAAATCTGTAGCAAGAAGTGTAGTAACACATTGTAGAAACTAGGAAAAAATTAGTGTGCAAGATTTTGTAGGAAGAGAGTTGAACTTGGGTATAGGTAGTGTATTTGATTGGAAATGCATTGGAATGGTAAGATGGCATTATAACAAAGTTCAAAATGCAAAGAGGAGTGTAGGAATGCACAAGTGTGCAAAGTATGGAAATGAGAATGGAAATTTGTAGAATTTGAGCAAGAAGTTGAGTAAGTATTGGACCATGGATTTAAGGAGTTTTAGTGAGTGTTTAAGTGTGTTTAAATATGTACAAAACATGTGGAAAGATTATGGAATGATTGGAGGTGGATTAAGGGTTGATTAGGGGCTGAAAAATGACCTTAATAGCAGTTTTTAGCAGGGTCCGGGACTTAGGATATGTACCAAGTCCCGGACTGCTTCAAAAAAAGGCCCGAGAGTGAATGCAGGAATTGGTCCGGGACTTAAGTCCAGGACCAAGTCCAGGACCAGGTGTAAAAATAGGTCGAAAGTCAAGTTAAGTGTTGGTCCGGGACTTAGGGTCCGGACCAAGTCCCGGACCACCCCCAGAATTCAGCAGAGAGTGTTTTTAAGGGTTCTAAACATGGGGGATTGATTGGTAATGGTTTTAGAAGTTGTTAAGGCCTTGTTTGGTGACATTTAACGGCCCTAAGAAGTGTAAACAAGTATGAGAAGTGATTAAGCAAGTTGTAAGTTTAAGGACATTAAGTTAAACCGAAATAACGGGATAACGGGGTAAGTACGGGAGTAGTAATCATGTATGTAGTGTAATGCTTAGTATTAATTGAACCATTTGGCATGTAGTCATTGGTTCGAGACTAGGACTCGAGGAACAAGTAAGGACTAAGGAACAAGGAGACACCCGGTAGAGTAAATTTCAATAAAAGGTATGATTTCTTCATGCTCTGTATCCTAACCTGGTTACCCCGATTTGTGTGCTTATTTGATCACCTAAATAAGATAAATGCATGAATCGGGCTATATTGCACATACTTGTGCTGGTTTATATTTGTTCTTGCTATTTTGTCTTGAACATCGAGTTTGTATAATTCATGAAATAAATGAATGATGATGAAGTGTATTTGTACCTTGTATTGTACTTGTGTATTGTATTGTATTTCGTATGGATGTGTATTTGAGCAATGTAATTGTGTATGTGGCTTGGATGTGTGACTTCTACTAATTCCTAACTACCTAACTCCTAGTAAGTATTGAGTAAATTGGAATGAGTAGAAGTCCGATATAGTTTCGGCCATGCGTGAGGATGAGGAGACACAAGAGGTTGGATCCGATTCCTGGTTCTTTAACTGGTCCACGGCCCAAACCCTTTAAATGGGTAGCATCCTGGATTGGTGAACCAAGTAAATCCCGGTGGTGGGACAGAGTAGTCCCCGGGCCGGAGGTCCCGACGCCTTGCCTTGAGTAAGTAGTAAAGTAAAGTAATAGTATTGTATGTGTAATGGTCTTGGCTGGTGTATGTCATTGACCCCGAGTAAAAGATAATCTCCACCCGATTGACCCGGGTGGACCAATGAAGCTAACAAGTACGGTGAATGGAGTATGTATGGTGTATGTATTGCGTATGTGTATTTCGGAAGAAGGTAAGTATGTATTGGATGGCTTGTATTGTAATCCTTGTATGTAATGAAGTGTGTAAATGTATTCCTTGCGTAAAGTATTGTAGTATTGTGTATAAGAGCATGTATGCAGGTATGTCTGAATAAAACGAATTGCATGTATTCGACCAAGTGGTCGGCGTACCCTCGCTAGTACGCGGGGTATGCGGATGTCATATTCAGCGTAAGCTGACCCCCTAGGGGGAACGTTTTTAGTGTGCAGGTACCCGAAGCGGATATGGTCAAGGTAAGAGACCGGTGGCTACACTTGGATAGTTAGAAGTAGAATGTAGAAGCGTACTAAGTGGCACTCCCCTTGTACTTAGAAAGTAAGTAGTTGTGAGGAATGGGTAGTGGTTAGACTCTTAATGAGTATTTATGAAATTGAAAGAGGTGTTGTATTTGTATAAGGATCTTAGTAAAACTCGGTGTATTACATTGTATAGATCTTATGGAGTATTGTAATGAATGGGAAGTTCTAGTATTTGATTTGGTAATTGGAGTATGTATTGTAAGTGTGTAATACTCGGATATTCCAGTCCATCAGACCGATGCTGGATGTAGTAGTAGTAGTAACCTTGTTAGTCTCGTGGGTGGCTAACAACATTGTATCACCCACCGTTGAGTATGTAAGTATCCGCTGCGTGAGTCTGGTTTGTATAAGGAGATTGGACGGTAATGACAATATTAGCGGTAGAGGTGTTACAAAAAGTGGTATCAGAGTGAAGTATCGCTCTGATGACTGGAAATACCGAGCTTAGGAAATACCGAGTTAGGAATAAGAAGCTTAGGGCTAAGGGCTGAGTGTTAGCATTAGAGATATGCTAGTTAGGAACTCCCGGTGAGTACCGGATACCTACAATACCAGACCCGCCCTCCGCAAACCCCACTGTATAACTTGGGAAGGAATGCCAGAGAGAAGGAAAGTCCTCTCATACTCTGTAAAACCCGATCTGGCAGTTGTGAAACAATCGCACGGTAAACAAGAACCGACATATGGTAGATTCCAAGAAATGGAAGTCCCGGAGATGGATCCCGGTTGAACAACAATACCCGCACTCAATAGCGGTTGAATGAACCCTCCAACCATAAGGAGGCTACAACTTACAACAGCATGAGGCGACATGCCTAGCAGTCGCAAAACCTTGCTAACCAATCAGCAGCAGGAAAAGAAGCACTAAGCGTGTGACAGAGCGGAAAAAGGGAACAGAAAAAAGGCCAAAGATACAAGACTACGGGACAGTGATAGCTAAAATAATACCACCAACGGTATGCTAGCTGACTAAGGACATAGTCGGGAGCGGTTAACTCCAAAACTACGATGCCAAAAGGTTTCAAAACCTGGCTGCCATAGCTTACACAGCTGTAAGAATATCCACGGGATATGAACCGGTAGGACTACAAGAGTAGTGCCTAAACAGTCTAAGGCTCAATTACCACGGTAAACCAGTGGGAACGAGCAACAAGGAAAAACACAAGACCAATAAATGGGAACCTCCAAGGATTGGAGAAGTAACCCGGTCAAGGACAATCATGCCAAGACCAATGAGAAGTTACCCGAAAGAGCAAGTATTCCCAAACCTAGATCAATAGGATCAAGGGAAGAGTCAACAAGACCATTAAATATAAGTGGAAACCATACCAAGACCGGTATAGGATTACCCAAAAACCAACAGTACCACGCACTTGCCATGGCAAGTGCAGTAAGAGCAAGAAGATATTAAGGAACTCTAACACACCACACACCAGGTAATAGTAATGTACCGTGATAACAATGAAACAACCAATGGATCACAAGTCCTGCAAACTGGAAGAATGGAACCTTGGAAAGGCTTAACGGCCTGACCATTGTAATAAGGACATACCAGTCAGCGAGAAGCTGGATTTGGTCAAAACCTCAGACATGGCTACGCCATGAAGAACCTCTTTTAACACCGAACCGTTATTTTTCAAAAACCCAAACCTTTTCTTTCAAAACCACAACCTTTCTTTTAAACCTTGGATTTTAAAACCAAACCAACAGAATTACGGTGAGTATCATAGAATGATACAAGAGGAGTTGACAATAGAATACTTCACCGAGGCGTGTGACGAGCACTACGAGTGTACCCAATTACGGGATGTGGGACAACCGCACTACAAAGGAGCTTGCGGGCCTAACATATAGTTAGGTAAGTGGTAACGTATCAACATGGTACCCCACGTATGTACACATGTAGTGCACGGAACACGGGGAGTAGTCAACTCCGTCCTACGGACCATCAGTAAGTTCAAAGAGCGCAGACTAATAAGTATAGACATTGGATATGTCTCAAAGACTTCAAACAAATACGTGACAGCTGGGAAGTATACCCAGCCTGAACACAGTGAGGCAAATGCCTAATGAGGATACAACAATGCTCTACAAATGGGACAGAGTTCCCAAGAGCGATCACAAGATTACCACGAAGTATAATCCACCATTGGAGAGGATTTTAAACCTAGTCTTAAGCACTAGGAGCAAGTATAAACAGTCTACCCAAGAACGGGAAACACTATAACCCAAATGGAAATAGCTCAAACAAGATACCACAAGGCGGTATAGTAGATGCGACATGTCACAAACATGAGCCGCATGTAACGGCATAACTAACAGCACCCAAGGGCAATCCTTGAAGAGTGTCTGGGATAACAACAGTTGAACAAGCATCATGATAAGAGCACATGAGCTAGAACGAACATTCGGTTAGGACGCCGAAGGGATTTCACTTAACAGGAAATACCCTAAATTACCAGAAGGCTCGGATTAACACCAGATTGCTTAAAGGGTCTCCTATGAACGGAAGCGTGATGTCACGACTTACCATGGAGCCTAGTAATACCTCCAACCTATGGGTATACATGGAGTGGAAACATGTATAAGCAGCTTGCAGCAATAAGGCTTAAAAGCCATCAACCAACTATGTTATGTAAACCTTAACGGTTGCATAACCCACACCATTTGATAACAAGACTTACAAGAGATATTGTCTCATGCGACAAAGAAATCAACAACTGGACCATCAATTCAAACCCAACATCCTGAGTGGCTTGGAGTAATGGCCAACTTAGTGTCACTGTCATTAGAGCATCAGTCTAGTATGCAGTTGACAAGCTTTTAATTACCTTCATGCCTTCTGTAGCAATGGTAGCACGGAGGCATAAGAATCGTGATAATTCAAACATTGGCCTAGTCCACATTTAGACACTACGGGAAACCCGAGGAAAAGTACCCCTCGTTAATCGAAGACCACCAAGGTGGTGAAGATGTGAACCCTTAGAAAAGGCTTCCATCTACTATAACAATAGAGCCTACGCATATAGATATTGCCAAGAGGCGATGAAACAAGGAAAAGACATTCCAAACCATCACGACTTAAAGGAGTAAGTATACTTCATATGCAGTACATAAGTAGGTACTAACATAGTGACCTTGCTATGAGACTTATGAGTGGCGACAAACCCCTCAACAAGAACTTTCACCTATCAGTGATAAAATACTCTTCAATTAGAGAATGGGACCAGAAAACCCTTGAAGTTTCTGGGGATGTCCCGGTGATATACATACAAAGTGAAACTGCACAGCTAGAGCCTATAACCAATGCTCAACACTGGAAAGACAATAATTGTCAAAACAATCAACGTGAATGCACATTGCACACCATGAATGGCCAACGCTCAAGAGAGCTTGTAACCCGATAAATTACTGTATCCATTGTCAACCAAGATAATTGATAAGAGGGTATCATAAATGATGGAGTAATGTGAGGTAAGCCAACCTACACAAGAAACCTAAACAGAAATAAAACATCTCCACAAGGGAAAATAATACCATTGCGGTATGCTACAACAATCATCATACATATGAACTAAGAACCTCCTAGTATATTCACACCATAATGAAATGGTGCCAATGACAGTAGCAATGAACAAAGAGAAACTACCACCGTGACAGAGTCAGTAAAAACGATGTTGTTTAATGAGTAAGAATACGGTGCGCAACAAGTGACCGCTATGAGGAAGTAGTAGATAATGACATGGAGAATAAGCATGGAAGACAGTCAGAAATATTCGTTCCTATAACATAAGTGACTTCCTGTCAAGCGTTTACGCCTCTGCACTCTGTATGACTGAGTGTTTTGGTATTGCACTTGTGCAGCTAATGATCTAATGGGATAGCTAGGGATATGGAGAATGTAAACCGTAGTAAATCTTTCTTTTCACCCACAAACATGGCATAATCCAGTTAAGCAAGCTTAGCAACAAACCGTGCGGCCTAAGGCCAAAGAAGCATGATGAGTGTAAAACACACTAACCATCACAAGATGTGAATTCCATTGGAATAAAAGGTGAAAGGAGACTGAAGAAAGTCACTAGGACTGACGCATAGAAATGCAAGGTCATACAAGTAAAGAACACTTGTACTGAACCAGAGAACTGGTATAATTCAGAAGCTAGTGAAAACAGAGGAAGCACTACAACTAAGTAGTGACTTAACCTCGCCCGACAATAAGTCGGAGGAACTTAATGAATAATCGTGGAAGCACAAATAGCATGGGCAGTAGATTACCAGAGAGCTGGTTACAATCTAAAACTAATTGAGTTCAAACACGGTAAAAGAATACCGCATTTGTTTAATAAACCTTATTCCCATAATACACGGATAAAAAGGTGATGTATAACACATTAAGGATAACACGAAGGGTGAGTAACCCAAGTTATCAGGGTCGCGCAGCAGAAGCTAGTGGGCCCTAGCTAGGAGAAAATATACCTAGTAAGTACAGTAGAATGGCTATTAATGCCTTGAAGCCTAATAGGCTAGAACCGAATTAATTATGAGTTAAATAAACTCATATAGGAATTCTTGATGCAAAGACTAAACCATTGGTATGGTTAAGACCCTTTGACCAGAGCATATTATATAGTATACCGTAGTGAAGCTAAACGCTTCAGATTGCCCAAATTGAGTAAACCAATGTTTAATAATAATAACATATGGTAGATTACGTGGGCGTAATCCCTTTTAAGGGGGGTAGAGCGAAAACCGCTCAATGTAAGTTTCATAAATAAAACACATAAAACTATAATGTGCATAGCACAAATGAGAATTGAATTGATGATTGGTACTTATGTTAAATAAACATATGTATCCATCCATATCATAATTGTGGTAATTAGGAACCAGAGATGCAAATACCATAGGATGAATATACCCATCTTGTAACCCTAGTATAAGAGTACTAGTTAGGAAGAGTAATGAGTAGTGGACGGAGCTCCACAAGTATTGTAACCCCTAAGAAGTAGTACGATCTGATTGAGAGTAATTGATAAAGGAAGTTCATGAGCAGCGTACTCCTAGGTAAATTATGGGAAGTAAAGTAAGGACAACTGAATTTTATAAGTACTGTATTCCTTAGTTAAAAAAATTTGAGATGATAGAGAGTAATGAATGAAAGTAGCGAAAGTGATGAAATGAGCATTTAGGTATTGAATCTCGGAGAAAAGTATTTGGAAGTAGAGTGAGGATGATTGATGGACTGAATTCCATCCTTTGGAGTTGTATGAATTTGTAATTATGACTAGGAAGAGTAAAAAGATAGAAAATGGAAATAACTAAACTATTTGTTTGTTTGAAACTGACGTGGGAAGTAGAACTTGACCCTGATCAGATCAAGGGAAACCAAACACAAATTGGGGTGGAAAGATAGTTCAACACTGATGCTGATCACATCTGGGTCGAATGATTCTTGAAGCTCCCCTTAAGTGGTCAGAAGAATCACGCATAGGATAGAAGTAATGAATATAAATGGGAATTTGGAGTTGTATGTTTTAGAAAATTTCTAATTAGTAGTGGTGAAAGAATTTCCCTTAGACTGGAGATTGAGGTTTGTTAGAAGCTTATACCGGAGAAGATAGTAGTGAATCTGTTATACCCAAAATTTTGACCCCCCCTGGTTAAGGTCTACGAGGTTTTGGTGTTGTGAGGGATATTTCAATCAAGTAGTGAGAGATTCCGGACCGATTGGCGTGTTCCATGGCATGGGGAGCAGCTTCGTCATTGTCAGGGGCATTTTCGTAATTTTTAAGGCTCCTAAGACCTCCTATAGGCTTTCTCTCTCCTCCAAAGGACGCCCAAATAAGCTTGAAATGCTTTGATATTTTAACCCATGATATAGGATGGCATTTTAAGCATAATGGCGTTGGAATTTTGAATTTTTGAATTTCCAATAATTTTCTAGCAATTTCTGGCTGAATCTGACGGGAAATTCAATTTAAAAATATTCCAACATTTAAAAAATTCGGTTCCACCTCAGAAAATTCATAATATCCATCCTTGACATGTGGTTAAAATTTCACAGCAAAATTCCTTTGGGAAGTCTTTTAATTAAAATACCAAAAAATCTTACTTTTACTAGATTTTCTTTATCTTTAAGAAAGTCTATATAAGGGGATAGGTTTTTGGATAAAATCAGAATCTCATAACCTCAAGAACCCTAGACTCTCAAAGAAGGCAGCCGTCTCTCTCTCTCCATGTTTTTTGAACTCCAGAGCCACAATCAAACACCGAAATCTCACCAAAATCAACACCAAAACATATTTTTCAACTCCCACAACATCATCAATCATCAAACATCAACCAAACCACCTCCAAAACGTGAAGAACACCTTCAACAATCAACAACCAGAAGCTCGGGTCGAACACAATCCAGAACCGGCACCATCGGAGCCTCCGAAGAATCCCGACGTGAAGAACCCTCTTGAATTCGAAGGTAAAACAGGTTACAATTCTACTTTTCTAATTCCCCACGACCTTATTAACTCTCTGTCAAATTTTGGGTTCAAACTAACCTTTTTACGCTTCTGTATTGCTGTTTGTTTAAGCTTATGCCCAATAACTTGTTTACCAAGTTTCGTACTTAATTCGAATTCAAATTGAGAACTTTCAATCACTAACGTCTTGTACATCTTTCAGGCTGCACACCCATAAAATTTGAGCCAAAAACATTTTCGGGAACAGCCTCAACGCCGCCGTCCGAGGGCTGTTCGCACCCACGGACGTCATGTCCGGGGTCCCGGACTCCCTGTCCGTAAGCCCGGACGCCCACGGACGGCGGCGGGATTTTAAAAAAAATTCAAAATTTAGGTTTTCTAATAATGTCCGGGCCCACGGACAGCCTGTCCGTGGCCCCGGACTTTGCAATTTTTTGTTTTCCTTTAATTTCGACTCTTCTGTATAATTAGGTTAACTGGGGTCCGTGGTCTCGGTCATGGGGTCCGTGGCTACGGACGTAAGCAAAATTCGACCTAATTCTGCCTTCGAAACCCTAGTTTAGGTATCTTTCAATTTCACTTTAATTTTCTGTCAAAAAATGCTAAAAACATAAAAAAACAGAAGCTCGCACACTTAGGTTAAAATGACTCGTAATAATCCGTAAATAAACCAAGTAAAGGAAAAACGACCTAGGAAGGGTAATGAAAGTAATTGAACCCTAAATAAGTCGAATACCAAGCCCCCGAACCCGAACTCTACCTTTCCTATTTACTCTAGGTTAAAATTAGGTGGCGACTCATAATAGGTTCCAGTGAGCTAGCTTAGGTTTTAATAATTATTGTTATATGACATAGTTATTAATCTTAGGTTATAAGTGCACCTAAAACCCGATTAGATCCTAATCAACTTAATCCACATAGGATAGGGTTTAAAATCGAGGCTCACAGACTGGCGACTCTGCTGGGGACAAACTTCTTAATTTTAACTTGTTTAATTTTAAGAAAGAGGGTTTAACTTGAAAATGTTTATTTATGGCTTTATTTACTCTGTTTGTTTACTTGCGTGCGCACTTTAATTTTTGCACCCTTGCATCATATGAGAGCGAGGGTCCACGCAAACCAATTTCACCCCGGGACCCGTTTGAGGGTCCCCTGTCAGGGACTCACACCTTTTAGGTGATGTGAATAAATGGGGGAAAAGAGGAGGGTGTCGTCTAACCACACCCCCTTAATACCTGGGCCTTAGCCCCAAGCGTTTTCCTGGCAGTGCCCTTACCCAGCCCATTGTTTGGTCAGTCAAAGACCCGACCGTAGACGCACACGTTCAGGTGATGTGAAAAAAGTGGGGAAGCCCAAAGAGAATAGCGTGTGAGCCCTACTCCTTTGTGGTAACCTGGGCCCGCGCCCCAAGCACCTCTCCGGATCGATCCATACCCGTTTTGATTTAAACGTCTAGTGAGGACATGTTGAATTTGGGTGGGCTTTGTTTGCTTGTACGATCGGCCCACTACCAAGCGTAGAAATTGATAGGAACTTTTCCTACATCATCCTAGCCCAACCCGAATTGGCAGCTCTGTTTGTTTACGGGCCAAAGGCCCTGTCTGGTTTGATATGTGAGTCATTTGGGCTTCAGCCCAAAAGTTTAGACTTAGGTGATCTCTCCCTCTTTTCGGCCCAATTTGAATTATCAATTTAGTTCTAGGCCCACGAAAAGCAAATCCACATAAAGCAATCCATGAAAATCCACCAGGCCTTTCCACTTCATGACCCGTTCTAGTCTAGGAAAACTTTTCATCCGGGCTTTGGCCCAAAACCCCATACACATGCATTATCCTTTAGGCCCAATCAGGGTTACTCGGTCCAAATTCCAATTCACATCTAGAACATGGTTTAGAAATCATTTTGGCCCATGCGCCTTACCTCTAGCCCAAACACATTTCGGCCCAAGTGCCCAATTCTCAGAACATTCCAGCCCAGGAGGCAAATTTTTTTTAGAACATTTCAACCTAGGTGCCTCTCTTCTAGTTCATTTAGGCCTTAGCGCCTACCCACGATCTTCAAGACTTTCCAGCTCATGTACTATTTCTGCGGCCCGAACAAGTTTTAACCTAAGGCATCTTCAGGACCTAGAATTTCAGTCCTGTCCTCTTTTGTTTTCTAGCAGACGACGCTTCGGAAACAGGTAAATCCAAATCCTAGGATTGGTGAAGGAGGAAATCCGATCAACATGGATGTTCATCTCGCGGCTTTGGAACAAAAGTACATGGACACCATTAATGCCATGGAGCAGAGACATAGTGCCGTCAGGAACGCCATGGAGTCTAACTACATTGCCACAATTGAAGAATTGAAAACGAAGACCCTTTCCCTTGAGGCCGGACGTCAAGTCCAAAATGAACTAGTGAACAGGCTTCTTAGTTCTCTTCACAACTGCATTGAAGTTAGCTCTATTAGGGCCCAAGGTTCACAAGGGAATACTGAGGAAATTGCTGCAGAACTCGAGAGGGTGAGTAGACAACCAGAAGAAACTCCCAAGACGACCAGTTTAAATTCCTTGAGATCTTGCACTAAGTCGGGATTATCAACACCCGCCTTAGGCGAGAGTTTCATGTGCCCGCAAACCTACAGTACCAGGTTACAAGTAGGACAACTCAAAGCTCGGGGAGTGGACAACAAGACTTTGAAGGCGAAGCCAATTGTAGCAATCCCAGTTTCAAAACAGAAAACCAAAGCATCAACTCGACCTAGGCGTTTCTCTACACCGAGACAGTTTACCAGCATTGGCCGACCTCTCAGTCAAGCTCTCATGGAACTGCAGGAACTAAATTTACTATGGCCTATTGCATCTCATCTTGGGGTTATTCAAGCAGTGGAACACCTCAATCAATTCTGCCAATTTCACAAGCTACTAGGACATAGCACCAATAATTGCAGGAATCTGAGGCATAAAATTCAAGATCTTATCGACCGAGGCTTCCGATTCCCATGAAGACAACAACTTCTACATAAATCCTATGTTTGGGCACTATTAGATATTGTTCAGTTCTTATGTTTTCCTTTAATTACTGTTTTCAACTTTCTCAGTAGTTCAATTTTGCCTCTCTAGATAGTCCTTGTCTTTTAATTACAGTTAACTTTGTTATTTGCATTCAATCATGAAATGAGGAATTTCATTCCGTGTAAGTTCTCATTTATGCATGCATTTAGTCATTCATAAATTCAACAATAAAAAAACAAAAAGAAGTATCCCCTTGCGACCACCATGAGCAAGCTTTGCCACATCCATAGTCATCACTCACACCATGAACAAGATCGACTCCTCACTTCACCTACGTTTACCACAATCCACCAGTTCACCCAAAACAAAAGCAAGAAAAACTCCAGAAAAAGATATATTGGTCAGTCACCACATCATCCATCATTCCTTCACAAGATCACCCCATCACCACTCACCATCATTATTCCACACAACCACCTTCCACAAATAACCTGGGTACTCAAAAGGCTTGTCGAAAAACCCCACAATAATACTGGGGGCAATCTGAGTTAAGGAACGATAATGTTTATTTCTTTTGTTTAAATGTGCAAACAAGTCTCTGAGTGTACACTTTGCGAGAGTGTCTTAAGTGGAAAAACCAAGAGAGAACGAGCGTGTCATTTTTACACGACTCCAGAGAGGTCACATTCGAAGGTAAGGTAAACGGCATGACTCCAACCGAAGGTGATAATTTGTAAATTTACGCTTAAACCTATGAAAAGTAACAAAGAACAGATACACAACTATTAGGGATGACGAAGCACCTTGGTACAGCACCACACAGCCAAAAAGCTTGTGAACCCTGACATTAACCCTAGGCACCCCCGCTGAGCTTTTCGTGTACATCCTCTTTTACAACACTACAAACTCCACAAACGAGCCAGCCAGTGATGAATAACCGACCCGGTGACCAAAGGAAGCAAGGAGCCCAACTTCCGAACAGCAACTTCACAAGTCTGAAGAAGCAAACTGCCACCAGCATGACGAAACGATCCGTAAATGGCCCCAAAGTGGCACAGGATCCAAATTAGCTAACATCAAAAAACAGCTCTCAAAGTTCAAAACCAGGAAACACTAGAACCCCGAAGGAAAAGAGATTCAAAGGAAGGCAAACCTAAAACGCCTCGAAGTAATCCAAAATCAGAAAAAAAAAGAGAAGGTGCAACCCGAAAATCTAGAGTTCCAAGCTCATAAGCGAAGTCATCACGAAGTAGCCGAACGACTTCAAGACAAAGAAAGCAAGGCCGGGAGAAGGTGCAAGTTGCAGCTTTGGTCACCCTTATAGCTCCACATATCCTAAACATTCCTCCATCATCCCTTTGTCTTTCATCACACCTCATAGCCACGTTATAAGCTTAAAAGACTTCCGACTTAGTAGTTGTGTATCCAATCACGTGAAAGTAACAGGTTGAACGCGTAAATCTAACAAATGTCAAATTCAGTGGTTGAGATGTCTTGACCAAAAGGAGGGCACGAGTGCAAACATCAAACACTTTGAGTGTAGGATAGAAGGCACCACACCAAAATAAACCTTGACCTTGTGAGGATGAGATTTGTTCTTGCGCAATTAATCAAAGAAAATACTGGGGGCAATCGATCGTTCCGTTCGATTGCCATGAAGCCCTGAAAACTCAGATCACCTCAAGGAAAAATACTGGGGGCAATTGTTGGTCCCAACAATTGCAACAACGACACCGATGGAGGCCCAAAAACCTGAAACCCAAAGGTTTTAAAACCCTCTCAAATATCCACAGGCCCGTCCTAAGCCCTTCCTCCACATTCAAATATCCACAGGCCCGTCCTAAGCCCTTCCTCCACATTCAAATATCCACAGGCCCGTCCTAAGCCCCTACCTCCACATTCAAATATCCACAGGCCCGTCCTAAGCCCTTCCTCCATACTCAAATATCCACAGGCTCGTCCTAAGCCCTTCCTCCACTTTCAAACATCCTCAGGCCCGTCCTAAGCCCTTCCTTCACATTTAAACACTCATAGGCCCGTCATGAGCCTTACCATCTCCAGGTTTGCCATAAGCCTTAGTCCTTCTATATTCATCATGCACCTAACACATTTTCACCAAGTTCCAACCTTTAGGCTCGTCATAAGACCTAGATCCAATCATTAGACTCGTCATAAGACCTAGATCCATCCTTAGGCTCGTCATAAGACCTAGATCAATCCTTAGGCTCGTCATAAGTCCTAGATCCAATCTTTAGGCTCGTCATAAGACCTAGAACCATCATTTAGGCTCGTCATAAGACCTAGTTGCATTCCTTTAGGCTCGTAGTAAGACCCTTTAGCTTACCCACTCTCATCAAACACATTGCATTCATCTCATTCATATAGGCTCGTCATAAGACCTAGTTGCATTATCCAGGCGCGTCACAAGACCTGGCGACAGAAAGTTAGCGAGGTGATGGCAATAAATCCTCCTTTTGCGATGTCAACTTATTTTTTGGGATCAACGAATGGTGGGCAAAGGCAATAAGTCCCCAGGGTTTTTACCAGTAGTTATCCCTGCACACCGGCTTGGTGGGCGATGGCAATAAGTCCACATTGGGTCCAGCCAGGAGCATCGGCACGGGTTTCGGTTCCCAGAAGCATCCGAGTATCATCAGCATCATCAGCAACATCATCAGCATCATCATCAGCATCAGCATCATTAGCATCCTTAGCATTTCAGCATTCTTGCATTTGCATACCATCCAGTTTTCACATCCTATGTAGTCAACGCCTTAGAAACGCTTGACATTGCATCATTTCATTACAGGTAGTCAGCGCCTTAGAATAGCTCGACAATGCTTTGTAGCTTAGGTAGTCAGCGCCTTAGAACAGCTCGACAATGCTTTGTAGCTTAGGTAGTCAGCGCCTTAGAACAGCTCGACAATGCTTTGTAGCTTAGGTAGTCAGTGCCTTAGAACAGCTCGACAATGCTTTGTAGCTTAGGTAGTCAGCGCCTTAGAACAGCTCGATAATGCTTTGTAGCTTAGGTAGTCAGCGCCTTAGAACAGCTCGACAATGCTTTGTAGCTTAGGTAGTCAGCGCCTTAGAACAGCTCAACAATGCTTTGTAGCTTAGGTAGTCAGCGCCTTAGAACAGCTCGACAATGTTTTGTGGCTTAGGTAGTCAGCGCCTCCGAATAGCTGGACGTAGTCAACCCGGTTTCGCACAAACATGGAGGATTCTATGGAGTCCAAAATTTTGGGGCTTCACTCAAGCATCAACCAGACTTTTCACATCCGTTACAAAGTCCAGTTGACGGGGGGCAATCTGTTATACCCAAAATTTTGACCCCCCCTAGTTAAGGTCTACGAGGTTTTGGTGTTGTGAGGGATATTTCAATCAAGTACTGAGAGATTCCGGCCCGATTGGCGTGTTCCATGGCATGGGGAGCGGCTTCGTCATTGTCAGGGGCGTTTTTGTAATTTTTAAGGCTTCTAAGACCTCCTATAGGCTTTCTCTCTCCTCCAAAGGACGCCCAAATCAGCTTAAAATGCTTTGATATTTTAACCCATGATAGAGGATGGCATTTTAAGCATAATGGCGTTGGAATTTTGATTTTTCGAATTTCCAATAATTTTCTAGCAATTTCTGACTGAATCTGACGGGAAATTCAATTTAAAAATATTCCAACATTTAAAAAATTCGGTTCCACCTCAGAAAATTCATAATATCCATCCTTGACATGTGGTTAAAATTTCACAGCAAAATTCCTTTGGGAAGTCTTTTAATTAAAATACCAAAAAATCTTACTTTTACTAGATTTTCTTTATCTTTAAGAAAGTCTATATATGGGGATAGGTTTTTGGATAAAATCAGAATCTCATAACCTCAAGAACCATAGACTCTCAAAGAAGGCCGCCGTCTCTCTCTCTCCACGTTTTTGAACTCCAGAGCCACAATCAAACACTGAAATCTCACCAAAATCAACACCAAAACATATTTTTCAACTCCCACAACATCATCAATCATCAAACATCAACCAAACCACCTCCAAAACGTGAAGAACACCTTCAACAATCAACAACCAGAAGCTCGGGTCGAACACAATCCAGAACCGGCACCATCGGAGCCTCCGAAGAATCCCAACGTGAAGAACCCTCTTGAATTCGAAGGTAAAACAGATTACAATTCTACTTTTCTAATTCCCCATGACCTTATTAACTCTCTGTCAAATTTTGGGTTCAAACTAACCTTTTTACGCTTCTGTATTGATGTTTGTTTAAGCTTCTGCCCAATAACTTGTTTACCAAGTTTCGTGCTTAATTCGAATTCAAATTGAGAACTTTCAATCACTAACGTCTTGTACATCTTTCAGGCTACACACCCACAAAATTTGGGCCAAAAACACCTTCGGGAACAGCCTCAACGCCGCCGTCCGAGGGCTGTCCGCACCCACGGACGTCATGTCCGGGGTCCCGGACTCCCTGTCCGTAAGCCCGGACGCCCACGGACGGCGGCGCGATTTTAAAAAAAAATTCAAATTTTAGGTTTTCTAATAATGTCCGGGCCCACGGACAGCCTATCCGTGGCCCCGGACTTTGCAATTTTTTGTTTTCCTTTAATTTCGACTCTTCTGTATAATTAGGTTAACTGGGGTCCGTGGTCTCGGACATGGGGTCCGTGGCTACAGACGTAAGCAAAATTTGACCTAATTCTGCCTCCGAAACCCTAGTTTAGGTATCTTTCAATTTCACTTTAATTTTCTGTCAAAAAATGCTAAAAACACAAAAAAACAGAAGCTCGCGCACTTAGGTTAAAACGACTCGTAATAAGCCGTAAATAAACCAAGTAGAGGAAAAACGACCTAGGAAGGGTAATGAAAGTAATTGAACCCTAAATAAGTCGAATACCAAGCCCCCGAACCCGAACTCTACCTTTCCTGATTTACTCTAGGTTAAAATTAGGTGGCGACTCATAATAGGTTCCAGTGAGCTAGCTTAGGTTTTAATAATTATTGTTATATGACATAGTTATTAATCTTAGGTTATAAGTGGACCTAAAACCCGATTAGATCCTAATCAACTTAATCCACATAGGATAGGGTTTAAAATCGAGGCTCACAGAATCATATTGTGTTATTCAAAGGGCAGCGGGACATAGAGGAGTCCCGTGTCTAGATGACCTGAGTGCCTGCAGGATTGTATTGTGTATTGCATTGCTTTGGGGATAGCTTTGCATTGTATGTATATGTAAATTTCGTAAGGTGGAACCAGATGGTGGGTAGTAATGCGGATTGGAGTAATTAGGGTACATTTATATGGTATGGAATGTAGAAACTTTGAGTAACGAGTTTGGGAATTGTAAGGAGGAGGAATGTATGGCTTTGGTATTAGACAAGCATAAATGAGTAAGTATAGTAATCATATAACCTCGAACAACTTTGGGGACAAAGTTCTTAAGGGGGGTAGATTGAAATACCCTGAACTTAAATATAGTGATTAAAATTATTCTAATCCGTATTTAAGAGCCTAATAATGCTTAAGTAAAATTGGTAAGGAAAAATAAATCCAAAAGAAAAAAAGAAACGCTTAAAAAGCAAAAAAATGCTAAATAAGCGTTATATAACCATAGGAGGTATGAGACCTCGGTTAGCGAATTATATGGATTTTAAAGGCTTAATAAGGCCTAAATAATATATGGGAACAACTCCCAAAGAAAACGGATCCAAATAATGTATTAAAACGCTAGTAGAGCTTTAGCGCACATTTTTCGAGAAAACCCGAAAACGTGACTTTAAGTGGTCAAACGAACCCGTAAAAATTATAAATCAAGAAATAACTATAAATAAACATTAATGGAAGCTTAAGAGCCATTAAAATTAAAGAAACGAGAAAATCCGAAAAACGGGCCCGGTTAGTGAATAGTGCTAAAACCGGGTAAAATAACGAGCGTTTTCTGTAAAAGACGAAAAACGCTCCAACTAGTATTACTGTGTGGGGGCCGATTTTAATAAGTCAAAAAGCTCTCTCTCTCTCTCTCACACACACACACACACTAGACTAGTTAATTAATTCAAGGGTTGAAAAGTCAATAAAGCAAAAAGGTGAAAGTAACAAATACTACTTTTTCTCCTCTCTCTCTCCTCTCATTCTCACATTTCTCCTTATCTCTCTCGTGAGTTCCCTCCTTTCTTCAGCAGCTCCCCACTTCTTCTTCCTCCGCCAGCCCCAAACGATTTTGAAGCTCCACACATGGCTTCCCTTACTTCCCTTGCTTCCTTAAGCCACAATAATGCTCCAAATCAAAAACCGAAAGTAGATTTGTGCTAGTTAGAGCAAGGGCTACACTTCCCTCTTTTCAAAATCTCAAAATGAGGAAGTTCACCTCCATGGGTTTTCCCCATTCAAAGAGAAAATAGAATCAATGGGTAGCTTGGAGTCTTTTCTCTCCATTAAGGTAAAAATCTACATGAAAAACTCATGTTTCTCCATCCTTCTTTACAACCGATTTCTACCCCTTTGTAATGCCTTGTTTTCTCTCTCTCTGTTGAGCTTCAATTCAACCTTGCAATGGTGGGGGAATCACCTTGTTGAACCAAGGGTTAAAACCTCTCCTAAGACACTCCAAAGGTAAACCCTAGAAATCTTGTTCTAAACATTTCTATGAACTAGCATTATTAAGGGGTTAGTATGTTAATTATACTTATTTTATGTGCTTTGGGTGATGGGAATGGAGTTTGGCAACTCCATTCCCCACAAAACCGATTTGTGCAAGAGAGAGAGGAAGAGAGAATTGAGAAAGAATTGAAGGAAATATAAGCTCAAGGTAAGAGCTCCTTCTTAATGCTCAACTTAATGCATTAGAGTAATAGGAATGGGTAAACAAATAAAAGAACCTAAACTATTGTACTAGTATTGTAGTTGTGGAAGTTTAAGTATTTGTGGGCTAAGTATTTGAATTGTAGGCCTTGGAGCCAAATGTAATGTGTATGTGTATTGGGATTGTTGTTTGATGGAAATATTGATGTATTGGTATTGTATTGATTGCTGGTAGGACCCTTGTAAGGGTGTGGCTAGATTAGGGATGAATTTGATGAGAAAGTATGTGTGTGGAGAAGTAAGAAAAGTAGATGAGCTATGGCAAAATTTTGGTAGGAATTGTGCATTTAGGGATGACTTGGTGAATGGGAGAACCAAGGTATGTATTGGGGATAATAGAGATGTTTAAGGACCATGGAGTAGTAGTTGTAGTATAAGAATGAAAGGATATAAAATCTGTAGCAAGAAGTGTAGTAACACATTGTAGAAACTAGGAAAAAATTAGTGTGCAAGATTTTGTAGGAAGAGAGTTGAACTTGGGTATAGGTAGTGTATTTGATTGGAAATGCATTGGAATGGTAAGATGGCATTAGAACAAAGTTCAAAATGCAAAGAGGAGTGTAGGAATGCACAAGTGTAAGAAGTTGAGTAAGTATTGGACCATGGATTTAAGGAGTTTTAGTGAGTGTTTAAGTGTGTTTAAATATGTACAAAACATGTGGAAAGATTATGGAATGATTGGAGGTGAATTAAGGGTTAATTAGGGTTTGAAAAATGACCTTAATAGCAGTTTTTAGCAGGGTCCGGGACTTAGGATTTGTACCAAGTCCCAGATCGCTTCAAAAAAAGGCCCGAGAGTGAATGCAGGAATTGGTCCGGGACTTAAGTCCAGGACCAAGTCCAGGACCAGGTGTAAAAATAGGTCGAAAGTCAAGTTAAGTGTTGGTTCGGGACTTAGGGTCCGGACCAAGTCCCGGACCACCCCCATAATTCAGCAGAGAGTGTTTTAAAGGGTTCTAAACATGGGGGATTGATTGGTAATGGTTTTAGAAGTTGTTAAGGCCTTGTTTGGTGACCTTTAAAGGCCCTAAGAAGTGTAAACAAGTATGAGAAGTGATTAAGCAAGTTGTAAGTTTAAGGACATTAAGTTAAACCGAAATAACGGGATAACGGGGTAAGTACGGGAGTAGTAATCATGTATGTAGTGTAATGCTTAGTATTTATTGAACCATTTGGCATGTAGTCATTGGTTCGAGACTAGGACTTGAGGAACAAGTAAGGACTAAGTAACAAGGAGACACCCGGTAGAGTAAATTTCAGTAAAAGGTATGATTTCTTCATGCTCTGTATCCTAACCTGGTTACCCCGATTTGTGTGCTTATTTGATCACCTAAATAAGACAAATGCATGAATCGGGCTATATTGCACATACTTGTGCTGGTTTATATTTGTTCTTGCCATTTTGTCTTGAACATCGAGTTTGTATAATTCATGAAATAAATGAATGATGATGAAGTGTATTTGTACCTTGTATTGTACTTGTGTATTGTATTGTATTTCGTATGGATGTGTATTTGAGCAATGTAATTGTGTATGTGGCTTGGATGTGTGACTTCTACTAATTCCTAACTACCTAATCCTAACGTAAGTATTGAGTAAATTGGAATGAGTAGAAGTCCGATATAGTTTTGGCCACGCGTGAGGATGAGGAGACACAAGAGGTTGGATCCGATTCCTGGTTCTTTAACTGGTCCACGGCCCAAACCCCTTAAATGGGTAGAATCCTGGATTGGTGAACCAAGTAAATCCCGGTGGTGGGACAGAGTAGTCCCCGGGCCGGAGGTCCCGACGACTTGACTTGAGTAAGTAGTAAAGTAAAGTAATAGTATTGTATGTGTAATGGTCTTGGCTGGTGTAAGTCATTGACCCCGAGCAAAAGATAATCTCCACCCGATTAACCCGGGTGGACCAATGAAGCTAACAAGTACGGTGAATGGAGTATGTATGGTGTATGTATTGCTTATGTGTATTTCGGAAGAAGGTATGTATGTATTGGATGGCTTGCATTGTAATCCTTGTATGTAATGAAGTGTGTAAATGTATTCCTTGCGTAAAGTATTGTAGTATTGTGTATAAGAGCATGTATGCAGGTATGTCTGAATAAAATGAATTGCATGTATTCGTCCAAGTGGTCGGCGTACCCTCGCTAGTACGCGGGGTATGCGGAAGTCATATTCAACGTAAGCTGACCCCCTAGGGGGAACGTTTTTAGTGTGCAGGTACCCGAAGCGGATATGGTCAAGGTAAGAGACCGGTGGCTACACTTGGATAGTTAGAAGTAGAATGTAGAAGCGTACTAAGTGGCACACCCTTGTACTTAGAAAGTAAGTAGTTGTGAGGAATGGGTAGTGGTTAGACTCTTAATGAGTATTTATGAAATTGAAAGAGGTGTTGTATTTGTATAAGGATCTTAGTAAAACTCGGTGTATTACATTGTATAGATCTTATGGAGTATTGTAATGAATGGGAAGTTCTAGTATTTGATTTGGTAATTGGAGTATGTATTGTAAGTGTGTAGTACTCGGATATTCCGGTCCATCAGACCGATGTTGTATGTAGTAGTAGTAGTAACCTTGTTAGTCACGTGGGTGGCTAACAACATTGTATCACCCACCGTTGAGTGATAAGTGCGAAATATATAGACTTTTAAGGGTTTAATTACCTTATAATTTGCAGTATTTTAAGTAATATTTCTCACTTATCTTACATTTTTCCTAGATTTATGTTTTGATATGAACTGATGTATTATATGTGTTAAATGTAGGAAAAAGCTATATAAATGGATAGATAATCTCATGAGATTTCTAACGCAACAAACGGGGACCAAAACGGAGTCCGAACGAAGAATCTAGAGCCAGTCAAAGTTTGCAGGACAAGACGAGGAGGAAATACACGTGTCCGGCCAAACAGACCCGGACGCAATCCGGACAAGACACGTCCGGCTGAGACTTAGCCGAACCAATTCCGGACATGTGTAAACGGAGCCCAGATTCAGAAAATCAACGACGGTGAAGACGATGCCTAATTAGGCACTGCCATTGACGCTTCAGCTCCAGTCATTATCAAAATCCACCGTCTTTGACTGCTTAAATATTCCATTCTCATTTACCTCTTCACACCTCCTCAAATTCCTATAAAAACCCACGTCCTTCTTCAGTATTTGGCATCCCTTCTTCAAATCCAAATCTCATCACCATCAGTTCATCAGACCACCACCCACCTCCACGTTCAGAAATTCCAAATTCATACAGAGGCACAGAAAACTTTGTTTTCTTGTTCCTCTGCACGAATTCCACCTATATAAACTATCCCTACTTCATTTATAGTCATTACCCTTGTTAATTTAGCTGTAGCAGTTAATTTTCCGATTTCCAGACGAAGAAGATGATCTGCAGTAATTTGGCCGTGTCCGACCCTTGTCCGACCCACGGAGATCCGGACAAGACACGTCCGGCTTTCTGTCCGGCTAACCACACCCGGACACGACCAAGAATTGCCCGTTTGTTCAGTTTTCTTCGTTCTACCTTATTATTGTTATGTGTCTTTATAATTATGTTTGAATAATAAACTTAAGCCCTCCTTTGGGATGCGAGCCTATTTTATATAATTATGTTATGTTAAGCTTTCCACTATGATTTTTATCTAAAGTAATAGTTTAATTCTTGTCCTTCATGTGCTTTAATTCTCTAGCTAATTATTAAAGCAATATTTGTAGTTTTCTAATCAACATACGAGAGCTGAGATAGATAACAAGACATGGGAAATTAAACCTGATTAACAACTAGAAGCGTGATCCCGCCTATAGATTAATCGGTCTCAAATAGAAGTTGTTCTTTATGCGATTGGTTGTGTCCGGATTAGAGCATTAGTCTGCTGCTAGTTCTAGCAACTGGTTAGGGTTCGTTAGATTTAGTCGTCAACGAATTATTTATAGTTTCTGAGTTTATTACTTAAAGTGGTAAAGTTTATATTAATATGATTGGATAAAATAGGTGAGCAAAACAACCCGGGGTGCTTTCTCAAAAACAAAAAGGTTTATAACTTCTATTTTTTTGTTTTAATTGTTTTTATTACTGTTTTGTTTAAATTAAGTTTCAATTATTTCCTCTCCTTAAAATGATAAAATATTTACTAGAATTCTCAGTAACTTTAATCCACTATCCGTTATCCACAGCGAGGTCCCTAAGAGTACGACAACCCCACGAATCCACTATCCCGCAAAACGATTAGGTACACTGCCTAAGTTGTAGAAGTTGTAACACACTTTTACTCCAACAAGTTTTTGGCGCCGTTGCCGGGGACCTCCGGCACGGTTAATTGATGGTGTTTAATTTTGATGAAATTTCTATTTTCATTAATTTTTAATTTATTTTATTGACGGTTAATTGATGGTGTTTAATTGATGGTGTCCCTCTTCATGTTTCTCCACTAGAATGTCTCACTTAGGTCCCAGTACATCTTCACACCTCCTGGGTGTACCGAGTACGGGGCTCCATGAGCCTCCTACATAATCTCTCGCCTCAAAGCATCATCTGCAGGCACACAGACACGACCCCTGAACCTCAGGCAGCCATCCGCTGAAACTCTGAACTCAAACTCCTGACCAGCAACAATCCCATCTCTGATCTTACTCAACCCGGCGTCGAGCTCCTGACTGGCCTTGATCCGGTCGATCAAGGTAGGCTGATTTGCCACGCTGCATAACATCCCAGACCTCTCTGGATGGATGACCCAGATACCATACGCTGTAACTCAAGAGTAGACCTCTGCACACCAGACAATGCACAAACGGCTCCAGATGGACCCCTCCTACTGAGCGCATCAGCAACCACATTCGCCCTACCAGGATGGTAGAGGATCTCCAAATCGTAATCATGTAGCAGCTCTAGCCACCTCCTCTGCCTCAAGTTCAACTCCTTCTGAGTGAACAAGTACTTGAGGCTCTTATGGTCCGTAAACACCTTGCACGAAGCTCCATAAAGGTAGTGCCTCCAAATCTTCAACGCAAACACCACAGTAGCTAACCAGGTCGTGGGTCGGGTAATTCTTCTCTTATGGCTTCAACTGACGAGAGCCATATGCAACCACCTTCCCATGCTGCATCAGAACACAGCCAAGTCCCTTATGGGACGCATCACAAAAAACCTCCAGTCCGTCAGTACCCTCCGGAAGGGTCAGAATCGGTGCGGTAGTCAACCTCTTCTTCAGCTCCTGGAAACACTGCTCGCAGGCCTCACCCCACTCAAACTTCACATCCTTCTGCAGCAGACGAGTCAAAGGGATCACTAGCTCGGAGAAGCCCTCCACAAACTTACGATAATAGCATGCTAGTCCAAGGAAGCTACGAACCTCGCCAACATTAGTGGGCCTGGCCCATCGGTGATAGCTCTAATCTTCTCCGGGTCCACAGAGATACCATCCTTGGAGACTACGTGTCCCAAGAACACTACCTGGTCCAACCAGAACTCATACTTCGTCAGCTTCGCATATTGCTCCTTCTCCCTCAGAGTCTGGAGAACGATCCTCAAATGCTCCTCATGCTCCTCAGCACTCTTGGAATAGACCAAGATATCATCAATGAACACTACAACGAACTGGTCCAAAAATGGCTTGAAGACTCGGTTCATCATATCCATAAACACAGAAGGCACATTCGTCAGACCGAATGGCATCACTAGGAACTCGTAATGTCCATAACGAGTCCTGAAGGTGGACTTAGGCACGTCGTCTACCTTAATCCTCAGCTGATGATAACCGGACCTCAGATTGATCTTCGAAAACACCTTAGCTCCTGCTTATTGGTCGAACAAGTCATCTATGCGCGGGAGAGGATACCAATTCTTGATGGTAACCTTATTGAGCTCCCTGTAGTCAATGCACAAGCGCATGCTACCATCCTTCTTCTTAACAATCAGAACAGGCGCACCCCAAGGCGACACACTAGGGAGAATGAAGCCCTTATCCAATAACTCCTGCAACTGGATCTTCAGCTCCTTAAGCTCAGCAGGCGCCATCCGGTATGGGGCCTTAGAAATCGGCTGGGTCTCAGGTGCGAGCTCGATCGAGAACTCCACCTCTCTGACAGGGGGAAGTCCAGGCACATCGTCTTGGAACACGTCGGAGAAGTCTCTGACCACTGGAATGTCCTCTAACTTCGCATCCTTGCGAACCTCAGGGATGTGGCACAGAAATCCCTGGCATCCTTTCCTCAAATGGCGAAACGCCTGCATAGCAGAGATAACTGGCGGTGAGCACGGGATTCCATTCCCTGCTACAACTAGGTGGGGCTGACCCAGCTCCTCAAAAGTAACCCTCGATGCAGCACAATCAATAAGGGCTTGGTGGGCAGCAAGCCAATCCATACCCAGAATCACATCAAAATTTGTCATCTCCATCGGGATGAGGTTAGCATACAGAGTCCTATCTCTGACTAACACAGGACTAGCTTTACAGACAAAATTCAAAACCATAGAAGAGTCCCTAACTAATGGACTATGCGCACACAACTCAACATCCAAGGGCACAACAGGCAAACCAAGCTTACCCACCAACTCAGCAGAAACAAAAGAGTGGGTGGCTCCAGAGTCAAACAAACAGAAAACAGATCGAGAGGACAGCTGGAGAATACCTGAGACAACTCTGTCAGTAGATCGGTCCCTCTCTCCAGCCATCGCGTACACTCTGGCCTGGCCCTGGGGCTTCTTCTGCTCAGCCCGGTCTCGATCTCTGGACCCTAAGGCAGACTCACCAGCTCTACCTCCAGAGCTACCTTTGCTCCTCTCTGCTTGAGGGCAGTTAGCTATCCTATGCTCCAAGGATCCACACTTGAAGTAGGCTCCAAACTTCCTGTAGCAGTCCCGGCCCGGTGAAACTTGCCGCAGACCTGGCACTTCGGAGCGGAAGATGACGAAGACGAACCACCTCTATCTCTCGAACCTTGGCGGTCCCTAGCTTGGTCTCCAGTAGACTGCTTCTTTTGAGAAGCAGACTGATCCCTCATGTCGCTCTCGTCGGACCTCTGCTTCCTCTTCTGGTCCTTCCCTCCGGACTGGCGACCTCTCAAATCAACCTCCATCAATAGGGCAACGTCAGCAATGTCCCTAAAAGTTTTGTGACGTAGAGGCGTCACAACAGAGCGGATGTCAGGCCTCAGACCGCTCTCGAACTTCCTGGCCTTCCTATGCTCGTCTGGCTCAGGTGCAAACTTGGACAAACTAATGAACCTCCTGACATACTCCTCCACGCTCATGTCCCGGCCCTAGCGAAGTCGATTATACTTCAGGATGCGCTGGTCCTTATAGACGTCGGGGTAGAAATACTTATTAAACTCCCCAATAAATTGGTCCCAAGTCCAAGGCTGTGGGAACTTCCCCATAACTGACCTCCACCACTCCTTGGCTTTGGCCTTGAACAGGAAGGTAGCAAAGTCCACCTTCTGCTCCTCCTCTGAGCCCATAACTCGCAGCAAGTCCTCCACCTCAGTCAACCAATGACTGGCCTCCTGGGTGTCTCCTGCCCCATCGAAGGACGGAGGCTTCAGCTTCATAAACTCCTGAAGCGCCTTCACATTCCGCCCCCCCGCCTCAGCCCCAGCTGGGCCTAGTCCGTCAACTGGTCCACCCCCCTGCAGTCATCTTCTGCATGAGCTGCGTCATAAACTGCTGAACAGCATCAGCAACATTTCTTGGGGCTCTTCTTGGCGGCATTCTGAAAGTCCAACAACAAGCAATTAGACTTAGACACTAGTACTGACGCTTCTGACTGACTGGATAACTTAAAATCCCAGCAGATTAGAAACCCTGCTCTGATACCACTAAATGTAACACCCTCAAACACTGGCCTAGGAGTTAGGGGTATTACACGCCGCGTATTATTACTTAATAACGCAAAGCTCTAACTAACGCGCATACATAAACAGAGTAAAGGCCCAAAACGGAATACTTAAATAAATAAGTATTGACAATGTGTTGGAGAAACCAAATGTAAAACAAAATCCTCAAAGTAACCAAAAGCGGAAGCTAACATCAGAAGCCCAAAGGCTGCAAATATCAAACGCAGAAGTCTAAAAAGAACCAAACAAATCAAAAACCATCTCCAAAGCTGAGCAAAGAGATCCTCGCCGATCAATCTGCAATGTTAGATAAAGTAGGGGAATGAGCAAACAACTATGCACAGTAGATGACCAACTTCATCAACCAGCATGCTCAAAACATTTATAGAATGGTATCAAAACAGGAGTAAACAGAGGAAGCCATATCCCTTAACAGAAATCAGAAGCGGAAGTCCACACACAAGGGACTAAACAGAGTTCAAACCACAGAAGCAGAAACAAAAGGGGACACTAGTTGATCGCAGCATACAGACAGAACGAGCAAACAACTCGTGAACAGAACGAGGAAACCTCACTCGTAAACAGAACTGGTGGAACACCTGTGAACAGAACGGGGAACATCACCCGTGAAACAGAAGGATATCCTACATAACGCGCTACGAGACAGCTAAACCAGCCATCCAAGGGTTCAGATACAGAGATAACAAGGTCCCAAAACAGAAGCTCAAATACAGTTAAGCATGTGTGCACCAACGGCACCAGAAAGCACTTGGATAGCTTGGAAATCAGAAGGGGAATCCAACCCCGCAAACGGAAGTCAAAACGGAGCTCAAACGAGCAACTTATGGTCAAAACAGTAGCATGTTCGAACTTGTGTCCGGACATCAACGTTCGGACGCAAGTCAAGACTCAGAAGGCAAAATTAGACAGATATCCGAACATGTATCCGAACATGGAAGTTCGGACACAGGTCGAACTTCAAAAACAGAGGCAGAGACAGAGGTGTCCGAACATCAAAACTCGGATGGATGTTTGGACGGTTTTCGAGAATCAAACACGCGTAATGTCCGAACATGTGTCCGAACGACATGGGTCGGACACAAGTCGAAGCAAAATCAGAGAATGCAGAAGGGTGTGTCCGAACTTCTGTCCGGACTTACAAGTTCGGACACCATTCGAGACTTGTAAGTCGGACTCGTCCCCGTACCCCGTCCGAACATCAATGCTCGGACAGAAGTTTGGACATGGCAAAAACTTCAGAAATTCAAAGCGCAACAGGGCATGTCTGAACGTCAAAGCTCGGACAGACGTTCGGACACACAAAAAAATGCAGTTTCCAGAAACGAATCGCACAATAAAATAGAAGTAGTTTGTAGAAAACAACTTTGGGGGTTTGCAGGCATTAAAACTGAAATACCCCAAACCTTAATAGGTTGTTTAAACATTAAATAATAAATTATTAAGACTAAAAAGAGTCTCAGAAACATAAGTAAACAATTTAATAAATAGTAAATACAATTAATTGCCTAAAAGGCAATAAGGACAAAGTATGCTCTAAGCTTGGGATAATCTTGGTTAAGGCTTAATGAACTTACCAAGACCTTATTTATATTTAATGAGCTTATTAAATCAATTACCAAAGAAAACCGAGCTTGAAAACAAGTTAAAACGCAAAATGTGCTTTAAGGAGTCTTAAAGCACGTTTTCGAAAAATTGTCTTGTAAATGGGTTTTGAATGGCTAAATGTCCATCATTACTCTTTAATTAATATGTGTACTACTTAGTATCACATTTGGAAGTTTAAATCAATGGGAAATCAAAAATTTCACTTCTAGGTGCCTTGTTTTTTATGAATAGTAACTAAATAAGCTAGTTTGTAACATATGTTAACATAAGTAATTTAATTGAGCAATAAAGACTAATTAGCCCCTTATGTTTAATGGGGGCCGGTTTTGCATGTGGTGAGTCACCACCCTTGCTAACTGATTGAGTAAATAAGTGAGTAATTAAAAGAGCACTATTTGCTTTACGTAACAAATATCTTCAAAAAGCAACTACAATCAGTGATTCTTTTCATTCCTTCATTTCCTCCTGCTGTCTCACGTAGACCATCTCCTTCCTTGCTCTCTTTCACGTAATGCAACAGCACCACCAGACTTCATCTTCAAATCCATGTAACTCCTAGCTCACTTGTCCAAATCAAAAACTAAGACCACCGGTCTCTTAGTCTCATCAAGCTCTTCAACTTAGTCCTTTCAAATCTTCAAGAGCTCCGTTTTGGTGCCAAGAGGAATCTCCATGGAAGGAGCTTGAGTTCATCTTTTCATATATTATTGTTCTCCTTTGCTTCAAGGTAAGGGAACTCAAAGAAAAATGATGTTTCCTTCATGTTTTATGTTGTCCGAAAATTGTCTTAAATGGTGTCCTTACATTGCCTTGTTCTAGCTTCATTCCGACCTTTCAAGGACTGGGTGGAGTCCTCTCTTGACACGTTTCCAAACTCTCTTCAAGTTCTAAGTTGACAAGCAAGCAAATATCCTTACCGATTTCTGAAACAAGAAAGAAGTTGTGAGGAAAGGAGGTAATTATGCTAACCAAAAAAATAGCTTGAAATTCCTTTGGAAAATGAACGTAGGTTGTCTTTTGAAACTACCTAAAGAGCCAATGGTAAATGACTTAGAAAAATGTTCTCAAAAAGACTAGTAAAGGACGTACGTATTGTTGTGTGTATTTGCAGGTCAAAGGCAAATATATTGTGGGAAATTCAGTGTTTAAGATTTATGCATTTTAAGAGCCTAAGTGCTATGCAATTTAAATTGTGCACTATATTGTAATGTGGTGTATATTTGGTGAAGTTTTGAGTATAAGAGTGTACCTAAGATCATTGGGAAGTTTATACATATGATGGGTGTAAAGAACTTAAGCAGCAGGACTTGAAAAATTGCAAGTACGTCGATTCTGTAGGTTGGGTCCGGGACCTAAGTCATGGGTCATGTCCCGGACCAGGGGTGCAAAATAGGCCGAGAGTTCTACATGGTTTTAGGTGCGGGACTTGGGTCTTGTACAAGGACCCGGACCAACCCCTTAAATTACCCGAGAGTTTTTTTGCCTAGAATGGTCCGGGACTTAGGACCTGTATGAAGTCCCGGACCACCCCATTAAAAGAGGCCGAGAGAATTGTTAAGTGTAGGTCCGGGACCTTAGTTGGGGACCAAGTCCCAGACCACTATAAAACTTGGTTTTTAGGTTATTAAATGATGTCTAAAGATGGGGATGAGTTAGAGATGATATTATAAGGTTATACAAGACATGTTAGGAGTATTGTAATGACATTTTAAAAGATGAGAAGTAAAAATAAAATGTGGAAATGGGATAACTAGAAATGTGAAGTAGTAATGTTAACAGTGGACTAGTGCGTTAATTGACCGACGTTACTAAATGTGTTTAGGACTCTCTCAAGGTGGGAACCAGTCGAGGCAAGGACCGAGGTATGGTTTTCTTGCAGTCTGTTGCCTACCGGTTTACACCGGCTTGGGTGTTATTTGTTTTCTGTGTGTTTATGACTTTGTAAGACTTAAGTCATGTAACGAGTTTACAGTTGTTCATATTATTATGTTGTTGAGATGTGACTCATTTCCCTTGTGTGTCTAACAAGACTTAAACACTTGATTGTGATCTGTGTATTGTGTTGCAATGTTGTGCTTCTAACAAGTGCTAACGGGGAAGTGAGGAGTCCGGTAGTTCCGGCCACGCGTGTGAGTATGGGAGTCGATGTCATTTACCGGTTCGATTCTCTTTGTATGTTTAGGTTGTTTTCCAATTTGGTTTCAACCTTCCCTTTAGCTTATCCAAGGCTATTTTACTGACTCACGTCGGGCCACAGGGGCATACTATGTTTATTCGGTGTGCTTGGGATCACTATATCCAACACGCCTGTGTTTAAGTTATCCGTTCAATTCTAAATGACGGTGACGAGTTATGTAACGAGCTTAGTGTGAGTATGGCAACATCCTCTATGCTCTCAATGTGATCTAACTTGGTTGGTTCGTTTCCTAAAAGGATTCGTTCTTGTGTGTTACGTGTGAAGCTGTTTGCTATGCAATATTCTTGCTATGCTAATGTATATATGATGTTATTGTGTAAAATGAATGCCATGTTATCATGACAATTGGTTGCGCGTATCCAGGTAGCCGATGGGCTGCGCGTTAGCCATACCAGCCAAGGGTTGCTGACCCCCTCGGGGGATCCATATTTCTTTTACTGCAGGATGAGGATCGAAGAAGCGGAGTGGCTCTAGATCCCAGGATGTAGTTTACTTTTGAGTACCTTTGGATGTTGGCCCGGGATGCGCCTGTGCTCCCGTGGCAATATGTATTTCAGTTATTGACAGTGCACAATGGAAGTTTACAGTGATAGTGTATAATTATGGGTTGTAAGTTAAATACTCGGTTATGTGTATATGTACTTATGGTTTTAGTTCTATGCTCGGGAGTCTGATCATCAGACCGGTACAACTTGTATTTGTTCAGCCTTGTTAACCACGTGGGTGGTTGACGGCGTTGTACCACCAATCGTTAGTTATTGTTTAGTTGTTTAATTCCGCTGCGATTCCAGTTATTATTAAGTACGTAGTAGGGGTGTTACAAAAAGTGGTATCAGAGCGAAGTATCGCTCTGATGACTAGAATACCGAGCTTAGGTAAATACCGAGTTAGGAAATCTAGCAATAGTTACTAAAGTGAACAGTTATGGATAGGTTAAACACTAACTAAGTGTGGAAATACCTTGGAATCGGGAAGACACTACAACCGTTGGACCGATAAGTGTGTAAGCATGTTGCTAATAAATGTTTGTGTGAATTCAGATGTCAGGTAGACCACGTGGTAGAGGCCGCGGACGCGGTACTGATAAAACTGGGGAACCATGGAGAGAACCCTACTACGGCGCAAGTTATGCCGATGCTGTTGCGTCCGCCGTAACCCAGATGGTCCCCACAGTTAGTAGCTGCGGTGCGCATGGGCCAGCCCGGGTTCAACCACCACCCACCATCCACCGCAAGAGAGACCAACTGGGTCAAGGCGTTGGCTGATTTGAGACCACTGTCATTCGGAGGGGAGACCGACCCTAGTAAGCTGGAGGCGTACATCTCTGAGATGGAGACCGCCTACGAGACCTTGAATGTGCCTGAGGAGGTCAAGGTTCGTTTTGCCGCTTACTACCTGAAGGGTTTCGGCACAGACCTGGTGGAAGCTAGTAAGGGAAGGCAGAGTTGCTGACCCGACCTTTCAGTGGAGGGAGTACACGGCTCTGCTGCGAGCGAAGTACTACCCGATACATGTGCAAGAGGCTAAGCGCCTAGAGCTGGACAATCTGAGGCAAGGGGATAAGATGTCGGTAGATGAGTACTACTACTCAGCCTTCATCGGACTTATCCACCTGTTACCGGATCTGGGTTACTCAGACCGAATCCTAGTGAACCGTTTCTACAACGGACTGAGCTACCGCCTACGCTATGGCATGGGGCCATGTTGATATACTACTTTGCAGGTAATAGGACAACAGTGTGATGTGAATAAATATGTGCAGTGTGTTAATGTGATTGTGAGTTTATTTTTGCTGGGCATAACTAACACCCTAAATGATAGGAGTGCTATCATGCCGCTGCAATAGTCGAGATCACCGTCCGTCTTAGGGACGACTTGAATGCGCTTAAGCGCAAGGCCCGAGCGAGGGTCAAAGCACGCAAGGGTTTGGGGTGGAAAGAAGAAAGCCATACCCTCAGCCCTAGAAAGGACAGCAACAGGGTGGCAAGGGCCAGGCCCAGACCACCACTGCTGAGGAGCCACTGCAGCTCACCACCTATGCCTATGCGGCTAAGCCCCTGCGCTCTCAGCCATTTTAGGGTAACCAATTAATTCTGGACAATGAGTTTAAGTGTGTGATGTTATAATGAAAAGTGTGTACTGAATGTGTGATGTGTTGGCAGCTAGCACGGGCTCTGGACCGGAGCGCCACTATTACTGTAAGTGGTGCAACGGAGATCACCCCGGCAAGGACTGCAAGGGAAATGATGTGCAGTGCAGATTCTGCAAGAAGATGGGGCATCGTGATTACGAGTGTTTCCAGAACCCGAATGGCAGGAACTACAAGCCTAGGGGACAGTGGAAGGGTAAGGCCATTGCGATTACCGAAGTCCCGAAGTCGGCTAATCAGCCACCTACCGACCAGAGGTATACTGATGCCCAGAAAGGAAGGGATCGGGATCCAACAAGGCCGCCCTGAATGTGGTGGACCGGTCTGAGGCACCAGAGTCCTCTTCTAGACCAGGTACCGCCTAAACCGTGAAACAAAATAAGTGATTGTATACCGCATTACATGCATGCGTGTTAGTGAGTTTAAATGTATTACTATGTGAGTAAAGAATTAAAGTATGATGTGAAAGTCACCTAAATAGGTAAATTGAAAACCTAGGAACCTTCAATATTTGCTATCCATCAATCCCCCCACACCAAACCCTGAAGAAACCACCATCAACATCACCGACTTTCCAATGGAGCAATGTCAGGTCATCCAGCCAGGTATGATACTCTTGAATGGATACCTGACACCGGAAGCACAATCCACATCATCCGACGATGCGACGAACTGGGAACAACACCAGGAGGTTTCTTCACACCCGAATACCTGAGTGGGTCAAAAATGAAATTGAAGATGATGTGCATGGGTAAGGACTGGAATCCTTACACCAAGACATATCAAGACAAGCGAGTTGGGAATGGAACGACTGTACCGATGATACCTGAGGAGTTCCTTGCGGTTGTTAACCACGCCGTGGGGATTGCTCAGCAAGTTGAATCCGATTCAATACCAAGTGTAAAGGCAGATTTGTGTGTTGTGAACTTCTACCAGAAAGGTGGACGTTTAGGTTTACACCCAAGATAAGGAAGTCACCCGAGTCTCTACGTAAGGGAGTACCCGTGGTGTCTTGGTCCATTGGTGATACCGCAGTTTTTTATGTACGGCGAGCAGAAGCGTGGTGACCTCGCAAAGAAGTTGATACTGAAATCAGGAGATGTGTTAATCATGGTGGTGGGCAGTCAAGGATGTTATACCACGGTATCAAGAAGATCAAACTGAATACCGCACCTTCGACAGGGATCAATGCCACACACATGAAACCCGGACGTTTGAATTTGACCTTCAGACAGTTTTAGCATGGGTAATATTGTAATGTGTTAAACCAGTGTATGTTGGGATGTATTATGTGTTAATTATGTCAGCAGTGTAAAAACCATTATGGTGTAAAGAAAATGTTAATAAATAAAGTGGAGTTGTTTTGAAATATGTGAACCGTTTGCTACTACTACATACTTATAAGTTTGCCAATTAATTAGGCTGTGCACTCGGAACGGGAGGAATACTGAGTGTCTCCAATGAAGCAGAAGCCGGCAAAAGCGGCACAATCCTCACCGGTACCTTCCCAGTCAATGGCATGGATGCATCGATCTTGTTCGACTCCGGAGCCTCACATACATTCATTTCGCTGTCTTTTGCGAAGAGGCTGGGGTTAGACGGTGAAGAGATGCCTGACTTCCTAGTCACTCTCCCGTCGAAGAGCGGATCAGGTGTGCCCGCTACCACCGAGGTGTTGTTGTACGAATCAGAAATGAGGAGTTTCCAATCGACTTGATAGAATTCGATGGACTTGGTTTTGATGTGATTATCGGGATGAACTGGTTGGAGCGGTACAAGGGCAGAATCCTGTGTGCCGAGCATCGACTGCTTCTTCGGAGTCCGTCTGGGGTTACTATATCATACCGCCAGAGGCCCAGGGAGCCTTCGACTCAGATCATCACCGCCATGGCTATGTATAATGAACTACGACGAGGGAATGATGTATACCTCTGCTATGTCCAGGACATAGAGAGAGACCCAGAGTTTAGCCCAGATGTGCCGGTAGTGTCGGAGTTTCCTGATGTATTTCCTAAGGAACTGCCGGGCATGCCGCCAGCACGGGAAGTTGAGTTTGAGATTGATTTGGTTCCGGGCACCGGACCAATAGCGAAGGCGCCCTATCGTATGGCTCCAGCAGAGATGATTGAGCTTAAGGAGCAGCTGAGAGACCTACTTGACAAGGGATTTATTCGCCCTAGCGTTTCACCATGGGGAGCGCCGGTCCTCTTCGTGAAGAAGAAGGACGGTAGCCTCCGCCTTTGTATTGACTATCGAGAGCTGAATGCAGTTACGGTGAAGAACCGTTATCCTTTACACACGTATCGACGACTTATTTGATCAGTTGAGAGGAGCATCAGTGTTCTCCAAGATAGATCTACGATCCGGTTATCATCAGATTGCCGTTAAGGACAGTGATATTGAGAAAACAGCGTTCAGAACCAGATACGGACATTATGAGTTTACGGTTATGCCGTTTGGTTTATCCAATGCACCAGCAAAGTTTATGGACCTAATGAACCGCTTGTTCCAAGATCAGTTGGACAAGTCAGTGGTAGTCTTCATCGATGACATACTTGTGTATTCGAAATCAAGAGGTGAGCATGAAAGCCATCTGAGGAATGTGTTACAGACATTGAGAAAGAATCAGTTGTACGCGAAATTTTCTAAGTGTGAATTTTGGTTGGACCAAGTTTCTTTCTTGGTCATGTGATTTATGAGGCCGGGATCGCTGTTGACCCGGCAAAGGTAGATGCAGTACGCACCTGGCCTAGGCCGAAGACAGTTACGATATCAGGAGCTTCCTCGGTCTGGCAGGATATTATAGGAGATTTGTGAAGAACTTCTCCAGTGTCTCGAAGCCGATGACTTCCTTGATGAAAAAGGATGCTCCATTCGAGTGGACAGAAGACTGTGAGATTTCTTTTCAGAAGCTTAAAGATGCTCTGACATCTGCACCAGTCCTGACTATACCAGACGGTCCAGATGGTTTTGAGGTCTATTGCAACGCATCAGGTAAGGGTATGGGTTGTGTGTTGATGCAACACGGGAAGGTCGTAGCATACGCCTCCCGACAGCTGAAGAAACACGAAGAGACTAACTACTACCCACGATTTGGAATTAGGTGCCATTGTCTTCGCACTAAAGATATGGCGACATCATTTGTATGGGGTAAGTGTGACGATCTATTCCGACCACAAGAGTTTAAGTACTTGTTCACTCAGAAGGAGTTGAATATGAGACAAAGAAGGTGGGTTGAGTTCTTAAACGATTATGACATTAACTTGCAGTACAAGAGGGGAAAGCAAATGTGGTAGCTGACGCACTGAATAGTCGCCGAGCACACTCTCTCCATTCGCTGGTCTCTTATACTAGCTTGGTTGAAGAGGTGCGGAGTGCTCAGATGACGGATCGTACATGATGAAGATTAGACAGAACTTATTGATGATACATTTGAGGGTCAAAGTATGACTTCAGACTCATGACGATGACTTGATTAGGCTTAATGGCCGACTGTGTTTTCCGAGGAGTAGCGCTGAGCTGAAGGAGCGCATATTGAGTGAATCCCATTGTTCTAAAAACGACATCGATTCACCCCGGAGCTTCAAAGATGTATAAGGTATGAACGTTATTTTGGTGGGCTGGAATGAAAGGATGATGAATGATTATGTGTTGAGGTGTCTCACTTGCCAAAAAGTCAAGTTTGAGCACCGACGGCCTGGGTGGTATGGTGCAGCCATGCCAGTGCCTGAGTGGAAGTTCCATGACATTTCTATGGACTTCGTAGTAGGGCTTCCGCCTACAAGGGGAGGTCTGAATATGATTTGGGTTGTTGTTGACCGACTGACCAAGGTGACCCGATTCAGCCGATAAGGACACCTGGAAGTGCACGACTTGCAGAGCTCTTCGACAGGAATTGTAAGACATCATGGAGTACCGAAAACGATGTATCTGACAGGGATACAAGATTCTTATCGAGGTATGGAGATCCACACAGAAGCACTGGGTACCGAGCTGAAATTGAGTACGGCGTTTCACCCACAGACAGATGGTCAGAGTGAGCGCACTATCCAGACACTTGAGGAGATGTACGTGCATGTGCACTTGACTTTCAGACCAGCTGGATTGATCAGTTACATCTGATATGAGTTTAGCTATAACAACAGTTATCATGCTTCGATCACTGTATGTAATGAAGTGTGTAAATGTATTCTTCCTTGCGTAAAGTATTGTGTATTGTGTATAAGAGCATGTATGCAGGTATGTCTGAATAAAATGATTGCATGTATTCAACCAAGTGGTCGGCGTACCCTCGCTAGTACGCGGGGTATGCGGAAGTCATATTCAACGTAAGCTGACCCCCTAGGGGGAACGTTTTTAGTGTGCAGGTACCCGAAGCGGATATGGTCAGGTAAGAGACCGGGTGGCTACACATGGAAGTTAAAGTAGAATGTAGAAGCGTCTAACTAAGTGCACACCCCTTGTACTTAGAAAGTAAGTAGTTGTGAGGAATGGGTAGTTGTTAGACTCTTAATGAGTATTTATGAAATTGAAAGAGGTGTTGTATTTGTATAAGATCTTAGTAAAACTCGGTGTATTACATTGTATAGATCTTATGGAGTATTGTAATGAATGGGAAGTTCTAGTATTTGATTGGGTAATTGGAGTATGTATTGTAAGTGTGTAGTACTCGGATATTCCGGTCCATCAGACCGATGTTGTATGTAGTAGTAGTAGTAACCTTGTTAGTCACGTGGGTGGCTAACAAACATTGTATCACCCACCGTTGAGTGATAAGTGCGAAAATATAGACTTTTAAGGGTTTAATTACCTTATAATTTGCAGTATTTTAAGTAATATTTTCTCACTTATCTTACATTTTTCCTAGATTTATGTTTTGATATGAACTGATGTATTTATGTGTTAAATGTAGGAAAAAGCTATATAAATGGATAGATAATCTCATGAGATTTCTAACGCAACAAACGGGGACCAAAACGGAGTCCGAACGAAGAATCTAGAGCCAGTCAAAGTTTGCAGGACAAGACGAGGAGGAAATACACGTGTCCGGCCAAACAGACCCGGACGCAATCCGGACAAGACACGTCCGGCTGAGACTTAGCCGAACCAATTCCGGACATGTGTAAACGGAGCCCAGATTCAGAAAATCAACGACGGTGAAGACGATGCCTAATTAGGCACTGCCATTGACGCTTCAGCTCCAGTCATTATCAAAATCCACCGTCTTTGACTGCCTAAATATTCCATTCTCATTTACCTCTTCACACCTCCTCAAATTCCTATAAAAACCCACGTCCTTCTTCAGTATTTGGCATCCCTTCTTCAAATCCAAATCTCATCACCATCAGTTCATCAGACCACCACACCACCTCCACGTTCAGAAATTCCAAATTCATACAGAGGCACAGAAAACTTTGTTTTCTTGTTCCTCTGCACGAATTCCACCTATATAAACTATCCCTACTTCATTTATAGTCATTCCCTTGTTAATTTAGCTGTAGCAGTTAATTTTCCGATTTCCAGACGAAGAAGATGATCTGCTGTAGTAATTTGGCCGTGTCCGACCCTTGTCCGACCCACGGAGATCCGGACAAGACACGTCCGGCTTTCTGTCCGGCTAACCACACCCGGACACGACCAAGAATTGCCCGTTTGTTCAGTTTTCTTCGTTCTACCTTATTATTGTTATGTGTCTTTATAATTATTTTTGAATAATAAACTTAAGCCCTCCCAGGTTTGGGATGCGAGCCTATTTTATATATTATGTTATGTTAAGCTTTCCACTATGATTTTTATCTAAAGTAATAGTTTAATTCTTGTCCTTCATGTGCTTTAATTCTCTAGCTAATTATTAAAGCAATATTTGTAGTTTTCTAATCAACATACGAGAGCTGAGATAGATAACAAGACATGGGAAATTAAACTGATTAACAACTAGAAGCGTGATCCCCCTATAGATTAATCGGTCTCAAATAGAAGTTGTTCTTTATGCGATTGGTTGTGTCCGGATTAGAGCATTAGTCTGCTGCTAGTTCTAGCAACTGGTTAGGGTTCGTTAGATTTAGTCGTCAACGAATTATTTATAGTTTCTGAGTTTATTACTTAAAGTGGTAAAGTTTATATTAATATGATTGGATAAAATAGGTGAGCAAAACAATCCGGGTGCTTTCTCAAAAACAAAAAGGTTTATAACTTCTATTTTTATCTGTTTTAATTGTTTTTATTACTGTTTTGTTTAAATTAAGTTTTCAATTATTTCCTCTCCTTAAAATGATAAAATATATTTACTAGAATTCTCAGTAACTTTAATCCACTATCCGTTATCCACAGCGAGGTCCCTAAGAGTACAACAACCCCACGAATCCACTATCCCATCAAAACGATTAGGTACACTGCCTAAGTTGTAGAAGTTGTAACACACTTTTACTCCAACAAGTTTTTGGCGCCGTTGCCGGGGACCTCCGGCACGGTTAATTGATGGTGTTTATTTTATTGAAATTTCTATTTTCATTAATTTTTAATTTATTTTATTGACGGTTAATTGATGGTGTTTAATTGATGGTGTCCCTCTTCATGTTTCTCCACCAGAATGTCTCACTTAGGTCGCGGTACATCTTCACACCTCCTGGGTGTACCGAGTACGGGGCTCCATGAGCCTCCTGCATAATCTCTCGCCTCAAAGCATCATCTGCAGGCACACAGACACGACCCCTGAACCTCAGGCAGCCATCCGCTGAAACTCTGAACTCAAACTCCTGACCAGCAGCAATCCCATCTCTGATCTTACTCAACCCGGCGTCGAGCTCCTGACTGGCCTTGATCCGGTCGATCAAGGTAGGCTGAATTTGCAACGCTGCTAACATCCCAGACCTCTCTGGATGGATGACCCAGATACTCATACGCTGTAACTCAAGAGTAGACCTCTGCACACCAGACAATGCACAAACGGCTCCAGATGGACCCCTCCTACTGAGCGCATCAGCAACCACATTCGCCCTACCAGGATGGTAGAGGATCTCCAAATCGTAATCATGTAGCAGCTCTAGCCACCTCCTCTGCCTCAAGTTCAACTCCTTCTGAGTGAACAAGTACTTGAGGCTCTTATGGTCCGTAAACACCTTGCACGAAGCTCCATAAAGGTAGTGCCTCCAAATCTTCAACGCAAACACCACAGCAGCTAACTCTAGGTCGTGGGTCGGGTAATTCTTCTCTTATGGCTTCAACTGACGAGAGCCATATGCAACCACCTCCCATGCTGCATCAGAACACAGCCAAGTCCTTATGAGACGCATCACAAAAAACACCACCAGTCCGTCAGTACCCTCCGGAAGGGTCAGAATCGGTGCGGTAGTCAACCTCTTCTTCAGCTCCTGGAAACACTGCTCGCAGGCCTCACCCCACTCAAACTTCACATCCTTCTGCAGCAGACGAGTCAAAGGGATCACTAGCTCGGAGAAGCCCTCCACAAACTTACGATAATAGCATGCTAGTCCAAGGAAGCTACGACCTCGCCAACATTAGTGGGCCTGGCCCAATCGGTGATAGCTCTAATCTTCTCCGGGTCCACAGAGATACCATCCTTGGAGACTACGTGTCCCAAGAACACTACCTGGTCCAACCAGAACTCATACTTCGTCAGCTTCGCATATAGCTCCTTCTCCCTCAGAGTCTGGAGAATGATCCTCAAATGCTCCTCGTGCTCCTCAGCACTCTTGGAATAGACCAAGATATCATCAATGAACACTACAACGAACTGGTCCAAAAATGGCTTGAAGACTCGGTTCATCATATCCATAAACACAGAAGGCACATTCGTCAGACCGAATGGCATCACTAGGAACTCGTAATGTCCATAACGAGTCCTAAAGGTGGACTTAGGCACGTCGTCTACCTTAATCCTCAGCTGATGATAACCGGACCTCGGATCGATCTTCGAAACACCTTAGCTCCTGCTTATTGGTAGAGCAAGTCATCTATGCACGGGAGAGGATACGAATTCTTGATGGTAACCTTATTGAGCTCCCTGTAGTCAATGCACAAGCGCATGCTACCATCCTTCTTCTTCTTAACAATCAGAACAGGCGCACCCCAAGGCGACACACTAGGGAGAATGAAGCCCTTATCCAATAACTCCTGCAACTGGATCTTCAGCTCCTTAAGCTCAGCAGGCGCCATCCGGTATGGGGCCTTAGAAATCGGCTGGGTCTCAGGTGCGAGCTCGATCGAGAACTCCACCTCTCTGACAGGGGGAAGTCCAGGCACATCGTCTTGGAGCACGTCGGAGAAGTCTCTGACCACTGGAATGTCCTCTAACTTCGCATCCTTGCGAACCTCAGGATGTGGCACAGAATCCCTAGCATCCTTTCCTCAAATGGCGAAACGCCTGCATAGCTGAGATAACTGGCGGTGAGCACGGGATTCCATTCCCTGCTACAACTAGGTGGGGCTGACCCAGCCTCCTCAAAAGTAACCCTCGATGCAGCACAATCAATAAGGGCTTGGTGGGCAGCAAGCCAATCCATACCCAGAATCACATCAAAATTTGTCATCTCCATCGGGATGAGGTTAGCATACAGAGTCCTATCTCTGACTAACACAGGACTAGCTTTACAGACAGAATTCAAAAGCATAGAAGAGTCCCTAACTAATGCGCACTATGCATCCAAGGGCAACACAAGGCAAACAGCTTACACAAGCTGAAACAAAAGTAGTGGGTGGCCAGAGTCAAACAACAAAACAGATGGGATCTCCAGAGTCACACAAACAGAAAAGATACGAGAGGACAGAACTATGTCCTGAAGAACTCTCTCCAGATCGGTCCCTCTCTCCAGCCATCGCGTACCCTCTGGCCCTGGGCCTGTTCTTCTCTCGCTCCGCTCGGTCTCGATCTCTGGACCCTAAGGCAGACTCACCAGCTCTACCTCCAGAGCTACCTTTGCTCCTCTCTGCTTGAGGGCAGTTAGCTATCCTATGCTCCAAGGATCCACACTTGAAGTAGGCTCCAGACTTCCTGTAGCAGTCCCGGCCCGGTGAAACTTGCCGCAGCCCTAGGGCACTTCGGAGGACGAGGACGATGACGAAGAAGAACCTCTATCTCTCGAACCTTGGCGGTCCAGCTTAGCTTTCCAGTAGACCATGCTTCTTTTGAGAAGCTGATCCCTCATGTCGCTCTCGTCGGACCTCTACTTCCTCTTCTGGTCCTTCCCCTGGCGCCTGGACCTCTCAAATCAACCTCCATCAATAGGGCAACGTCAGCAATAAAAGTCCCTGTACGTAAAGGTTGTACAACAGAGTGATGCGTCACAAGCAGCGATGTCGGCCTCTGCTTCGATGTCCTCCTTGTGCTCTTGCACTCAGGTGCAACTTGACAAACTAATGAACCTCCTGACATCCTCCACGCTCATGTCCCGGCCCTGGCGAAGTCGATTATACTTCAGGATGCGCTGGTCCTTATAGACGTCGGGGTAGAAATACTTATTAAACTCCCCAATAAATTGGTCCCAAGTCCAAGGCTGTGGGAACTTCCCCATAACTGACCTCCACCACTCCTTGGCTTTGGCCTTGAACAGGAAGGTAGCAAAGTCCACCTTCTGCTCCTCCTCTGAGCCCATAACTCGCAGCAAGTCCTCCACCTCAGTCAACCAATGACTGGCCTCCTGGGGGTCTCCTGCCCCATCGAAGGACGGAGGCTTCAACTTCATAAACTCCTGAGCCTCAATCCGCCTTCACATTCCGCCCCCCCCTCAGCCCCAGCTGGGCCTAGTCCGTCAACTGGTCCACCCCCCTGCAGTCATCTTCTGCATGAGCTGCGTCATAAACTGCTGAACAGCATCAGCAACATTTCTTGGGGCTCTTCTTGGCGGCATTCTGAAAGTCCAACAACAAGCAATTAGACTTAGACACTAGTACTAACGCTTCTGACTGACTGGATAACTTAAAATCCCAGCAGATTAGAAACCCTGCTCTGATACCACTAAATGTAACACCCTCAAACACTGGCCTAGGAGTTAGGGGTATTACACGCCGCGTATTATTACTTAATAACGCAAAGCTCTAACTAACATGCATACATAAACAGAGTAAGGCCCAAAACGGAATACTTAAATAAATAAGTATTGACAATGTGTTGGAGAAACCAAATGTAAAACAAAATCCTCAAAGTAACCAAAAGCCGAAGCTAACATCAGAAGCCCAAAGGCTGCAAATATCAAACGCAGAAGTCTAAAAAGAACCAAACAAATCAAAAACCATCTCCAAAGCTGAGCAAAGAGATCCTCGCCGATCAATCTACAATGTTAGATAAAGTAGGGGAATGAGCAACAACTATGCACAGTAGATGACCAACTTCATCAACCAGCATGCTCAAAACATTTTTAGAATGGTATCAAAACAGGAGTAAACAGAGGAAGCCATATCCCTTAACAGAAATCAGAAGCGGAAGTCCACACACAAGGGACTAAACAGAGTTCAAACCACAGAAGCAGAAACAAAAGGGGACCCTAGTTGATCGCAGCATACAGACAGAACGAGCAAACAACTCGTGAACAGAATGAGGAAACCTCACTCGTAAACAGAACTGGTGGAACACCTGTGAACAGAACGGGGAACATCACCCGTGAAACAGAAGGATATCCTACATAACGCGCTACGAGACAGCTAAACCAGCCATCCAAGGGTTCAGATACAGAGATAACAAGGTCCCAAAACAGCTCAATACAGTTAAGCATGTGTGCACCAACGGCACCAGAAAGCACTTGGATAGCTTGGAAATCAGAAGGGGAATCCAACCCCGTAACGGAAGTCAAAAGTCAGAAACGAGTCAAACGAGCAACTTATGGTCAAAACTTAGCATGTTCGAACTTGTGTCACATCAACGTTCGGACGCAAGTCAAGACTCAGAAGGCAAAATTAGATAGATATCCGAACATGTATCCGAACATGGAAGTTCGGACACAGGTCGAACTTCAAAAACAGAGGCAGAGACAGAGGTGTCCGAACATCAAAACTCGGATAGATGTTTGGACGGTTTTTCGAGAATCAAACACGCGTAATGTCCGAACATGTGTCCGAACGACATGGTCGGACACAAGTCGAAGCAAAGTCAGGAGAACAGAAGGGTGTGTCCGAATTTCTGTCCGGACTTACAAGTTCGGACACCATTCGAGACTTGTAAGTCGGACTCGTCCTCGTACCCCGTCCGAACATCAATGCTCGGACAGAAGTTTGGACATGGCAAAAACTTCAGAAATTCAAAGCGCAACAGGGCATGTCTGAACGTCAAAGCTCGGACAGACGTTCGGACACCAAAAAATGCAGTTTCCAGAAACGAATCGCACAATAAAATAGAAGTAGTTTGTAGAAAACAACTTTGGGGTTTTGCAGGCATTAAAACTGAAATACCCCAAACCTTAATAGGTTGTTTAAACATTAATAAAATTATTAAGACTAAAAGAGTCTCAGAAACATAAGTAAACAATTTAATAAATAGTAAATACAATTAATTGCCTAAAAGGCAATAAGGACAAAGTATGCTCTAAGCTTGGGATAATCTTGGTTAAGGCTTAATGAACTTACCAAGACCTTATTTATATATTAATGAGCTTATTAAATCAATTACCAAAGAAAACGAGCTTGAAAACAAGTTAAAACGCAAAATGTGCTTTAAGGAGTCTTAAAGCACGTTTTCGAAAAATTGTCTTGTAAATGGGTTTTGAATGGCTAAATGTCCATCATTACTCTTTAATTAATATGTGTACTACTTAGTATCACATTTGGAAGTTTAAATCAATGGGAATCAAAAATTTCACTTCTAGGTGCCTTGTTTTTTATGAATAGTAACTAAATAAGCTAGTTTGTAACATATATTAACATAAGTAATTTAATTGAGCAATAAAGACTAATTAACCCCTTATGTTTAATGGGGGCCGGTTTTGCATGTGGTGAGTCACCACCCTTGCTAACTGATTGAGTAAATAAGTGAGTAATTAAAAGAGCACTATTTGCTTTACGTAACAAATATCTTCAAAAAGCAACTACAATCAGTGATTCTTTTCATTCCTTCATTTCCTCCTCCTGCTGTCTCACGTAGACCATCTCCTTCCTTGCTCTCTTTCACGTAATGCAACAGCACCACCAGACTTCATCTTCAAATCCATGTAACTCCTAGCTCACTTGTCCAAATCAAAAACTAAGACCACCGGTCTCTTAGTCTCATCAAGCTCTTCAACTTAGTCCTTTCAAATCTTCAAGAGCTCCGTTTTGGTGCCAAGAGGAATCTCCATGGAAGGAGCTTGAGTTCATCTTTTCATATATTATTGTTCTCCTTTGCTTCAAGGTAAGGGAACTCAAAGAAAAATGATGTTTCCTTCATGTTTTATGTTGTCCGAAAATTGTCTTAAATGGTGTCCTTACATTGCCTTGTTCTAGCTTCATTCCAACCTTTCAAGGACTGGGTGGAGTCCTCTCTTGACACGTTTCCAAACTCTCTTCAAGTTCTAAGTTGACAAGCAAGCAAATATCCTTACCGATTTCTGAAACAAGAAAGAAGTTGTGAGGAAAGGAGGTAATTATGCTAACCAAAAAATAGCTTGAAATTCCTTTGGAAATGAACGTAGGTTGTCTTTTGAAACTACCTAAAGAGCCAATGGTAAATGACTTAGAAAAATGTTCTCAAAAAGACTAGTAAAGGACGTACGTATTGTTGTGTGTATTTGCAGGTCAAAGGCAAATATATTGTGGGAAATTCAGTGTTTAAGATTTATGCATTTTAAGAGCCTAAGTGCTATGCAATTTAAATTGTGCACTATATTGTAATGTGGTGTATATTTGGTGAAGTTTTGAGTATAAGAGTGTACCTAAGATCATTGGGAAGTTTATACATATGATGGGTGTAAAGAACTTAAGCAGCAGGACTTGAAAAATTGCAAGTACGTCGATTCTGTAGGTTGGGTCGGGACCTAAGTCATGGGTCATGTCCCGGACCAGGGGTGCAAAATAGGCCGAGAGTTCTACATGGTTTTAGGTGCGGGACTTGGGTCTTGTACAAGGACCCGGACCAACCCCTTAAATTACCCGAGAGTTTTTTTGCCTAGAATGGTCCGGGACTTAGGACCTGTATGAAGTCCCGGACCACCCCATTAAAAGAGGCCGAGAGAATTGTTAAGTGTAGGTCCGGGACCTTAGTTGGGGACCAAGTCCCGGACCACTATAAAACTTGGTTTTTAGGTTATTAAATGATGTCTAAAGATGGGGATGAGTTAGAGATGATATTATAAGGTTATACAAGACATGTTAGGAGTATTGTAATGACATTTTAAAAGATGAGAAGTTAAAATAAAATGTGGAAATGGGATAACTAGAAATGTGAAGTAGTAATGTTAACAGTGGACTAGTGCGTTAATTGACCGACGTTACTAAATGTGTTTAGGACTCTCTCAAGGTGGGAACCAGTCGAGGCAAGGACCGAGGTATGGTTTTCTTGCAGTCTGTTGCCTACCGGTTTACACCGCTTGGGTGTTTATTTGTTTCTGTGTGTTTATGACTTTGTAAGACTTAAGTCATGTAACGAGTTACAGTTGTTCATATTATTATGTTGTTGAGATGTGACTCATTTCCCTTGTGTGTGTCTAAGACTTAAACATTGATTGTGATCTGTGTATTGTGTTGCAATGTTGTGCTTCTAACAAGTGCTAACGGGGAAGTGAGGAGTCCGGTAGTTCCGGCCACGCGTGTGAGTATGGGAGTCGATGTCATTTACCGGTTCGATTCTCTTTGTATGTTTAGGTTGTTTTCCAATTTGGTTTCAACCTTCCCTTTAGCTTATCCAAGGCTATTTTACTGACTCACGTCGGCCACAGGGGCATACTATGTTTATTCGGTGTGCTTGGGATCACTATATCCAACACGCCTGGTGTTTAAGTTATCCGTTCAATTCTAAATGACGGTGACGAGTTATGTAACGAGCTTAGTGTGAGTATGGCAACATCCTCTATGCTCTCAATGTGATCTAACTTGGTTGGTTCGTTTCCTAAAAGGATTCGTTCTTGTGTGTTACGTGTGAAGCTGTTTGCTATGCAATATTCTTGCTATGCTAATGTATATATGATGTTATTGTGTAAAATGAATGCCATGTTATCATGACAATTGGTTGCGCGTATCCCGGTAGCCGATGGGCTGCGCGTTAGCCATACCAGCCAAGGGTTGCTGACCCCCTCGGGGGATCCATATTTCTTTTACTGCAGGATGAGGATCGAAGAAGCGGAGTGGCTCTAGATCCCAGGATGTAGTTTACTTTTGAGTACCTTTGGATGTTGGCCCGGGATGCGCCTGTGCTCCCGTGGCAATATGTATTTCAGTTATTGACAGTGCACAATGGAAGTTTACAGTGATAGTGTATAATTATGGGTTGTAAGTTAAATACTCGGTTATGTGTATATGTACTTATGGTTTTAGTTCTATGCTCGGGAGTCTGATCATCAGACCGGTACAACTTGTATTTGTTCAGCCTTGTTAACCACGTGGGTGGTTGACGGCGTTGTACCACCAATCGTTAGTTATTGTTTAGTTGTTTAATTCCGCTGCGATTCCAGTTATTATTAAGTACGTAGTAGGGGTGTTACAAAAAGTGGTATCAGAGCGAAGTATCGCTCTGATGACTAGAATACCGAGCTTAGGTAAATACCGAGTTAGGAAATCTAGCAATAGTTACTAAAGTGAACAGTTATGGATAGGTTAAACACTAACTAAGTGTGGAAATACCTTGGAATCGGGAAGACACTACAACCGTTGGACCGATAAGTGTGTAAGCATGTTGCTAATAAATGTTTGTGTGAATTCAGATGTCAGGTAGACCACGTGGTAGAGGCCGCGGACGCGGTACTGATGAAACTGGGGACCAGGGAGAGAACCCTACGGCGCAAGTTATGGCCGATGCTGTTGCGGCCGCCGTAACCCAGATGGTCCCACAGTTAGTAGCTGCGGTGCAGCATGGGCAACAGCCCGGAGTTCAACCACCACCACCACCGCCACCGCCAAGAGAGACCAACTGGGTCAAGGCGTTGGCTGATTTGAGACCACTGTCATTCGGAGGGGAGACCGACCCTAGTAAGCTGGAGGCGTACATCTCTGAGATGGAGACCGCCTACGAGACCTTGAATGTGCCTGAGGAGGTCAAGGTTCGTCTTGCCGCTTACTACCTGAAGGGTTCGGCACAGACCTGGTGGAAGCTAGTAAGGGAAGGCAGAGTTGCTGACCCGACCTTTCAGTGGAGGGAGTACACGGCTCTGCTGCGAGCGAAGTACTACCCGATACATGTGCAAGAGGCTAAGCGCCTAGAGCTGGACAATCTGAGGCAAGGGGATAAGATGTCGGTAGATGAGTACTACTCAGCCTTCATCGGACTTATCCACCTGTTACCGGATCTGGGTTACTCAGACCGAATCCTAGTGAACCGTTTCTACAACGGACTGAGCTACCGCCTACGCTATGGCATGGGGCCAAGTGGATATACTACTTTGCAGGTAATAGGACAACAGTGTGATGTGAATAATATGTGCAGTGTGTTAATGTGATTGTGAGTTTATTTTTGCGGGGCATAACTAACACCCTAAATAATGATAGGAGTGCTATCATGCCGCTGCAATAGTCGAGATCACCGTCCGTCTTAGGGACGACTTGAATGCGCTTAAGCGCAAGGCCACGAGCGAGGGTCAAAGCACGCAAGGGTTTGGGGGTGGAAAGAAGAAAAAGCCATACCCTCAGCCCTAGAAAGGACAGCAACAGGGTGGCAAGGGCCAGGCCCAGACCACCACTGCTGAGGAGCCACTGCAGCTCACCACCTATGCCTATGCGGCTAAGCCCCTGCGCTCTCAGCCATTTAGGGTAACCAATTAATTCTGGACAATGAGTTTAAGTGTGTGATGTTATAATGAAAAGTGTGTACTGAATGTGTGATGTGTTGGCAGCTAGCACGGGCTCTGGACCGGAGCGCCACTATTACTGTAAGTGGTGCAACGGAGATCACCCCGGCAAGGACTGCAAGGGAAATGATGTGCAGTGCAGATTCTGCAAGAAGATGGGGCATCGTGATTACGAGTGTTTCCAGAACCCGAATGGCAGGAACTACAAGCCTAGGGGACAGTGGAAGGGTAAGGCCATTGCGATTACCGAAGTCCCGAAGTCGGCTAATCAGCCACCTACCGACCAGAGGTATACTGATGCCCAGAAAGGCAAGGGATCGGGATCCAACAAGGCCGCCCTGAATGTGGTGGACCGGTCTGAGGCACCAGAGTCCTCTTCTAGACCAGGTACCGCCTAAACCGTGAAACAAAATAAGTGATTGTATACCGCATTACATGCATGCGTGTTAGTGAGTTTAAATGTATTACTATGTGAGTAAAGAATTAAAGTATGATGTGAAAGTCACCTAAATAGGTAAATTGAAAACCTAGGAACCTTCAATATTTGCTATCCAATCCCGCCCACACCAAACCCTGAAGAAACCACCATCAACATCACCGACTTTCCAATGGAGCAATGTCAGGTCATCCAGCCAGGTATGATACTCTTGAATGGATACCTGACACCGGAAGCACAAATCCACATCATCCGACGATGCGACGAACTGGGAACAACACCAGGAGGTTTCTACACACCCGAATACCTGAGTGGGTCAAAAATGAAATTGAAGATGATGTGCATGGGTAAGGACTGGAATCCTTACACCAAGACATATCAAGACAAGCGAGTTGGGAATGGAACGACTGTACCGATGATACCTGAGGAGTTCCTTGCGGTTGTTAACCGCCGTGGGGATTGCTCAGCAAGTTGAATCCGATTCAATACCAAGTGTAAAGGCAGATTTGTGTGTTGTGAACTTCTACCAGAAAGGTGGACGTTTAGGTTTACACCAAGATAAGGACGAGTCACCCGAGTCTCTACGTAAGGGAGTACCCGTGGTGTCTTGGTCCATTGGTGATACCGCAGTTTTTATGTACGGCGAGCAGAAGCGTGGTGACCTCGCAAAGAAGTTGATACTGAAATCAGGAGATGTGTTAATCATGGGTGGGCAGTCAAGGATGTTATACCACGGTATCAAGAAGATCAAACTGAATACCGCACCTTCGACAGTGATCAATGCCACACACATGAAACCCGGACGTTTGAATTTGACCTTCAGACAGTTTTAGCATGGGTAATATTGTAATGTGTTAAACCAGTGTATGTTGGGGATGTATTATGTGTTAATTATGTCAGCAGTGTAAACCAACTTATGGTGTAAAGAAAATGTTAATAAATAAAGTGGAGTTGTTTTGAAATATGTGAACCGTGTTGCTACTACATACTTATAAGTTTGCCAATTAATTAGGCTGTGCACTCGGAACGGGAGGAATACTGAGTGTCTGCAATGAAGCAGAAGCCGGCAAAAGCGGCACAATCCTCACCGGTACCTTCCCAGTCAATGGCATGGATGCATCGATCTTGTTCGACTCCGGAGCCTCACATACATTCATTTCGCTGTCTTTTGCGAAGAGGCTGGGGTTAGACGGTGAAGAGATGCCTGACTTCCTAGTCACTCTCCCGTCGAAAGAGCGGATCAGGTGTGCCCGCTACCACCGAGGTGTTGTTGTACGAATCAGAAATGAGGAGTTTCCAATCGACTTGATAGAATTCGATGGACTTGGTTTTGATGTGATTATCGGGATGAACTGGTTGGAGCGGTACAAGGGCAGAATCCTGTGTGCCGAGCATCGACTGCTTCTTCGGAGTCCGTCTGGGGTTACTATATCATACCGCCAGAGGCCCAGGGAGCCTTCGACTCAGATCATCACCGCCATGGCTATGTATAATGAACTACGACGAGGGAATGATGTATACCTCTGCTATGTCCAGGACATAGAGAGAGACCCAGAGTTTAGCCCAGATGTGCCGGTAGTGTCGGAGTTTCCTGATGTATTTCCTAAGGAACTGCCGGGCATGCCGCCAGCACGGGAAGTTGAGTTTGAGATTGATTTGGTTCCGGGCACCGGACCAATAGCGAAGGCGCCCTATCGTATGGCTCCAGCAGAGATGATTGAGCTTAAGGAGCAGCTGAGAGACCTACTTGACAAGGGATTTATTCGCCCTAGCGTTTCACCATGGGGAGCGCCGGTCCTCTTCGTGAAGAAGAAGGACGGTAGCCTCCGCCTTTGTATTGACTATCGAGAGCTGAATGCAGTTACGGTGAAGAACCGTTATCCTTTACCACGTATCGACGACTTATTTGATCAGTTGAGAGGAGCATCAGTGTTCTCCAAGATAGATCTACGATCCGTTATCATCAGATTGCCGTTAAGGACAGTGATATTGAGAAAACAGCGTTCAGAACCAGATACGGACATTATGAGTTTACGGTTATGCCGTTTGGTTTATCCAATGCACCAGCAAAGTTTATGGACCTAATGAACCGCTTGTTCCAGATCAGTTGGACAAGTCAGTGGTAGTCTTCATCGATGACATACTTGTGTATTCGAAATCAAGAGGTGAGCATGAAAGCCATCTGAGGAATGTGTTACAGACATTGAGAAAGAATCAGTTGTACGCGAAATTTTCTAAGTGTGAATTTTGGTTGGACCAAGTTTCTTTTCTTGGTCATGTGATTTCTGAGGCCGGGATCGCTGTTGATCCGGCAAGGTAGATGCAGTACGCACCTGGCCTAGGCCGAAGACAGTTACCGATATCAGGAGCTTCCTCGGTCTGGCAGGATATTATAGGAGATTTGTGAAGAACTTCTCCAGTGTCTCGAAGCCGATGACTTCCTTGATGAAAAAGGATGCTCCATTCGAGTGGACAGAAGACTGTGAGATTTCTTTTCAGAAGCTTAAAGATGCTCTGACATCTGCACCAGTCCTGACTATACCAGACGGTCCAGATGGTTTTGAGGTCTATTGCGACGCATCAGGTAAGGGTATGGGTTGTGTGTTGATGCAACACGGGAAGGTCGTAGCATACGCCTCCCGACAGCTGAAGAAACACGAAGAGAACTACCCTACCCACGATTTGGAATTAGGTGCCATTGTCTTCGCACTAAAGATATGGCGACATCATTTGTATGGGGTAAGTGTGACGATCTATTCCGACCACAAGAGTTTAAAGTACTTGTTCACTCAGAAGGAGTTGAACATGAGACAAAGAAGGTGGGTTGAGTTCTTAAACGATTATGACATTAACTTGCAGTACAAAGAGGGGAAAGCAAATGTGGTAGCTGACGCACTGAGTCGCCGAGCACACTCTCTCCATTCGCTGGTCTCTTATACTAGCTTGGTTGAAGAGGTGCGGAGTGCTCAGATGACGGATCAGTACATGATGAGATTAGACAGAAACTTATTGATGATACATTTGAGGGTCAAAAGTATGACTTCAGACTCCATGACGATGACTTGATTAGGCTTAATGGCCGACTGTGTTTTCCGAGGAGTAGCGCTGAGCTGAAGGAGCGCATATTGAGTGAATCCCATTGTTCTACGACATCGATTCACCCCGGAGCTTCAAAGATGTATAAGGGTATGAAACGTTATTTTTGGTGGGCTGGAATGAAAAAGGATGTGAATGATTATGTGTTGAGGTGTCTCACTTGCCAGAAAGTCAAGTTTGAGCACCGACGGCCTGGTGGTATGGTGCAGCCAATGCCAGTGCCTGAGTGGAAGTTCCATGACATTTCTATGGACTTCGTAGTAGGGCTTCCGCCTACAAGGGGAGGTCTGAATATGATTTGGGTTGTTTGTTGACCGACTGACCAAGGTGCCCGATTCATGCCGATGAAGGACACCTGGAAAGTGGCAAGACTTGCAGAGCTCTTCGACAGAGAAATTGTAAGACATCATGGAGTACCGAAAACGATTGTATCTGACAGGATACAAGATTCTTATCGAGGTATTGGAGATCCACACGAGAAGCACTGGGTACCGAGCTGAAATTGAGTACGCGTTGTTTCACCCACAGACAGATGGTCAGAGTGAGCGCACTATCCAGACACTTGAGGATATGTTACGTGCATGTGCACTTGACTTTCAGACCAGCTGGATTGATAAGTTACATCTGATTGAGTTTAGCTATAACAACAGTTATCATGCTTCGATCAAGATGTCTCCCTTCCAGGCTTTATACGGTAGACCATGCCGCACGCCATTATGCTGGGATGAGTCGAGTGAGACGGTCATTATAGGACCAGAGTATCTGGAACAAGTTCAGGCAGAAGTTCGTCAGATCCGGGCTAACATGAAAGCAGCTCAGGATAGACAGAAGTCGTACGCTGATGTGCGCAGACGTGACCTGGAGTTCGCCGTGGGCGATCAGGTGTTTCTTAGAGTATCCCCCATGAAGGGAGTGTTTCGTTTTGGCCAGAAAGGCAAGTTAGCCCAAAATATGTGGGGCCTTATGTTGTGACGGAGCGGATAGGACCAGTAGCTTATAGACTTGATTTACCCGCTAAGCTGGGCAAGGTACATGATGTATTCCATGTGTCCCAATTGAAGAAATATATCTCATCCGTCTCATGTACTTCAGCCTGAAAGGCTAACCTTAGAGCCGACCATGCGATCAGTGGAGACTCCCGTACGGATTCTGGATACTAAGACTCGAGACACTCGCCATAAGTCTGTACGACTGGTGAAGGTCCTCTGGTCTAACCAGGACGTCGAGGAGGCCACTTGGGAGCTGGAAGATAAGATGAAGGCGAAGTACCCGTTGTTGTTTACTTCTTAGTGTTTATATGTATAGGGTACGGGGCGTACCCCTATTTTAAGGGGGGTAGAGCCGTTTCGGTTATGAGTGTACGGCATGTATTTGATACATTGTTTATGTGTTGTTTATGTCATGTTGTCATATTGTTATGCTACAGACCGTTGTGTCTGAGTGATGTTATTTGTTAGGACCTTGTGTCCGATATTATGTAAGTATGTTGTTGATGTGTTATGGAAGCATTGTTTCATAAGTGATTCCCATGTTTTAGAATGTAAGATATGTGGGAAGTATGAACTTTGGGGACAAAGTTCTTTTAAGGGGGGTAGATTGAAATACCCCAAACCTTAATAGGTTGTTTAAACATTAAATAATAAATTATTAAGACTAAAAAGAGTCTCAGAAACATTAGTAAACAATTTAATAAATAGTAAATACAATTAATTGCCTAAAAGGCAATAAGGACAAATATGCTCTAAGCTTGGATAATCTTGGTTAAGGCTTAATGAACTTACCAAGACCTTATTTATATATTAATGAGCTTATTAAATCAATTACCAAAGAAAACCGAGCTTGAAAACAAGTTAAAACGCAAAATGTGCTTTAAGGAGTCTTAAAGCACGTTTTCGAAAAATTGTCTTGTAAATGGGTTTTGAATGGCTAAATGTCCATCATTACTCTTTATTAATATGTGTACTACTTAGTATCACATTTGGAAGTTTAAATCAATGGGAAATCAAAATTTCACTTCTAGGTGCCTTGTTTTTTATGAATAGTAACTAAATAAGCTAGTTTGTAACATATGTTAACATAAGTAATTTAATTGAGCAATAAAGACTAATTACCCCCTTATGTTTAATGGGGGCCGGTTTTGCATGTGGTGAGTCACCACCCTTGCTAACTGATTGAGTAAATAAGTGAGTAATTAAAGAGCACTATTTGCTTTACGTAACAATATCTTCAAAAAGCAACTACAATCAGTGATTCTTTCATTCCTTCATTTCCTCCTGCTGTCTCACGTAGACCATCTCCTTCCTTGCTCTCTTTCACGTAATGCAACAGCACCACCAGACTTCATCTTCAAATCCATGTAACTCCTAGCTCACTTGTCCAAATCAAAAACTAAGACCACCGTCTCTTAGTCTCATCAAGCTCTTCAACTTAGTCCTTTCAAATCTTCAAGAGCTCCGTTTTGGTGCCAAGAGGAATCTCCATGGAAGGAGCTTGAGTTCATCTTTTCATATATTATTGTTCTCCTTTGCTTCAAGGTAAGGAAACTCAAAGAAAAATGATGTTTCCTTCATGTTTTATGTTGTCCGAAAATTGTCTTAAATGGTGTCCTTACGTTGCCTTGTTCTAGCTTCATTCCAACCTTTCAAGGACTGGGTGGAGTCCTCTCTTGACACGTTTCCAAACTCTCTTCAAGTTCTAAGTTGACAAGCAAGCAAATATCCTTACCGATTTCTGAAACAAGAAAGAAGTTGTGAGGAAAGGAGTAATTATGCTAACCAAAAATAGCTTGAAATTCCTTTGGAAAATGAACGTAGTTGTCTTTTGAAACTACCTAAAGAGCCAATGGTAAATGACTTAGAAAAATGTTCTCAAAAGACTAGTAAAGGACATACGTATTGTGTGTGTATTTGCAGGTCAAAGGCAAATATATTGTGGGAAATTCAGTGTTTAAGATTTATGCATTTTAAGAGCCTAAGTGCTATGCAATTTAAATTGTGCACTATATTGTAATGTGGTGTATATTTGGTGAAGTTTTGAGTATAAGAGTGTACCTAAGATCATTGGAAGTTTATACATATGATGGGTGTAAAGAACTTAAGTAGCAGGACTTGAAAAATTGCAAGTACGTCGATTCTGTAGGTTGGGTCCGGGACCTAAGTCATGGGTCATGTCCCGGACCAGGGGTGCAAATAGGCCGAGAGTTCTACACATGGTTTTAGGTGCGGGACTTGGGTCTTGTACAAGGACCCGGACCAACCCCTTAAATTACCCGAGAGTTTTTTTGCCTAGAATGGTCCGGGACTTAGGCCTGTATGAAGTCCCGGACCACCCCATTAAAAGAGGCCGAGAGAATTGTTAAGTGTAGGTCCGGGACCTTAGTTGGGGACCAAGTCCCGGACCACTATAAAACTTGGTTTTTAGGTTTTAAATGATGTCTAAAGATGGGGATGAGTTAGAGATGATATTATAAGGTTATACAGACATGTTAGGAGTAATATTGTAATGACATTTTAAAAGATGAGAAGTTAAAATAAAATGTGGAAATGGGATAACTAGAAATGTGAAGTAGTAGTGTTAACAGTGGACTAGTGCGTTATTGACCGACGTTACTAAATGTGTTTAGGACTCTCTCAAGGTGGGACTAGTCGAGGCAAGGACCAGGTATGGTTTTCTTGCAGTCTGTTGCCTACCGGTTTAACACCGGCTTGGGTGTTTGTTTGTTTTCTGTGTGTTTATGACTCTGTAAGACTTAGTCATGTAACGAGTTTATAGTTGTTCATATTATTATTTTGTTGAGATGTGACTCATTTCCCTTGTGTGTGTCTAACAAGACTTAAACACTTGATTGTGATCTGTGTATTGTGTTTGCAATGTTGTGCTTCTAACAAGTGCTAACGGGGAAGTGAGGATCCGGTAGTTCCGGCCACGCGTGTGAGTATGGGAGTCGATGTCATTTACCGGTTCGATTCTCTTTGTATGTTTAGGTTGTTTTCCATTTGGTTTCAACCTTCCCTTTAGCTTATCCAAGGCTATTTTACTGACTCACGTCGGGCCACAGGGGCATACTATGTTTATTCGGTGTGCTTGGGATCACGATATCCGACACGCCTGGTGTTTAAGTTATCCGTTCAATTCTAAATGACGGTGATGAGTTATGTAACGAGCTTAGTGTGAGTATGGCAACATCCTCTATGCTCTCAATGTGATCTAACTTGGTTGGTTCGTTTCCTAAAAGATTCGTTCTTGTGTGTTACGTGTGAAGCTGTTTGCTATGCAATATTCTTGCTATGCTAATGTATATATGATGTTATTGTGTAAAATGAATGCCATGTTATCATGACAATTGGTTGCGCGTATCCCGGTAGCCGATGGGCTGCGCGTTAGCCATACCAGCCAGGGTTGCTGACCCCTCGGGGATCCATATTTCTTTTACTGCAGGATGAGGATCGAAGAAACGGAGTGGCTCTAGATCCCAGGATGTAGTTTACTTTTGAGTACCTTTGGATGTTGGCCCGGGATGCGCCTGTGCTCCCGTGGCAATATGTATTTCAGTTATTGACAGTGCACAATGGAAGTTTACAGTGATAGTGTATAATTATGGGTTGTAAGTTAAATACTCGGTTATGTGTATATGTACTTATGGTTTTAGTTCTATGCTCGGAGTCTGATCATCAGACCGGTACAACTTGTATTTGTTCAGCCTTGTTAACCACGTGGGTGGTTGACGGCGTTGTAGCACAATCGTTAGTTATTGTTTAGTTGTTTTAATTCCGCTGCGATTCCAGTTATTATTAAGTACGTATTAGGGGTGTTACAAAAACGTCACTATACAGACAGTTCACAACCACAGCGCAAAGACAGAACACAATCAAATTCAGAACTGGAACGAAACTCCCCAAGGCTGAACACACTAATTGAATCCATCAGCCACCTACCTCAACAATCAGTAGACGAAATCCCAAAATCTGAATCCGGAGTAGCAGAACCCAGCCAATGTAGGCACCGAAATGCAGACCGAAAATGCAATCCCAAACTCTGAATTCGACGGCAAGGGAACCAACGGGAAGAACTCGAACCCAGCCACGCATAGGATTGAAGATTCTGATCGCAATGGAGAAGATGAAGCAAACGCAGAATCCACCAACAGCACAGCACAACGAACGAATCAGCAAAAACGCAAACGCAGGAGAGGATGTATGCTCTGAAGAACAAGAGAGAGGAGGGAGAATACGCTCCGATGTAACCTGACAGTTGAGGAGAAATCTAAACGTGATTTCAAAACGTGGTTGGATGGGTTATTAAGATGATTAATTACTTAATAATCCTTACCCCAAAATAATAAATAGCAAAGGACTTTCTCGCCCTTGTCGTTCCTCCAAAGGACTTCCATGTCCTGAACTTAAAGTGAACCGACTTGAAATAAAATTGCGACGTAATAAAGTTGTGTTAAAACCTTGGGTTATAACATTATTACTTAAGAATTGTTTCAAAACATCATACTGATATTTAAAACTGTATTGCTGATGTATATAGTTCCATGAGAGCTGCATTCATGACAATGCAAAAATGTTTGAAGAATAACATCCCTTGGAACCTAGTTAAGGTACTCTTAATTACTAAATTTGTGTGATAATGTCAATACTAGCTTATAATTGTCAATATGTGTGTACGATAGTGTCCGGTGCAGCCTGGGGGTCGGAATGTGCATACTATGTCATGAGATTTGCGCTTGACATAGTAGCAGCGTCGTCCCTTTGACCAATCACATGTTAGACAAGGTATATAACATTATTCGAAAGTTTCAGAAGCTCTTTACATGTTGCTAGATTTGTAGGTTTTAAATTAATGTTCATTTTTTTTCAAGGCTTACGAAGAATTGCTCCAAGATAGTCATATGAAGATATTCAAAATAGTTGTGATGCTTGAGGAATGGTCAGAGTTTGTTTGTACAAGCTTAATGACTTGTTGATGATGATGATTCGTGTAACACCCCTCTCCATAATCACCTAATAATCTCTCACGTAGCAATAAATAAAACGTCTAACAACGGAAGAATAAATAATAACAACAATACTCACTCGGTGTCACCGGCCATTACTCGCCCATGCGAGTAACGAAGCCAAACTACATCCAACTTCCAACATAAACAAACTGCTAACCGTCGTGACAACGAGAGAACTCCTATACATCATACTAAGTCCACAAACCATAAACATCGACAAGTGAGCATCTACCCAAACCTGAATATACATAATCTTACCATCATACAATTCACCATCTTCATTGCCATATAGACAAACTCCATGTGCAGTAATAATTAAGTAGAACTCCAATTACCCTGTTCCTGCTCTTCGGTTTCGACAATAATCAACAACCTGTAATGGTGTAGTATCAGCGATAGACGCTGAGTATGCCGGGCCTGGACCCTATTGGTCACTTGTCATTTTAACCATCTTATTATTAGATTGATTCCATGCTTTACCATTTTACAGTTATAATCAATACTGTAATAACATGTATAATATACATAATCATCCATCCAAATATTCATAAACATTTAATCATCCATCCAATCCAAACATTCATTTAATACCACAAACATATTTGTATATCGAACGTATCGAGTAATAACAATATAATGTACAATGTACATTCGCCGTAGCGTATACCATCCTTTATTAATTTCAATTTAATTTGGCCTTCAATGCCCCATCCATATGTACAATGTACAATCGCCGTAGCGTACAGTTTCCATAGTTAATTTAATTTGGCCTTAAGGCCCCATCCATCCAAACCATGTTTAATTAATACCAGTTGGGCGTCATGTTAGGACAACCCTATAACCTCACCATGGACAGTAGTCCTCCCGTACACACAAAGGTGCTCATTTCGCCAGAGTCCGGAGGCCCCTGACTCTCTTATGTCTCGTAAGACGTCCATATAAAAGGCCGTAGCCACCTGACCCACGATCCAGTTTGAGCTCGTTGGGTATAACCTGGAGTGGAATCCAATTAGGAAACCCCTCAGTGATCACAAATGCGCAACCAAGTAGTTCGTAAACTACCGGGATTCCTCACCTCAACTCATACCATCTCTCTCTCATAATGTTTAAGATATGCTCTTAGTCTTATGGAGAATAATTATTAATTAGCTGCCCAATGGGTCTCACACATACCTAGAAGTAATCTAGGTTATATTCATGTTTGAGATCCATGCTCTAGAGACCGACAATGTCGTGACTCGTTCCTAAGTATTTTACTTAGGTTACCATATACTTAATATTAATACTATGGTATTATATCAAGTAACCGTCATGTCATCACAATAACGTATATGTATGTTTATATAAGTCGATCTATAGTCGACGTAGTGTTAGTCCCGTAGGACGCTCGTGCATAAGTAAATAATGCAGTAACACTTAATCACATACATGTATCCACACACATAACACACAAGTTATAACAACCAAATCCGAGCCCAAGGAGCTTCCTTAGGACAACTCGGATCAAACCCCTTTACATACCGTTCACCAAGACCTAGGATGCGCAGTGTAGTCCACTAGCTCGTCAAGCGTCCTTGTCTGAAGTATGATCTAAATGGTATTAAACTATAAGTCAGTCTCCATGACTAACTACATCTGGTATTTCCGAATAATAAGTAACCCCGACAGTTCACCCTGTTTTCTACAGTTATATGTTACAGGTTTCTCCAAAACAGTCGGCTTTGTTACTAAACTCGTATGTCAAAACATTTCGACTGTTAAGTTTAATTCATTATTTTTCTTTAATCTTTCCCATCATTTATTTAGGTATAGAACCTATAGTTGCATGTATGCATGCTTTATTATATTATATCGTATTATTTTTCCCATCCATTATAATACATTGTACTATATAATCCATTATCTTTAGCAATTATATTGCAACATTTTTCAAAAACTCATACCTTATAGTTCGTAACTATTTTTGTAATAACCACCACCATTATATTATATGGTTCCCAACCATATTATATATTCATCCTTATATACATTATTCTTGTGCATGTATATATATTTACCACGTTGGTAAATTTTGTGAGTTTAATAAACTCTTCTATCATATGTTACATTTTATCATCTTATTTTAGATGATTATTCCCATTAGTTGTATTATGTTGTACAACTTATATTAAGATTATTATCCTAATATTATGTAACATTTTATGTTGTAATAATTACAACTCCTAAGGTTTATTCCATAAATACCTTAGTTTATAAATCTTATTTACTTATAGTTTGTCACATTATTTAATGTGAATATCCTTACTTATATTAATCCCATTTAAACCACATTAATACCATATAATTGTTATAACATTCATAACATTATAGATCATAGTCTAAAATTCAATTTCCAACTCTTAATAATTCGGTACAGCCCTTATTTCATTTAAATTCCATTTTGACCACATAACATTATGTAATGTTACACCATATACTAATATCATTTGATATGATATTTTTATTTCTTTAACTTATAACCTATAGTCTTTATACAAAACTATCATATATTGCCGCATAGGCACATATATTAAACCTTATTCTTTTCCATAAACCATTGTTTACTTTATTTACAATCACCCCATTATTTATACCATGTTATATATACCATTTAATATAAATTTCTAACTTATAAAAGGTATAACCTAAGGTTATTTTATTTAATAACCGAATAGACCTCAATATATATTTTATATTTCCATTAGGCCCAATTTATAACATATAGTTTTATCATATCTTCAACTATATATTATACACATATCTTATTAAATACCCTTGTATAATTCTAATAATCTCCAAATTTCACCAAAAGGTTATAAATATCCTTATTAACCCATATACTTACGGTATTTACCATTCCACCATCTATATTTCTCCAAAGTGTCATAATGACATAATAACTATATATTATACATATATAGTTCATTCTAATTCCAAAATCAACCCAATAAATTCCTAAAAATTCCTAATAGCCCATGGGTATTTATAATACCATTATACACCCTTAACTTTCGGTAATAACATATTCACCACATATGTTATAAAATGTTACTCTTAAATACTCATCTTAATAAAACCTTAAATAAGTTATCTAACTTATTTAATTTGGTCAAAACCTACCATATGTCAAGGTTGACGGTTGACCTCCGTAATATTTCCTTGACCATTAATTCCTTAAATTACAGTTTATAACCCATACTTTTTTAGAAATTACCATTTAACCCCAAAACTTTATTAAATCTTATAATTTTTATATAAACTCATTTAAACCTCTAAATTTCGGCCTTATTAATATATAGCCCCCCCCCAATTTAATTTAATTACACCTAATACCCCATTTCTTTTCGGTAATGCATTTTCACCACTTAAACTTAATTAAAAGCTTAAAATGCATAAATAAAATGGCCTAAAGTACATGGCCTTCTTACAAACATTGGCTTACAAAATAAATTACACATAAATGTCCAAAAATGCATTAAATTTTTGGCCTCTCCCATATCTTTCCATTAATTACCAATTTTCCACATAATGTCTTAAATTTGAAAATTATGCTTGTTTAATTAGTTATAAAATTTACTAAACCATTCCTTAATCACCTAAGGTCAAAATAAGACCTTATTAACCATGTTCACTCACGGCATATACATATACATATACATATGTATAATTTACATATTAATATACCAAGTGAAGTTTAAGTGATTTATACCTTGTTTTAGCTTAGATAAATCCTTGTTTGGATTCGGCCAGCCTAGGATAAAATTCCACAGCTTCTTTTACATGTTTTCAAACAGAAACCAAGGCATAGTTAGTCTCCAAGCAAGATCTAACCATATGAAGTGTTTTAATGTATATTTCAAGGTAAGATTTACCTTAGAATACCAAGGTGAGTATGGGTTGACTTCGACCTAAATTTACAGAAGAAAAGAGCATCAAAAGGTCTACTAAACCAAGGCTTAAAACCGACATAACTTAGATTCGAAGATGGCTAATTTTTACCTTGTTTAAAATGCCAAAAATGGTGTTTTTGGCTTGGATCTGGCTATACCTTGAAGCTCTTGATAGATCCAATGAATAAGTATGTTAAGAAGAAGATTATAAGGCTAGGAGAACAGGTTTTACAACCGGATCTAAAGAGAATCAAAAGATAAGTGCTTAAAGCACATTTTTGTACCTTAAGAACAAGTTTGGGTTTCTCCACCTTATTCCCTTGTTATGGCCGAGATTCCTCCTTCATTTAACCTCCAAAACAACCTAGATCCATGGATGGAAGTGGTTGATGTTTAGATCCACCGAAAGAGGAAAGATTTGTGAAGAAATTGAACATAAAATGACTAATTAAGCTCACCTAGGTACCAAAGTGTTCTTCAATGTTCTTGGTGTGTTAGCCACGACTTGGAGAAGCCAAGAGAGGCTATAGAGGGCCTTGAGTCGTTGGGAAGCAAGGAAAATGAGAGATTAGGTCAAATTTTGCCTTAATACTCATTTTTGCTTTGTTTAATGTATTTAGGTGTTTGGTGACTCACTAAAGGAGATGGCATCGATAATTGGAGGGGTTGGAGCCTGTCAAGTGGAGCCTCCCACGTTTTTAAGGCTGGATAAGTCAAATAAGGAGCCAAGGTTGAATATTTGCATTATTGTATTGTAAAGGCAAAAGTGGTCCCTTAAAACATGGAAAGGTGTTGGGACCTTGTGTCTTGTGATGTAAGTGACGAATTTTAAGCTCCCTTTCTTGTGAATGTCGATCCCATGTGGTCCAAGGGGTCAAACTTTGACCTCTTGACCATTCTTAGTCAATGTTGACTCAAACGGGCCCCATTTTATGGTTTTATAATATTTTAATATTAAATTTGTAAAAATTTGTAAATTTCTGGAATTAAATTCTTAATATGATATAATATGATATATTATCATATTTAAAGGTAATTATAACCTTTTAGCCCATTTAAAACCAATTTAGAAGGCAATTACACTAAAACGTGCTTTAAGGAGTTTTAGTGCACATTTTGTGTTGCAAGGTGTTTCTGAGCTTGGTTTTGTTTGAAAACGGTTTTTGTTGTTTCCTTACATGATATTTGATCATGGTATCCAATTTTATATCATTTAGAGGTCATTAGACCTTTAAGATATTCTTAGAGCACATTTTTGCTCTACTTGACCTTGAAACATGTAAATGCTTGTTCTTTGTGTTGGAGTGTTGTCCAACAATTGTAATATGTTTAGTAATGTGTTAATATACTTAGGACAAAGTTTTAGGTCCTAAGAAGTTCATTTGGGTATTTATTTACCCTAAACAGTCAAAGGGTGCAACATCTTGCTTTGTGTTGACCACTGTTGTTCTCAGTTGACTTTTAAGGCATGTTTAGGCCTTAATCAATGTGATTAGATTTTTAATCCATATTTTATTGTTTGGGGTATTTCAATCTATCACCCTTAAAAAGACTTCATCCCGAAGTCTCTTAATCTAGTAGGTAAGTATATATAAATGTATTACTACCCATTGTTCCCATAATGTATATCTATGTGATATATCATTTACACACATCGTATTGTGCTTATACAGCACATAGCCATCACGTTGTGGCGTTAGTTCATCATATATGGATATAGGTGATCCATCAGCACCATTATTTCCTATCAGATCTACAAACCCTGACAACCTCCCGAGGTGTCCATAACATACCATCATTCCACATTCCATATCTAATGATTCATTTCGTATCTAGGCGATACCATATGTAATCATTCTATAAAAGCATATGAATACATATATCACAAGTAGCATAAGAAAAGTACTACACACATGGGTGTAAATACAACATTCAAACAGGTATCTCATAAGATACATACATACAAGTGTACATCACACACAACAAACCAACAACGCACGCCCCGCGTACCAACCATAACCAACAAAACCAATTCACTGTATGTCATGCATACGAAACAATTCACTGTATGCCATGCATACCAAACAAACAAATCTCGTATGCCCCGCACACCACCAATTCTTTGTATGCAATGCATACGAAACAACAAAAACTTAGTGCACACACGTGCACAGCCAAGAGGCTCTACCCCCCTTAAAAAGGGTTACACCCCCGTACCCCACAAGTATACAACAGCCACTCAACAAGGAGCGCTGGATACTTGGCTCTCAAAGAGTTCTCCAACTCGTGGATTATCCTCATGTCAGAGAGACGGTATGACTCTAGCCCTTCTGGGCTCCACAATATATAAAGGTGAGGCACTGATCCATTTGTGCTCTCTCCCAAGTTCTTTCCAATGGGCCCACTCGCTCTGTATTGAGGTGCAGACCCATGAACATAGGCTCAATTTGCCTCTTTCCAATGCTGTGTATCCTCTCATTTGGAACATCACTAGCATTGCATGCGTGTGTCTTCTCCATGATATTCAGCTGAGGTATAATATGGGACATTGGCTATTGTTAGTACTCGTGCTCTTTGCACTTGTCTTTGTAATACTAAGCGTATCAGCCTACATGTCCACAGAGATGATGATTGTCATCCGTGTTCCTGGTGGTTTTGTTCTGGAGTAAACACAATGTTGTAGTTCTCGATGCACACTCGTGTTGATATCCATTTCATCTTCCTGTATTCCCACGAGATTAATAACTGCACAAGTGCAATACCAAAACGCTCAGTCATACAAAGTGCAGAGGCGTAAACGCTCAGCAGCTAATATCCAATGAGTCAAACAGAAGATGAGTGAATTACCATGTGAGTGGTACATTCCAAGTCCATTATTCCTTGCTTAAGGTATCTGCTACTATATAGCTTTGTCTTTTATCCTTGCGTAGTCACGCGTTTATGTCCACATCATCTGGTAGATTTCCTCTGGATTGCAAGATCCTTATGAGGGTTCTACTTATTATCCATCCATAATGGGTTTCAATGTTCCTTCCTTAGGTTTCACGTCCTTGAATGGTTCTTGTCTTCACTGTATACTGTCTACTGCTCTCTAGTGTTGAAAGTTCTTGATTTCTCTAGCTCGTTGGTTAAACTGCGGCTCTTCTCGTCCATCTTTGAGGTAATCTGTCTTACTGTCCGTAGTATGGAGTTGACTACTTCTCGTGTTCCTTCCTAACATACTTGTCTACTTTCATGGGGTACGTAATGATACATTACTACTTACCCGACTAACTCATAATAAGTCTGTCAGGCCCACATGCTCCTAACGGAGTGCGGTCGTCCCATGTCTCGTTTAGTAAAATGGTAATGTCTGTCACACGGGTATTGTGAAGTATTCTGTTGTTAATCTCCCTTTTGATGGATATCCTCTTTTCTTTTCTCTTATTTTTCTCTTTTGTGCTCACTAGTTTATATTATCGGTTATCTTGTAGTAAGTGCTATTGCCCTAGTGGCTTCAGTGGTAGTTCTTGTCATAAACCATAAGCCATAACGCCAGCTTGTAAGTAAAATCTGTGCTATCTTTAGCAAACTTGGTTCTCCTATCGATCTCATTGAGTGTAACACATATTCTTTTCTCCCTGTTTATCATGATCGTATCTCATCCATATTCATATCCATTCCCTCATCCGTTCAATTGGATGTTTGCAGATTGCATAATAGCTTGAGTAACTTGGCTCTTCACTTCCCAACCATCCTCACTGACGGTTGTGCATCTACAAAGGGTATGCCTGTCCACAAGGACTAAACATTCATCACTGTAGTGATTAGCATTAAATGCGGGTATACAATGATGGTATTTGGCTAATAAGCCTGTCTGAAAATTCCCAAATACTTAAACTGGTGTGGTTTACAATCACAGTGGTTGTATAATTTCTCTAGTTGCAATGGTCGGACTAACGGTCTTCCCGAGGTTGCATAGGTTTCTAATCTTAGGGTTTGTATGAAAACATTTGAAAAACATTTTTTTGGTATACATATAATAAAAGACTAAAAAGTAGTAGTTGCAGTTACAGTTACAGCACTTGCTCTGTCAAGTGCGCAAGGCAGATTGAAATTTCAGTGGTTTACTTGTCATAGCGCTTGCAATAGCAAGTGCACCATGCAGGTGGAAATTCTGGTTCAGTAATCACCGGTCTCATTGACTCTGCGTCGTCGAGTATGGCTACATGATAATGTAAGCTTTAACATCCTGTTCATATATATAATCCGTCAAGGTTTCAAGGTCACTCGCATCGAGTTCACAAACTAGTCTCAAAAAGTCATACACAAAAGGCAAGTGGTCAATGACACACTTCCACATATTATAACATATCTCTATCTAACATCCAAGGTCAAGTACATAACATAGTAAGCAAAAGTCTTCCACCAGCGGTCTCATGGAGTCAGGGTACTCATGCCCTATCTATTCCCTTGCCTCTCTGGGCTCCTGCATCAGTAGATGTCTGGCCATCCTGACCGCCTCGTTGTACTCCAGATCCTCCAGCTGAGGTCTTCTGAGTATTCTTTAGTGGCCTGTAGTTACGGCTCTCAGGGTTTATCCAGCACTCGAATTCCTTATGGCCCTCTTTCTTGCAGCACCGACATACAACTTTGCGGCCTTCGCAGTCGACCCCAGGATGATCCTTCCCACAACGGTTACAATAGAAGTGACGCTGGGGCTGTCCGGTGCCTGATGGTAGTATTTAGTTTAAGTTAAAATCTGATGATATAAAGGTTAAGGTCACAATTTAATTTAAGAGGTAGGTGTTCTCACCCTTAGGAGGCGCAGATCTCAGAGGCTGAGCATCAATAGTTGGGCCAGTCAACCGAAGGACGGGCTCTTTCCCTTCGCTCCCTGGTGACCTTGCTGCCCTTCTTTTGAAAGAATTTCTGTTTAAGGTTTCGGGTCAGCATTCGTAAGGGTTTAATATGGTAAACAATTTAGAATGGGATCAGTCCTTACTTTCCCTTCTTCTGGCATCGCCTGGAGATGCTCCTCCACCCTCAGACTCTCCCTCAGGGTTCTTTCTCTTCTTGGCATCAAGAGTCTCTTCCTGAGTCTGGAGCATTAGCTCCGTCCTCGAGGCAGCATCGTAACACTCCTGGAATCTCATTGGTAAGTTCTCACAAGGTTAATCAGTAATGTAGTAAGTAAAGAATTGTGGTTTTCATGTTAATACCTGGATGGTAGTGTAGAGGGTAGCACCCATCGCCATCTGGATGCGAAACAATAGTCCTCCCCAGAACTTCTCGATCTTAATGGTCTCTGAGTATTCGACACCGGGGATGAAGTCCTGTAGACCAATGAATCGAGCGTAGTACTCATCCACGGTCATACCTCCCTGAGACAATGTCTCGAACTCATGGCGCTTCTTCTGTTTAAGGTGCGCCGGGTAATACTTCCCTCTCAGCAACTCGACAAAGGCAGCCCACGAAAAGTCGGGCGTAGCCAGGTGATGGTCCTTGACCAACCTCCACCAAGTACTGGCTGCATCCTTCAGATGGAAAGCAGCAATGACAACCTTTGGTTGGTAGGTACTTGTAAAGCCTCATAGGCCTTCTCATGTTCAACGATGAAACGCTCCAAAGCTATGGGTCTGGCTCCCCTAAATATGTAGGTGGTCGGGTCTCGTAACTGATTTCAGCCAGTTCGTTTCCCTGGGCTGTGGCGGGTGGGCTGGTGCTCCTCCAATTGGAGTACCCAGCTGTGCAAGAACAGCAGCAATTGTCTCTGCAAGTCCTGGATGCGGGGGTCACCACCCCCACCTCTACCAGTACCACGCCCTCTAGTTCCCCCAGACATCTGTAGTACAGTATGTTACATAATTATTCGGTAATTTACCGTACACAACCAAAAGGTATTGAATTGCCTTAAAGGCTAATCTATCACGCAATTTGCGTTACTAGACACAATATCTTTAAGACGAATCGTCTCGTACCTCCCAAATGTTTCCCGTAATTTCCCAAGTCCTAAGCTCACTGTCTTAACCTATTATCTCGTCATCAGAGCGGTACTCCGCTCTGATACCACTTTTGTAAACACCCCTCTCCATAATCACGTATAATCTCTGACGTAGCAATAAATAAAACGTCTTACAGCGGAAGAATAAATAAAACAACAATACTCACTCGGGTGTCACCGGCCATTACTCACCCATGCGAGTAACGAAGCCAAACTACATCCAACTTCCAACATAAACAAACTGCTAACCGCGTGACAACGAGAGAACTCCTATACATCATACTAAGTCCACAAACCATAAACATCGACAAGTGAGCATCTACCCAAACCTGAATATACATAATCTTACCATCATACAATTCACCATCTTCATCGCCATATAGACAAACTCCATGTGCAGTAATAATTAAAGTAGAACTCCAATTACCTTGTTCCTGCTCTTCGGCTTCGACAATAATCCACAACCTGTAATGGTGTAGTATCAGTGATAGACGCTGAGTATGCCGGGCCTGGACCCTATTGGTCACTTGTCATTTTAACCATCTTATTATTAGATTGATTCCATGCTTTACCATTTTATAGTTATAATCAATACTGTAATAAAACATGTATAATATACATATCATCCATCCATCCAAATATTCATAAACATTTAATCATCCATCCAATCCAAACATTCATTTAATACCATAAACAACATTTGTATATCGAACGTATCGAGTAATAACAATATAATGTACAATGTACATTCGCCGTAGCGTATACCATCCTTTTTAATTTCAATTTAATTGGCCATCAAGGCCCCATCCATATGTACAATGTACAATCACCGTAGCGTACAGTTTCCATAGTTAATTTAATTGGCCTTAAGGCTCCATCCATCCAAACCATGTTTAATTAATACCAGTTGGGCGTCATGTTAGGACAACCCTATAACCTCACCATGGACAGTAGTCCTCCCGTACACACAAAGGTGCTCATTTCGCCAGAGGTCCGGAGGCCCCTGACTCTCTTATGTCTCGTAAGACGTCCATATAAAAGGCCGTAGCCACCTGACCCACGATCCAGTTGGGCTCGTTGGGTATAACCTGGAGCGGAATCCAATTAGGAAACCCCTCAGTGATCACAAATGCGCTACCAAGTAGTTCGTAAACTACCGGGATTCCTCACCTCAACTCATACCATCTCCTCTCATAATGTTTAAGATATGCTCTTAGTCTTATGGAGAATAATTATTAATTAGCTGCCCAATGGGTCTCACACATACCTAGAAGTAATCTAGGTTATATTCATGTTCGAGATCCATGCTCTAGAGAGACAATGTCGTGACTCGTTCCTAAGTATTTTACTTAGGTTACCATATACTTAATATTAATACTATGGTATTATATCAAGTAACCATCATGTCATCACAATAACGTATATGTATGTTTATATAAGTCGATCTATAGTCGACGTAGTGTTAGTCCGTAGGATGCTCGTGCATAAGTAAATAATGCAGTAACACTTACTCACATACATGTATCCAACACATAACACACAAGTTATAACAACCAAATCCGAGCCCAAAGAGCTTCCTTAGGACAACTCGGATCAAACCCCTTTACATACCGTTCACCAAGACCGAGGATGCGCAGTGTAGTCCACTAGCTCGTCAAGCGTCCTTGTCTGAAGTATGATCTAAACGGTATTAAAAACTATAAGTCAGTCTCCATGACTAACTACATCCGGTATTTCCGAATAATAAGTAACCCCGACAGTTCACCCCTGTTTTCTACAGTTATATCTTACGGGTTTCTCCAAAACAGTCGGCTTTGATACTAAAATCGTATGTCAAAACATTCGACTGTTAAGTTAATTCATTATTTTTTCTTTAATCTTTCCCATCATTTATTTAGGTATAGAACCTATAGTGCATGTATGCATGCTTTATTATATTATATCGTATTATTTTTCCACCATCCATTATAATACATTGTACTATATAATCCATTATCTTTAGCAAATTATATTTGCATTCAAAAACTCATACCTTATAGTTCGTAACTATTTTTGTAATAACCACCACTATTATATTATATGGTTCCCAACCATATTATATATTCATCCTTATATACATTATTCTTGTGCATGTATATATATTTACCACGTTGGTAAATTTTGTGAGTTTAATAAACTCTTTATCATATGTTACATTTTATCATCTTATTTTAGATGATTATTCCCATTAGTTGTATTATGTTGTACAACTTATATTAAGATTATTATCCTAATATTATGTAACATTTTATGTTGTAATAATTACAACTCCTAAGGTTTATTCCATAAATACCTTAGTTTATAAATCTTATTTACTTATAGTTTGTCACATTATTTAATGTGAATATCCTTACTTATATTAATCCCATTTAAACCACATTAATACCATATAATTGTTATAACATTCATAACATTATAGATCTTAGTCTAAAATTCAATTTCCAACTCTTAATAATTCGGTACAGCCTTTTATTTCATTTAAATTCCATTTTGACCACATAACATTATGTAATGTTACACCATATACTCTTATCATTTGATATGATATTTTTATTTCCTTTAACTTATAACCTATAGTCTTTATACAAAACTATCATATATTGCCGCATAGGCACATATATTAAACGTTATTCTTTTCCATAAACCATTGTTTCCTTTATTTACAAAATCACCCCATTATTATACCATGTTATATATACCATTTAATATAACATTTCTAACTTATAAAAGGTATAACCTAAGGTTATATTTAATAACCGAATAGACCTCAATATATATTTTATATTTCCATTAGGCCCAATTTAAACATATAGTTTTATCATATCTTCAAAACTATATATTATACACATATCTTATTAATACCCTGTATAATTCTAATAATCTCCAAATTTCACCAAAAGGTTATAAATATCCTTATTAACCCATATACTTACGGTATTTACCATTCCACCATCTATATTTCTCCAAAGTGTCATAATGACATAATAACTATATATTATACATATATAGTTCATTCTAATTCCAAAATCAACCCAATAAATTCCTAAAAATTCCTAATAGCCCATGGGTATTTATAATACCATTATACACCCTTAACTTTCGGTAATAACATATTCACCACATATGTTATAAAATTGTTACTCTTAATACTCATCTTATAAAAAACCTTAAATAAGTTATCTAACTTATTTAATTTGGTCAAAACCTACCATATGGTCAAGGTTGACCTCCGTAATATTTCCTTGACCATAATTCCTTATAATCACAGTTATAAACCCATACTTTTTAGAAATTACCATTTAACCCCAAAACTTATTAAATCTTATAATTTTTATATAAACTCATTTAAACCTCTAAATTTCGGCCTTATTAATATATAGCCCCCCCCCCAAATTTAATTTAATTACACCTAATACCCCATTTCTTTTCGGTAATGCATTTCACCACTTAAACTTAATTAAAAGCTTATAAATGCATAAATAAAATGGCCTAAAGTACATGGCCTTATTACAAACATTGGCTTACAAAATAAATTACACATAAATGTCCAAAAAGCATTAAATTTTGGCCTCTCCCATATCTTTCCATTAATTACCAATTTTCCACATAATGTCTTAAATTTGAAAATTATGCTTGTTTAATTAGTTATAAAATTTACTAAACCATTCCTTAATCACTAAGGTCAAAATAAGACCTTATTAACCATGTTCACTCACGGCATATACATATACATATACATATGTATAATTTACATATTAATATACCAAGTGAAGGTTTAAGTGATTTATACCTTGTTTTAGCTTAGATAAATCCTTGTTTGGATTCGGCCAGCCTAGGATAAAATTCCCACAGCTTCTTTTACATGTTTTCAAACAGAAACCAAGGCATAGTTAGTCTCCAAGCAAGATCTAACCACATGAAGTGTTTTAATGTATATTTCAAGGTAAGATTTACCTTAGAATACCAAGGTGAGTATGGGTTGACTTCGACCTAAATTTACAGAAGAAAAAGAGCATCAAAAGGTCTACTAAACCAAGGCTTAAAACCGACATAACTTAGATTCGAAGATGGCTAATTTTTACCTTGTTTAAAATGCCAAAAATGGTGTTTTTGGCTTGGATCTGGCTTACCTTGAAGCTCTTGATAGATCCACTGAATAAGTATGTTAAGAAGAAGATTATAAGGCTAGGAGAACAGGTTTTACAACCAGATCTAAAGAGAATCAAAAGATAAGTGCTTAAAGCACATTTTTGTACCTTAAGAACAAGTTTGGGTTTCTCCACCTTCTTCCCTTGTTATGGCCGAGATTCCTCCTTCATTTAACCTCCAAAACAACCTTGATCCATGGATGGAAGTGGTTGTATAAACCCTAGGAGAAACAATGACTATACTTGTGAACTTGTGACTAAGGAGCAAATGAGAAAAAGAGATAGTTTAAGAATATCAAGGTGAAGTACAAGAAGCATTTTAATCAATGGGAGCCTTGTTGAGTGTATTCGCAGGTTGAAGGCAATATATGTGGAAATTCAGTGGTTAAGATTATTGTCATTTAAGGGCCTAAGTGCCAAGCATTTTAAGTTTAAGCACTATATGATGATGTGGGGTGGTTCGGTGTAAATTGGGGTTAAGGTGTTGTGGTGAGAATTTGGGTGATGTGGTTGTTTGATGGAGAAAAACCATGTGTTAGGATGTACTATATACTAGAGAACCCATGGCAAAATCTAAAGGAAGTACTAGGATGTTCTAGAGGTTGTCTTGATGAAAAAGGGTGAGATTAAGGTGTTCTAATGACTACAATGACTTAGGTATCACCATGAAGGAATTAGGAATCAAAAGTATGTACGGGGTATTTAGGACTTAGGTAAATGTTGATAAAAGAAACTAGGGTTTAGAATTTAAGGAAAACCTTGGAAAGTGCAAGAAAAGATGCTTGGGAGATGATGTTGTAGTAGTGAGGGAACATTATTGGCATAGTGGCTATCATAGGTATGAAACACCACTTAGAAAACCTAGGAGAAAATATCATAAGTGTAGGAATTTTGGTATGAAGTGAGTAAGTGTTTAAGGAGATGGAAAATGAGTTTGTGGGATGTTGTATGAGGATGTAAATGTGACAAATGAAGTTAGAAGACATTATGAAGGTTTAGGAGAAGTTTGGTGAAAATTGGCTAAGTGTTTGAAGGCTTAGAAAATGAGTGTTTTGCCTTGTCCGAACATCCGTCCGGACATGGACGTTCGGACAGACCCTGTTGCGTGAAATTTTCGGAGTCTCGACTTGTGTCCGACCTGGGAAGTCCGGACACAAGTTCGGACGTACCTGTTTCTACTTTGAGTTTTCCTCGACCCATGTCCGAACTTCCGAAGTCCGGACACATGTTCGGACATGCGTCTGTTTTTAGCTTTGAGTCTCGACTTGTGTCCGAACTTGGGAAGTCCGGACACAAGTTCGGACAGGCCACTATACGGACCAAAAACCTTGTTTAAGGTTAGGAAATGATGGGGATAACTAAGTATGGATGTTATGAGATTATTAAGGACTTGTTTGGTGGGTGTGATGGTCATTAAGTGGGGGAGTAAGTGTAATAAATAATGAGGAAATGATGCACTTAGGAGTCAAGTTAAAAACCATAAGGCTTAGTGAAAAACAATGGGTAAAAGTTGATGTCTAGGAAAGTTAAGTAATTCTATTGAGTTGGATTGATAATAACCTAAAACTGAATCAATGTTCTAGGCTTTGTGAATTGGGACTTGGAAGGAGATAAACCAAACGATCGTCGACGGTGAACGGTACAATCCTTCTTGTGACCTGCTTGCTAACGAGGTGTCCCTCGGCTTGTGTGCTATCTGTTTAATTGCTATGACTAAAACAAGATAAAGCATGCAACCGGTTATATTGTTCTCGTTGTGATTGTGTTATATTTACACTAACCCGCGAGACTTGAGATTGTTACTAACCAAGTTTAGTACTTACTGAGTTAAGAATAAGAGTTAAGTTGATGGTTGTTGGTTAATGCCCGTTAAGGCTTAGCTAGCACATGGGTTTAAGATGTCTACTAACTGGAACTTGAGTGAGGAAACCCGGGACCGATCTCCGGTCATGCATGCTAAGGAAAAGGGGGACGGTATCTGAATCAGATCCGCCCTCCGCCTAAGGACTTGTCTTCGGACTTGTAGCCTAGGGCCGGTTGCCGGCTCAGCTACGCTGGACTCCCGTCCAGAGTAGGTGGCATTAAGATGGTGCGGTGGGATCACCTAAATCCCAGGTTCGAATTAAGCTACAACCAATCCCTTCCAGGAAAGGTTTGTATACTGAGGTTAAGATTAAGATTGAGATTAAGATTAAGGTAAGGTAAGGAACTGAGATTAAGGAAATGAGGACTAAGGAGGGGGTTACTAACCCACTTTAAGGGAACGCTTGAGTCGTTCATGGTTGTGAACTATATATGTTCATTGTGGTTATTGTTATTGCACTTCATATTATGCTTGTGTATGTAATCAATTTCCATGCTATCGACAATTAGTCGTCGTAGCCCCGTTAGCTTGGGGGCCATGAGAGGGTGTACCAGCATTCGTGCTGACCCCCTCGGGGGCTATTTTTACACTTGCAGGTAAGAGACTCATGAGGACGCACTACGAGAGTAGGAGCGGTTAGACTTAGGGGGGTTTTTATTTTGAGTTCGGGTTGCGCCTGTGCACCTGACTGTTTAGATATTGAACGGATGTAAGTTTGAGATTATGTTTAAGATATTAGTACTCGGTTGGTTGTGGTATTGTGAATGTTGATGTTTTGAGTTGGATAAGTATTTTGGATAAACATTGTAAACGTTAAGGCCGGTATATTCCAATGATCAGACCGTGGCAAGGTCCAGGTGTTATTTATTTCCGCTGCGGCGTATTCGATTAAGTGTTCAGTTTGCGATAACCATGATAGGCTTTGGATGGGGTGTTACAAAAAGTGGTATCAGAGCGTAGTTACGCTCTGATCAAGAAATACCGGACATGAGTAACCACCGAGTTAGGATATAAGTTAAGGAATAAGTGTTGGGTTAAGGGTGTGAGAAGTTAGAGTGAGTAGAGTCAGATGACCACTAATAAGTGTGAATCGTCTTTATCGTCTACGGACGTTATAAATTTGCTAACCGAGACAGTGGTGAATACAAACTAATATGAGATATGCTTGTTCAGATGGCAGGACGTCCTAGGGAGGCCGAGGTCGCGGCGGGGTGAGGATACTTCAGGGATACCTGGAGGGCAGACGATCGCAGAGATCGTAGCTGCCGCTTTAGGGCATATGGGCTATCAGCCTGGTGTGGGTGCACCACCTCCACCGCCACAACCTAGGGAACCAAACTGGGTGAAGAGTCTTGCAGATCTTCGACCCGCGCATTTTAAGGGGGAGACCGATCCCGCCAAGCTTGAGGCGTACATCTCCGAGCTGGAGACCGCCTTCGAGACCCTTGATGTCCCTGCTGGGATCAAGGTGCGCCTAGCTGCTTTCTATCTGAAGGGGGCTGCAGGCGATTGGTGGAAGCTGGTGAGGGCCGAGCATGTGGCCAATCCAGAGTTCGGCTGGGAGCAGTACACCGCCTTGCTACGAGCAAAGTACTACCCCGCCCATGTCCAGACTAAGAAGCGCTTACAGTTGGATGCCGCTTAAGCGTCGGACAAGATGACAGTGGACGAGTATTACTCAGAGTTCACTGCCTTGCTCCGTCTTCTGCCAGGTCTAGGGTATTCTGACCAGATCTTGGTGGACCGCTTCTATGGCGGGCTTAGCCATCGACTCCGCTACGGCATGGGGCCGACGAGTTACACTACCTTGCAGATAATAAGAATGATTGAGATTTGTGTAAGTGGTGAATAAGATTTAGATTATGAGAAATAAGTATGACTAATACCATGGAAAAGAGGAGTGCTACCATGCCGCTGCTAAGGTTGAGATAACCATCTAGCTGAGGGACGAGGAGAATACAAAGAGGAAGAGTGCTGGTAAGAGCTCAGAAAGTCAAGGGCAAGGAGGGTACAAGAAACAAAAGTACCAGCCTCAGGCCCAGAAAAATCAGAACCCAATGGGGAAGGAGGAAAAGGAGAAGGCTTTGGAAGAGCCATTGAAGTTGACGTATGCTATTGCAGCTACACCCCTGCGCTCTAAGGCGCCAAAGGGTAAGAAACTAACAATGAATGAGTTAAGAAATAAATTAGTAACCGTTGAGATATGAGAATTGACATTATGAATCATCAGGATCTGAGACTGAGAAGGGAGCCGGTGGTGGCTACCAGCGACGCTTCATCTGTAGATGGTGTCACAAGGACCACCCGGGCTCGACTGTAAGGGAATAAGGTGGAGTGCAACTTTTGTGGAGTCTACGGGCATCGAGCATATGAGTGTTACCGGAACCCTGCTAGCAGAGCCTATAGGCCCGATACCAGGGGCAAGGGCAAGACCGATCAGGGAGCTGGATCTGACGGTCAGAGGAAAGTGCAGCAGCCGGCGGACAAGAACCCACGGGTGACCCAGAAGACGGGGCCCACTTACACATGGGGACCGGGACGATGAGCCTGAGCCCTCATCGAGGCCAGGTACCACTATAACCATTTAGTAATAAAACTACCTGCTTACCGCATTATCATGCATGTTTGGTGAATAAATGAGTTAAGAAAAATAAGATGAGATTAGAACTTAAGTAAGACATAACCTACTACCACTTTAGGAAGATTCAACATCTGCTACTATACTATAAGATATACTAGACCTACACATCAACATACACGAAAACAATAAAAGAAATACGCAGCAGTATGACAGTAAGTATAACCACACCGACGCATACATCACGAACAATGTCAGGTTATCCGCCCAGGTATGATTTTATTAAGGGGATACCTGACACCCGAAGCACAAATAGCCATCATCAGGAGATGCAATCAACTAGGAATGGGACCGGGAGGTTTTTACACACCGGAGTACCCAGGGGGAGCAAGGATGAAATTAAAGATGATGAGCTTGGGCAAGGATTGGAATCCGTATGCCAAGAATACCAAACCATGAGGGAGCAAGATGGAGTCTACCACCGGGAATACCCGAAGAGTTCCACCCAGTCGTTACACAAGTCGTGGAAATCGCTCAGCAGTTGGAGGCTGAACCGATTCCTGACATCCAAGCAGACATTTGCATTGTAAACTTCTACGAGAAGGACGGGAAACTGGGACTACACCAGGATAAGGACGAGACAACGGAGTCTCTCGAAAGAGGGATTCCCGTAGTGTCTTGGTCCATTGGAGATGATGCGGAGTTTTATACGGCGAGCAGAAGCGTGCGGACCGTGCAGATAAGATAGTCCTTAAGTCAGGTGATGTATTAATTTTGGGAGGAGAATCAAGGATGCTATACCATGGGATTAAGAGAATCAAGCTTAATACAACACCGTCAGCAGTAGTCAATGCGACCCATATGAGACCAGGAAGATAACTAACCTTTAGACAGTATTAGCCATGTAATGATAGAATGAGATGAGAAATGAGATGTAAGATTGAAGCACATTTGTAAACAGGATGGTCATGAATAAAATAACAGTGTGTTCATATAAATTGTTACGACTCTTGTTATACCATCAATACTCATGAAGCTTGTGAACACAATTAGGTTATGGACTCGGTACGGAAGGTGCGTTAAGCATACTTACAGAGGCACAGGCCGACGCCAGCGGTACTATCCTCACCGGCACCTTTCCGATCAATGGGATTGAGGCATCAGTTCTCTTCGACTCAGGGGCCTCGCATACCTTTGTCTCTGCATCATTTGCGAGCAGGTTGGGGCTAGACGCTGATGAGCTACCCGACTTCACGGTTACGCTCCCGTCTAAGGAGAAGGTTCGTTGCACTCGTTACTACCGAGGAGCCACCATCAGAATTAAGGGAGAAGACTTTCCAGTCAGTTTCATTGAGTTTAGTAAGCTAGGATTTGATGTTATCTTCGGGATGAACTGGTTGGAGCGGCACAAGGGACGTATCCTCTGCGCCGAGCATAGATTGCTCAGGAGTCCATCTGGGGTAACAATATCATACCGCCGAGGCCCAGAGAGCCTTCGACTAAGATCATCACCGCCATGGCAATGCATAGAGAATTAAGGAGGAAGGAAGAAGTATACCTCTGCTATGTACAGGACATAGAGAGAGACCCTGAGTTCGACCCCGACTTACCGGTAGTGTCGGAGTTCCCCGACTTATTTCCACGGGAACTGCCCGGCATGCCACCCACTCGGGAGGTAGAGTTCACCGTCGAGCTGCTACCTGGTACCGGACCGATAGCCAAAGCACCATACCGTATGGCTCCGGCAGAAATGACTGAGTTAAAGGAACAATTGAATGATTTGTTGGATAAGGGATTCATTAGACCAAGTGTGCCACCGTGGGGAGCGCCAGTCCTCTTCGTGAAGAAGAAGGATGGTAGTCTCCACCTCTGCATCGACTACAGAGAGCTGAATGCAGTGACAGTGAAGAAAGTACCCACTACCCCGCATTGACGATCTGTTCGATCAGTTGAAGGGAGCATCTGTGTTTTCCAAGATTGATCTCAGATCGGGGTATCATCAGATAGCCATTAAGGAGGGAGACATTGAGAAGACGGCATTCCGGACACGATACGGCCACTATGAGTTTACAGTGATGCCGTTCGGTTGGTCGATGGCACCGGAATTTATGGATCTGATGAACCGCTTGTTCCGGGAGCAGCTGGACAAGTCGGTTGTGGTTTTTATTGAGGACATTCGATATATTCAAAGTCTAAAGCTGAACATGAGGAACATCTGAGGAAGGTATTGGAAATATTGAGGGAGAACCAGCTATATGCTAAGTTCTCCAAGTGTGAGTTTTGGCTTGACCAGGTCTCTTTCCTAGGTCATGTCATCTCAGATGCTGGGATCGCAGTGGATCCAGCAAAGGTTGATGCCGTACGTACCTGGCCAAGGCCGAAGACTGTTACCGACATCCGGAGCTTTCTCGGTCTGGCAGGTTACTACAGGAGGTTTGTTAGAGATTTCAGCAAGGTCGCGAAACCGATGACTAGTCTGATGAAGAAGGACGCACCATTCTTGTGGACAGTTGATGTGAGAGATCATTTCAGCGCTTGAAGGACTCACTGACCACTGCACCGGTTCTGACCATTCCAGACGGTACAGAGGGCTTTGAGGTTTATTGTGATGCATCCGGCAGAGGGCTGGGTTGTGTGCTCATGCAACATGTCAAGGTGGTGGCATATGCCTCACACTAGTTGAAGAAACATGAGGAGAACTACCCCACACATGATTTAGAGCTGGGAGCTGTAGTCTTCGCTTTGAAGTTATGGCGCCACTACTTATATGGGGTTAGTGTCACGATCTACACCGATCAAAAGTTTGAAATACATATTCACTCAGAAAGAGTTAAATCTTCGACAGAGGAGATGGTTAGAGTTTCTGAAAGACTATGACATTGACCTCCAATACAAAGAGGGGAGGGCCAATGTTGTAGCAGATGCCCTGAGCCGTCGAGCACACTCACTCCATTCGCTAGTTCTTTCTCCAGCTTGGTTGATGAGGTGCGAGAGGCTCAGAGGACAGATGAGTACATGAGAGAGGTCAGACAGAAGCTGACAGATGGTACCTTCGAGAGTCAGAAATACGACTTCAGACTACATGATGATGATCTGATCAGACTTAAGGGCCGATTATGCATACCACGAGGCAACACGGATCTGAAAGACCGTATACTTAGAGAATCACACTGTTCTTCAGTTTCCATCCATCCGGGAGCCTCTAAAATGTATAAAGACATGAAGAGATATCTGGTGGTCGGGGATGAAGACAGATGTTACCGAGTTCGTCTTGAGGTGTCTCACATGCCAGAAGGTGAAATTCGAGCACCGACGACCGGGCGGAATGGTACAGTCGATGCCAGTTCCGGAGTGGAAGTTCCATGGACTCGTAGTTGGACTTCCACCTGCTAGGGGAGGTCTCAACATGATATGGGTGGTGGTGGATCGCCTTACCAAAGTAGCCCGATTCATACCAATGAAGGATACTTGGAAAGTGACCAAATTAGCTGAGTTATTTGAGAAAGAAATCATGAGACATCACGGCATACCAAAGACCATAGTGTCAGATAGAGATACCAGATTCCTTTCGAGGTACTGGAGAGCTACCAGAGAAGCGTTGGGTACAGAACTCAAGCTGAGTACCGCGTTCCATCCTCAGACAGATGGTCAGACTGAGCGTACTATTCAGACACTCGAGGACATGCTGAGAGCATGTGCCTTAGACTTCCAGGGCATTTGGATTGACAGATTGCATCTGATCGAGTTTTCATACAACAACAGCCATCACGCTTCGATCAAGATGGCACCTTTTCAAGCGTTGTACGGTAGACCATGTCGTACACCGCTCTGCTGGGATGAGTCGAGTGAGACGGTCATTATAGGACCAGAGTACTTAGAACAAGTTAAGGCTGAAGTTCAGCAAATCAGGGAGAACATGAAAGCTGCTCAAGATAGGCAGAAGTCGTATGCTGATGTTCGACGACGGGACCTGGAGTTCGCAGTGGGCGACCGGGTATTTCTGCGTGTATCACCGATGAAGGGTGTATTCAGGTTTGGGCAGAAGGGCAAATTAAGCCCGAAATTTGTTGGTCCTTATGACATTACGGAGCGGGTGGGCCCGGTTGCTTACAGTTGAATTTACCTGCTGAGCTGGGTAAAGTGCATGATGTTTTTCATGTTTCACAGCTGAAGAAATACATGCACCACCCCTCCCATGTGTTAGAACCTGAGAGGTTGACTTTAGAACCAAATATGAGATCCGTGGAGACTCCTCAGAGAATCTTGGACAGCAAGACTAGGGACACCCGCCACAAGTCAGTGCGACTGGTGAAGGTTCTCTGGTCTAACCAGGATGTCGAAGACGCCACGTGGGAATTAGAGGATAAGATGAGGGCGAAGTACCTTTCTCTATTTACTGACTAGATCGTCTGTATAGGGTACGGGGCGTACCCCTTTTAAGGGGGGTAGAGCTTCCTCGCTTTTGAGTTAGGAAACGATAACGATCATGTTTGTCGTTTGTTTGGTTGGTTAAGATGTGAATTTGTGTAAGTTGCTACACTTCGGTGTAAGTTTGAGTTATGTATGATACTTATGTATTGTATTTAAGATTGACCTTTGAGTCCTGAGATGTATGAATGTGAATATAAGATGTGGTATTAAGATTAAGAGAATTGTGTACCGTGAATGGTTAAGCACATGTGTGAACTTTGAGGACAAAGTTCTTTTAAGGGGGGTAGATTGAAATACCCCAAACTTAGATATGGTGTTTAAATGATAAACTAAGATATAAGGAGGCTAAATAATGCCTTAGAAACATTAAGAAACATTTCTAATCAAAGAAAATATAAGGAAACACCAAAAGAGCAGTTTTAACAAAAACGTGCTCTAAGCTTAGAGAGACTTGGGAGAGTACCCAAATATTGTTCTAAGACCTTAGTAATATCCTAATGGTCATTTCAAATCAATTACCGAAGAAAACCAAGCTTGAAAACAAGTTAAAACACAAAATGTGCTTTAAGGAGTCTTAAAGCACGTTTTTGAAAAATTGTCTTGTAAATGAGTTTTGAATGGATAAATGTCCATCATTACTCTTTAATTAACATGTGTACTATATAGTATCACATTTGGAAGTCTATATCAATGGGAAATCAAAAATTTCACAACAATGTGCCTTGTTTTGGTGAATAGTGAATTAATTAAGCTAGTTTATAACATAAGTCTATATAAGTGAGACATTTGGTCAACAAAGACTTAAGTACCCTCATTACTAAAAGGGGGCCGGTTTCTTAGGAGGTGAGTCACCACCTTCATGAGTTATTAAGCAATTAATAAGCAAATAAGACTTATAAAGCAAAAAGTACTATTTAACTTTTAACATAAATATCACATTTTACTTACCTCTCTTCACCTCCTCATTTCTTCTTGTTTCACACGGTTTCTTCAAGCTCTCTCCCTTCTCCATTAACGTGAAGTACAACTCCATGCTAGCTCCATCTAGCTTTGCCCACATCTTGCTCATTTTAGCTCCAAATCCAAAACAAAATATATATTCTTCTTAGTTAGCTCAAGCTCCTTCTTCCTATCTTTTCAAAACTTCAAGAGCTTCATTTTGGTGCCAAGTCAAACCACCATTAGAGGAGGAAATTCAAGTTTGGAGACTCCATTGGCATCTCCATTCTCTTAAGGTAAAGAAAGTGTAAGAAAATCTAGGTTTCCACCATTTTCTTCACATGTCCGAAAATATATACTCATGGAACTCCATGTTTATGCCTTGTTCTAGCTTGTTTCTACTCTTCAAAGGAGAGAGGAGGTCCTTCTTGCTTCATATCCAAGTTTGTCTTGAGAAACCAAGGTAAAACAATCACGTTAATACCTTAAAGCATATTTTTAACCTAGGGTTTGTTCCTTAGGGTTAATGTGTTATCTAGTACTCATTGGAGTCATTGGATATTGGTTAGAACATTGGCAAGGAGATACACATTGGTGACCGAGATTGAACAAAGAAAAACCTAAGGAAGAAAGCTTCTTAAGCTTGTAAAAGAACAAGGTAAATTACTTACCTTAAGATGTCTTGTTGTTTAAGGGAATGGGATTTAGGTATATGATGAGTTTAGTAGAGAGTTTACATTAGAAAAGGGTTATATAAAACCTAGGAGAAACAATGACTATACTTGTGAACTTGTGACTAAGGAGCAAATGAGAAAAAGAGATAGTTTAAGAATATCAAGGTGAAGTACAAGAAGCATTTTATTTCAATGGGAGCCTTGTTGAGTGTATTCGCAGGTTGAAGGCATATATATGTGGAAATTCAGTGGTTAAGATTATTGTCATTTAAGGGCCTAAGTGCCAAGCATTTTAAGTTTAAGCACTATATGATGATGTGGTGTGGTTTCGGTGTAAATTGGGTGTTAAGGTGTTGTGGTGAGAATTTGGGTGATGTTGGTTGTTTGATGGAGAAAAACCATGTGTTAGGATGTACTATATACTAGAGAACCCATGGCAAAATCTAAAGGAAGTACTAGGATGTTCTAGAGGTTGTCTTGATGAAAAAGGGTGAGATTAAGGTGTTCTAATGACTTACAATGACTTAGGTATCACCATGAAGGAATTAGGAATCAAAAGTATGTACTGGGGTATTTAGGACTTAGGTAAATGTTAATAAAAGAAACTAGGGTTTAGAATTTAAGGAAAACCTTGGAAAGTGCAAGAAAAGATGCTTGGGAGATGATGTTGTAGTAGTGAGGGAACATTATTGGCATAGTGGCTATCATAGGTATGAAACACCACTTAGAAAACCAAGGAGAAAATATCATAAGTGTAGGAATTTTGGTATGAAGTGAGTAAGTGTTTAAGGAGATGGAAAATGAGTTTTGTGGGATGTTGTATGAGGATGTAAATGTGACAAATGATGTTAGAAGACATTATGAAGGTTTAGGAGAAGTTTGGTGAAAATTGGCTAAGTGTTTGAAGGCTTAGAAAATGAGTGTTTTGCCTTGTCCGAACATCCGTCCGGACATGGACGTTCGGACAGGCCCTGTTGCGTGAAATTTTCGGAGTCTCGACTTGTGTCCGACCTTGGGAAGTCCGGACACAAGTTCGGACGTACCTGTTTCTACTTTGAGTTTTCCTTGACCCATGTCCGAACTTCCGAAGTCCGGACACATGTTCGGACATGCGTCTGTTTTTAGCTTTGAGTCTCGACTTGTGTCCGAACTTGGGAAGTCCGGACACAAGTTCGGACAGGCCACTATACGGACCAAAAACCTTGTTTAAGGTTAGGAAATGATGGGGATAACTAAGTATGGATGTTATGAGATTATTAAGGACTTGTTTGGTGGGTGTGATGGTCATTAAGTGGGGGAGTAAGTGTAATAAATAATGAGGAAATGATGCACTTAGGAGTCAAGTTAAAAACCATAAGGCTTAGTGAAAAACAATGGGTAAAAGTTGATGTCTAGGAAAGTTAAGTAATTCTATTGAGTTGGATTGATAATAACCTAAAACTGAATCAATGTTCTAGGCTTTGTGAATTGGGACTTGGAAGGAGATAAACCAAACGATCGTCGACGGTGAATGGTACAATCCTTCTTGTGACCTGCTTGCTAACGAGGTGTCCCTCGGCTTGTGTGCTATCTGTTTAATTGCTATGACTAAAACAAGATAAAGCATGCAACCGGTTATATTGTTCTCGTTGTGATTGTGTTATATTTACACTAACCCGCGAGACTTGAGATTGTTACTAACCAAGTTTAGTACTTACTGAGTTAAGAATAAGAGTTAAGTTGATGGTTGTTGGTTAATGCCCGTTAAGGCTTAGCTGGCACATGGTGTTTAAGATGTCTACTAACTGGAACTTGAGTGAGGAAACCCGGGACCGATCTCCGGTCATGCATGCTAAGGAAAAAGGGGGACGGTATCTGAATCAGATCCGCCCTCCGCCTAAGGACTTGTCTTCGGACTTGTAGCCTAGGGCCGGTTGCCGGCTCAGCTACGCTGGACTCCCGTCCAGAGTAGGTGGCATTAAGATGGTGCGGTGGGATCACCTAAATCCCAGGTTCGAATTAAGCTACAACCAATCCCTTCCTGGAAAGGTTTGTATACTGAGGTTAAGATTAAGATTGAGATTAAGATTAAGGTAAGGTAAGGAACTGAGATAAAGGAAATGAGGACTAAGGAGGGGGTTACTAACCCACTTGTTAAGGGAACGCTTGAGTTGTTCATTGGTTGTGAACTATATATGTTCATCTGTGGTTATTGTTATTGCACTTCATATTATGCTTGTGTATGTAATCAATTTCCATGCTATCGACAATTAGTCGTCGTAGCCCCGTTAGCTTGGGGGCCATGAGAGGGTGTACCAGCATTCGTGCTGACCCCCTCGGGGGCTATTTTTACACTTGCAGGTAAGAGACCCATGAGGACGCACTACAAGAGTAGGAGCGGTTAGACTTAGGGTGGGTTGTTTATTTTGAGTTCGGGTTGCGCCTGTGCACCCGACTGTTTAGATTGAACTGATGTAAGTTTGAGATTATGTTTAAGATATTAGTACTCGGTTGGTTGTGGTATTGTGAATGTTGATGTTTTTGAGTTGGATAAGTTTTTTGGATAAACATTGTAAACGTTAAGGCCGGTATATTCCAATGATCAGACCGTGGCAAGGTCCAGGTGTTATTTATTTCCGCTGCGACGTATTCGATTAAGTGTTCAGTTTGCGATAACCACGATAGGCTTTGGATGGGGTGTTACAGGTTGATGTTTAGATCCACCGAAAGAGGAAAGATTTGTGAAGAAATTGAACATAAAATGACTAATTAAGCTCACCTAGGTACCAAAGTGTTCTTCAATGTTCTTGGTGTGTTAGCCACGACTTGGAGAAGCCAAGAGAGGTTAGATAGGGCCTTGAGTCGTTGGGAAGCATGGCAAATGAGAGATTAGGTCAAATTTTGCCTTAATACTCATTTTTGCTTTGTTTAATGTATTTAGGTGTTTGGTGACTCACTAAAGGAGATAGCATCGATAATTGGAGGGGCTGGAGCCTGTCAAGTGGAGCCTCCCACGTTTTTTGAAGGATGGATAAGTCAAATAAGGAGCCAAGGTTGAATATTTGCATTATTGTATTGTAAAGGCAAAAGTGGTCCCTTAAAACATGGAAAGGTGTTGGGACCTTGTGTCTTGTGATGTAAGTGACGAATTTTGAGCTCCCTTTCTTGTGAATGTCGATCCCATGTGGGCCAAGGGGTCAAACTTTGACCTCTTGACCATTCTTAGTCAATGTTGACTCAAACGGGCCCCATTTTAGGGTTTTATTAATATTTTAATATTAAATTTGTAAAAATTTGTAAATTTCTGGAATTAAATTCCTAATATGATATAATATGATATATTATCATATTTAAAGGTAATTATAACCTTTTAGCCCATTTAAAACCAATTTAGAAGGCAATTACACAAAAACGTGCTTTAAGGAGTTTTAGTGCACATTTTGCGTCGCAAGGTGTTTCTGAGCTTGGTTTTCTTTGACAACGGTTTTTTTGTTTTCCTTACATGATATTTGATCACGGTATCCAATTTTATATCATTTAGAGGTCATTAGACCTTTAAGATATTCTTAGAGCACATTTTTGCTCTACTTGACCTTGAATCATGTAAATGCTTGTTATTTGTGTTGGAGCGTTGTCCAACAGTTGTAATATGTTTAGTAATGTGTTAATATACTTTGGACAAAGTTTCAGGTCCTAAGAAGTTCATTTGGGTATTTATTTACCCTAAACAGTCAAAGGGTGCAACATCTTGCTTTGTGTTGACCACTATTGTTCTCAGTTGACTTTTAAGGCATGTTTAGGCCTTAATCAATGTGATTAGATGTTTAATCCATATTTTATTGGTTTGGGGTATTTCAATTCGTGTACTTTTTGGATAATGTAATTGTAATTTTGTACATTTATGGATGGTGTATTGGTAGATTTGAAGTGTGATTTGGTTATTTCTATGTAATGAAAGTGTTTGTATTGGTTTGTTTACTCTCAAATCGTGGATCGTCGTTGATATTGGGCGCTTTTAGAACTTTATGAATGTGTGCTGGAGCGTTCTATTGTGAGGCAGCTATATTACAAGTCGCATTGAATCATTTAGTGTGTTATGGTGAATATATAAGCTATAATCGAAAAAAGGGGGGCTATTTCGACGGTTCTAAACTAAGAACTGCCGAAATAGATACAAAAGTAGGGCATATTTCGGCGGTTTTTAGCTTACAACCATCAAGATAGACCCTGGGGTGGTCCTAGGGGTGGTCCGCCATAGAAAATGTTCTGGTATTGACCGGTCCAAGGACTGCCCCAGGATCTATCTTGGCGGTTGTAAGCTAAAAACCACCAAGATAGATATGGTTAGTTGTTGATTTTGACAAGCCCCTATTTCGGCGGTCTGTTGCTACAACCGCCGATATAGGTTTACCTATTTCGGTGGTTTGTTGTTACAAACACCGAGATATGTTTACCTATTTCGGCGGTTGTATAACCGCCACCGAAATAGGTCCTTTTTATACTAGTGTCTTTTCGTTTAATTTGACAGTCATAGAATTATCCAATATTAGTATCAAGAAGGATTAATGCTTAGGACCGACACTTTTACCAAGATAGACTAATTACAACTTTGTACATCTTTGTATAGCCACCGTTTAAGATCATTGATCAAGAATGGTTTTCCATATCAAGATATACACTTCCAGTTTTCCCCTTTTAATACGGACAAACGAAGGTATTGACTATAGAAGTCCTCCCTCCCACAAAGTGTGTTTTCACTTAATACATACTCCACCTCATTTTGTTAGTATATATATATACTACAAGAAAACTGTAGTATCACAGACGGAAAATTACCTACAAAATTAATCCGTATGTAAAAAACATTTTTACGTACGAAATTTCCTATGCATTTCCGACGGATATAGTATTCGAATAAAATAAGCATTTACGGTTACATTACTGACAAAATCTGAACATATTTCCGTAGGTAATATTCTAACCGCGAAAGTAATAAAATTCTGGAGGAAAATAATTTAATAGCAAATATACTTTTTGAGACGGAATTTCCATAGGTAAAAATAAAATAGTTTTTACCTACAAAACAAATCCTAAAAATTCCATAGAAAATGCTATGTATACTTCAAAAAATTTAAAATGACTACTTAATACAAACAAATCTCTCTTCATAAACAATTATCCCTATATTTTAAAAACCACACTCAACTAATTACTTTCTCACAAGACACAAAACCTCCCTCGTTCTCTTCTTCTCTTATGTTAGCTAGCGACATATACAAACAGGTAAGTTAAATGAGAAGGGATGAAATGGTATCAAGCCAGAACAAGACACGTAGAACTTCCGGCCGCTCTAGCCGGATGAGAATAGAGATACATAGAGCATCCGGCCGCTCTAGCCGGATGGAAGTAGAAACACATAGGGCATCCGGCCGAACCCAGCCGGATAAAAATAGGACTTAGGCAAGACAAAATATGGCACAGCCGACCGTCTATGGTCGGCCAAAGATACTAGGAGAGGGTAGAACTGTACTTATACATGTAATGTACAGGCTGGAACCATGAAACCAGGCCCAAAATACTATAAATAGGGGTGTACCCCCATGAAATAAGATACGCAACATTTGGCAATCAAACTTACACTAGATTCCAACTAAAGGCTTTCTCTCTCTCTCTCTCTACTCTCACGAGCTTCTGTAATCAAGACCAGGTAATGTAGGATAGTAAATCCGATCGGATTGTATTAGGATGCAGTAGACTGTTTCATTTGGCGCCGTCTGTGGGAAACGAACAGCAAGAAGCGACCACGAGACCACCTAGAAACAGGGAAGTAATCTGTGACAATTTGTAGTGGAAATCCTGAAACGACTAATGACATTTTTTGCAGGATCTGAATACGAGAAATGGCTCCAAGATCAAAGAAAACACCGAAGAACGCCACCGAGGATGACAATCGCGTTGAAGAAGAAATGAGCTCGGAGATGCCAGAAGCCATCTCCAAGAAAGATCTCGAGTATATGCTAAAAGGACTAGTCAGATCGATTGACGAAAAGATTGTAGAGGGAAACGAGACTCTACAGCAAGAATTAATGCAAAGGGACGAGGAATATCAGAAGAAATGGGACGAAATGGCTGAGGCCATAGAGCAGCTGAGAAACAGAGATTCTAGAGGCAGTAATGGCAAAGAAAGCAAAGATCGGAAACGCAATTCAATCACTAGTGAAGAAGAAATGGAAGAGGATGACCAGATAGACATGAGCTTGTACCCCTTCTCAGGGCGGATAAAAAAAGCAAAACTCCCGCCGCATTTCGTTGCCCCGGTGATTGAGAAATATGATGGGACAGGAGACCCCGCTCAGCATATTAAGAAGTTCATGTTTGCCATGAACACTCAGGGGATCAACTCCCTCGCTCTCAGCAATTTATTCCCCAGAACGCTTTCAAAGAGAGCGTTGTGATGGATCTCCACGAGACCGCCACAGTCCATCACGGGCTTCAAGCAACTGACTGAAGAATTCCAGCAATACTTCGCTGCGAGTAAGAGGGTTAAAAAAGAAACAATAGAGCTGATGGACGTTAAGCAGCGAAAGTGGAAACCGTGAAGGAGTACAGTGAATTCTTCCATAAGAAGGTCGCGGAAATTGATGATATCGATGAGAAGATCTTGATCAAAGCCTTTGGTAACGGTTTGGCTCAACCTCGGCTTGCCGGAAAGATCGCAACAAAAGCACCGAAAACTCATGGAGAGTGAGCTGAAATGATCCATGATTTTTTGAAATCTGAGATAGCAGAGAACAAGGCCAAGGAGCTAGCAGATAGCTTCAAGATCGCAGCGGCACCAGAGAATAAATAAGGGCATGGAGGAAATGCCGGAAGAGGAGGGTCAAGATACAAGTCATATTACGGCAAGTCGACTGCCGGATCTTCCTCTCAGGGGCCACAGCATCAGGGGGCAAGGACCATCGTCTACATTGACCGAGGGAAATATGCTTCTGCTGTAAGAGAAGGATACCTCCCTCAGCCGAGAAAGCCGCCGCAAGGAGAAATTCCGGTTGCATTCTGCGAATACCACGGAAACCGCAGCCACCGGACTGTAAACTGTGCTACCTTAGCCAAAGACCTTCAAATCATTGAGGAGAATAAGAAGAAGGGAAAGCAACCAGCCGGAGCACAAAGGCAATACGATAGTCAACAGGGCGGATGCCAGAATGCACCACGTGGACGGCAAGAGGAAGAGATTCACCCCAGGCTTGATCCTGGCAAATCGGTGGGTATGATAACAGGTCTGTGAGGAAGGAAAGCAAAAGTTCCTTCTCTTAGCATTCGGAATTACACATCCAGACAATTTGCTTTTATGTTACTCCAAGAACATCCCTGATAATATTAGTATAACCTTTTGTAATCTGCTTTAAGATGAGAATCTTATATCTCCTGTTTTCCCTAAAATCTGAACATATAGAAGTAAAAATGTTAAGTATCACGTTACTAAAAAAAAAGGGAAACAAACTTTCCATTTTTCACATTTCTTACAGTGAACCCCCTTTCTTCCCAAGAAGAAAGCTAACAAAACTTTCTCTAAGAAAACTCACAGGGCTTTTTTGGAGGTAGGACCGCTAACCCCTAATGAAAGAAAAAGGCACATTCATCAAGTGCATCAGGAACTCCCGGAGAAGAAAATCGCCAGAAAAGAAGGTTTTCCTCCAATCTTCTTCTCCGACGAAGATGAAGATGGAGTGCTATACCCACACAACGATCCACTTGTCATTCGTGCACAGGTAAATGATCGAATGATGGAAGGAATCCTGATCGATAGTGGGGCTGGAGCAAATGTCATATCAGCCGAGGCGGTTAGGAGGTTGGAAGTGCCTGAGGACCGAATCAAGCCATATTCGGCGGTTCTAGGAGGATTTGTAGGAGGCGTCTCTACCACGTCTTCCGGCAGTATAGACTTTACAATGACCCTGGGCCAAGGAGACGAAAGGAGAACGGAGAAGAGGGAGAGAGAGAGAGAAGAGTGAAGAAGGAAGAAAGAGAAACTCACGGCTTTATTGTGCCAGTCTGTCTGGATATAACATGTATATTGGAAGGCCAGGAATCAATGCTTTCAAAGCCATACACAGCACTCATCACTTAAAATTGAAATATTTAACCACAAATGGGAAGGTGGTTACAATAAGAGGAAGCCAAAAGATGGCCCGAATGTGTGAAGTCCGCATCATGGACAGCCTTCCTAGTGAGGAGATGGTCAAAACCGTAGGATCGGACAAGGAGTTCAAGGGAAAGTTACCTTCTTCCCCGGGGTCAAGTCAAGAAAAGGAAGGATGTCAAACAACTCAAGCCCCCCCAGAGAGGTACATTTAAAATCTGACCCTTCTAAATTTTTTAAAATAGGAACTGCGTTTGACAGTGGAGAACAAACTCACTTAATGAGGTTCCTGGAAAAAAGAAGGGCAACATTCGCCTGGAGCACGGACGAGATGCCCGGAATAGACCCAAGCGTTATCCGGCATGAGCTCAGGGTAGACCCTAAACATCCGCGGTTAGGCAAAGAAAAAGGGTAATAGGGGAAGAAAGAGATTTGGCTGCACGAACCGAAGTCCAGAAACTCCTCAAAGCTGGATTCATCAGGGAGGTAACGTACCCACGATGGCTGGCTAATGTTGTCATGGTCAAAAAAGCAAACGGGAAGTGGAGAATGTGTGTGGATTTCACAGATTTGAATAAGGCATGTCCGAAAGATTTCTACCCCTACCATCAATAGATAGATTGGTGGTTTCAACTGCTCAAAGCTCTGTGTTAAGCTTTCTAGATGCTTTCTCCGGCTATAATCAGATAAAAATGAAAGAAGACGATTCGGAAAAAACATCCTTTATCACTTCAGCCGGAACATTCTGTTACTAGGTAATGCCTTTTGGATTGAAGAACGCAGGAGCTACCTTTCAGCGAATGATTGACAAAGTATTTTGTCAACAACTTTCCCGGAACGTGGAAGCTTACGTCGACGATATAGTCGTAAAAAGTCCATCAAAAGAACAACACATGAAGGATTTAGAGGAAACGTTCGACACTCTGGACAAATACCAAATCAAGCTGAACCCAGAAAAGTGTGTATTCGGTGTAACCAAAGGGAGGTTTCTTGGCTTCATTGTTGGACAACGAGGTATTGAGGTCGATCCGGAAAAAAGTCAGGCAATCCTCAACCTTCTCCTCCAAAAAATATCAAAGACGTCCAAGCCTTGAACGGGAGACTCACAGCATTAAGCAGGTTTTGTTCCAAGCTTCAGGAAAAATCAATCCCGTTCTTCAATATCCTAAGGAAGAACAGCAGGTTCCAATGGGGACAAGAGTGCATAGACGCATTTGAGAAAATCAAAGAAATGCTTCGGGATTTGCCTAAATTGGGCGTACCTGCCCCAGGCCAGGATCTCTACCTTTACTTGTCCGCAACAGATTGGGCAGTTGCAGCTGTCTTGATTATGGAAGAGAAAAGGGAAATACCAGTCTACTACACTGGTAAAATATTGAGCCCAACAGAAGGACGGTATACAAACATAGAGAAAATCCTGTTTGCATTAGTGGTGGCGTCAAGGAAATTACGGCCCTACTTTCAGTCGCATCGAATCTTTGTCAGGACCAACTGGCCACTCAAGCAAATAGCTAACAATCCAAATGCTCCGGCCGGATGGTGAGCTGGACAGTGGAGCTAACACAATATGAAATTCACTTCTTACCCAGAACAGCGATTAAAGCACAGGCCTTGGCAGACTTCATAACAGAAACAAACTTTGCAAGAGAAGAGAAACGGCTCCAAAACCCATACACCATCTTGGTTGACGGAGCCCGATGCAAAAGTGGGGCAGGAGCTGGAATAGTGGTACAAGCTCCGGATGGACAAAGCCTAAATTACGCCTTCCGGCTGATTTCGATGTTACCAACAATGAAGCTGAATACGAAGCCCTCATCCAGGGTTTGGAGGTGGCCGGCCTTAGGGGCAACAGGTTCCATAGGAAGATACCCTCTTTTTTTTTCCTTCCTATAAAATCCTGTTGAAAATAAAGCTCATAAAATTTAAACCTTTCGCAGAATTAGAGGTATACTCAGATTCCATGTTGGTAGCAAGACAAAGCGACAACATCTATGAAGTCAAAGAGGAAAAGCTGTGGAGGTACTTGCTCAAAGTTCAGGAGTTAAAAGCAAATTTCCAAAGGTGTGAGCTAAAGCATCTCCCTCGTGAGGAGAATGTTGAAGCTGATGCCTTGGCAAAATTGGCAAGTATGGCCGAAAAAGTACCCAATGAGGTATGGTTAGAAGTCAAGACTACATCAAGCATAGACGGGGCTCAAGTGTTTACAGTGGAACCAAATGATAAGGCAGAATCTTGGATGACCCCAATCATAGATTACATACGGCAAGGAAGGTTGCCAGAAAAGAAAAGGAGGCCAGGATAATAAAAAGGCGGGCCGATCATTTTTCATTGAGAATAACCAGCTATATAAGCGATCTTTTGCAAGACCAGCATTGAAGTGTGTTACCATAGCCGAAGGGGCGGGCAGAACTAATAAAAGAGGTGCATGATGGGCTCTGTGGAAACCACCAAGGAGAAAGGACCACAACGCACAAAATCCTGAGGCTCGGGTACTTTTGGCCAAAAATGATGGAACATTGCAAAGAGTACATACAAAAGTGTCTCAAGTGTCAGGAACACGGGAACAAAATACACAATCCTCCGGCGGACAAAAATCTATCCTCTGCCCAATCCCTTTTGCTATGTGGGGATTAGATATTGTGGGACCATTCCAGAAGCTTCACCAGGGAGGTTCAAGTTCATATACGTCGCCATCGACTATTTCACAAAATGGGTCGAGGCAATGCCCACTATCTCTATCACGGCTAGAAAATCACAGGAATTCATCTGGAAATATGTGATATGCAGGTTCGGCATACCAAAGACAATAATAACTGATAACGGAACTCAATTCAACTGCGAAAGCTTCCGGGAATTCTGTGAAGAATGGAAGATCGACTTAAGGTTCGCATCAGTAGCACACCCTCAGGCAAATGGGCAGGTCGAGAACGTAAATGGTCAGATAGTAAGGGCAAAAGAAAACTCGATGAAAGAAAGGGAAAGTGGGCAGAGCTGTTACCCCAGATCCTCTGGTCTTACAGGACAACAGAAAGGGGGCCGACAGGAGAAACACCCTACAGACTAACATATGGTTCGGAGGCTGTCATTCCGGCGGAAATTGTAGTACCATCAATAAGGTGGGAATCATATGACGAAGAAGTCAACAATCAGGGAATACAGGATCGTCTAGACCTCCTCGAGGAGACTAGAGTGGCCGCCGTAGTAAGGATGGCGAAAGATAAATCCAGAGTTGAGCGATATTTCAATCAAAGGATAAAGGAGCGGAGTTTTGCCCCAGGAGAGTTGGTTCTTCGAGAGGTTAAGCAGCCTAAGAAGCTAGAGCCACAATGGGAAGGACCATACGTCATACACCAAAAGACAGGACGAGCTTCATACCGCCTGAAAAATGGTGAAGGGTACGAATTGCCGCATTCTTGGCATGGAGAATGTCTAAAAAAATTCTATGTATAAAACCTACGATTCATTAATAAAGAGGTATTGTTTTCGAAAAAGAGCAAAAGTAAGCACCGGCCAACGAGCCGCAGCTATCATGCCTTGAAAGTAAGTAACACCGGCCAACGAGCCGCAGGCTATCATGCCTTGAAAGTAAGCACCGGCCAACGAGCCGCAGGCTATCATGCCTTGAAAGTAAGCACCGGCCAACGAGCCGCAGGCTATCATGCCTTGAAAGTAAGCACCGGCCAACGAGCCGCAGGCTATCATGCCTTGAAAGTAAGCACCGGCCAACGAGCCGCAGGCTATCATGCCTTGAAAGTAAGCACCGGCCAACGCCGCAGGCTATCATGCCTTGAAAGTAAGCACCGGCCAACGAGCCGCAGGCTATCATGCCTTGAAAGTAAGCACCGGCCAACGAGCCGCAGGCTATCATGCCTTGAAAGTAAGCACCGGCCAACGAGCCGCAGGCTATCATGCCTTGAAAGTAAGCACCGGCCAACGAGCCGCAGGCTATCATGCCTTGAAAGTAAGCACCGGCCAACGAGCCGCAGGCTATCATGCCTTGAAAGTAAGCACCGGCCAACGAGCCGCAGGCTATCATGCCTTGAAAGTAAGCTCCGGCCAACGAGCCGCAGGCTATCATCCTTGAAAGTAAGCACCGGCCAACGACCATTAGGCTGTCATGCCTTGAAAGAAAAATCCGGCCAGACGGCTATACTTCGAAAGAAAAGAAAAATCCGGCCAGACGGCTATACTTTGAAAGGAAAAAGATTCGCCTACTAAAAACAAAGTTCATCAACAAGCAAAGCTTCTTTATTACAAAGGTAAACACTTAACTAACATGGCTTGCGTAAGAAAACCATTGTACACCATTAAGAAGAGGGAGAATGTCACAGTAATAAACAATTAACTAAAAAGAAGGAATACTCGACAGACGAACAAATAAGCAAAGATGGTGAAAAATATAACTTGTATTCTTCCCAAGAGCGGGTAAAAACAATTACAAAATATAGTCAATACAAAAGATCCGGCAAAATACAAAAGTATATACCGGAAGAAAAACCCCTCTGAAAATAAAGAGAACTCCTATTCTATTTTTCTACAGCTTCTATCACCACTACCGGCAACGCTTTCAAAGACTTGGATCTCTTAGGAGGCGCTGCACCCCTCCAGCGGACGGCTGGATGTTACTTCCGGCCGGAAGAAAGAGGCTTGGCCAGCACCAAAACATGTCTCTCCGGGGCTGCGGCAGAATTTCTCAAGCTCCAAGAAGAAGTTAGACCGCTGGGCAACAGCCTTGAACTCCAGCTTATTGTACAGATCATCATCCAATAACTCACCTTTCTCAAGAAAGTGCTCCGAGATGGTCTGCTGGCAGATATCGACTATCCTGCGGCACTGAGAGGCGAAGGACTCCTTCAGATGAGCATTTATGGTACCTTGCTTCTGTATCTCCTCCTGCGATTGCCGCGAAAATGACATAAACCTGGCCACTTGAGACTCGAGAGTCAGGACTTGGGCTCGGTATTTGTCACGTTCGGAGTTAGCCAGTGACAGCTCCTCTTTAGCAGTATTCATCCGACCGTTCAGCTTCCGGAGGTGCTCCAAAAGATTGGCAGGGCTCAGGCCTGACCGGAACACAAGAATGGTAAGGAATAAAAGAAAGGAAAGAAGGAAATAAAAAAACCAAAATTTGAAAACTCACCATGGCCGGCAACCCAACATTCTCAACTTGAGGACGGGACATGGTTTTTTCCAGGTTTTTCACCCTTTCTTCCAGCCCGGTTTTTTCATTTGTCAAGGCAACCTTTTCTGCGGCAAGGGCCTCCTTCTCCTCTTCTAAGGTAGCAAGATCCCGGAGCAGAGACTGCTTCTCTTGATTAAAGGAGGACCTTGACTGCTCTTCCAGTGTGGCATTTTCCTCCGACAGCGGTCAAGCTCCTGCATGAGCTTTTCCTTTTCCTTCACAAGGGCCTCATTCTCCCGTTGAAGAGCTTGCTTTTCCATTCAAGCGTTTCAGCCTCCTGCTTGTACGAGTTCCTCTCCTGATAGAAAAGGGCCTTGTCAGCCTGAAGAGAGTTCACCTCGTTCCGGTGAATAGAGCGCACCTGATCCAGCAAAATGTCTAAGGTCAGAGGAGGCCCGAGTCAGCTTGTCTTTCTCAAAAAAAGGAGAAGAGATGGTTTCGTACCTCTATCAAAGTATTATCAGCTTCCATGATCCGGTTTTAGAGAAAAGTTTTCTTCTCGGAGTTTCTTCAGCTGCAACTCATATTCATCACGCTGACACTCGCATTCTCGCCGGGTAAGCTGCAGATCCCTGTTTATTGCCTCAGTTCTCTCTTTTGCCTTGAGGTCAATCTCATACTGAACCTGATCGATATAAGATCATGAGAGGAGCGGGTCAGCTTCAGTTCCTCTTCAACATTATTGGTTCGGCTCTCCTCATAGCGAAGCCTGGATCGGAGGTTGCCGAAGTGAACCTCAGCACTTTGAGCCATGGACATCACCTAAGAACAACACAATTCACAAAATTAAGGAAAAAGTAAAACAAAGGAGGAGAGAAACACAAAAGAAATGTGCTTGCCAACCTGAAAGATGCCCCCCCACATCATTTCAAATACATCATTTATTGGGAGGGAATGCCGCATGATGGCATCTGCCCCCCATCTCCGATCCGCAGCCTCTGTTTGGTGGCAGTAAAAGTTGCCGGAGGAGCAAAAATCCCGTCTGGGTGGCCTGATCTCTTTATTGCCTCCTTCCAAACGGAGGAGTACTTGGCAGAGTCGCAGGATATCAAAGGGAGAGGGTGCCCACGATGATAAAACCACCCTTCCTTCTGGGAGGGTCCGGTATAGGACTCCTGAGCAGGAGGAGGAGGGGAGAAGAAGAAGAAGCTATGATGTCCTCTCTCTGCTTACTCCAGAGCTCAGGATTCTCAGGCACCTGACGATACTCCATTGCTCTATCCCGTGCCGCATCCATGGCCGCAGCAACATCAATAGAGAATGAGGCTGAGGCCTCAGGGTCACCAGAGGTTTGTCCCTCTCCTAATGTCCCTGGCTGTGGGGCCTTCGGCTTTGACGTAGTTTTCTTTTTGAGTCTTTGCTTGGCAGGAGCAGGGGCTGCCGCAATAATAAAAACATTCGGTATCAGAAGGCTCAAATGTATACAAAGCTGGAAACAAAAGGATACTAAAAAAGAAGAAGCAAAAAACAAGGAAAAACGGCAGAACAACCAAAACCTTCTTCAGCCGGAGGATCGGAGCCGAGTCCGGGCGCCTCCAATGTGTTCTCTTGGATAGGATCTGAAGAAAAGTAACCCGACAAATCAGGAAACTGCTCGTAAATCGGGGTCGGATGACTAGACTCCCGCCCCAGGCGAGAACCGAGGTCTAGACCCGAACCAGGAGTGAGGGGAAGAAAGACACGATGCCCGGACTCGGGGATCACGTGCCAAGTACCTGACAATCCGGCGGCGGCATGTTCAGGGGATTCCACCCTTTTCTTTTTCTTCGAATGACCAACTTTGTCATCTCTGCTTTCTTGCCTGGAGCGCTTTGTAGAAGAGGGAGCATTCTCCAAAAGCTGCTCAGCCGCACTAGTAGCCGCATCTAGAGTATCATACTAATCAATCTTCTCGTCACCATTCTTAAAGGTGACGAAGTTCCAGTTGTGGAAAGGACCGAACTTGTCCCCCTTCTGGAAGAAATCTGCATACGACACACTAAAACGATAAGGGAACCAATAAAGACAACAAAACTTCCGCTAAAAATTAAAAGCACTTACTGTGATAGGTCTTCAGAGAAGACGTGCTTTTGTAAAAAAGCCTCAACAGTCGGCGGTTTTTTGTTTTGTGCCCTCAGAATCTTTGAGATAGGCAGCTCGGCCGGAGGAGTTGGGGGACAGATCAACTGGCCTTTATAGACTTCAGCGCAGTATGGGACGCCCAAGACTCGGCCGGATGGAGGGACGATGACGAACCACCGTGAGCTCCACTCATGAACTTTCTTGTAGTCGAAAAGGGAGTGTCCGGCTTTCGCAATTAGGGTTAAGTTGTCGGGGTCAACCCTAACCGTAAAGAATCGGGCGAAGTCAGTACCTTCCGGCCGAATCCTGCTTTCCTCGCAAAGAGAAACAAAGGCATGGAGATGCGAAATGGCCTTTGGATGGAGGTGAGCAAGAGAACAGCAACGACGGAGAAGGAAGCCCAAAACGAAAGGGTGTGGGGGAATGGTCAGGCCGGAACGGAAGAAATCAGCATAAACCACGTACCCACGGCCAAAATCATCATTGGGGTGAGAATCAGGGGACGGCAGGTAAATCTGAGTGCCGAGGGGAGCTTCGACATCCCTAAGGCAGTCGCAAAGGGCGGAGAAGTCGAGAGAGGAAGGAGAAGGCTCTCGACCAGACAAAAAGGGCCTCTGGAACTTCAGGAGCGTGGGGCGAAAGCCATTGGGGGAGCGAGAGCCCTGAATCGCTTCAATGGCAGGTGGAAAATTTGCAGCAAGTTTACTCTTTTGCAGCAGAGGTAGACATTGTTGAGCTTGGCACAAAATCGAAGTTAAACGACAGTGAAAGGAAGCGAAGAGCACGGTAAAAGAAGTGGCGAAAGAAGAAGATAGTCGAAGCGAATGGGCAGAGGAGGAAAGAGAAAGAAGCTTGAAAACTCAAACTATAAGGAAAGTTTTCCCTCGATCAAACAAATAATATATATATATATATGCATGCACAAACAAAAAACACCTTTTTGCAGAGGAAAAGAAAGGGCCACACGCTTCCGATGATTAGTCGAAAGAAGGACCTTACGTATCCTACACCAAAAACAGGCGGAAAAATTCAAAAATTGGTACACAACAGGTTTGAGTCACGAGCTTCGCACGTGGCCAAAAAGAAGTTCCTTTTCTCCAAGTATGAAGAAAAAGAACTTGTGGGACTGGGATAAGGAAAAGACGAAGCACGAACAGACCAAGGAGCCTCAGAGTTGGCCGCAGTTGCAAAATTAAATTTTTCGCCAAAGCACAAGACAACAGAAGTTCTATTTTTCTTCACCAAAATTCAGAAAGATAGAACTTGTGGGACTGATGAGAAGGGAAGAAATGGTATCAAGCCAGATAGACAGAGAACTTACGGCCGCTCTAGCCGGATGAGAATAGAGATACATAGAGCATCCGGCCGCTCTAGCCGGTGGAAGTAGAAACACATAGGGCATCCGGCCGTACCCAGTCGAATGAAAATAGGACTTAGGCAAGACAAAATATGGCACAACCGACCGTCTGTGGTCAGCCAAAGATACTAGGAGAGGGTAGAACTGTACTTATACATGTAAAGTACAGGCTGGCACCATGAAACCAGGCCCAAAATACTATAAATAGGGGTGTACCCCCACAAAATAAGATACGCAACATTTGGCAATCAAACTTACACTAGATTCCAACTAAAGGCTTTCTCTCTCTCTACTCTCACGAGCTTCTGTAATCAAGACCAGGTAATGTAGGATAGTAAATCGGATCGGATTGTATTAGGATGCAGTAGACTGTTTCATCGCCGGTGGTAGTCGCTGGCTGGAAACACTCCTCAACGCGGATACAAGTCGCTAGAGTTTCTTGCAAACGGTTTAATTGATATATTAAAAGCTAAGAAATAATCCTAGAAAATAACAAATCAACAGACCGTCGGGTTGCAAAAATCCCGGTCACGGCAGTATAGCAATTAAGAAGCGACCAGGTATCAATCCACGGGACTTGAAGAAAATAAGTCTGGCCTAAGACAATCGTTAATTCAAAAGGGGTTGTTTTTGTTTTGGGATTTAATAAATAAAAACAAGAACGATAATTAAAATAATAGACAGGAAAATAATAACAGATAAAATAAAGTGATAGATGATATGGATGAGCGGGACTCTGGGTTCAGGTTAAAACCGTTTGATCATTATGTCTACTGGTTAATTAAAGATAGATTGGCAAAATTCTAATATTTTCTTAAGAACTAATCATAGATTCAGAAGACTCGTTTACCAGAAATACGGGGTCTAATCTAGACTCGAGCAGAAACACATGTAAACGGATTAAGTACGAGGAATAATAATTTGCGTCTGAAGGAATAATTAATTAATCCAATCAATTTTTCCACAGATATACAGACTAATTTAACCGATCTATTTATCACTTGGTCGGATCAAGATAGATTTAGTAAAGCAGTTCAATAAACTCATGACGTTTATTGAAAAGCGCAAGATAAACATTAATCGTAACAATCTACAATTAATTAAAACCAATAAAAATATAAATTACATAATTAAAACAAACTGAAATAAACCATCCCTAGAGTAAATCCTCTAAACCGACATAATGAATAAATTGACAGAATAAGAAATCATCTTATCTGACATCCTGATATTGCTTTGTTATTTGGATTGATAATATGTCGACTTATAGGTTGGATAATAGGTGTATGTGTGCATGGGATGAATGTTGTACGGATTCGTGGAGGTGGAGGTGTGTGAGAGGTGAACGATGGATGGATCGGAGACTGGTGATGATGTTTATCGGGAATGACCTTTGGAAAAACGGCTGGAGTCTCGAATGAATGTGTATAAGCTGGGGAGTGGATGGATGTCGATGATATGGATGAATTGGTATCTGGAGAATTCGATGTTGTATGGGCGTGACGATGGATATGTTCCTCCCCCATATGAATGTGGCGGTGGTATCGGGCTCGGGAGCAACGAACAGGACTGCAGTAATCATGTGTCAGCCCCCCCTGAATTGTGGTGCTCGCGTGTGTTAATATTCTCGGTGCCGAAAAAAAAGAATGGATGACGATGGTCACCACGGTGATGATGCGCGAATACAGTGGTTAGTGGTATCTGATCGACAATGATGATGGGCATGGACGATGGCTGGTGATGATGGACATCGGGGTTTCACGAATGTGGCGCAGTCTTTCTACATTTTCTTTCTTTTATTACCGATCCCATGCCGCCAGATAACAGCCACGTACAAGTTATATGATGCGTGCATGTGACCAAATACTTCACATTAGGTAAAGTGGATGTGCTGCAGCAATAATAAAATAATGATGAAGGAAGATTATTAAATAATCAATTCCCATCGTAAACATTGGTTTTGCAACTATCATGTGATGTGTATATTTTTTCTTTGCAATAACCGTGCACATATAAAAAAAATGTGTAATGCATTGCTGCCACCAAGATAAAACTAAAACCCATGTTCCATGAGTGTGAACATTTATAAATCGATTTTGATGCAGCCGATAATTCTATCTCCACTTTAATAATAATATGTCTTCATTATTACGATGAATTGATCATCAATTTGGTGTAACGATGATGTGGATGATCCATGATTAACTGTGAATGCTTTCATGAATTATGTTCTACGTCCAAATGATGATGTGATGATTAAAGCAAAAGAATGTGAATCATTACAGTGCAGTGATAGTGATATGCTGAAATCGATCGATATATATATATATATATCAAAACATAAATCTAAGGAAAAGCATATGATAAGTGTAAAATATGACACAAATTGTTATAAATATAGGAAGGATTAGAGCCCTAAAAATAGATATATTTTGCACTTATCATTTCTCTGCTGCACCTTTGAAGAAGATGAGTTCGACGATGGAGGAGAAGAGAATGGAAAAGGAAGAATGGGGTCATGGTGCATGTTCTGATATTCCTAAACATTTAGCGACAGATAGGTCTAACGCTATTCCGTCGCTAGATTAAACCAAAACGATGTCGTTTTGGTTACTAAAATTAACCACGGGTGGTAATAGAAGGCGTCAAAACGACGTCATTCTCTTAGTGACAGACTTGTTCCATCGCTGAGTTTTTTTTCTTTTATTTTTAAAACAATAGTGACGGAATGACTGTCCGTCGCTAATTAGCGATAGTACTTCCGCCGCTAATTAGCAATGGTACTTCCCTCGCTAATTAGTGATGGAACTTTTGTCGCTAATAGAGGCGCCGAGACCAGAAAATTTGGCGCCACCGACCCGCCCAAATTCCGTCGCTAATTCCATAGCTAATTTGTTGTTTTCTAGTAGTGGTGGTTAACAGATTGTAAGTTTAGATTGAGATTATTATATGAAAGCTATAGAATAAATTATAATTGCGCACTAATATTAATACTATATAACTATATGTGTGGTGTAGGATGATTTAAATGTACAAGTGTAATAGAGAGTTAAATCCTGAAAGGCAAGATGACCCATTGTCACGGGCACTTGGCAAAAATGATCATTCAGGTCGTGCAACTAAATTTGGAGGTCATTGTTATACCCAAAATTTCAACCCCCGGAAGAGAGTCTCTACTAATAGGCTAGTAGCGAGGGTTCCCAGTTCGATCGGCACATTTCAGAGTACTAGGGACAGCTTAGTCTTCTCCAGGGGCATTATCGTAATTTTTCAAGGCTCCTAAGCCCTCTATAGGCTTCCTCTCTCCTCCAAAGAAGGGTCAAATCAATTCAAAATGCTTTGAAATTTTAACACATGATAGAGATGACATTTGAAGCGTAATGGCATTGGAATTTTGATTTTTCGAATTTCCAATAATTTTCTAGCAATTTCTGATTGAATCTGACGAGAAATTGAATTTAAAAATATTCCAATATCCAAAAATTCGATTTCACTTTAGAAAAATCAGAAATATCATCCTTTACCCATGTGTAAAATTTCATAATCAAATTCTTTTTGGAACCCCTTGTGCTAAAACGTCGGTAAATCTCAGTTTTTACCGGATTTTTCTATCTTTAAGGAAGCCTATATAAGGAACCTTATCCCATGATCAAAGAAGAACCTCAAGAACCCTAGACTCTCAAAGAAGGCAGTCGTCTCATACTCTCCACGTTTTTACACATCCAAGCACCAAAATCACATCAAAAATCCCCCGAAATCACCATCTAAACACATTTTTCAACTCCCAACACCTCAAAAATCATAAAACATCAACCAAACCACCTCCAAAACGTGAAGAACACCTTCAAAAATCAACAACCAGAAGCTCGGGTCGAACTCAATCCGGAACCGGCACCATCGGAGCCTCCGAAGGATCCCGACGTGAAGAATCCTCTTGAATTCGAAGGTAAAACAGGTTGCAATTCTACTTTTCTAACTCCCCATGACCTTATTAACTCTCTGTCAAATTTTGGGTGTAAACTAACCTTTTTACGCTTCTGTATTGCTAATTGCTTTTGTTTCTGCCTTGTTACTTGTTCGTCAAGTTTCGTGCATAATCCGGCTTCAAATTGCAGTCTTTCAATTACTAACATCTTGTATACCTTTCAGGCTACATGTGCATAAATTTTGAGCCAAAAACACCTTCGGGAACCACCATAAAACCCCTGTCTGTGGGTGGTCCGGGGCCACGGACACCCACGGACGGCGGTGGGATTTTAAAATTTTAAAAAATTAGGTTTTGCTAAACTATGTCCAGGCCTACGGACATCCTGTCCGTGGCCCCGGACTTTCCAAAATTTTGTTTTCTGTTTAATTCGAATTTTATTTTCACATAGGTTAACTGGGGTCCGTGGTTACGGACATTAGGTCCGTGGCTACGGACGGAAACAAAATTTGACCTAATTCTGCCTCCAAAACCCTAGTTTAGGTAATTTCACTTTCCACTTTTATTTTCTGTCAAAAAATGCTAAAAAACACAAAAAAAAAAAGCTCGCGCACTTAGGTTAAAACGACTCGTAATAAGCCGTAATTAAACTAAGTAGAGGAAAAAACGACTTCTAGGGGTAATGAAAGTAATTGAACCCTAATTATGTCGAATATCAAGTCCCCGAACCCGAACTCTCCTTTCCTAATTTGATCTAGGTTAAAATTAGGTGGCGACTCATAATAGGTTCCAGTGAGCTAGCTTAGGTTTTAGTAATTATTGTTGCATGACATAGTTATTAATCTTAGGTTATAAGTGGACCTAAAACCCGGTTAGATCCTAAGCAGTTTTAATCAACATAGGATAGGGTTTAAAATCGAGGCTCACAGACTGGCGACTCTGCTGGGGACAAAATTCTTAAATTTAACTTGTATAATTTTAAGAAAGAGGGCTTAACTCGAAAATTGTTTATTTGTGGCTTTATTACATTGTTTGTTTACTTTTGTGCGTACTTTAATTCCTGCACCTTTGCATCTTATGAGAGTGAGGGTCCACGCAAACCGATTTCACCTCGGGACCCGTTTGAGGGTCCCCTGTTAGGGACTCACACCTTTTAGGTGATGTGAATAAGCGGGGAAAAAGATGAGGATGTGTCTAACCACACCCCCTCAATACCAGGGCCTTAGCCTCAAGCGTTTTCCTGGTAGTGTCCTTACCTAGCCCATTGTTTGGTCAGTCAAAGACCCGATCGTAGACGCACACCTTCAGGTGATGTGAAAAAAGTGGGGAAGCCCAAAGAGAATAGCGTGCAAGCCCTATTCCTTTGAGGTGACCTGGGCCCATGCCCCAAGCACCTCTCCGGATCGATCCATACCCGGTTGGATTTAAACGTCTAGTGAGACCATGTTGAATTTGTGTGGGCCTTGTTTGCTTGTATGATCGGCCCATTATTCAGCCTAGAGATTGATAGGAACTTCTCCTATGTTAACCTAGCCCAACCCGAATTGGCGGCTCTATTTGTTTGCGGCCCAGAGGTCATGTTTGGTTTAATATGTGAGTCATTCGGGCTTCGGCCCAAAAGCTTAGACTTAGGTGATTTCTTTTCTAGCCCAATTTGAATTATCCAATTAGTTCTAGGCCCATAAAAAAAAAGAAATCCACCTGAACTTGAAATAACTCACAAGGCCTGAAAATAAAATCTTTTTCGGCTTAACAACCATCTTCTCTGGCCCAAAGGAAGTTAGGCCCATTTGTGATTTAGGGACCATTCCAGCCCATGTGCTTTACTCCAGGCCCAAACACATTCCAGCCCATGTGCTTTACTCCAGCCTAAACACCTTATTCTCTGGGTATCCTGTCTCACTTGCTTTCAGCCTAAGTCTGTTTCGATCTATCTTGAGAAGCGTCAATCTCACCTTAGTATCTTTCAGCCCACTTCCTTTTGTTAGCTAATAATGGATACCTTGGAAACAGGTAGACCCAAGTTCTAAGTACGGTCCAATCAACATGGAAGCCCAGCTCGTAATTTTGGAACAAAAGCACATGGCCACCATTGATGTCATGGAGTAGAGGCATAGTGCTGCCATGGACGCCGTGGAATCTAACTACGTTGCTGTTATTGAAAAGTTGAAAGCAAAGGCTCTTTCCCTCGAGTCCGAACGTCAAGCTCGGGATGATTTAGTGGACAGGCTTCTCAACACCCTTTATGACTGCATTGAAGTTGGCTCCATTAGGGTCCAAGGATCAGAGGGGAATGTCAAAGAAATTGCTACGGAACTCAGGAAAGTGATCAGACAACCGGGAGCAGCAACTTGCATCCAAATCTGCACCAGTAAGAGAGCCAGCAACATGAGGAAGACAGTGATCGACAGCCAAGAGGACCTGGTTAGAGCGTTGGGACAGTAGAACCATCCCAACGGAGTTCTCGACAGAGAGAGTTTACAGACATCGGCCGAACACCAAGACAAGCACTTGAAGAGCTTCAAGGAAGATATCCGATGAAACCGCTCGCCCTGAGGCCAGGAACTACTCATTTGGGGAAGGATCTTAATCAATTTTGTCACTTTCATCAGCTGCCAGGTCACGACACTGACCACTGCAGAGCCCTACAACACAGAATCTAGGATCTGATGACCAAGGGCTCCAATTCTAATTTTTATATAAGTACGCTATCCTAATCTCTATATTTTCCGTTTCTGACTGTTTGACTGGGCACAGGCGCCCGGTCGCTATTTAAACCCCTTCATTGGTTACTCGACCGGTCACAGACGACCGGTCACTATTTATACTTACCTCGTGGCTCTAGCGACTAATCAAAGGTGATTGGTCGTCCGTCTATGTTTGCTTTACAACTTTTGCGATCGGTCACAGGTGACCGGTCGCTTATCAATGTTTTGTCTTACATCTTTGCGACCAGTCACAAGCGACCGGTCGCTACATGTTCTTTCCTTGTAATTTTTCCTGGGTATAGGCTCCCGATCACTATCTTTAGCTTCTTTCTAGCTTTTGGCCTTATTTTCCCTCTTTATCAGTCCCACAAGTTCTACTTTTTAAAGTTTTGATGAAGAAAGTAGAACTTACTACGATCGATGTGGTTTGCTTTTGAGAAATGTTTTGACTTTCGTTGAAGTTTTTGTATGTTGAAGGTGAGGTATGTCCTTGTTCTTCTATCGTTCTCTTCCCTCTCAATCCCACAAGTTTTCTTTTTTGCTTTAGCGAAAAGGAGAACTTTTTATTAGTCCATGTCATGATCGTGCTCATGCCTTGCTGTGCGTGTGGCTGGTACCGTGGAATGTGCAGTCTCTGCTTTTCGCGTGCGCTAGTATCCTTAATTTAAAATTTGTAGAGTCCCTGCGCTTTTCCTGTAAAGTGTTTTTTTGTTTACAATTAATATTTTAATTATTTTTGTAGATGAATTTTTTACCACTTTTTAAGGTCTCCGAGGAGGTTGATATTTCTCTCTCCTTGCTCTCACATCCAGTCGTCGGTTTCTCTTCTATTGCGTACAACGCTCACTTGCCTTTCTTATTCCTTCCTCACGTTTGTGTCTGCTCAATCTTTCTGTGATAATGGCTTCTTCGAGTTCATCCAAATTGAAGGCTTCTTTCTGCTCCGCTTTTGACGCGGTTCAAGGTTCAAAATCAGGTGACAAATTTCTTCTGACCCGGTTAGAACCAAAAAATCCTTTTACAAAAAATCAGAAACCTCTACCTAGTACTTTAGATGTTAAATCTCTCGATGGGACTTGAATTTACCTTCCTACCTCCGATTCTCACCCGTACAACGATTTTGGCCGTGGCAATGTCGTCTATTCTGATTTCTTCCTTTGGAGAATATCCGTTCTTCCTCATCCTTTTGTCTTGAGATTCCTAATTCGGAGGTGTTGCACCCTTGCTCACCTTCACCCTAAGGTCATAGCTCAACTTCACGCTTAAGTGGCCCTTTGCGCCAAAGCGAAGATTTCCCTAGTTGCTACTGAGGTTATCCAGTTTTTTACTAGTCGGGTCGATGGTGACAGTATAACTATTACAAGCCGTGCCGGATACTCACTTTTTGAGTATAAGAAGTTAGGGAAAAGGTGGAATACTCACTGGTTTATTATTGTCCCCCCCCCGTCGCTTCCTCGGAACTCCTTACTGCCCTTCAATCACCAGGGGCACACTTTATGGGCTTACTTCACCGAAATCAGAGCTTCCAATCTCTTGAGTTTTGAAAGGAGTAAATGAGAAGCGCGTATATGTGGAGGACTTCTTTTCAAACGCCCGTCTGGCCATGTTGTCCCATTCAAGAGTAAGGGTCTTGACTCTGTGTTTGTTGATTTCGTATCCTCCGTTCGTTTTTACCTGACGTTTGTATGAATTTGCAGACTTTCCCCACATTGGTGCGAAAGTTTGCCCTTTTTGTGACTAGTAACTAGTTTCCTTAAAATTTTGAAATGAGAAGGTGAACTACCACGCTTCTCTTGATGTTGCAGAGGACACGGCCCGGTGCCTAGCGGAGCAGGATCCTGCGGTCGCGAAGAGGCCTGGAGAAGAGATTGAGAATACACCCAAAAGAGAAGACAAAAGAGTCCTCAAGAAGGGAGGAGTCTCCAAAGACACCTGAGGCCCACTCGCCAGACATGGCTAACCAGCCAGGTACTTGGTACATGAGTCCAATCTCTGGTCGCCGAGTGTTTCTTCCTCTCACGCCAGGGTCAAGTCTCAACCTTAGCCCATGGGGAAGAGGCAAATGTGCGAGTGCGAGCCCCAGTTCCACCTGTTGTCCCTGATTTAAAGAATTATTTGCCTTCAGATCCTTTTCCTGGAAGCTCTTTTAGGATTCCAAACCTTTAACCGTGATTGCTTTGTTGGGGGTGTGTTCTTTGTTTCCAATTTTCCCTTTTGCTGCTTTTCTCAACAATATTTTTGTTTTTTTCAGCCCCTGAAGCTGAGGAAGCTACTGCGAATGGGCTCTCCTCGGGAGCAGCAGCTGTTAAGTAGGCCTTTACTCAGAAGCGCGGAAAGTTCTAGCTTCGAAGGGGAAGGTGAAGCATGCTGCGAAGAGGGTGAAGGCTTCCTCGATCATAGATGTAGATGCTTCCGCAAACCAGGGGCCGGCTACTGAAGAGGGGCTTCCGGGGAAGGCTGTCCTTGGGGAAACGGGGGTTTTTGCTGAGGAACCGACAAAGTATGAGAGGGCGGAGACCTAGAGGCTTGAGAGTGCTGCTGAGAGGGGTGCGGGTGGAGGAGGCCTGACATATCATGAAGTGCCTGAGAATCCCGAGCTTTGCACGAAGATGAGGAAAGACATTAACGCCCCTTCATCACTGAGGCCACCCCCTGCCCCTTCTGAATGTCTTAGAACTACCACGTACTTTGAGATGTGGAAAGAAGCAGTTCAAAGATCCAATTCTCCTGATGGTATCTTCGCTCCCTTGAAGACCATTACGGCTGCAATAGAGAAACTGAGGATAGGGGATGGTGGAGCGGATGCCATCATGCGGCATTCTTTTCCCCGGGACCATGGTTTTGACTACATGTGGTAGGGATCTACCGGGTCCGTGCCTCTTGCCTTCTTCTTTATCCTTTCCTCTTTTCTCTTTTTCCTTAAGGCTATTTCTCTTTTTTTTACACGTGTTTTCATTTATCTTTTCAGACGGTGGATTTTGCTCAAAGCGTGGAGGTGCATACAAAGGCCTTGCATTCCAAACTTTGGTATGAGGAAAGCAGGGCTAATAATGCCCGAGAAGAACTAGAAATCACCCGATCTTCTCACATCAATTACATTGACAATGTTAACACTGAGATAGCCAACCGGGTGAATCTGCAGACTCTGACATTGAAAAAGGAGCTCGACAGCACCCGGTTACAATGTACCAAGCAGGGTAACGAGTATGAAGCTAAAGTGAAGGAGTTGAGGCAAGAGAAATTTTCCCTCAAGAGTTGAATCTGGCCTTTAGAGACGGCGGTTGCTTCGCTAAGACATGTATGAAGTCAATATGTTGAGAGGAGAGGTGATGTTACATAATATTTTTTATTTGAAGATGTTGCTGAGACAGGCTCAAGCTGCCCACAAGCGGAAGTGATCGAACTTCTTAACGATAAAGTTGTACTGTCCAAGTAGAAGGTTGCTTTCGAGAAGGAGCATAAAATGCTCGAGGAAGAGAAAGACTCTCTTTCCCGGGAGAATGTTGCTCTTCTCGCGGACAAGCCGAGATTAATCCAGGAGCTTAGCAACCTTTTCGACGACAAGATGACTTTTGAGAAGGAGCGGGTCTCATTTGAGGAGAAGCTGAAGTCGATGGAGGAGTCTTTGTCTCTTCTCCGTTCTGAAAATTCAAAGTTGGCAGCGAAAGGTATTTTTCTTTCTTTTTTTTAATATATGTTGCTTATTTTTGAGTGTACCTCCCTTTGTTACTTACTTACCTTGCTCCTCTTACCAGGTCCAGCTTATGAGGGCCTCATGAAGCATGTTGAGAAACTCAACCATCGGATTGATGGCCTTAATGAGGATGTATTTGCTGCCAACTCAAACCCCGATCAGTATCGAGCTCTAGTCCATGACCTTGAGTGCTAGGTTTCCAAACACTTGGCCTTTCCTCGGTGAAGTCAAGAGGACCTATAGAGGCAAAGCGCTACGATTTCTTTCCTGAGGAATCCTTTATCTTTCAATGTGGGAAGATTGCCAATTTTGCCACCAGGTTATTTCAAAGTACTTCATGGACAAGGGGGAACTCCTAGATGATGACTTGTACAACAAACTGGAGTTCAAGGAGATCACATGGAAGACCCGGCTTCATGAAGTGCTGGAGAAGTTCGGGCATCCTGGGGGCGAAACGTGTTTTGAGCCTAGCCAAGCATCCTTCCTACCTCCCGATAGCGTCGCCCCTCATGTTGACGTGGGTCTTGACTATGTTGCTAAAAAATCCAAGTCCTCCGAGAGTGTTTCTAATCCTGGAAACGCGTCTGCTGCTGTGTAGGAAAGTGGCGCTGAGGATTCAACTACTACAAAAGAGACTTAGATAGGATTTTTTGGTTATTTTACCTCCTCTATTTTTCTTTCGTAAGATTTTTTGTCATCCCTATAAACGTACTTTTTTTGTAGCTTGGAATGGATGATATAAAAGTGGTTTGTTCCCGTTACCTCGAATCCTTGTGTCTTTTATTTATTGGAATTACGGGAGCGGCCAGTTTTCCAATAGCTTCAATTTAAAGTAAAAGAAAAAGAATAGGCGAGGTGACCGGTCACTAAGGATCGGTCGTTGTCTTATGCTGCAACTGATGACTGGTCGTTGCCTTACGCTGTGACCGGTCGCCAAAGACCAGTGACTGAATTTTGAAGGAAAGGGATGGCCAGTCGTTAACGACCGGTCGTGTTTTTTTTGTTTTCCCATCTTTGCTTTTGGTAGCCAAACGATGGTACTTGTGATCACACCTTTTTAAAAGAATTTTTGAAGGTTTTGATCGAGGTATAGTGTGGCGTCCTACACCTAGTGATTCACCCATTACAGGCGACCAGAGCTCCCCATGTTTCCAGAGATGGGTTTTCTTTTGTTTTACACTCTCGACCAGGTGTGGCGACCCAAGCCAAGGTTTTTTTCAAGGTGTTTAGCTTGCGGGACATAGCCTTGGTGTTTCTTTCGAGGCATTGTAGCCAGCAGGACATTGCCTGTGTGTTTCTTTCAAGGCATTGTAGCCAGCGGGACATAGCCCGGGTGTTTATTTCAAGGTGTTTCAAAAAATGATTTCTCTTTATTGATGCAAATGATGTTTTACATACAGTATTACACATAGAATTTCTTTAAACACTCTGCGTGCCAGGAATGTGGCAATTCATACCCTTCGTCATTCTTTAAGCGATAAAAAGCTCACCCAGTTTTTTTGATAAATGACATATGGACCTTCCCACTGGGGGTCGTGTTTCTTAAGATGCTTTGCTTCTCGTAAGACTAGCTCTCCCGGGATGAAGCTTCGCTCTTTTACTCTACGATTGAAATACTTTTCCACTTTATTTTTATCTTTCACCATTTTAGCTTCTGCCACGGCTCTTGTTTCCTCAAGCAGGTCGAGGTGGTCTTGTATAACTTCACTGTTAAGCTGTTCATCGTAGGATTTCCATCAAACTGATGGGACAATAATCTCGACCAGGATGATTGCTTGCAAGCCGTATGTTAATCTGTACGGTGTTTCGCCAGTGGGTCCTTTTTCTGTTGTCCAATAGGACCACGGGACTTGAGGCAACAGCTCCGCCCATCTTCCTTTCTTGTCATCTAATTTTTCTTAAGTGCTTTGACAATTTGGCCATTTACATTCTCTACCTGGCCATTAGCCTGTGGGTGTGCTACCGATGCGAATCGTAGCTCGATCTTCCATTCCTCACAAAATGTTTGGAAGCTAATCACTGTTAAACCGCGTCCTGTTATCTGTTATTATTATTTTCAGTAGGCCAAATGTGCATACTACGCACTTCCAAATGAATTCCCGTGACCTCTTTACTATGATAGATACTGTTGGCATAGCTTCTACCCACTTCGTGAAGTAATCAATGGCTACGTACATGAACTTGAACCTCCCGAGAGATGCTTCTGGGAAATGACCAATGATGTCTAATCCTCACATAGCAAAGGGGATTAGGGATAGGATTGCTTTCTGTGCGGCTGGGGGGTTGTGTATTTTGTTGCCGTGTTCCTGGCACTTGGCACACTTCTGGATGTACTCCTTAGAATGCTCTTTCATCTTTGACCAAAAGTAACTAAGCCACATGATTTTGTGGGTTGTAGCTCTTTCTCCCTGGTGATTCCCGCAAACCCATTCATGTATTTCTTTTATGAGCGCATTTCCTTCTTCTGTGGTGACGTACCTGAGGGTAGGCCTCGCAAATGACCTCTTGTAAAGGTATATGTCCTCAAGGAAAAATGATGCGGCTTTTCTTTTATTGTTTTTGCCTCCTTATCTCCTGAGGGTAACTTTCCTTCGAGCACATATCCACAATGAGGGTCATCCATGATTCTACCGGCATGAGAAGTTTTGCTGCAAGCACCCGAGTCTCGTCGAGACTTGAATTGGTTCTAACTTCCAACCATACCCTGTTTGGGATTCTTTTGGCCATACTTTCTAGTTTTGCCAACGTATCTGCTTCGGCAGTTTTCGCTCAAGGGAGATGTTTCAGTTCACATTTTGAGAAGTTAGCTTTTAGCTCTTGGACTTTGAGCATATATCTTCAAAACTTTTCTTCTTTCACTTCATATATGTTAACATTTTGTCTGCCCACTAGCATGGAATCTAAATACACCTCTAGATCTGCATAAGTCATAAGATAATGAGATTTCCTTTCTTCCATAAAGAAAGTTTTAATTGATCCTTATGGATATTCATATTCATTTTTATTCTTTATTTTAGAACATGTTGCCCCTAAGGCAGTGGCGACTTCCAGCCCTTAGATGAGAGCTTCATACTCTGCTTCATTATTGGTTACCTCAAAGTCTAGCCGGAAAGTGTAGTTGAGATCTCGCCTATCCGGGTTTTGAACCACAATCCCCGCTCCTACCCCTGTCTTACATCGCGTTCCATCCACTAGGACAAACAAAAGGAGTGATGGGCTTTCTTTCCTCTTGGTCGAAGCTTGTCTCGGTTATAAAATCTGCTAGTGCTTGTGCCTTGATTGCTGTTCGCGGGAGGAAATGGATCTCATATTGGGTGAGCTCAACTATCCAGCTCACCATGCGCCCGGACGCATTTGGGTTGTTGACTATCTGCTTTAACGGCTAGTTGGTCCTGACAAAGATTCGGTGTGACTGGAAGTATGGGCGTAGTTTCCGGGATTCAATAACCAGAGCAAACAGGATTTTCTCAATGTTGGTGTAACACCATTCTGTTGTTGTTAAGATTTTGCCTGTGTAATAGACGAGAATCTCTTTTCTTTTCTTTTCTTCTTCCATTATTAGGACTATCGTTACTGCCAAATTGGAAGTGGATAGGTAGAGATAGAGGTCTAGACCGGGCGTCGGACACCCAGCTTGGGCAATTCTCGAAGCTTCTCTTTGATCCTCTCGAAGGCTTCAACACACTCATGACCCCATTGGAATTTACTGTTTTTCCTTAATATGTTAAAGAATGGGATTCTTTTTTCTTATAATTTTGAGTAGAATCTGCTCAGGGCTGTGAGTCTTCCGTTGAGGGCTTGAACATCCTTAATATTCCTTGGGGGGAGAGTCGAGGACGGCTTGGCTTTTTCTGGGTCCACTTCAATTCCCCACTATCCGACTATGAAACCGAGGAATTTCCCCTTTGTTACTCCAAACACGCACATCTCTGGGTTCAACTTGATTTGGAACCTGTCTAATGTGTCAAATGTTTCCTCCCGATATTTCATGTGCTGTTATTTTGACGTGCTTCTCACGACTATGTCATCGACATAGGCTTCCAAATTGCGGGTGAGTTGCTCTTGAAATACTTTGTCGTTCATCCTCTAGAAGGTTGCCCCTACGTTTTTTAGTCTAAAGGGCATTACTTTGTAATAGAAAGTTCCTGCCGAAGTGACAAAAGAAGTCTTTTCCGAGTCGTCTTCGTTCATCTTTATTTGATTGTATCCTGAGAATGCGTCTAAAAAGCTCAAAACAGAACTCTGGGCTGTTGAGATGACCAGTAGGTCTATTGATGGCAAAGCGTAAAAGTCTTTCGGGCATGCTTTATTTAAATTTGTGAATTCTACACATATTCTCCACTTCCCATTTGATTTTTTGACCATGACTACGTTGGCAACCACTTGGGGTATGACAGCTCCCTGATGAACCCTGCTTTGAGCAGCTTCTGGACCTACCTCCGCCCGGGCGGCTTGGTCTCTTTCTGCCCCAATTACTGTCCTTCTTTGTCTAATTGTCAGGTTCTTTGGATTTACTTGCAGGTTATGCTGGATAATGTTTGGGTCTATCCCTGGCATTTCCTCTATGCTCCAGGCGAACGTGACCCTTCTTTTTTCCAAGAATCTCATTGATGAGTCTAATCTCCATTGTCAAATGGATTTCCAATTTTCAAGAACTTAGAGGGGTCAGATTTTAATTGTACCTCACTTGGGAGGTGGGTAGGAGCCCCATATCTTTCCGCCTTCTCCCCATTGTGACCGGTCAGAAGAGGAAGCTTTCCTTTGAACTCTTTATCTGATCCGACAGTCTTGACTACTTCTCCTTCTGGAAGTCCTCCATGATGCGTACCGCACAAACTCGTGCCATTTTTTCTTCCTCTTACCGTCACCAATTTCCCTGATCTAATCAAGTATTTCATCTTTAGGTGGTGAGTGCTGCATATGGCTCTAATGGCATTTATTCTAGGACATCCTAGGTACATTTTGTACCCAGAGAGCCCAGGCAAAACGAAGGTTCAACTTTTATGTACGTCTTTCGTCTCCTTGACCCAAGGTAATAGTGAAATCCACACTGCCTGATGACTTGGCGGAGATTCCTCATACGAAACCTCCCAACACTGCCGAGTAGGGCTTGATTTTGCTCTCAGGTATCTCGAGCCTTCTCATCGCCTCTGCTGAGATTACATTGGCTCCAGCTCCACTGTCATCCAAGATGCCCCTCATCATGCGGTCATTTACTTGCGCTCTAATGACCAGCGGGTCATTATGCGGATATAGACCCCATCTTATATGGATAAAGGACCCCATCTTTTTTTCTTCATTTTCGAGGGGAGTTTTTTCTTGCTTGGCCATCTTCCTCTCGGGAAGTTCCTGATGTATTTCATGAATGTGTCTTTTCCTTTCATTTGGGGTCAACGGCCTACTTCCGAGAAGAGGCCTTAAATTTTCTTAGGGAAGTTTTCATTAGTTTTCCAGATTTTGTCATTTTGAAATTTTCCTGTTATAAATGAATATGAAGAAAGTAAATGAGATAAACACATATTATTAATAATGCATAAACAGACAGTCCCCCTTTTCTACTTTGGGATAAATGCTTCATGTTTTGATCTGGCAAAAAGATTCGACTCCCTCTATTACAGACCTGTGATTACGCCGAAGGATTTACTATGGTCCAGCTCTGGGTGGGTCTCCTCTTCTTGCCGGGCCCGGGAATATTGATTGTTGGAATACTGGTGTTAGACTGCCTCTGCTGTCCGGCTTGGTGCTTTCAATTTTTCTTGTTCTCTTCGATTGTTCTCAGCTCTTTTGTGAAGGTGGCGCAGTTGATGGTCCTATGACTGTGATGCCCGTGATATTCGCAAAATGCCACTAACACCTCGCCTAGTTGAGGCTTCTTTAGGGGAGGCAAGAGGCCCTCCTTCACGATGGCCACATACTTCTCGGGGTCAATTTGAATTACAGGGAAGACCCTCACTCTTGGGTACTGCTGTACCACCCTGGATTTTGCCTCAAAAGATATCTTATGGAAACACAAATCTAACGGCGCAAATGGGATCAAAAACGGACTTCAAACGAGTCCTAAAAGTGCAAAACAGAGTCGGTCCGAACTTGTGTCCGGACATGGTAAGTTCGGACACAAGTCGAAGAAAAACAGACTGCAGAAAACCATCCGTCCAAACTTGTGTCCGGACCTCGAAGTTCGGACACAAGTCGAGTTTCAAAACTTCGGAAAAATTCTTACGTGGTCCAAATGTTGGTCCGAACTTGCAAGTTTGGACATAGGTCGAGACTTGCAAGTTGGACCCGTCCTCGCATGCTGTCCGAACTTGAAGTTCGGACAGATGTTCGGACACAGCCAAACGATGAAAACCTTTGAAATCTTTCGGGGCCTGTCCGAACATGGATGTCCGGACGGATGTTCGGACAAGTCCTTAAGTGCAGTTTCCAACGCGTAAACAGAAACCAAAAACCATTAGAAACACTTATGCAAATCATAACAACAATATGAAAAACACTTGAGCAGATAAGTCCATTAATAAGTACCCAGTACAAAGCTCAAACTTAATAAAACCAATTCATAAACTACCAATAAGTACTACTGATAAATACTCAAATAAACATAACCTTAAAACAGCAGCGGATTCCAAAACATCCAGGGCATTACCGCCACACCCAATCCCCATGGGTGCTCCTCATGATTGTTATTATTTGCGCTGCACGCATCGTTGCAGTTAAGTCCTTTGATCTACTCTATGTTACTGCTGTCTCATAGGGGGTGTGGACACTTAAGGACTTTGGGTGAGGTGGTTGTTTGACGGTCCCATAGGTGACTATTCTGGAATTGTTCTTTGGGGTCCCACAGGTGACCCGTGTTTGGACTTATGGTTATCTCTGTTGGAAGCTCCCTACTGCGGTTTCGGTGTTGATATGTTTTCTGGAAATTCATCAACTGTTCAATAAAACCATCTCATCTGATTATTAACGGCAAATGGGTTCTAAAATGTATTTTACAGGTTGAGGTGGAATTTACTCAGTTTTTCTGATTTGTGCGATCCTTTCTGTGTTTTGTCTATGCTTTATGATCGCAGGTATGGATGACTAAGTGTGGGGATTGGGACGGCGAATCACATAGTTTAGGGATTACGATTAATAAGGCTATGTTTTGAATTTCAATGGTTAAGAGATGTTGTGTTGTTCCCAAGGTTTTACACATTGAATATTTATTTTGGCTTCCGCATAACTTGATTTAACCTTTGTTTTGGTGTTATTTAGTTCATTAGCCTGATCACCCATGGGAATTGGGTGTGGCGGTAATGCCCTAAATGTTTTGAAGTCCGCTGCTGTTTTGAGATTATGTTTATCCGAGTATTTCCTATTGGTAATTGTTGGCAGTTTGAATCGGTTTTATTAAGTTTGATCTTTGTATTGAGTACTTATTAATGGCCTTATCTGCTCAAGAGTTTCTCATATTGTTGTTGTGTTTTATATAAGTGTTTCTAATGGTTTTTGGTTTATGTTTATGCGTTGGAAACTGCACTTAAGGACCTGTCCGAACGTCGTCCGGACATCCATGTTCGGACAGGCCCCGAAAGATTTCAAAGGTTTTCATCGTTTGGCTGTGTCCGAACATCTGTCCGAACTTCAAGTTCACACAGCATGCGAGGACGGGTCCAGGTTGCAAGTCTCGACCTATGTCCGAACTTGCAAGTTCGGACCAATGTTCGGACCACGTAAGGACTTTTCCGAAGTTTTGAAACTCGACTTGTGTCCGAACTTTGAAGTCCGGACACAAGTTCGGACCTTGTCGCTTTCCAGCTTTCTAACTCTCGACCTGTGTCTGAACATCGATGTCCGGACACAAGTTCAGACGGGTGGTTTTCTGCAGTCTGTTTTCTTCGGCTTGTGTCCGAACTTACCATGTCCGGACACAAGTTCGGACCAACTCTGTTTTGCACTTTTAGGACTCATTTTAAGTTCGTTTTTGTTCCCGTTTGCGCCGTTGGATTTGTATTTCCATAAGCTATCTTTTGAGACAAAATCCAGGGTGTTACAAGGTGGTATCAGAGCCGTGTTTTCGAAATAAGATAGAACTTGAGTAAACCGGATTTAAAACTTGGGGATAAGCCATTTGGGGAAGTTGTGTTGGATTATATTATGTATTGTGAGCTGCTAAGTTATAATGGACATCTTGGTGATGCTTGAAGACTATACAAGGATTATTGTTTACTAGTTACTCATTTGTGTGAGTTGTATTATACTTACTGTATATATATTTGTTATATCTGAATTGTCTACCCGTGGATTGGGGTAGTGAGACTGTAATATAACTAGAAGGGGATCGTTATGGGGGATTTAAGAGCCTTTGAAATTTTTGACTCATAATCAGGAGTCCACCTTGAGTAGGGTAGACTGGCAGACCGACTGAATTTCCCCTACAACACCAAAAGTTGAAGCGGAAGGACTATCATGGCAGCCAACGACCCAATGAGACAGCTACAGGAGCTTGCCTTGAACCTGGGCCAGATTGTTCAGCGGCAGGCTCAGCGAGACAATGTGCCAGAAGACTACACGAAGAGGATTGCCCACCTGAAGCCGACTGCATTCAAGGGGGAGGAGGACCCAGTACTGCTGGAGGATTGGCTGAGAGTTTGACAAAATCTTTGAGGCGGTCAACTGCCCTGCTGATAGGAGAGTCAACGCCGCTGTTTACTACTTGAAGAGCGAGGCTGACATCTGGTGGTCTGCCAACAAGGACGCTCTTCTGGCGGGACCTGACTTTGGATGGGAGGCATTGAAGGAGGCCATGCGAAGGCGGTTCTACCCTGAGCATGTCCGGATGCAGAAATACCTGGAGTTCTCTGAGCTTAAGCAGCAAACTCGGAGTGTGAAGGAGTACCACTCCAAGTTTCTTGAGCTGGTGAGGTTCGCATCGACGATGGTCCCTGATGAAGCCTCCAAGGTGCAGAGGTTTGTAGGGGGACTCAACTGGAGTCTCCAGGAGACTTTGAGTGCTGACGATACCTACCCTCCAGGACGCATATGGAAAGGCTGCTAACCTGTACAGGGTGCAGCAGAAGAGGAGGAAGGTACAGGCGGGCCAAAAGAGGAAGATGGAGGACGGGGAAGAGTCCCGGAGTCGAGACGACCGACATCAGAGGCCCCATCAGGACAAGAGGTGGAGGCCTAACTCAGGTGATGGGAGGAGGTTCGATGTGAACCAGAGGAATGATCAAGGCGGAATGATAGGCCCCAGGGGCAGGCTCAAAGAGAGTACGGGCGTGGCAGGGAGATGCCACAAGGACCACCCGGGGAAAGACTGTGAAGGAAACCTGGTGGCGTGCTTCCGGTGTGGCAAGAAGGGCCACAGAGCTTTTGAGTGCTTCCAGGATCCCCAGGGAGGCATACAGCAGAAGGGAAATGGCGGAGACCGGACCTACAGACCAGCAGACCCCCAGCCTCGAGGCAGAGATCAGCACCAGGGCCAGAACCAGCGAGGGGATGCTCCCCAGCGAGGCAATGGTGGGGGTGGAAATGGAGGTAACCGAGGTCCAGGGGAGAACCGAGACAACGGTAGAGCTCCTGGGAGGATCAATGTTATGAGCCGGGTCGAGGCGGAGGCCGAAGCAGAGGTGTTAGCAGGTACCTTTTCTGTTCATGGTACTTCTGCCCGTGTTTTGTTCGATATTGGAGCTTCTTATTCTTTCATTTCTGAGAACTTTGTTAAGAAACTGGGCTAGAAACTTGTAAGTATTCTACTATAGCGGATCTATACCCTCGGGGCGGGTTATCTCTTGTAATCATGTATTGAAGGATGTGGGGTAGACATAAAGGGGAAACTTTTGTAACTGACCTGATCCAGTTCGTCCTCCCCGACTTCGATATCATTTCGGGGATGGACTGGCTAAGTAAGTATAAGGGAAGGATCGATTGCGGAGCACAGAAGATCATCCTGAGAGGACCATCGGGCCAAAGAATCTCCTACAGTAGCGCGGAGAAGAAGCCAGGAGTAAAGATAGTCTCAGCCATGTCAATTCTCTCCCAAGTGAAGAAGGGGCAGCAGGCATACCTTTGCCATGTCTAGGATCTGAGCCGAGCACTGAGTACGTTAGAAGAGATTCGAGTGGTAATAATTCCCTGACGTCTTTCCAATGAGATTCCTGGTATGCCGCCAGACAGGGAGGTGGAGTTCAGTGTCGACCTTGTGCCAGGAGCAGCGCCTATTTCCAAGGCCCCATACCGTATGGCACCATCAGAGTTGAAGGAACTGAAAGTCCAATTGGAGGAGTTACTGGAGAAGGGATACATTCGCCCGAGTGTATCGCCTTGGGGAGTCCTGTCTTGTTCGTAAAGAAGAAGGATGGGAGCATGAGGCTGTGCATAGACTACCGGGAGTTGAACCAGATCACTATGAAGAACCGGTATCCCTTGCCCAGAATCGACGACCTCTTCGACCAGCTTCAGGGTGTAGGAGTCTTTTCCAAGATAGACCTGAGGTTGGGATATCACCAGCTACATGTTGCAGAGAAGGATATCCCGAAGACTGCCTTCAGGACCAGATATGGGCATTTTGAGTACCTGGTGATGCCCTTTGGATTGACAAATGTGCCTGCAGTGTTCATGGACCTCATGAACCGGACCTTCAACCCATATTTAGACGGGTTTGTGGTGGTATTTATTGATGATATCCTCATCTACTCCAAGGATGAGGAAGAGCACGAGGAGCACCTGAGATCAGTCCTGCAAATTTTGAGAGAGCAGCAACTTCACGCAAGCTAACTAAGTGTGACTTTTGGTTGGATCGAGTGGCATTCCTAGGCCACATCGTCACCAAGGAAGGAATCTCAGTGGATCTGGTCAAGATCCAAGCAGTGAAAGAATGGCCGAGGCCGAGCAATCTGACGGAGGTTCGTAGCTTCTTGGGTCTAGCGGGGTACTACAGAAGATTTGTGAAGGATTTCTCAAAGATAGCTAGACCCCTCACAAACCTCATGAAGAAGGTAACCAAGTTTCAGTGGGATGATGAAGGTGAGAAGGCGTTCCAGATGTTGAAGATAGGTTGACCACAGCCCCAGTGTTGACTTACCTCGGGGACAGACGGATTTGAGGTTTTCAGCGATGCTTCCAAGTATGGCTTAGGATGTGTCTTGATGCAGCACGGGAAAGTCATAGCCTACGCATCGAGACAGCTGAAGGAGTACGAGACCCGATACCCGACGCATGACTTGGAGCTTGCAGTGGTAGTCTTCTCCCTTAAGATCTGGAGGCACTACCTCTACGGTGTCTCCTGCAAGATCTACACCTACCACAAGAGCCTCAAGTACATCTTCACTCAGAAGGAACTTAATATGAGGCAGAGGAGATGTTGGAGTTGATCAAGGATCACGATCTGGAGATTTTATATCATGAGGGGAAGTCTAACCTAGTGGCCGATGCTCTGAGTAGGAAGAAAAGCCATTCTGTGAATTCGATGTGGGTTCTCCCAGACGAGTTAGTTCGTGACTTCCAGAAACTGAACTTGGAGGTGATGGAGGCGGGAGGAGTAGAGCGCGAGGTGAGGTTGTACCACATGAGTGTCTCTTCCGGCATCTATGGGGAGATACTCAAAGGACAGCCTGGTGATGCAAAGCTAGAGCGTATCAAGGAAAGATGAAGGAAGGGAAAGCTGAGGGGTTTGAGATCCATGGTGACGGCAGCCTGAGGTTTAGAGGCCGATGGTGTGTACCTCAGGGGTGCATGGAGGTAAATGAGAGACTGATGAGGGAGGCCTATATACCCCCTATTCAGTTCATCCTGGCAGTGATAAGTTGTATAAGGACCTAAAGAAGATGTTTTGGTGGCCTAAGATGAAGAGGGAAGTCGCAGAGTTTGTGTCGAAGTGCCTTACCTGTCAGAAGGTCAAATTCGAGCATAAGAGGATGGGAGGTTTACTGCAACCGCTGGAGGTCCCGAAGTGGAAGTGGGACTCCATCTCCATGGACTTCGTGATGGGTTTACCACCGAAGGGAGGAGTCAATCAGATTTGGGTGATAGTGGACCGACTCACTAAGTCTGCACGGTTCATACCCATGAAGAAGATGTGGTCCATGAGCCAGTTGGTGGATGCCTACATCAGAAACGTGGTGAGATATCATGAAGTACCTAAGACCATTATATCAGATAGAGACTCGAGGTTCTTAGCCCATTTTGGCAGCAATTTCAGAAAGCGATGGGCACCAAGCTAAAGTTAAGTACTGCTTTTCATCCAGCCACTGATGGACAGACCGAGAGGACCATCTAGACCTTGAGGACATGCTTCGAGCATGTGATGGACTTCCAGGGTTCGTGGGCTGATATGCTGCACTTGGTGGAATTCTCTTACAACAGTAGTTACCACACCAGCATCAAAATGGCTCCGTATGAGGCTTTGTATGGGAGGAAGTGTAGGACACCGTTATGTTGGAGCGACATTAGTGAGACTGTTGTTTTGGGACCTCAGTGATTGAAGAGACATGGAGCAAGTCCGGATGATCCAGAGTCGAATGAAGGCAGCCCAGGATAGGCAGAAGTCCTATGCCGACCTCAAGCGCAGACCTGTTGAGTTCGAGGTGGGGAAAGGTTTTCCTGAAAGTATCTCCTGTGAGAGGAGTAACCAGGTTCGGGAATAAGGGGAAGCTCAGCCCCAAATTCGTTGGACCTTATGAGATCTTAGAGAGGGTTGGAGAGGTGGCATACCGACTAGCGCTTCCTTGTGAACTGGAGAAAGTTCACAACGTCTTCCATGTATCCCAGCTGAAGTGGTCTGTTCCCGACCCTTTGCATGTGTTGCAGCCAGAGGTCCTGGAGCTAGAGCAGAATCTATCCTATGAGGAGTATCCCATCAGAGTAATGGACACTAAGACCAGGGAGACATGATCGAAGTCCATCCGTATGGTCAAAGTCTTATGGTCTAATCATGGAACCGAAGAGGCTACGTGGGAGGTAGAGGAGGAGATGAGGAAGAAGTAGCCACAGCTCTTCGATCAGGTAACCGCTCAAGTCAGTACCTTCGTTTAGCAGCTTTTAGCCTTATGGATAAGTTTTAGCTTCGACGGTGAAGCTTTCTTTTAAGGGGGATGAGATGAAATACCCAGGAAATTTCAAGCTAGGAATAATATAGTATATGGTATGGGTAATATGTCTGAGGTTAGTTAAGGTGGCCCAGGGAATTAGACGACATTCTTTCCGGAATTAATCTTTCTCCTTAAAGTGTTTCTGAATATTGGTAACGTTTTGCCTTAATTAATTTAGTTATATTTCGGATATTATATGATATAGTATTACTTCCCCCTCCTAACTTCTCTAAGTTATTTAAACTTCGAAGTACTATTCTAGAATATTCTTTCCAACTTATTTTAAATATTCAGAGTTCGAATTCAGTTTGGCTTCTCTTGTGGTTATTTGATTTCCAGAGTTCAAATTCTATTTGACTACTCACAATATTATTTGTTAACTCTCCTTATTCTTCTCTCCGTAATTATATTACTGGCATTTTCATTTATCCTTTTTAACGAGATCTCCTTTCCTTTGTTAAACTTTAGACTATTTACAACATATCTACTCATTTCTGAATTACTTCTTCCTTCCAAATAAATGTTTATTAATTGACTTCTTGATATTGTTTCTCATCCTTATTTTAATACACGGTTAATCACGTTTTACTATTATCTCATTCTTGATTTATTCCTTCCTGTATTGCATCACCAATCTTCTTTTACTGATCTTCCTAACTTAACGAGATCTATCCTTTGGAAATATTTTAATTACCAAGAGTTAGAACTCTTAATTATTTTATTTGCATTTCCTTTTAACATAAATCTTTAATTAGTTTATTCCTTTTCATTATACAAACAATTCTATTTAAAGGTTGATTTTCTTCACTATTCTCCATCCTCAATACGCCGTTCTTGTGCTTATACTCTGCCCAATATTTTCATGCTCTTCCTCTTCAAACCCTTGGTGAATTCTCGCTAGTTCCGTCGAGGTCTAATCAAATCCCTGGTGTCCCGTTGGTAGATTGTCGGGTAATGTATTCTACCTAGTTGCTTAGTAATCTACTCGTTGTTCGGTGAAATCTGATTGTTAATTTTGGTTACCTAGACGCCGATTACATCGACGAGTGATATCAATAGTCCGGAGCAGTTGGGCTCTTGAGGGATTTGGTTGTTCCAGGTAAATTCTATGCTCAATGAATTTGACTGTTGTTTTACAAATATTGGGAAAAGGTTTCGTTGTGCTTTTTTTTTATGGACTCACAGTTGTGGTTTGAGGATTTGGGATTGTATCCCACGTTTCGGAATTTGAGGAATGGGATTGTGATTGTGGTTTTTCAGTTGTGGTTTTGGGAGTCTTTCACAGGTTTATTATATTGTTTGGGAGCCCATAGGTGCTACCCATGATTGTTATTATTTGCGTTGCACGCATTGTTGCAGTTAAGCCCTTTGATCTACTCTATGTTACTGCTGTCTCATAGGGGGTGTGCACACTTAAGGACTTAGGGTGAGGTGGTTGTTTGACGGTCCCATAGGTGACTGTTCTGGAATTGTTGTTTGGGGTCCCACAGGTGACCCCGTGTTTGGACTTATGGTTATCTCCTGTTGGAAGCTCCCTACTGGTTTCGGTGTTGATATGTTTTCTGGAAATTCATCAACTGTTCAATAAAACCTTATCATCTGATTATTAACGGCAAATGGGTTCTAAAATGTATATTACAGGTTGAGGTGGAATTTACTCAGTTTTTCTGATTTGTGCGATCCTTTCTGTGTTTTGTCTATGTTTTATGATCGCAGGTATGGATGACTAAGTGAGGGGATCGGGACGGCGAATCACATAGTTTAGGGATTACGAGTTAATAAGGCTATGTTTTGAATTTCAATGGTTAAGAGATGTTGTGTTGTTCCCAAGGTTTTACACATTGAATATTTATTTTGGCTTCCGCATAACTTGAGTTAACCTTTGTTTTGGTGTTATTTAGTTCATTAGCCTGAGCACCCATGGGAATTGGGTGTGGCGGTAATGCCCTGGATGTTTTGAAGTCCGCTGCTGTTTTGAGATTATGTTTATTCGAGTATTTCCCTATTGGTAATTGTTGGCAGTTTATGAATCGGTTTTATTAAGTTTGAGCTTTGTATTGAGTACTTATTAATGACCTTATCTGCTCAAGAGTTTCTCATATGGTTGTTGTGTTTTATATATAAGTGTTTCTAATGGTTTTTGGTTTTTGTTTACGCGTTGGAAACTGCACTTAAGGACCTGTCTGAACGTCCGTCCGGACATCCATGTTCGGACAGGCCCCGAAAGATTTCAAAGGTTTTCATCATTTGGCTGTGTCCGAACATCTGTCCAAACTTGCAAGTTCGGACCAATGTTCGGACCACGTAAGGACTTTTCCGAAGTTTTGAAACTTGACTTGTGTCCGAACTTCGAAGTCCGGACACAAGTTCGGACCTTGTCACTTTCCAGTTTTCTAACTCTCGACTTGTGTCCGAACATTGATGTCCGGACACAAGTTCGGACGGGTGGTTTTCTGCAGTCTGTTTTCTTCGGCTTGTGTCCGAACTTACCATGTCCGGACACAAGTTCGGACCAACACTGTTTTGCACTTTTAGGACTCATTTTAAGTCCGTTTTTGTTCCCATTTGCGCCATTGGATTTGTATTTCCATAAGCTATCTTTTGAGGCAAAATCCAGGGTGTTACAACTGCAATCCCTGAGAGGGGGTGGCAGCCGGGGCTTTGTAATACGGTTTGTACCTTGACCCCCCATGGGATGAGCTTTCGGTCGTAGCGCCTCCCATCTGCCTGCCTTTCTTCTCGCTCGCGGCTGGGGCTTTGAAGCTATTTATCAGTTTTTTAGCCTTATTTTCTACTATCGCGGACTTGAGAAAGTCATGGATCATCTCAGCCAACTCTCCATGTGTCTTGGGTGCTTTGGCTGCAATCTTCCCAACAAGCCAAGGTTGAGCCGGACCATTACCAAAAGCCTTGATCAAGATTTTCTCATCGATGCCATCGATCTCAGCTACCTGCTTGTGGAAGCACTCACTGTATTCTTTCGTAGACTCCCCTTTCCTCTGCTTTACATTCATACGCTCTATTGTTTCTCTTTTTACTTTCTTACTTGCGGTGAAGTACTGTTGGAATTCATCTCTGTTAGTTGTTTAAAGCTAAAAATGGATTAAGGGGGTCTGGTAGAGATCCAGCTCAAAGCCCTCTTGGAGAGTGTCCCTGGGAACAGATTTCATAGGGTGAGGGAACTGATCCCCTACGTGTTCATGGCAAACACGAATTTTTTGATGTGCTGAGCAGGGTCCCCTGTACCGTCATATTTCTGAACAGCTGGGGTGATAAAATGCGGAGGAAGCTTAGCTCTC